>JACMZG010001913.1:14553452-14615843 GCA_018340805.1 Microvelia longipes | reverse complement strand
ACATCAATTTATATAAAAAATACAAACACTTAATACATGCATCAAATAAATTTATGCAACTAAAGAATATACAAAGAAATATTGCATGTATATATATATATTTTATATATATATTTATATATATATATATATAATATATTATTTATTATATATATATATATATATATATATGATAAGATTAAAATATATTTTTTAAAATTTTCAAAAATTGACCATTGTGGGTGAGCTTATTAATGAACAATTTGCTCCTTAATATTATTACTGCAATAAAATACAGTGGCCTCCAATATTTTCAATAAAATGACAGACGTTGTAAAAAGAGTTCAATTTAAAAATCATATTATATATATTAATATATATTAATATATATATATATTATATATTAATTGCCTTGATAAAATACACATTCTATAAGGAATTAGGGGTTACATTTAATTATTTTATACATTAAGGAACAGTTATTATATATATATCTATTTAATGTTCAGAATATATTATTTTTATTACATCTAACATCACAGTTATTAAAATAAAATTTTTTTTTTTTGGTAAACATAAAAGGCAGGGTTTTGGGAAGATTAACGTTCAATAAAATCAAAAGATAAAAATGTTGTTTTTGGGTTGGTTACATAATTTTTTTTGTTACATTTATTAGTTGGCAAATAATTAGGGGTGACAAAAGGATAGGGGTTTTGAAGGTTTCTACAATACTGGAACTTTTTGATTAGAATATAAAAGAGACTTCACAACTAGAGGTATCATGGCTTGGGTGGATTGGTACCGCAACAGTATACAGTAGGCATGACTGAAAATCCCTCTTATTTCTAGGATTCAGTTTAAATTTAAAACTGATAAGAGTTGTAGAGGGGTGGGGAGCCTCTAGACCGCATACTAATTGAAATAGTTATGCTACCAGACCCCATATAACTGTACTATTCAAGTCCTCCCTCTAGTAGTATAAGTCTCTAGGATCAGAATAAAGACAATTCTAGATCTATCATCAATAATGGTTATTGATCAGTTTGTATTACATATATAAAGAAAACATACAATCAATATTAAGGGCTGTCAACAATAATATTACGGTCCAATAAATAGTGTCAAGATGTGTATATTATTGCAAAGAATATTAAACTAAGTCAATAATTTCAAATACACCAACGTTAATTCTTAAAAAATGCAGTGAAAACATGGTCGTAGACTTTTGAAAATGGTGCAGTACCTTAATATAGTAACTATTGTGAGTTCAAATTTACTTTTGGTGCCTTATTTTTTAAATGGATTCCACTTAGTCATTAGGAGTACTAAATATTTAAATATACTAAAATATGAAAAGTCTGTTTCAACAAAATTTCCTTCATAAAGCCAATCTTACACTTGTTTTGTAAATGATGAGTATTCATTCTTTTCTAATAATTAGACAGTTTTTAATAAATTTGCAGCCTCAAAAAATTAATATTAGTATCACCATAATCGGTGTAATAATTTTCAGATTTTTTTTACCACTTTTGTAACGTTGAAAAAAGTTGTAATAATTTTTATCACATCTAATAACATCACTGTTAGAGCATATATAATACTGTTTTGAAAACTACTTTAAATCGTGGAAAAAATTATACCAACACCACCACCAAATAGGGAGATTAAGATGAGCCTCATATATGTCAGTCCCAAAATCACAGTCCATCTTAGATACATATGTATACATATGTATATATGTATACATACATATGTAATACAGAGGATTGAGGTGGTTCTCCATTGAAACTACCACAACTGAGTGTGACGGGATTCTTCATAGGAGTAGTAGGTGGTCATGTATATAATTAGGTATTTCTTTATAGTTGAAACAACTTTTCATTTTTTCACAACAAAATGAGTTTTTTATAAATATTCAGGCAATGCCTATTTATTAAAAAAATTTAAAAAGTATTATTTAATTAATGTGTAGTAACTATTAAATTAAAATAGCCTCAAAAATTTGAGAGCACTCATGTTATAAACTCCCTATGCACATGTCTATGATGAACCCAAAATTTTGATACAAAACCATTTACTATTATTGCTACTTGCAATCACTTATATTATTTTAATAGAATCCATAAAATCATATTAGTGCACTCAAGTAGAGAACTCTGTTTACCTAATTAAAAAAGAGAGCTCACTAGAGTCAACCCATTAATTTCCACACCTTTATATTTTCTTAACGTGTTTATTCCATTCATATTTTTTAAGTTATAAGTTTTAATTAGTAGTTATAAAATAAATGGTTATTAGACTAGTTATAACACATGAGGAAATACAAACAATGGATTTACGATTTTAACTTTCCTAGAAAGGTTGTAAAAATATTTATAGATGCAAAATGACTTGCACTACTAGGAGGACTTAAAATAGTGATAATAGGTCTGGTAGCACGAATATTTTCATTAGGTACCAAAACGGTACTTGCTCCGACACTACAGAGACTAGTTACTCCCCACCCCCTCTACAACCCCTATTGGAATATAAAATTTAAAATCCACCCTAAAAACATAGATACAACTTTATACAACACAGATAGTTAAACACCATATGGGATAGATGATAATTAAAACTTATTTTAAATTCATTTTACATAATTTACAATAAAATGTTCAAGAAATAATATAATCTTTACGTGAAATTATACAATTAACATAAAAAAGTGACCAATGTACCGTTGTGGTAACAAGCCATGATAAGAGCTCTTATATCCCCCCTATAGTAGCATAAGTCTCTTTGCTTATATACCATAGTATAAGTCACATTGCATGCACGTAGTAAATCTGAATGTTTATACAAATGTATTTTTAATAATGTATTTAATAATAATAAGAAGGAAGTGTATTATTCCTTTTACACACATACATACATACATACATATATATATATATATATATATATATAAACTATTTAATTAGATTATAATCTGAAGACGGGTAAGGCATTGTTGGCAACCCTTGCACTGATTTATTTCTTTAAATAAATAATAAAATATTTATTTTTACATCAAATTAATACTTGGAAGTGTCAAAAAGACGAAAATTACATGAAACAGTAAAATGTTAAGGTAAATAAATAGATAATAGCTTTGTGCACAAAAAGCAAGCTTATCTTGTTTGAATATTACTTATAATACGACACACGGCTAAAATAAGTTGACAGCATGGGAAAATAATGCGAGGGAGCCAATGAGGTTAGTCCTGGATGTTAAACCACGCCCTCAATTTTAAATCTGGCCAACCTTCTTGGTTCCTCAACACTATTTTCCCACGCTGTCAACTGATTTTAGCCGTGTGTCGTAGTATAAATATGCTTAGAAATTTAAGTAATTTCATTTTTTTAATTAAAATAAAATATATAAAAATATAATGCCAGTTATAGGGCCTTAGGCCCATTAGGGTATTCACCCTGCGGGAACAACCTCAGATGGGTTCCATCTTCTATCTCTAAGTATTAGTAAAAGTAGGCAAAATCGTTTTTATACACATACTATTCATTAAAACTTAGAGTTTAACCTGGGCTGTGAGCCTCTGAGATGAGTGCTTGTATTATCAGAGCCACGGAGGTAAAAATAATATAACAAATTATAGTATTTAGCATTAGAATTATTTTAGACTAGTAATATAATTCATCCTTAAACCTTTTAATATCATGGACATGAGCTTATAAAGAAATTATTTTTCCCCAGGGTACCAAGGACATATTAAATAGCCTAGTAGACAGTGACCTTTTTATTTAATGTGGTAAACTCCCTAAAGTTTATGACATTAGGAGTGAGTTGGACATATAACTTTACATACCGTGTTAATTAATAAGGCCTTATATATGTATTCCTAGTATAAACAGAGAATATTGTTAATTTTGTTATTATTTAATATTATTATTATTGATAGTAATTAGCGAGAGGCCAGATCATCTAGCGAGCAGGTCGAGCTGTTGAGCCCTTTTTGCTTACTTCCTTGATAGATGATAGTGTTCTACCTTATGAGTCCTAGTGCAGGTATTTTGCGTCTAATCCACAGAAGAGCCGTGGCTTTGCTATAAGTTTCTATAGCTTTAACTAGAAACAACACGTCCCCTACTACCATACTTTCCTGCTTTTCTTTCTTAAAACCATAAGGCAAAACCATCTATACATTTTATGTGTGCTACTATCCTAATTTTTGCCTAAACCCAGTTTTATTTAGGGTTAGTGATCTTTTACGAGTACCTGACATCGCATGTCAGATTCCACACGTCTGTTTTAAGGATGGCACGTGAAAGGATTCTCATCCCTCGCATAAAAATCCTACAGGCCCCGACGGGGATTGAACCCGGATTGACTGGGTGGCAGGCGGACGTGCTAACCAATACACCACTGGGGACCCCTAATATATTATTAATAAAGGAAATATTAATACCTGGTGGAAAATATCTGATGCACTAACATTAAATCCTTTAAAAATAGGAAAACATGGTCTTAGAATTTTTAATATGGTCTTTTCCATTTTGTGTGACCATAAGTAAATTGTCTTCGTTCAAATTCAAATGTACCAAAATTTTTTTAACAAGATAAAATCTTTACAGTGAGAAAGACTTATTTGTATGATATTAGCAAAGGAATAAGCCTTGCTCAATTTCAAATTGTGTTCATTAATACTTCCCTAAACTAAAATATTACCTGTTTTTATTCACAATTTTTAAAAAAAGTTTCTTGTATTGAACAACCTAGTTTTCATTCTTACAATAACCAATAACCATTTCTGAAAAAAAACCTAATTTTTTGTGATTACAAAAATAACCAAACAATTTTTGACTTTGTCCTTAAAAACAAAAGTTAATTTAAACTTAGAATTGGTATATAATCCAATTTTTAAATAAAATAGAAACAAAATTGGTAATTCCAGAACATGATCTGAGTTTGAGTGAGCCTTATAAGCAAAATATGCTTTGTGACAAATGAAAGCATTAGACTTAACTTAAATGTGAGTTAAGTTAGTTAGACTCAAGTTTTGTTCTAGAATATCAGTCTTAAGTTTCATAATAGAGTTCTATAAAACAATAATACAGCAGTACAATTTATATATTTTAATTTAATATTTTGAATATTGGTGCAGCAGGTTTGATTTTTATTAATAAATAAATAGTAGTAATACTAATTTAAAAAATAATCAAGATAATTAAATAATTTATGAGTGGGGAAGTGTAAACAGTTTTTAAATTATAATTTTTTAAACTGCCATGTGGAAATTAAATATTTTTCCTATTTGTTCCTCTAAATTTAACTTAATGGTGAAAATTAAAAGCCAGGTCTGCAGCAATAAAAGCAACATTTTGTAAAAATCCATGAACAGATGCCTTGAATTTACGCTGGGCATCTGTACATGGATTTTATAAGAATATAATTTGTAATCATTATTTATGTATTTGTAACTTACATAAATAATGATCAAATTATGTAGTTATTTTACTTTCTGGCATAAATGATTTGGCACATTTAATTTAAGAATCAATTAGCTGAAACAATGGCTTAAACTAAAACATTGCATTAGTAGATATTTTATATGCTTGCATTAGTAGATACTTTATATGTTTGCAGTCGTCGATACTTTATATGCTTGCATTGGTAGATACTTTATATGCTTGCATTGGTAGAAAGGCGTTATTTAAATATTTTAAATGTTAAATCTCTGGTATAAATAAATTGTGAAGAAAAATTTGATGATGACAAAGATTTTAATAAATCAAACATTTACTCGTGTGTACGTCGTTCACACGAGGGGTTTGGCAGGGGGTTCAACACCATGTTCAACCCCAACTGTTCACACAGTATTTTTTAGCTTGCAAACTGAGATTTAGTGTTAAATCTCGTTCACACATCAACTGTCAAAGGGGATTTGAACCCCCTGCCAAACAAAGTAATAGTATGACATCTTGGAATAAACTCTAAAGAAGAACTTAAAAAACATTACTTGAGGTTGAGTTAGGCTCTATTCTTATGCTATTAACATAGGAATATGGCTGACTTAATCTTAACTAATGACTTTAAGCCCAAAAACTTTAAACTTCTAAATACAATAGAATAGGTGTAAATAAAGTAGACCTAAATCAAATTAAAAAAAAAGTTTAAAATTGCATAAAATTGAAAATCCACCCAAGAAACAGAGATAAAACTTTATACAACTAATAATTAAAACTTATTTTGAATTCCCTTATCTTAACATGATGAGTTAAAAAGAATTTTATTTACCAAAACTATAAAAAAAGTCCAATATTTTGTTTTCCTGAGAAATGACTTAAATTAACAACTCAGTATTTTCCATAATTTTTCTCTTTTACTGCTTATCCGTAATAATAAAAAGATAAGCTAAGCTTACACTTTATTAGTGGCTGATAGATGTAAAGTCATCTGTCCAGAACTTCTCCTAAGAGGTTGGGGAGAAATCCAAACTCCTAGAGGAGATTCAGGACAGCTGACAGCTCTATATCTCTCAGGCACTAATGATGGTGAAAATTAAAAGCCAGGTCTGCTGCAATAAAAGCAACATTTTTCAAAAATCTAAGTTATATGTTAGCTTAATGTAGTGTTACTTTGCCATAGTAACTTGACAGGGTTTCAACATACATCATCTAATCGAGGAAAAACATCAAAGGGCTGCTCAGTCATTTCATATTTTAATAAATTAAATAGTGATTTATACAACTTATGAGCTGATGAGCAGAAGATCATAATTCCTACCTTGTGGACCAAAAAAATAATAATTTCTCTATCTACCTCATCTATGCCATAACATTAAAATTAAAAAAAATATAAATTTAAACAAATCTGAACACCTATAAATACGTTTTAATAAATTTTTATTTTTAAAGCACACTGAAATACCAGTTTATTAAACAAACTTAAAATATAAAGTGATTAAATGAACTTAATATTGTTTTGAAGTGATAAAAATTTAATCTTTCATTAGTTTAATATCTTATTTACTACTGCTTCATTAAAAAAATGTACAAGAAACCGGGCATAAGACTTATTCCTGTGTTATTCGCATGTAAAAAGAGTACAAATTAATCTCAAGTAATGATTTTGAATTCCAACGTAATATAATATATATATATATATATATATATATATATATATATATATATATATATTATATATATATATATATATATATATTATATATAATAGAGAGAGAGAGAGAGAGAGAGAGAGAGAGAGAGAGAGAGAGAGAGACAAGTATAATGGTTTAAGAGACCTAACTATTAAATGATTTGATCATAAAATCTTATTCACATTACTAATAAACAACAAAAAACAATCCATAGATTTATTTTCGATTATAAAGACCAATTTAGTTATAACAAAGACTTTTTAGAAATTATCAATCTATTAAAGCCTGACTAATAACTTAAAAAGAACTTATTTAAAAGAAAATAAAATAAGACAAAAACTTTTATAGGGACCTCTATTTTAAATAGAGGTCCTCATTTAGCTTGAAAATAAAATAATAAATGTTAAATAATTAATCAAAGAAAGTGATTAACAAATAAAGAAAAAAAGTAAATAATTAAAAAAAATATCAATGCAATAATATAAAAAAGATTACCAAATTAATTTTGATCATTCATTTTATCACTGAATTAAACCATAGAGTTTTAGAGTTATTTTTAAACCATATTACTAGAGGGGCCTTATTGGCTGAATATTGAAACATTGGAAAAAGTAACCTGACCACCTTGGACTATCAATAATCAAATAAACAGAACAAAATTACAGTGAATTATACAGTAGAATGCTGAAAATATAAATAAAAACAAAAACAATCTGCAGGAAGCTCAAAAAATTGATTTCTTATAACCTTAACTTACTCTTTGAAAAGGTTTTAATGAGGTTACACATAGCCCCTAAGAGCCCCAAAATGATGATTCAGGACTCTTAAGGCATTGAGATAGGTTATGCCACCTCTAGTATTTATCTCTATGATTTCAATGTTGCATTCATAACATTTACAATGTTTTCTTAATATATTTCAAAAATAATATAATATGAATGAATCAATGCGTAAAGTAAATTGACAAGAGCATTCAGTTTTTTAAAAACCAAAAGTAAAAATATAAACAAACAATAAAAATTATCTCAAATATAATAATTCACAAAAAAATATGCAAAAATACAATACAAACATAATTTTAAATACAATAAAGCATAGATATTTAAAACAATGATGCAGAATTATAATTTAAATAATTATAACATAGAAAAATATATTTTTCTTAGTGTTTAAAAAATATGTTTTATACAATTATATTGTTATATTTTATAATAAATTTAAATATACATTTTATTAACCCTGATTGTAGCATTTTTTGAAACAGCGGCGATTTTTTTAAAACCCCCAAAATAGATTGTAAGTGTTTGAATGGTTCATCAGGGGGGCTAAATTTTCCTGTACTATATATTACAATGTGTCATTGAAGAAATAAGTTGTAGAGTGGGTTTTATTTAGTAAAAATAAAAAATAAATAAATATAAGAGATTTTATACAAATTTAAACAAAAACTTATATGAAGTTTTATTAATAATAATCTGATTCAGTTTGAAATAAAACTATTTCAGAAAAAGGTCTAATTTTGAGGTCGCTTAAAGGTGTTTTTATTTTATCCAACCATTACCTCATAATTCAGAACCTATTTTAGAAAATACCTCATACTTCATACCATTACCTCATAATTCTGAACCTATTTCAGAAAAAGGTCTAATAATTGAGGTCGCTTAAAGGTGTTTTTATTTTATCCAACCATAACCTCATAATTCTAAACTTGTTTCAATAATAGTATTATTGGAAGAGATATAAACGTATTCAAGTGTCAAGTTCTGCCATACAAATAGTCTATAATAACAATTTTTTTGTTAATTTACTAAAATACCGACAAACATTTTTTTCAAAGAATAAGAGAATTAAAAAGAAAATTTTTTTTCCTCCTTGTGTGAGGAAAAAGGAGAAAGCGTTTAATAGCAATAATAAAAAAACGTTAACTTAAAAAATAAGGAATAATATAAGGATTAAGATCTTTCGGTGGAGAGTGCGTCAATGTGAAGATGGATATGATGATTTGTTAACTCTGCGGAATTGTCCAACAAGTGGGGAAATCATGAATAAAATCTAAAGGAATAGGCAGATGAAATTTGTTTAAAATGCTAACATTGTTTTTTTTTAATGAAATAGAGATACTTTTTATAACCTTTTCCTATGAAGAGTCTGAATGATTAATTCTCTTTTGTCGTCTATAACCTTGTTAATAACTGGTGCAAGTTCATCTATTCATACTTGATTATTCATATTAATTCTTGCTCTAGACATTTTTTTAATAAACAAATTAAAAACCAGTTCTAATCAAACTTATAAAATATTTTTTTTAAATATATTAGTCTTTTTCAAAATATATATATATATATATATATATAAATTTATTAAATAAATTATTCAATTATTTATACGATACATTCATAAATTAAACAAATTAATACATACATTTATTTTGAAATACATAATCCTTAAATAAAAAAACCTTGTTGGATTCCTCGATATTCATTCATTAAGAATTTATAAAAAAATAAATAGTATAAAAACTTAAAATAAATTACCTCAAAATTGATACCTACTAATACCATAATATATAAAAACCACTCTATGGATGGTATTTAAAATTATTGGCTTAATATTGAGTAAAACGTATTGCTATGTGAACACATAAGTTTGACTCAATCTCTAAAATTTTGAATTCCACCAGTAAACTTATTTCCGCTAAAATATAATTACCTTAACTTAAAGATAACTTAATTCTTATGGTAATTAAGCAAAATTTTTCAAATATAAAATTTCTGTACATTTACATAAATACATATACAACATTAATATTTTTTACATGTATTTCTTACTCATAACATCATTAATAAATATTTAAATATTTTTTTTACTAATCAAAATACAAAAAAGAAAGCAATACGATTAAGATCACAACTATTAATCTTAATTATTTTTAAACCAATCATGCTGCTTCCTGTGTTACCTCAGTATTTTGACTACTAAGAACTATAACAATTTTAGCACATATAAATTAACACTTATATATATTTAATGGATATAAGAAATTAAATGAACATAAATAGTCCAAGAGCTAGGCCATAAAAAACTTCAAACCAAATTTTTATGAATTTATACCATAAATTATGAAGGAAAAGCATAGTCTGCCTATACAGAGTGAAGCCCTTCACATGAGTGAGTTCGCTAAAAATATTAAAAAATCCCACAAATTCCAGTTTCTTGCAATAAGTGGTTCCCTGTAGGTCGTGTGCAAAACACGAAGAGCACATTTTTTAAAGCTGAATAAATTTCCTATAAAACGAGTGCTCTTCTGTCAAAATCATATAACTACAATTAAAGTTATAACATTTGTTAAAAGGCCAATATTTTTCAAAGAAATTTTCTGACAGCATATATAAACCATTTTTTTGGTGTTTTTGAAAGAGCCATAACTTTGGTTGTAGTCATTTGATTTTGATGATTAAATATTCGTTTCATAGAACATTTTACCACCTTTAAAAATTTTCTGTACATGTTTGCATATTACCACCATGAAACCACTTATTTCAAGAAAACTGAGATTCTTGCGATTTTATAAAATTTAAAGCATGCGCAATCATATGAAGGGCTCTACTCTGGATAGGCTGACTATGTTTTTTTTATTAATAATTCAAGTTTAAAAAAAAAAATCAAATTTAAGAAAAATTTGGTTTGAAATAGAAAAAAATGAGTCACATTTCTTCAGGAATATAAGAGATGTAAATATCATTTGAATTAGCATCACGAAATCAATAGTTTTATTAATAGCCTTTTTTATCATCTCTTCTTAGGAAAGGGCTATCAATGAGAAAATTAGCCAGAGATGTCCTTGGTACAAAGAGGAATATAAACATTAAGACATGTAATATTAATTTTGCCCATTTTAATGGATATTTGAACATTTGAGTACCTTATGTTCACCGAGTACAATGTTTAACTTACTTCTCAAAGTACTACTTACTTAATATTCATTAACTCAGAGTACATTTAACCAAAGAACTATTTATCCACTATTATATATTTTAAATGGACTTAAAATTTACATTATTCTTACAAACAAACATTTTCCTTTTCAGCGAATTTTGAAAGGAAAAATAAGCTAATGAGATTAGAGTTGTGAAAGGAGGAGTGACAGGAGGTGGTCCTTCTAAGAGAATGGGAAGGGCCCACTAAACAAGATATATATATATATATATATATAATAATATTATATTATATATATATATTATATATATATATAATATTATATTTATGGGTGTTTAAATGGGAATAACTGTTGAATGCTCACCAAATGGGAATGAAACTTGATAGACAAAGTCATCCCGAACCCTATTGTTTATCAAATAAGTATAATGCCCTTAAACCACAATTAATAACTCAAGAAACATTTACTTAAGCTTGAGAAGGCAGATTTCATTAAATTGTTATTTATATCCTGTTGTGGGCTTAAAATTGACTGAATAAGTATTTAGGTACTGCAACAGTGAAATAAAAACAAATGCATCATACGAATTAAAACAAAAATGACATTTACATCTCGAAATGTCCCTGTAAATTTCTTTCATAGAGCAACATTTAATATTTAATTAATTTTATTTATAAAATAGAAACACATTTATTCATTCTTATGTTTTATATACATAAATAAAATAAAAAAAATGAACATTTAATTTTAACAAGTCATGCATATTTTTTTTTCTTTCTTTACATAATTTAAATAAAATATTAAAAATAATAAAGGAAGAACACTTTCAAATTTTGGATGACAAATAATTGACAATAAAATAAGAGTTGAAAATACAAAATCAGATAATTATTATACATAATGTATCAATAAATATTAAAAATATACACAATTAATGTAACACAAAAGGAAGTAATAAATTAATGTTTTTACGTTAATAAATATTAAAATACAAATCACTATCAATTCTAACACATTGTATAAATTTTTTATAAATACTTAGTACATAAAAATTAAGGGTGCAAGTAAACAGTCGATTCAAAAAAGAAAATGTCTTTGTTAAAACGAAACATATTTTTAAATATGTTTTAATATTTTGTTACAACATATGTTTAAACATACTTTTTAGATAAACATATGAAGTAAGACTAGTTTACGTCCCAAATTATTTAAAAAATATTTTCTAACAACTTACATATAATAAATGGATTGAGAGTAAAGCTCTGATATTACGGTCCAGCGGGATTGGTTTTATCCTCTTATTGAAAATGTTAAAACTTCCCGAGATTCCCACTCGGTGAAATCTAATTTACCAAAACAATCGGTCCAGAATTGATCCATTGTCATATAGAGATGATTACTTACATTATCTAACCAATGTCCCTCGTCAGCATATGTCTAGAAATCAAATTTAAATAGTTTTAATTATAAGATGCTGCGATGTGAAGTAGAATAGGCCATAGAGGAATAGATGCTATTCCTCTCTGGATAGGCGATTAGTCATCTTGTAGCAGCAGAGTGATCTCATCTGTGATTTGTCATCTTGCAACATCATTGTGATTTGTCATCTCGCAACACCATTGTGATTTGTCATCTTGAAACACCATTGTGATTTGTCATCTTGCAACAGCAGTGAGAATCACATTTGTGATTTGTCATTTTGTAACACCATTGTGATTGTTTATCTTGCAACACCATTGTGATTTGTCATCTTGTAAACACCAATGGTGATTAATCTGCAACAGCAGTGAGAATCACATTTGTGATTTGTCATTTTGTAACACCATTGTGATTGTTTATCTTGCAACACCATTGTGATTTGTCATCTTGTAACACCATTGTGATTTGTCATCTTGCCAACAGCAGTGAAATCACATTTGTGATTCGTCATTTTGTAACACCATTGTGATTTGTCATCTTGTAACAGCACTGAGAATCACATTTGTGATTTGTCATCTTGTAACTGCAGTGAGAATCACATTTGTGATTTGTCATCTTGTAACAGCAGTGAGAATCACATTTGTGATTTGTCATCTTGTAACAGCAGTGAGAATCACATTTGTGATTTTTCATCTTATAACAGACGTTCATGATTATCGAGGTAATTTGATATTTTTTTTATCACTTGTAGTTTGTTATTAGTTTGATTATTCTCAATAAAAATCTCTTTTGAAATACGATTGATGTCAGGGTGCATATATTTAATCATATTTCTTGCCAATAACTCAAAATCATGAGGTACATACTTAAAATTTCGATATTTCTCTTGAGCTACCTAAATAATATCAATTCAAATTTATTTAAATAAATAGTAAACATATGGCCAATATTGTTAAAATGGATCATATATGTGACAATTTGTATTTTTATTGAATTGTAAAGTTTATAAAAAAATAAAAATTATAATTATAGAGAGCCAATTAAAACATAAGGAATAGCACTATGCTGCATAATATATCTAATCCTGTGTTACTATTGGACAATGTCAGATTTAGTTCCTTTACATTACATTCATATTTTGAGGCACATTTTTTTAAATTTGACAAACAAAAACATAACGTATCTGGATCTCTTTCTGTCGTAGTTCATCTCTTTCTGTTTGGTTTTGTCATTTATATTCTATGATTATATATAATAAAAAACGTCTCAGCGGACATCATTAGAAACATTAAAAGGAAAAAGAGTGAGTCTTTGAAAGTGCTTAGCCTATAATGTTTTATTCTGTGAGATAATTATTTTTCATTATAACAGCTTTTTTATAGCATCGTTATAATAACTTCTTCATTTAGAACATCAATACTTCAAACATGTTAAACCTTTCAAACTTAGTTTATTCACATGTTTACCTTTTTTACTAGACACATCTTTCTTTTATGCTTTCCAAAAATAATTAATATTTTAACAATTTTAATTTTATTGTTTCTTCTATTCAACTATTATTTCTTCTCCTTAAATTAACAATATTTTTTTCTTCTCATACTTTTCTCTTAATTTTATCCTCAATTTGTTTTTTAATCAATTTACTACTTCCTCTATGGCATAAAACCAAAAAAAAAAATATTTTCATTCACATATTATTGTAATTATAGAACAGTTAACTGTCATTTTTTTTCTCTTAATTTCAAAATGATTACATACAACTCTGTCTGAATGTAAACCATAATTACATAATTAACACAATTATTGAATATTCACAATTTGTATGAATATTCATCAAACCCAATTTTTTAGAATTTTGTTTATTTTTCATTTATCCGTATTCCTTTTTTTAGCATTATACAAAATAATTGTGTTTATAAAAATAAATTATTGATATTTATACCTAACTTGATAAGCAATTTGTATGTACATTATTAATAAGCAAGATTGTTTGCTAAATTCACAATTTTTTTTTTTTTTTTCGTAAATTTATTTTATACTTTTTGTATTATTATTATAATTGTTTTTGTATAAAATGCAGAAACTCATTAAAATGTAAATAAATAAAAAAAAATCTATTTCTCCTTTTACTGGACAAAAATGATGGGTGCAAGGCTGAAAGAAGATTCAGTATTTATACTTAATATAGTAATATTTGAGTGAAGAGACTTTTCCGTTCCCTCTATCATAGTTATTCATATTTTGTAAAGAACAAAGGAAGAAGTAGAAGTTGAAATCAACCTTAATAGTCCAAGAGTTGTGTCCAAAAAAAATCCAAAGAGTTAGTCCAGAAAATGTGACTCATTTTGTACTACGTCAAACCAAATTTTTTCTGAAAATATACCTTAATTATGAAGAAAAACATAGTCTGTCTATCCAGAGTGGAGCCCTTCATAAGATTGCACATGCACAAAATGATATAAAATTAAACTAATTTCAGTTTTCTTGAAATAAGTGGATCCCTGAGGGTCGTGTGCAAAACATAAAGAGAACATTTTTTTAAGCTGATAAAATTTTCTATAAAACGAGTTCTATAAATCATAAATCATAATGAGATGTCTGTAACCAAAGTTATGGGCTCTTTCAAAAACACCAAAAATGGTTAATTAATACAAAGTCAGCGAATTTCTGGGAAAAATATTGGCTTTTTGTGCATTTCTTAAGTAATTTAAAAAATGTCATGAGTTTAGTTGTAGGTATCCGATTTTAACAAAAAAACACTCGCTTTACAAAAAATGTTCTCTTCATATTTCACACACGACCTACAGGGAACCACTTATTATCAAAAAAATGGTTTGAAGTAGTATAATGAGCCACATTTTTTATGCCTGGCTTATTATAAGGCCTGGACTATAAGAGGAAGGATAAAAGAAAATAAAATTAAGAGCACTTCACCTTATCACCAAAACCAAACAAAAGTACTAATTATTATTAAAAATAATAAAAACTTACCAAATGACTATAGAGTACATTTTCTTGAAGCAACGCCTTTGCAATGAGCATAGCGTGCTGGTAATGAACTAAATGATCTGCAGAACCGTGAATACTAAGGTATCGCTTGTCTTTTAAATTACCAACTAAACGAGCCAAATCTGATTCCTGGTAACCTCTGTAGTTATCAGTAACATTGGCAGTGGCCAGCCATCGCTCTGTCCAAACTGAATCTAGAAACGAGAAAAAAAACAGTTTGTTAGGAAATATAACCCTTTGTTTTTATTACTTCTCCTCACTTAATGCTATAAGTATAATTTGAGTAGCATATGCTTTAAAATTAGCCAGAAGCATAGATATACTATCACTAATGAGGTCAACTGTAAGACTTACTGTAATGAAGCCAACTGTAAGACATACAGTAATGAGGCCAACTGTAAGACTTACTGTAATGAGGCCAACTGTAAGACATACTGTAATGAGGCCACTGTAAGACTTACTGTAATGAAGCCAACTGTAAGACTTACTGTAGAGGCCAACTGTAAGACATACTGTAATGAGGCCAACTGTAAGATATACTGTAATGAGGCCAACTGTAAGATGTAATAGACTGTAACTGTAATGAACTGTAAGACATGTGAGACCAACTGTAAGATATACTGTAATTAGGCCAACTGTAAGACATCTGTAATGAGGCCAACTGTAAGACATACTGTAATGAGGCCAACTGTAAGACTTAATGTTAATGAGGCCAACCTGTAAGATATACTGTAATGAGGCCAACTGTAAGACATACTGTAATGAGACCAACTGTAAGATATACTGTAATGAGGCCAACTGTAAGATATACTGTAATGAGGCCAACTGTAAGACATACTGTAATGAGACCAACTGTAAGACATACTAATGAGACCAACTGTAAGATACTGTAATGAGGCCAACTGTAAGATATACCTGTAATGAGGCCAACTGTAAGATATACTGTAATGAGGCCAACTGTAAGACATACTGTAATGAGACCAACTTAAGATATACTGTAATGAGGCCAACTGTAAGACATACTGTAATGAGGCCAACTGTAAAGATTACTGTAATGAGGCCAACTGTAAACATACTGTAATGAGACCAACTGTAAGAATACTGTAATGAGGCCAACTGTAAGACATAATGTAATGAGGCCAACTGTAAGACATACTGTAATGAGGCCAACTGTAAGACATACTGTAATGAGGCCAACTGTAAGACAACTGTAATGAGACCAACTGTAAGATATACTGAATGAGGCCAACTGTAAGACATACTGTAATGAAACTGTAAGACATCTGTAATGAGGCCAACTGTAAGACATACTGTAATGAGACCAACTGTAAGATATACTGTAATGAGGCCAACTGTAAGACATACTGTAATGAGGCCAACTGTAAGACATACTGTAATGAGACCAACTGTAAGATATACTGTAATAAGACAACTGTAAGACCTGTAATGAGGCCAACTAAGACATACTGTAATGAGACCAACTGTAAGATATACTGTAATGAGGCCAACTGTAAGACTACTGTAATGAGGCCAACTGTAAGACTGTAATGAGGCCAACTGTAAGACATACTGTAATGAGACCAACTGTAAGACTACTGTAATGCTGTAAGACCTGTAATGAGGCCAACTGTAAGACATACTGTAATGAGGCCAACTGTAAGACATACTGTAATGAGGCCAACTGTAAGACTTACTGTAATGAGGCCAACTGTAAGACATTCTGTAATAAGGCCAACTGTAAGACTTACTGTAATGAACTGTAAGACCCAACTGTAAACATACTGTAATGACAACTGTAAGACTTACTGTAATGAGGCCAACTGTAAGACATACTGTAATGAGGTAATTACTGTAACCAACTGTAAGACTTGTACTTACTGTAATGAGGCCAACTGTAAGACAGAGACTAACTGTAAGACCTGTAATGAGGCCAAACTGTAAGACTTACTGTAATGAGGCCAACTGTAAGACATACTTTAATGAGACTAACTGTAAGACTTACTGTAATGAGGTAAGACATACTTTAATGTAAGACTTACTGTAATGAGGCCAACTGTAAGATATACTGTAATGAGGCCAACTGTAAGACTTACTGTAATGAGGTAAGACCAACTGTAATGAGACCAACTGTAAGATTACTGTAATGAGGCCAACTGTAAGACTGTACCAACTGTAAGTACCAACTGTAAGACTTACTGTAATGAGGCCAACTGTAAGACTTACTGTAATGAGGCCAACTGTAAGACATACTGTAATGAGGCCAACTGTAAGACTTACTGTAATGAGGCCAACTGTAAGACTTACTGTAATGAGGCCAACTGTAAGACATACTGGTAATGAGGCCAACTGTAAGACTGTAATGCCAACTGTAATACTGTAATGAGGCCAACTGTAAGAGTAATGAGGCCAACTGTAAGATATACTGTAATGAGGCCAACTGTAAGACATACTGTAATGAGGCCAACTGTAAGATATACCTGTAATGAGGCCAACTGTAAGACATACTGTAATGAGGGCCAACTGTAAGAAGACTACTGTAATGAGGCCAACTGTAAGATATACTGTAATGAGGCAACTGTAAGACTTACTGTAATGAGCCAACTGTAAGACATACTGTAATGACCAACTGTAAGATATACTGTAATGAGGCCAACTGTAAGACTTACTGTAATGAGGCCAACTGTAAGACATACTGTAATGAGGCCAACTGTAAGACTTACTGTAATGAGGCCAACTGTAAATGCCAGAAAGTGACACCCCACAGTGAAACAGTTTGCTCTCCTGAGCCAAAACCATACTTCCCAGATAACCTCCGTACCCGTGACCATATAGAGCCATCTTTTCTTTATCAACAAACTTTAATGTATCCTTTATATATCTGAAACACAGAATAAGAAAATGAATAACTGCTGAAGAATGTATTCAGTGTATTGACTAACTATACATTTTAAACGTAACTCAGATTATCTTTATTTATTAAGTATGAGACAAGAAATAAAGGTAAATTAATAATCCCTGCTTATAGTAGATTAGATATAACACGCATTTGCCCAACCATACAGGAATTAAAATTTAAATAAGTTGGGTAAAACATTTGTAAATTTAAAGATTTAAGTCTTCCGGTGGTAACCGCATCAATGTAGATGAAGAATCCGAGGTTTTGCTTCCACTGCGGGAGGCATCTTCAGGGAGATGCCACAGTTGAGTTTCGTAGAGCCTACATCCCTGAAGATGCCTCCCACAGTGGAAGCGAAACGTCGGATTCTTCATCTAAATTGACACAGTCAACACCGGAAGACCTAAATCTTCATGACAATAACTGCGGAAGCCTACACAGTATATTATTTGTAAATTTGCCATTTTTAGTTCCCAAGAGATTATTACTATAATTTATTTATTTTTTTTTTAGAGAGAGGATGAGCATTATTGTTTAATGAAATTTTTGGCATGTTTAAATATGAGTTAGTTTTTTTCTACAAATAGGTATCTTGAACATGATAACATGGAAAACATGTAATTTTAAGGTTTTTAATTGTTTCAGGGTATAAATTAGTGATTTTTGTTGTATCTTTGGTAATATTTTATATTTTTACTATTTTCAATAAATAAAAAAACCTTTAACTTCTTTTAATAATTATAAGAATACTTCTAAAGGGCAAAAAATAAATTTAGGACTAGAATAGAATAGAAATAGAATAGAAAAAGTTTCATTAATTACGATGTTTCTCTAAAAAATATAGTAAATATGTTAAACTGCAAAGCCTACCCCATATCCTACAAAGCCTACCCCATATCCTACAAAGCCTACCCTATATCCTACAAAGCCTACCCCATATCCTACAAAGCCTATCCCATATCCTACAAAGCCTACCCCATATACGACTCGGAGCCGTCAGGTTTCATTTTATGAATAAAATAAAATAGAACAGAAAAAACTTTATTTACAATGTTTTTCTTACAAATTTAGTAAATAAGGTAAACATTTGGGACTATATTCTAGACTTAAAAAAGGCTTTGGGGCCAAAATTCATTGAAATAGTAGATCACCAGATTCTTCATCATGGACCCAAATAGGTGAGATACTCAAGGAACTTGCCCTTGGCTTTACAAAATTATATTGTATTACTTTATATATACTCACTCCGCTAAAGCAATTATATCCTGGGTATCTCTCAATCCAACTTTCAGATGCAACTGATTCATGTGCCTCAGACCTTGTCTTGCTGAACCTCTAACGTCAACTTCCACCACTATGAAATTCTTCTGACTTGCCAAATATGATGAATAGTCAACACTCCATTTATGGGTGACACTTACAGCACCGGGTTTCCCAGATCTGATTGTATTAAATACAATATCATATAATAGTAAATGTTCGTCAAACAAGGCTAAAAGATTTTTCTTGTAATACTATTGCTCATGGTTATAATTAGTGGACAGCGTGGGGAACATAGTGTAAAGGAACCAATGAGTTAGGCATTGTTTAACATCCACATCCTCATTGGCTCCCTCGCATTATTTTTCCCATGCTGTCAAATGATTTATACTATGCGTGTATACTATAAAATAAATACAATCAAATAAAATTTTTACAATAAGAAGTGTTAAATGTGGTTACATGTGTTATATGGTCTTAAACCTGCTATGTTATATCTGTCTTAAACAAGAGTATTGTAAAGAGCTCCAAATTAGGGGGAGATATTTTTAAACTTAAAAGCCACAAGACAAGAGGTCATCATCAGTGCCAAATAAGACAAAATAGAAATAAACAAGATTTTTTTAAAGTTATGATATATAAATTAAATAAATAAATAAATATATATATATATATATATATATATATATATATATATATATATATATATATATATATATATATGTATACATATTTTAGAGGTTCTAGACCCTTTTTTATTGTCACCAACTTACTTTTGAATGCTTGCTCTCATAAATTGTATTTGAATTTCATTAAAAAGTATTTACATAATTATGTGCAAAGCTCTGATTATTACTATTATTATTAATAAGACACAAATACGAATCACATATTAGGATCAAAGGTAAAATTAAATAAATACAAATGAACAGAAAACATTTGAACTTACAATCTAAATATTACAGGAAATATCATGTCTTCGTGTTCTCTGAATCCAGGAGGCAGTTGTGTTAAGCTCTTTATTTAGATTATTATAAATATTTTGTTTGTTTATAAACATGAGCTTTTATTTTTTGTGTCATGTTGTCATGGTAACTGAGTTCAAATAAATTATTACTTTGATCTTGTTCATGAAATGAGACAAAATATAAATAATATTCTAAATAAAGATATGTATATAAAATATTAGGGTTATTAATATTATTATTAATAAGACACAAATATGAATCACATATTAGAATCAAAGGTGAAATTAAATAAATACAAAAGAGCAGAAAACATATTTGAACTTACAATCTAAATATCACAGGAAATATCATGTCTTCGTGTTCTCTGAATCCAGGAGGCAGTTGTAATTTAATTTGAGCATGGAAACCCCCTTCAACTTCGACCTGCAACAGAGAAGAATAGTAATGTGACATTTTCAACATCCTGGCATCAATTTGTAAATAGATTTAGGATTTTGGTGGATGGATTTGCGCATGGATTTGGTTCAGTCTCATGATCAGAGATTGAAACACCCATTCAATCCTAGACCTCTGTATAGAATATATTATGGACCCTAATACAAAAAATATTTTCTAGGCCCAAACCTTTGGAATATATTATACATTCAATGAAGATTTGGCACTAGCTAGAATCGAACCATAGATCCCTCTAGTTTCACATTCAAGTGACTTACTGATTGTACTAAAGAGTATGGCGATAAGTGAACGACTTTATGCACTATTTTTTTGTTTCTCCTCATTTAAAAAAAATTGGGTACAAGGTATCTCAAAACTTTTCCTCAACACATTGGATTCTCTATGCTCATCATCGTCCTCAGAATATACAATTCACCAAATAGCTTGCCCTCAGATAGTAAATATATCAGTTTCATTCTCGGTCACCCATCCAGGCACTGACACTCTCAATCCTGTTTAACATTTATGATCCAACAAAAATCATAGATATACTTCTCCTATTGAAACAAAACTTAGTGTATAAAATTATTATATACTTATAATAAACAAAATTTATTACGTAAAGGTATATACTTGTACAAAATTTCAACTCAATTGGATTATTTTCTGATGTTCTACATTTTTTTTTACAAAAATTGAACTAATGCTGATAATGAGATGAAACTTGGCACTTATGTAAGTCTTATACATGGCTATAATGGTGCTAAATCTCTAATTGATAACAACATTTTTATGATTTTTTGATATTTTTGCTGAGTAATTATTGCCAGTTAATGATGTTATAAAAAATATTTTCGGAATAGCACAACTTCACCTATAGACTGATTATTGTACAAAGTTTGGTACTTATTTACTTGGTTCCCAACATAAAGTTGGGATCTAAGTAAATATGGCGATATAAGGCAATTATTCACTTGGGTATCAACAATATATTTACTAAATTATATAAAAGAAATTATTTAACAATCTTAATAGGGGATGTTGAAAAGCAAAGGGGCTTTTGTATGGGGTTGAGAAGGGGGAAAAAGAAAAGATTGATAATTAAGTAAATAAGATAATATAGTGCGAAATTACCCTTGGTTCCCAACATAAAATGGGGACCCAAGTAAGTAAGTGCCTTGAAACTGAGGGATTTTAATAGAGTTTAGACAGACCTCCTAGTTCTTATATCTAAATCCACTAGATTTTTTTCAGATAAATTGAGGATGGGAACCAAGTAAATAAGTGCCTAATTGTTCATATTGGCCATCATCAACTGCTCAAGAAATTAAAAAATAGTTTTGAAATATTAGACAGTATAGTGGAATAAAATAAACCTGTTAACATGAACAGAATTTAATATTTTGTTGTATTGTTTTGATTGAAATTAGTAATGATTTTATTAATTAATGTCTCGTTCTTAAATTAAGTACAAAAGCAATAGGCAAAGAAGCTTATGGGTTGAATAAGAACACTGAAAAGGGTAAGCAAGACTTTTAAGAAAACAAAAATTACAAACCCATAAATAGATGTCAAAATATTTAAGATGGGAGATGGAAATACAGTCGGACCTCCATATAACGAACTTCTATACAACGAAAGTCTCCATGTAACAAATTTTTTTACGCTCCCTTGAATTTTGTGTTTAAAAGTGTTTCTATTTAACGAAAAAAATTCTATATAACGAACAAAATTTCCAGAAATAAAGATAAAGACAAGACCCGCAAACTTTCAAGGAATAGACCAAAACGGCACTTCTGTTTTTCTGTAATTTCCCAGAACAATTATTTATTGATTCTCGCCCTGCCTTATTTAATTTTGCGAACTCTTTCTTTACAATTTTCTATGAAGTTAGGATTAACACAGCATAGAACTAAAAATCTTTCAGTTTTAACTTGGTATTCGGTCTGACCAGTTTGTTTGTGAAACTTTTTATTTTTTTGTAAATAGAGTTTATTAAAATGTCAAAACGGAAACCGATGTCCCTTTCTGAAAAAATCAATTTATTAAAAGATTCTGACAATGGAGTCAAAAACAAAGACTTGTCTCTGAAGTATAAAATCACTCCTAGTTCTATATCAACAATTTTAAAAAATCGGGAATCTATACTTAGGTTATACAAAATGAGTGGCGATTTAAAAAAAAGTTCTCCAGTATGCAAGTATGAAGACATTGATGACGCAATTTTACAGTGGGTGACAATGTTAAGAGACAAAAATATGCCTGTGACAGGACCGCTAATAAAAGAAAAAGCTGCTGAATATGCAACTCCGAGGTTATTATTCATCCTAAATATACATTAAAATATCATAAAATAGTACAGAGTTATTTATTTTTTCAATTTCTATACAACGAAATTTCTATGTAACAATTTTTTTCACTTGAACCTTTAAGTTCGTTATATAGAGGTCCGACTGTATAAGCTCAATTTTATGGGATAGTTTACAGGAAAAAAATAAGTAAGCTGGTAATTTAAGATAATCTATTGAGAGCTATCTTACAGAAAATGCTCTAAATAATGCTATAAAACCTTATGCTATTGAAGGGGAGGGGGTATGTAGAAGGAATAATTACACAAGGTTTCCCAAGCAACAGAAATTAATTTTTTGATTTATTGTGGTAAGGTCAACAGTCTAAGACCTTACAATACTTTAATATTTGTTTGGCCTTCATGTATATAGCTTTATTTTTTTTTTTTTTTTTAATTTAATCCGCTGTTCTGACAGATGGCAAGTTTGGGAAGTGAATGGGAAGAAGGCGAGTTTTTTTTAAAAAAGTTGTTCTTTCAACTATAGTTTAATAAACTTTTGAAAGGTTTAAAGTGCATCCGTGTTTTATTTATTTTACAATTATAATTATATCCGTTATTATACAATTGTAAAACTGTTTTAGTGTAAAATAAAGTGTTTATTTTTGTTGATTTTTATTGAAATTAATAATGATTTTAATAATGTCTTGTACTTAAAATACGAATCTCCAAAACTAGGAACAGTTTAGAACTTAATTTCTAAAAATGTTTGGAAGTACATTAAGATAACAATGAGGATGAAAGGTGACTGCCAAAATATTGTGTAAACTAGCTTTCTGTGTTTTATTTTTGCCTGATTTATTTTTATATTATTTTGTATGAATTTCTGTCACACAAATTAACCTTCATCGATGGCAGGCAACAAAGTTTGAATAACCTCCTTCACAGTAACTCAAGGAGCTAAAGTAGCCCTACAGGCCAAAAAAATCTTCTTTTGACTTTAGCACTCGTTTGATAGCTCAAAATAGTGAGAAAACTCACTTGTTGATTCTATTCCACTATATTGATAGCAACTCACCTGTATTAATTTAATTTGAGGCATGGCAAAAGAATCATAGAGCCCTCTCTGTTTATCATTCATATCCAGGGTAAATGTCTTGGAGCCAGTTTTCGGATCCATCAAGTAAACAGATGGAACTGCAGGACCTAAAATTAATAATACAATAAATTATTATTTATAAAAGGGTTTGAAGTAAATTAATATATAAACCAAGTAGGGAAATAAACCCCATTTCTGTCAGACCAGGCATGAAGTTCACATTTTGTACACCAGGGCGTTGGCTCAAAATTTTCTATGGCCGTGGCCATTTCATTTTACCCAAGTAAATGTAAACAAAATATTTACGGTACCCAAAATTTTTGTTTTTATTGCATTTATTTGTACAATTTAGTATAAAATGTTCAACTTGTACAAAAGACTCAAAGTCCCAGTGCAAAAGGTTTTACACCTACCCTCACAATTAATAAATAATAAAATGTTCATAATTTGTGTTAGAAATACATTTTTCACACGCAATAGAGGTTTAAGTACGAATCTTGAAATACTAGGTTTGTTTAAATTACTTATTAAACTTTTTTTTTTTGGGTGCACTACTTAACTTAGTACATTTTTGCGAGTGATATTTGTTTTATATTTGTTTTGTTTTATGAACAATTAATAAACCCAGCAGTCATAAAAAATTCGCTACAAGAAGTAAGGAATGAATTAAAAAATTGGTTTTGAGCTAATAAACTAAACCTTAATGAAAAGAAAACGACAGACATCGTATTTTCACTACGAGATACAGCAGAATTTAATTATCCAGACGGTGTAAAGTTTTTAGGAGTCTTATTAGACTCTGCTATGACTTGGCAGAATCACTGTAATGATCTAATTAGCAAGTTAGCAAGCCAAGTATTTCTACTCTACTCTCTGGCAACTCAGCTGTCGTGTGATATCTTGCTCTCAGTCTACTATGCCGGGATACACAGCAGGATCAGCTATGCTCTTCTCTACTGGGGACACTCCTCTCATGCAGATGCAGTATTTTCTATGCAAAGGAAAGCCATCAGAGCCATATTTCAACTGGGCTTTCGCCAGGACTGCAAGGAGCATTATAAGAAATTTAAATGCAGAATATTTTTTTGCAGACCCAAGCAAATAACATGTGGTCTGCTTCCCAGCCTCTGACATTTAGGCTAAATCTGCCTGCAAGGGAGTCCTAGTATCTTGGTGGCAAATTTGAAGAATATGTAATGTTATAAAAAAATACACCATCATGGCCCCGTTTAGTATATTTCTCTCTTGGCACTGGGGGCCACTTGGCGTCACCGCCAAAGTATAGCCGCTTTGAGCCCACATGGTTGTTGTACTTTATCTTTTCATCATAATACTGGTTTTTAAAAGTGGCATACTGCCACGATATGAGCAAAATTTCAAATGTATTTCACTAATACATTTGATAAACTTATTTATCAATACACTAACTAATACACTTGATTAGTTTACATTGCGTCAATTAATGACATGGTGTTTTGTTTGACATATATATGTCAATCAATAAAACCAGAACTAAAACTGATAATAAAATGGAACTGCATATGTTCGTAAACCAAACATTGTAGTATACGTCTTAAACATTTTCAGCCCAATCTAAATACTATTTGAAGATTTGTGGTTTTTTGAAATGTTTGTGGGGCCATTTTGTGGGTTAATGGCCTCACAAATATACAAACATTTTTGTACAAAGTTTCAAAGAAGCGTTCAAAAGTTATTGAGCCCCATAGAAACGTATTTGACACAAAAATCTCGTACACACACACATATACATATTCTTGATCGAGGAGACTCCCCTTCCAAAAAATCTACCCCCCTCCCCTCAACCCATAACCCCATCTCATAAGCTCATTTTTTCTTAGAAAATTCAATTCACTAATAATAGATAAACTAACAAATGAAACTAATTGAATGCATATTAACTAATCTTTAAACTTAGACTAATCATGGGACTAATCAGTTTATAGTTCATACAATGTATTAATGTTTCAAAAAGGCACCCAGTTACGAGCTAAGATACGAGGTATCGTTTGACTTTTCTCTTCATTTAATAGTAAAATTTTGAGTAAGACTATCTTACCTAGACATTCAAGCATGAAATGCTTGCAAGACGGAGGACTACAGGTGGCTTTAGTATACAAACACGCACATGAAGTGATTGGTTCATTCCTTATTTCCTTCTCAAATTCTCTAAACATAAATTAAAGACACATAAGAATATAATACACATTTATAACTATAAAGAGTTATTATTACTAGAGGAGTCATGTTGGTTAAATATAAAAACATACACTATATAGTTAGATGTTCAACTTGTAATGCAAGAGAAAACTGACTAGGTTAAGAAAAAGACTTTAGTTCTACAAATACCTTATAAAATGCAATATATTTTGACTGTTACGTCATCTTCAGGCAATATCACAAACAAAGATAAAAATCACATAATAACTAAATACTAAAGTATGAATTAAAAACTAAATTATAAGTCCAAAAATTGCACACAACTAGGAGGAGATCCATGCCAAACAGCCAAGCCAAGCCAAACATAACTCTACAAGTGATCTCCTCCTAGTTGTGTGCAATTTTTGGACTTATATTTTAGTTTTTAATTCATATTTTAGTATTTAGTTATTATGTGATTTTTATCTTTGTTTGTGATATTGCCTGAAGATGACGTAACAGTCGAAATATATTACATTTTATAAAGTATTTGTAGAACTAAAGTCTTTTTCTTAACCTAGTCAGTATGGAGTTCTACACAAAAGATAATAGAACACTGAATAATCTATTCAAGAGAAAACTCATATTTTACATTTAACAATAACCAATTTATCTGAACCAATTACCTGATAATTTAGGTAAAATCCCAATTTCAAATTTGTTTGCAAACTCAATAATTAACTTAAATTAATTTTAGTTTTAA
Source organism: Microvelia longipes (assembly GCA_018340805.1). NCBI lineage: Eukaryota > Metazoa > Arthropoda > Insecta > Hemiptera > Veliidae > Microvelia > Microvelia longipes. Next base: position 14,588,498 of record JACMZG010001913.1, on the reverse strand, counting down.
AAACTAAAACAGCTTATTTCAGGTGAGATGGAGCAATGTGTCTCCCGCCCCTATTGTTTGAATTTCTATATCACTTTAGTATTCCTTTTTATATCATTTGATACTACCAAGTTTTGCAAAACATTTATAGTTGACACAATATAATTGAGCGAGAGACACCTAGAGTGCTCTCTGGAGGATGCATGGATTCTCAATGCTTTATCTGGAACTGTTCTATCATTCGACATTCGTCATCATTGATGGCTCGACATAATGTCATGTCCCACTCTGTTTTGTTACGTCTAATTATCAGGGTGCCGACAGAGCCTGAACTCACTCTGAACTTCATTTAAATAATGTATATTATGAGAAGTATTTACCTAAGACAAGCAGTGCCCTCTTACTACCTTCATGCTTGGCAAGCAAAACATGTATCATTTGATACTACCAAGTTTTGCAAAACATGAATAAGTTGACACAATATAATTGGACGAGAGACACCTAGGAAATGTAACAAGCCAAATGCAATGCTACAACTGGGAACTGTTCCATCATTTGACAATCCTAATCAGTTCCCAGATGTAGCATTGCATTTAGCTTGTTACATTTCCTAGGTGTGTCTTGCACAATTATATTGTGTCAACTATTCCTTTTTAATCAACAATAACTATTTTTACTTCTGAACAGTTAATAAAAAAAACAGCATTTTACTCTTAGACTATAATTTATCCTTACATTGTTTTTACAGCCTGTTTTAGAAACCCTTAAGGCTTCCTTCAGGCCCACTTAGGAGCATTTTAAGGAATATGGAGGTAAATTGTCTTTAAACAGAGGCCCATCTGTACTGCTAGTAAAAGTTAAGAAATAGAACCTGATTAAAGTGATATAAAAATGAGGGGTCGGCCTAGAGACCGTGTCCCGACTCTCTCCCTTTTCCCTATGGGTGAGATGGACCAGCTTTCAATCAAAGGTATTCTAGTTCAACTACGCTGCAAGTATTATAAAGTAAAAGGCTTAAAAGAAAAATCAAAACACCTTAAAATGTGCGGGAAGCCGATAAAAATTGATTCATTACAGTCCATCGTATAATTTGAAAATCCCCAAGGTCTTAGGCATTATGAGGATTGGCCAATCTCTAACTTGAAAAGAGAACAAAGAGACTAATGCAATTACTAATACTATTAGTCTCTTTGAAAGAGAATAAAATCCCTACCCCAATAACCGCTGTAGGGAAATAACCTCCATCCCGGCAATCGTTCTCTTCGTTTGAGGTTTTTTTTGTGTTTACATCATTTTGAAAACAACTCTTTAATTAGCCATTAATATAATAAATATTATAAAATAAAACTACACCAAAGAAATATAAATAAACATCGCCAAGAAGATGGTGAAAATAATGTGATTTGTTCACAGTTTTTCCCACTCCCTTCTTGCAGGGTTTTTTTTTTTTTAAATCGGCGTTGCCTAAACTAACCTGTCAAGATTTTTTAAGTAGTCAACATACTGTACAAACTTAATTCACTTTTGAAGAAGGTTTTGTTACACAGAGCCCACGAAGGCCCCAAAATGATAATTTAGGGAATTTATGGCCCCTCTAGCAATATATCTCTATGGAAGGATATGTGGCGCTGCAATGCGGATATTCGGAGGAACTAAAAGTGACAGAATTTGATCAAGGCCGTGTGAAGTGTGGGAGTTGGAACTCTGTTTCTACGCCGACCCCTTATTATTAAATCACTTTAGACCTGATGTATAGACTAGAATACTCACGCCATGGTCTCATTATTTTCCTTGATGGGTTTGGTGCAGTTTGTCTGATTGAAGTAAGGAGACAAGCAAGTGAGGCACTGAGTTGAAGACATGTTGAACACAGACACTTTGTACGTGTGACGTTGTGTTGGCAACCCTTCAGGAGCCGCTTCAAAGTAACTAACAGAAAAGTAAACATTCACTTTCAGGTGATTTAGCTGGTGTAATGGCTAAATAATTCTGTGGTCCGCATATCGAGCAAATTTCTTTTAAAATGCGCGTTTCCGTAAATTTGTTTTTGTCAGGGAGGGGGGGCTGAAGACATGTTGCCCGAATCTTTGAACCCCAATATCTCCGAAATGGGGCCAGCACAAATTTTTTAATTTGCGGCACAAATTAGGACAAATATAGCACAAAAGAATGACACGGGTCTTATTTTAAAATTTTAATATGGTAAGGAGGCTATAGGCAATTTTCAAGCCCCCAATCTTGCAATCTTTGAATCGGGGGCAGCACAAAATTTAAAATTTGCGGCACAATATAGCACAAAATTATGGCACCGGTCTGTTGTTGAAATTCCACCATGGGGGAGGGGGCTGGCAACATGGACCTTGTTTCCGTCCTTAACAATCCATTTGTTGCTTAAGGATACGGTTTATGCTTGAGCAGTTATTCAATAATTTAGCACTACTCGAAAATAATTTTTCCTGTGATCTCAAAGGAAAAGTGCATAATGAAGAAGATACATGTTTGCCAAATATATTTTTATTTAAAAATATTATTTTTTTACATTTAATGAACAGCAGTTGCAAAATTTTTTTAGAGTGTTCCAATTATTTTTAAAATTTACTATTGTTGTTAGGGCGTGTTGTTAAAGGCGAGACCGTGTCGCACAACAGCCGTATTTTAGGGTTTCCGGTTTGACTATTTTTGACTAATTGACTACCGTTTTTTTGACTTTTATGTCATTTTATGTGATCGTATCGGCTTCAGACCGGATTTTTTCGATTCAGAGCCTCCAAAAAATATGTAAACGACATTCTAGTCGAAATTCATTTTTCAGCGACCGTAATTTTGGTTTCTGGTAATAAATTACAGCTTTTCGACTTTATGGTCACTGAGAGTAGGCGTATCGACTTTGGACCGGTAATTTTAACGATTATTTGAAAATTTTGAAAAATATCGTTAATGTCGTTCAAAAATGTTTTGAACAACCCAGTTTTCAAGAGGGTTTGTGTCCTCCGCAAGGTTATGTACACACGCGTGTATATATACAGGGTGGTCCAGCTAAGAAGGACAAGACCTTTTTCTCGGAAACTATTACAGCTAGAAGGATGCGGTTTTCGGCGTTGGATTCAATGTAATAGTGAGCAGACGAGAAAAATCCGTATCGGGCGCGCTTCGCGCCTGTCATAGAGATGTTAATGCTAACTTTTTTAATTTTATAGTTATGTAAAGGGAACTTTTTTTTGTTCTTTAAAAAATGAAAAATAAGGAAGATTAGTGAAGACCGCATCAAAATCGGACAATTTTTAACCGAGCTATGATGAAAAAAACTTTTTTTAAATTTAGTTCACTTCGGCGCCATTTTGGATGATGTTGCATTTAAATAAAATTTATTATATGGACATATTTTTAAACTAGAAACATTGCTTTAATAAAAGAATATCAAAAGTTTTAATTCCAACCTCAGTATTTAATGGAACTGCAACGTCATCATACCTTGTGATCTTTATTGCAGCTTGTATAAGGATTCCAGAACGCCTAAAAACACTTTTTTTTGTTCATTGGTTGTGGAGAAATTACGATTATGGTGATTTTGGTCAATCGTAGAATGCAGATTAGAGGTACCTTGCAAAAACCTAGTAAAATCCTTCATAAACGTTAATAAAAAATTTATTTTGATGATAACTACTTCGTTTCTAGGGGTGAAGGACCAATAAATAGCAAATCACACAACTAGACTGTAAAGTGACATTTTACTGCTGCGGAAATTTATTTATTAACGACAATAAAACCAGCAAACTTTATTTCCGGAGCTATAAATTTTCATTATTTATATTATTTACCTTTAGTTGCGCATTTATTAAAAAGAGTCGATTTTTTGTATGAATAATTTTATTAACTTAGTTTAAAGAAATTAAAACACAAGATTGATAAATAATTATTCATTCTTATACAAAATTAAGGTAAAATAATATGGGGACCTGCGGCTCAATTAGGTGGCCATTAAGGTCACCGGACTTGACCCCACTCGATTTTAAATAGCAATCACACAACTAGACTGTAAGTCATATATCATTGCTGCGGAAATTTGGTAAAAAAATATTGGTAAAAATTTTTTTTACCAAATTTCCGCAGCAATGAAATATCACTACAGTCTAGTTGTGTGATTTGCTATTTAAAATCAAGTGGGGTCAAGTCCGGTGACCTTAAGTCCGGAAATAAAGTTTGCTGGTTTTATTTGTTCTTTTGTTTGTTGTTTTAATTTCTTTAAACTAAGTTAAATAAAATTATTCATACAAATACGGGCCTTCGGCCCGTAGCCGCTACGCGGCCCGGGGGCCTCCCTGTGGCCGCGAAGCGGCCACATTGTTGTTGGTTTGTATTATGTGTTGTTCTTGTTACATGGCATTTTGCCATGTATCTAGCGAATTTTCAAAGCCTTTCCACACAGGCCCGCTTCGCGGGCCTGAGAGTCCTTTCTCGCAAATTTGATTTGCTAATTGAGATTTATTCATACTCTATTTTAATAGTATGCTATAATATTAAAATTAAGAAGCATTATTGTGCCGGCAATCGCGCAACAATCGTCACGGAATTCATTCTAGCTACACAAATTTAAAGTCAGACAGCTTTAACTTTCACAGAGTTTTATTGGTATAAGTATCGATACGAAGAAGGAACAACTGTAACCTAAAACGCAAAGAAAAAGAACAAGAACCCGTAAAAAACCCATTTGAACCTTGGTTAGAACCCGTAAAAGAATATTTTATCGTCTAAACTAATAAATCTTGAAACGAATCAAAAAACTAGAATAAAATAAGTCAACATAATTCTTCCCTGACAGTGTTGTCCAAAAACAAAACATTAAAAAAAAAAACAAATATAATAAAAATAAACCTAGCGGCGGCCCGCGACAATTATAAACAAAAATATATTCATGATTTTAGTTTTAAATAAAAATGCCCTTTCCGTCACTAAAGATTGCCTGACTGAGCTCAAACCGGTCGCAATCGTTTAGAATGACTTCGACCATATAAAGACTACTTCGAGTTCTTCCGCTTTACGGGCCTGCTTAGCTCGGCGTGGTTTAGTGGAAGCCATTTTTGTCCTGTCTCTCTGGGACAGCAGGCTTACCAGAATGAGCAAGAGGTAGAGGCCCCTTTTATACCATATCACCACCCTCTAACACTACTGAACCCAACAGATATCGTACGAGTCTTTGACCTAGACGTATACATATATACAAGATTATATATATATGTATACCGTTTCGCCATTTGTGATGGTTCGATTGAGCTGAAATTGGTCCTTAATCGACTCAGCTAGCCGTCTACTTTAATACGAGATACCTTGTTTTAAAGCCATTTCAAGTTTCAAAAAAAAATTTTTTTCATGACGTCATAACTTTGGTTGATGACGTCATAATGTTTTTTATAAACAATAGGCCTCGTAACCTCCTCGACATCTCGCGATTTGCAAAGTTCGTTTCAATTTGAACGCCTTCGAGAGTTATCCGTTCGCCATACGAAAGGGTAGAAACTCTTACATACATATATATATATATACATATATATATATATATATATATAATATATATATATATATATATAATATATATATATAATATATATATATATATATACATATATATATAAACTTTTTTCGGACATACTTTTTTGTTATCTGGAAGCCAATAGGAACCGATTCCGCTCACTCCCACCCTCAACTTCCGTCATCCGAACAACCTCATAAGCGTCATTTTCATAATGAAAATTCGCTAAAAATCGACTCTTTTTAATAAATGCGCAACTAAAGGTAAATAATATAAATAATGAAAATTTATAGCTCCGGAAATAAAGTTTGCTGGTTTTATTGTCGTTAATAAATAAATTTCCGCAGCAGTAAAATGTCACTTTACAGTCTAGTTGTGTGATTTGCTATTTATTGGTCCTTTACCCCTAGAAAACGAAGTAGTTATCATCAAAATCAATTTTTTATTATTAACGTTTATGAAGGATTTTACTAGGTTTTTGCAAGGTACCTCTAATCTGCATTCTACGATTGACCAAAATCACCATAATCGTAATTTCTCCACAACCAATGAACAAAAAAAAGTGTTTTTAGGCGTTCTGGAATCCTTATACAAGCTGCAATAAAGATCACAAGGTATGATGACGTTGCAGTTCCATTAAATATCAACTATAGGGTGGTAAACTATAAAAAATATTCCATTTTTGGCAATTTTAAGAGATTTATTAGTAATAACTTTTGAAATTGTGAAGCGAATTTGTTAAAATTGGATTCATTTTGTTGCTTTTTATGTTGGCTAACTGTACAAACCATAAAAACTATAGCTCCCTATCTTACTTTTCATGGTATCTTAGAAAAACCATTTTTTTTTTGTTTTTGTTATGTTTAACGACCATTTTACACCTAAAACTGAGGTTGGAATTAAAACTTTTGATATTCTTTTATTAAAGCAATGTTCTAGTTTAAAAATATGTCCATATAATAAATTTTATTTAAATGCAACATCATCCAAAATGGCGCCGAAGTGAACTAAATTTAAAAAAAGTGTTTTTTCATCATAGCTCGGTTAAAAATTGTCCGATTTTGATGCGGTCTTCACTAATCTTCCTTATTTTTCATTTTTTAAAGAACAAAAAAAAGTTCCCTATACATAACTATAAAATTAAAAAAGTTAGCATTAACATCTCTATGACAGGCGCGAAGCGCGCCCGATACGGATTTTTCTCGTCTGCTCACTATTACATTGAATCCAACGCCGAAAACCGCATCCTTCTAGCTGTAATAGTTTTCCGAGAAAAAGGTCTGTCCTTCTTAGCTGGACCACCCTGTATATATATATATATATATATATATATATATATATATATATATATATATATATATATATATATATATATATATATATATATATATATATATATATATATATATATATATATATATATATATATTATAATATATATATATATATATATATATATATATATATATTAAAAGACTGACCCTGGACATATTACATATTTTTTTAAGAGACATTTAGTCTCTATAAGTTATCACTCATCTAGTCCATGTTTGCAGTTACTTATACACTCCCAAGTAGCACATTTTAATGCAGGAGATATCCTAGGGATTTAAATCCCAGGATACCTGGATGTCCGAAAGAGATCTAGATTTTGTGCCTGGATGTCCATGGAAGATGTTAATGTCAGGCAAATAGATGACTTTTGTATGATCTAATGGATATCCAGCTGGATCAATTTAGGACTAAGTCTGGATCTTTTTTCACGTAGAGTTTAAGTCAACCAAGTCTGGAGGAGTTTAGATATCTTTTCATGTATATCTAGTAGACGTCACGAGGATTACATAAAAACGATTATCCCATAGACATCCAACAGATATTAAAATGGATTGGATGGTCTAAGTGATATCCAGGAGACGTATTTAGGATATGGTGTGCTACTTGGGCTAAGCGAGTAATGTTAGGTATCATGCTTTGAGCAATAAAGTTGGTTGCTAAGATTTAAATTTTGGTTCCCGAGGCATAGCCTAGGTAACAATGAACTCATTTCTTTTAAGAATAAGAATAAGAAGAATAAGGATGCTTTATTGTTTTTTTTTTAAAACATACATATAAAATAATTTAAAAAAAACCAACTTAACTTAAATAATATTATTTAAGGAAATAAAATTAAGATCATACAAAAAAAAAACAAAAGGGGGGTGGTCAAAAGTTATTTTTTTTAAGGAAAAAATACTTTTTTTTTTGAGGTAGTACGTAATTGAGCACTTTATTGGACCGTTTTTAGGATGAGAACCCAATCATTATTGTTATAGGAAGTTATTTAGTACTTTTCACCTCCGAGGACAATAATGAATGTAAAAAAACTCCTAGGACGTAAAAGTAATTCATATGTTGCCGCCATTACTGTAATGTAGCGTGTTCAAAAAAACAATCTGTGTTAAACCTTCATAAGCTTTATTTAAAAACGTTCATTTTGTTTCTGTTTTTGTTCGTAGACTAATTTTTTTTTCGTTTTTAAAAGGTGTTCTAATTGACAATTTTTGTGTGTTTATTTGTAAAGCTTTTACATTTTTGAGTAAAAGTGTGAAGCTATGGATGAATTTAATGACGGCGATAATATGGAGTTAATAATAATTGGACGTTTTTTTTTTCAATTAAGTATATAGCGCAGTTTAATAAATGCTATTTTTTTATTTTTTTTAATGAGTGCTACCTCAAAAAAAATAGTGTATGCCATCCGGCTGAGAATGTCTTTATGTCTTGGCAATTTTTCCCGACTCGCTTCGCTCGTCGGTAAATCTAATTGCCGTGACATAAAGACACACTTCTCAGCCTTATGGCATAAATAACCTTTGTTCTTCCCTACCTCCCTTATAATAACAATAGATTAAAATTCAAACATTGTTTAACAGAGAATACCTATACTAATTAATTTGAGCATTATTCTTACAATTTAGTAAAATTATAGGCAAAGCCGAGGCATTTAATTATTCTTTATGAAATATGATATTTCACTCTCATGGAGAGAAAAAGAATTAACCTTTACAATAAAGAAAACAAAACACAAATGTACAATAGAGTAAAAAATCATTTAAAATTAATAGAACGAGCAAATTATACAGGGTGTTTCATATAAAGTGTCCACCAAAGAAAGAGGTGATAGTACTCCTCAAAGGGAACAAAAAATGTTTATAATAAAAACCCGGATGTCCAACCGTTTTCCCACTAGGTCAAATTAATATTTTAAAAAAATAGTTGACCTCTCATTATAAAATTGTAATAGCGTTTAAACTGTTCAAGCTAGAAGGCGAAATTGGTCTCGTTAGAAAGCTGAGTAAATATCCTAAAGGACAAACTACCAACTATGTCAAATATTTTGGAACTACTGCCCAAAAATTTGCATGAACAATGATTTTTTGAAAAAAGTTAATTTTATGGAATTTTTGTGGTAGGGCATTAGAGAAGTAAGAGATGAGCAAAAGTTCAGCCAAGAACGGAAAAAACTTCTCTTATGATTGCCCTTTAAGAAAACCCAAACTTCATCATACATTCAATAGTCAAAATGTTAAGCCATTCTTCCTTAAAGTTGGAAAAACTGTAATTTTTTGGCATTTTTGCATATCTCTACAATGTTAATTACATGGTACTTAAAATAATTAAAAATCTTTAAAAATAGTGGTTTTAGAGAAAAATGTGTAAGAATAAAATATGTTTATTTTACCTGCTAGAGTCTAAAATCGTATTATAAGTTTACTTTCGAAAGAAAAATATTTTGTTAAAATAACACATTATTTTCTCTTTTATACGACAAAAATTATCAGTTTTTGAAACTTCTAGCAACAATAGTTTACATTTTTGACTATTGAATGTATAAAAATATTCACATTTACTTAAAGGGCAATCATAAGAGAAGTTTTTTCCGTTCTTGGCTGAACTTTTGCTCATCTCTTACTTCCTCTAATGTCCTACCACAAAAATTCCATAAAATTAACTTTTTTCAAAAAATCATTTTTCATGCAAATTTTTGGGCAGTAGTTCCAAAATATTTGACATAGTTGGTAGTTTGTCCTTTAGGATATTTACTCAGCTTTCTAACGAGACCAATTTCGCCTTTCTAGCTTGAACAGTTTAAACGCTATTAACAATTTTATGATGTGAGGTCAACTATTTTTTTAAAATATTAAATTTGACCTAGTGGGAAAACGGTTGGACATCCGGTTTTTATTATAGAACATTTTTTGTTCCTTTGAGAAGTACTATCACCTCTTTCTTTGGTGGACACTTTATATGAAACACCCTGTATGTAGACTAAACTAATATTAAATTATTGACCAAACTATTTAAACAAGATAATTTTATGAGGTAATGGTCAGATAAGTATAATACATAAATACTTCTAAAGAAGGCCTAATTTACGGCCGAAAGCTCAAATTTTGTGTTTTTTATATTTATCTGACGGAGTCACCAGTGGTGTAGTGGTTAAGTTACGCGGCCAATACACAGAATTAATGGAATGAAACAGTTGAGTTTATTTAGTCATGGGTTCAATCCCAGCACGTGCCTCTGGGATTTTTATGAGAGTGATAAAAATTCTGCGTACCACGTCCTTCATAAGGGACGTAAAGCCGGTGGTCTCGAGCCTGTGCGTTGTCAGGTACTCGTTAAAGATCCCTTACCCTAAATGAAACTGGGTATAGGCAAAACTTAGGACCCTCATAGTAGATTCATTATAATACTTTAGTGTGTCTGCCTAGTAGTTTAAAGTTTATGGAGGTTTGGTTTAACAGCGAGGGCACGTGTTGTTCCTAGTTTTCACTAGACTAAAAGAGCCAGTGAAAATATGTATGATTGCTTGAAAAAATCATGAGGTACCATAGAAATCTATGCTCTTCTGTCAAGATTAGATGAAATATACCTAACTTGAAATGGTAGAACACAAAGGAGTAAAACACTATCTTAGGGAGCTGGCAAAAAGCGCCCAACAACGTGGCCTACTTGCCAGGTAGTTACTACCCCCCCCCCCTATATTACTACTACTACATATTCATCTGACCATTATCTCATAAAATTACCTTGATTATATTACAACTTCACCTTTTGGTAATTTCATGAAAATCTACCACATTAATCAATTGTATTGAAATCTTTAATTTAAGTGAAAAAACTTATCAATTTTATTAACAAACACGATTCACAAAAAGTTTATATAAAACACAAAAACCCTAAAAAATATGTATATTTTATTATATAACAATGCTGCTATCATAAATCTTCGTACAATGTGACTAAATAAAAATTTATCTTTATAAATTAACTTGGCCAGACTGTAAGAATTGGATATTATTTTATAATTCCGCGTGGCTTTGTCAATTAGTGTTAACTAAAGCGTTAGTTATAACGCTTTGAAAACCAAGCTGTAAACCTTGGTTTTTCTTCAGATTAGATGTAAAACAAATTACGTCAGGTTTTATTAAAAGTCCCCCTTCAGGCGTAGTAGAGGAGTTAATGCCCTAAAATGCAATTGAATAAAGGGGGTTACTCATTAGGCTTTATTTGCCATTAAACAAAATGACCCCGCTGGGGATAAAAAACAGAGAAAAATCCATCACAAAATATAAGTCAAAAACAAACTGCACATACTTGGTACGAACTGAGCATGTTTACTATCATTACATTGACTGCGCAGGTTTTTAATTTAGAGGCAAATTAACCTACCGATGGTTTTCCTGTGTTTTGCATATTACGAAGGTTATAAACAAATAGTAAAAAGTAATATCTTTTGTTGACTTTAATAGCACCTAAGTTAACTAAAATTACGTCAATTCGAACTAATCTGAGGAGCAAACTCTATTTATCCTTGTTATAACCACGGGTTTAACATGGTTTTTGCTATAAACATAGGAAGGTAAGTTTGCTCCTATCTCAAACAACGTTCATGAGGTCAGAAAAGTTCCCTATCGCGTCATCCCCTTTTTTTGAAATCGTAGATACTCTGTCGGTATAAAAACTCACATGGAGACGTCTTATCACTGTGTTAAACTAAGCGAGGCCTCTTTCTGTAGTTTAGTCTCTGTAAATCCAGGAAGAAGAGATATTAAAAAATTGGGTAATAAATAATCAGAAAACGAACTTACACAATTTGATTAAATGTATCCCACGCTAGGAGGTTGATGACAGAAATTTGTCCAAGAGTAAGAGGTATCATAACACTGTTGTTTACAAGGCACACCTAATAACAACAATAAATCAATTAAGGAAGAATACATACAGTAGATAAATAAATAAATTAAATAAGAATACATACAGTAGATAAATAAATAAACTTAATAAAGAACACATGCAGTAGATAAATAAAATAAGAAATAAGTTAAATAAATAAATTAAATAAGAATACACATAATGCTAAATTAATTAAGCAAAAATACATACAGCAAATAAATAAATCAAGTATGAATCCATACACCAGATAAATACATTAATTTATACATTTTAAAGAAACAAATAGTTTCTTTTGTGTCTTCATATTATTTGTTTTGGTCTTAAATAATTATGTTTGTCAGTGTTGTAGTCATTCTTTGACTTAAAACTTTTGTTTTTTTTAAACCAAAAAGAAGAAAGATACGTAAAAGATAAAATGAAACGAAGATAATGTTTATATTATACTTGATAAATTTGTTCATTGCTCGGGAAGTATACTGGATAAAAATCAGTGTTGTCTTTAAATTAAAAGTAAAATTTAGGTTGGCATTCCTGTTAATTTGAATTGAATGACTAAGCAAGCCAATGTTGTACAGGAACCATCCCTATAAATCCTCGGCAACGCCTCAGGGTTTAAACCTAATGATTCCGTCGGCTTACGCCGCAGGACACAACAAAAAACCGGGGCGTAATGACTCTGTTTCCTCCCTTGGTACGTAAATAACTATGATTATTTTATAACTCGGAATAATTCAATGTTACACAAATATCTCTCAACTCTGTGGTCAAGATTGTTATTGAGTCTGTGTCTATATAGTGATCTTCAATAACACGAGGGTTAACGAATTACACCCTGGTGTATACTGAAGATTTAGGTCATCCGGTGGTGATCGCGTCAATGTAGATGAAGAATGAAGATGATGATGTGGTGTATACTCTTTTAGTTCTACACAGTAATCAACGGTTGCCACTTCACGTCTACCTCTAGTCAATCCTGTAAGGCTTATCCTTAAACATAGCTTTGAATAGGTATTATTATAATTATTATATCCCGAATTCAAGCATAGATCCAAACATCTGTACAAGATAGACCTAAACCCTATTTTAAAAATTCTATGAATGGAATTAAATTTTAACTAATACATGTCTAGAAATTTATTTCGATAAAACTTAAGATATCTTAAGTCATAAATGAAGAATAAAATTAATGAAAGAAGGAAAAAGGAAAAATAAAAAATAAAAGAATAATATTATTAGGATTTAGTGGGAAAATCCTAATAATATTGATAAATGAAACGTATAATTGTTGTACTATATCAATAATTACTACTTTGACATATTTATTGCTAATAAAAGGTACTTATTGCTAATAGATATACTTAATATTGTTTTAACGACACACAACACGGCTTTTAGGTTTTTTAAATATAATTTTTAGTATAAAATATGTAAATTTGCTATTTTCCTTTAAAAATCTTTAATATAGTTTAGACAGTTACAAAATCAGAAAATGTCGAAAATATTTTATAAAAATAATTATTTACTTTTATCCTGTTTATCATTGCGAGTGTATATAAATAAATCAGACTAATCTAAACTTTAAGCCACGACTTCATTATAAAGTTTTAAATCAGTAATAACTTAATTCTCATTCAACTTTATCTGTGCACTTAATTATAACTTAAATTTAGGGTCAACCTGGGTGTATATCAAACTTATGTTCCAACAGTGAAAGTTTTATAAGTTTATATTTTGTCTTTTCGGTTAAGCATGTGGTTAGTTTCGAAAGCTTTTAATTAAAAAAGACTCTAGTAGATGATATCAAACTCACTCCTTAAGGAAAAAAACTAATACAATTTTGTCTAAAGTTGTGCCACCTATAGAATTATTGAAATTCACAATTTGCCTCTTCCTTATTCGTTATAGAAGTTTGAAATTTTGCGCAGATAAACAAATAATACGATGAGTCCGAATTTTAAAAACACGTTTAGTTAGACACTAACTTTTCACTCTTTCTTTTTTTTTTTTGCTTTCGACAGCTCTACAAGCGGTTTTTGCAAAGGCGAGCGCTCTACCACTGAGCTACCGGACTCGGTCACTCTTTCTTAAAACAATCTACTGACATGGAATACATAAACCACCCTAGTAAAATAAATTAATTCTATTCCTACCTTTAAAAACTGCTGTTAGCTTACATGATAAATAAATTGTATTGTTACCTTAAAAATTATATAAAAACTGCTGTTTGTTTATATGATAAATAAATTATATTTTACCTTAAAAATTATATAAACTGCTGTTGTTTACATGATAATAAATTGTATTGTTACCATAAAATTATATAAAAACTGCTGTTTGTTCACATGATAAATAAATTCTATTTAAATAGAAACAGGTTAATTACACAAAAGTCCTTTATTGTTTAATACATAATAACTAAGCTTTCGACTAAAAATTAGTCATTATCAGAGTTTAAAAAAATATAAAATATAAAAAAAAATACAACAATAATTTTTTTAAACTCTGATGATGACTAATTTTTAGTCGAAAGCTTAGTTATTATATATTAAAATAAAGGACTTTTGTGTAATTAACCTGTTTTTATTTATATATTTTTTAAAAGTCCACAAAAAGAAACTTTTAATAATAAATTCTATTGTTACCTTAAATTATGTAAAAAACTGCTGTTGTTTACATGAAAATCAAGTTACGCTTTTGTCTTAAAAGATTGGTTGAAGCATAGTAAAATTAAATATATCATGTCAACAACAAGTAATATTTCGGCAAAGTATAAAACCTTACCTGATAGTAATGTCCTTTAGGTCCATCTAGTACAGGTAGTGAGGTTATAAAAGAGTCAGACTCAGGTGAACTTAACACTGAGGGCTTCAGATCTACTGAACCTTCCAATACTTTATGAGTGTAACTCTGAAATTAAAAAAAAATCAGATTTGTATCAGACGGAAAAACATTAAATATATAATTGGTTCATCAGATAGGAAAAAAGTCAGTTTACATAATAAAACGACAGTAATACAGAATTAATTCTTTAAGTATTTTTTGTTTAATTTCTTGTTTTGAAACAAATGCATGTTAAAAAATACTATTATCATTTTTAATATTACTAAACATATTTAATACTTTTTAGATATTTCTGAGTTTATAAATATACATATAAGCTTACTATTTAGCCCATATGTACGTAAATACATATTTAATTTCAAGGTAAATATGCAAAGCTGTCAGTTATTTTTAATGTAAATTAGATTATTTTTTTAAAAAATATAATTAAATTATATTTTTAATGTTACACAAGATTATAAATTCCATGAGATCATAACAATCAAGTATTGACCTAATTCAATTTTCTTACTACATTCATAATTATTAATACATAATGAATTGTGGATGGAACTAACCTCAGAGCAAGTGAAATTAGGAGACGTGCAGGTCCAATAAACAGATACGTTTTGTCTTCTGTTCATCCAGACTGTCATAATTGCATCGTCTGACATCCACTGTACTAGTGTCAGGTATCCTTGCCTGGTCAACAAAAAAAACATTATAATAAGTCCATGAATTCTATAAAAATTCTTATCGTGAACTTATATCGTGCCTTGCTTGATTTCTTTACCAATTTCTTAACGAAATTCGGTCTTTTAAGTTTAAAAAACCTTTAATATAGATGACAACTGTGGGTTCAGCATCTATGTTAAATATCTTTTTTTTTGGGCGGCCGAAATGGCGGGCCCAATGACTGGTCTACCCCAGTCAGCGGGTCTATTGCTCAATAGATTTAGACTTATTGTCGGCAATTAGATCGCGCGGTTGAGTGAGAGTAGTGGGGCAATTCCTAGTGGCATCAGCTTTTTACATTTTTTTGACCTTTCGAAAAAAAGCCTGTCCATCGGTTGGATATTTAATCTAAGTAGGCAAACCAGTGGTAAATTCTAAATCCAAACGAAGAAAATAAATAGAAAATTATATTCATATTCAACCTAAGAAATAATGTTGATTCACAAACATAAAGTAGGCGATTGTTTTCCTGTTTTTTTACCCTCGGAAACTAGTCATAGAATATACTTGAAGTTTTTAAGTACTTGAGCAGTAAACATACTTCAAAAAATTATCACGACATTGTTTCATTAAACTTTAAAATAATAAATTTAATACGAGAGGCAGAGTAAACTTAAACATTAAAACAAAGTTAAGCTAAAGAGAAACATTTATCATGCTCATCTTCTATGTTAACACGCCGCGGTCCCTCCTGGTATCATTCCTAGTACAGCAATTTCCGACATATTTCCTTCTCCTTTAATCATATTACTACAAAGCACTTTAAGAAAATATCGTTCATTCATTAACGAAAATTAGTGTTAAAACTATTGAATTGACAACACTTAAGGACCTCTTATTTAATTAATTATTTACTGTATTTAATTCAATTAAAGTTTGAAAGCTTATTACAAACTTATTCGTTTATTACAAACTTATTTCACCAATATTAACAAATAACTATTGTAATAAATAATAAACTGCGTAGGCTTCCGCGGTTATTGTCATGACGCTTTTGGTCTTCCAGTGATAACCTCGTCAATGTAGATGAAGAATCCAACGTTTCGCTTCTACTGTGGAAGGCATCTTCAGGGAAGTAGGACATCATGGGTGAGGTGTACACAACTGAAATGGTTCAGTTCAGTTTTGTGATGTCCTGCATCCCTGAAGACGTCTCCCACAGTGGAAGCAAAACGGATTCTTCATTTACATTGACGCGGTCACCAACGATAGACCTAAATCTTTATTTTAATAAATATTAATAGTAGGTAGCTGATATTCTTTATCCTGACTCAGTCACTGACATTACTTGTACTACAGTCTATCGTTTAGTTTAAAAATCCCCAAAGTCATAAGTATTTTGGGGATTGACCAATCAGAGAAGCCGCTGCCAACCTCTCACTTAAAAAGAGAAAAAAAAAATCCCTACCACCATAACCGCTGTAGGGAAAAAACCTTCTTCGCGGCAATCGTTCAATTTGTTTGTGGTTCTTCTTTTGATTACATCGTTTTGAAAACAACTTTCAAATTAATCTTAAAAATGATATTTTAAAATAAAACTACACAAAAGAAATGTAAAAAAACATCGCCAAGCAAATACGGGTAAAATAACCTGATTTGTTTACATAGTTTTTTCCCGCTCCCTTCTTGCAGAGATTGTTTTGCTTAAGAATCAGTGGTGCCTAAACTGACCTGTCAAGATTTTTAAACTAAACGATAGACTGTAACCATTTTTAGGCCACGTTGACACCTAATAATAATAATAATAATAATAATAATAATGCCCGTTTAGAGCCTTGCGGCTCATCATGGATAACCCCTGCGGGAACCACCTCTGGTGGTAGTAGCAACCGTTACGCTCAAAGTATAATCTAAAGTTGGCGATAATTTATCTA
Source organism: Microvelia longipes (assembly GCA_018340805.1). NCBI lineage: Eukaryota > Metazoa > Arthropoda > Insecta > Hemiptera > Veliidae > Microvelia > Microvelia longipes. Next base: position 14,571,344 of record JACMZG010001913.1, on the reverse strand, counting down.
ATCAATAATCTTATATAAACTGAGAGCGTAACCTGGGATGCGAACCCCAGACCTCCGTGGGTGTCAAAGGTCAGTGTAAAGACTAACGCCTTAACGACCTCGGCCACGGAGGCGGCTGACACCTAATATAGGAGTTATTTAAACAGTTTAAATTTCGCAATCAACTTCAAGAAAAAACTGAATTACCATGTCACAAGCCTCTAATTTTTATAATATGTTACTAAGAAATAAATGACTTTTGACGTACACATCTAAAAGATATATTTTAAACATACTAAAGCAATACTAATAAAATAAAAATAAAATACATTATAGACAAGAGGTTATGATTTAATATTAATGTATTTGAGTGTCGGATACTTCATCGTGAGTAGAGAAAAATTAAGTGAGAAAGTTGGAGAAAACCCAAGCTTTTTCCAAATATGACTTCATATGTGAACTTCAGGTTTTCAGTGAAGTTAAAAATACATTTGGACTATTTTCTGTTAATGTTAAATAAAATTAATGCCTTTTTTTAATATTTGCTTGTCAGATGGTTAATGCGATTTTTTCTATTTAACCATAGGTCTTCTGCATTAACTAATAAAGTACGTATGCTTAGAAGTGAGTATGAATAAGGTTTTTAGCGTTTGTGAAAGACAACAAATATGAAAGTTAGACCACGTCTTTTGTGAAATCTGCAGCTGAATAATGGATGTTTCCAAGCGAAGTAGCACATAAACTTCACATAAATTCTGTATAAAACAGAAAACTACATTTCTTTTGTCCATATAAACAATTATTCAAGAATCAGCTATTTTCGATACTTGCTGTTGGATCTGAGATGTAGACTTAATGCCATCATCAAGCAGATGATGAAACAGTCAAGCTCTCGACTAATAAAGTTACATCAGTAAATTACTTTTGGTCTTAATGAGCAGACGAGCTTCTAGAAGATGAGAAAAGAAATTGGGAAAAGTTCATGTGAGAAAGTGAAATAAGTAAGGTATTGTTGAATAGTAAGTATTGTTGAAATGAGCTAGTTAAAGATTTAGGTCTTCCGGGGGTGACCGCGTCAATGTATATGAAGAATCCAACGTTTCGCTTCCACTGTGGGAGGCATCTTCAGGGATGTAGAATATCATGGATAGAATGATTCTTCATCTACATTGACGCGGTCACCACCGGAAGACCTAAATCTTCATAACAATTACCGCGGAAGCCTACGCAGTTTATTAAAGATTTAGAGGTTTGCTTGAGCTTTGATTCAGAGGTATTATTCAAACTTAGAAAATAAGTAATAACAATAAATATCTGTAATCGCCACTATATGGAGATACGGTGTTTATTTTGCTTTTTGGCATTGGTATAGTCAGGGATAAACAAACTTACAAGCACAACTATTTTAAAAATTTTAGGGTTAGTGGGCACTGATTTGTTGAATTGAGACGATCTTATAGACGTAATTTTGTTCGATAGTTTGCTTTAAGCAGAGGGCGTTACCTCTATTTTTATTACAAAATTTACCCTCCTACTTACACGAATTAGAGATGCAATAGAATTTAATAACAATAATAATCATAGTGATAATGCCCGTTTAGAGCCTTGCGGCTCATCAGGGATAACCCCTGCGGGAACCACCTCGGGTGGTAGTAGCAACCGTTACGCTCAAAGTGAATTCTAATGTTAACGATAATTTATCTAAACAATAATATTCTATAAACTGAGAGCGTAACCTGGGATGCGAACCCCAGGCCTCCGTGGGTGTCAATAATACTAAGAACTCGTGCAAGTGATAATCCAAAGTTAAAACACATTTAATTGTAGTAAAAAAAACAATAATAATTAATTAGTGGTTTCACTCATTATTAAATTAAATAGCGTGTGTCTGAGTGATTAATCATATTACACAGCCCCATCCATTTCAAGGGGGAGGAGTTAAAATAACAGACCTAAACCTCCCTTTAGTCCCCAGTGTTTCCTTCTACATTTCATCCAAAAGAGGAAGTAAAAGGGCGTTAGTTCATTTAAAATTCTGGTTATTGAAACAAGTTTAAAGTACCTATTGTAGTGACTATAAAACCCAGAAAAGTACAAGTTTATAGAATAATTATTTTCAATTCAAGGGAGGGAAGACAGGGTACGAACTAAAGGAAAAGTTTTTTCTGTAAGAGAAAACATTATTATATCCGCCGTAAAACATTATTATATATATTCCAGGCCGTAAGGCTATGGAATATATATAAATTTGGTAGCTCCTGAAGAATATGATTTTTTGGTAGAATATGATAATATGATTTCGGTTCATGTTTTATAACTTGAGCAGTAACACAAATTTGAAACCTTTAGCTCAAAAAGTCAATTTAATAAAAAGTCATATTGCAGGTTTCTGCTTTTGCCGCTAATATTATTTTATTTTTTTTTTTTTTATAAAAATTGTTCCTTTGGATATTTAAATAATAAAAGTTAAAAACACATAACAATTGATATTAAATAAAGTCTTAACCTCACGACGGCAGAAAGTAAGGTGGGGTCAGTTGGACCTATAATATAAATTTTCTGCCTGATGTGGGCAATCTGATAACTCTAGAACAATGTAACTGACAAGGGCATGTAAACAAGACCAGGATAGCCTCCTATCCTGATCACTATACTAAGAATACCCTATACCCTAAAAATACCCTAAAAATCACTATACTAAGAATACTCTCATATTCTTAGTATAGTGATTTTTACTCATAATTTCATAAATTATGGTCACATTATTTGTAAGACATAAATTATAAGATATATTAATTGAAAAGAGAAAACTTACAATGGCTCGGCAGCAATAATAGGAGGGGGTTTTAACTGAATGGCAGAGTTTAATTTTGGTTCTAGTAGATTGGCAATGTGTACCGTTACAGTTGGGTTCATCGTGCCAGGCTGAAACAATAAGTTAGACATATTAACGACAGATAAACGAGGCAGTTCAGACCTTATATTTCGTTGTAGACCTTGTGACCCTCCGAATCTAGAATAAATAAATCTCTATTCGACCCCCAGGATATTTCTAACCTCAGAAATGTTTGGAGTTAGTTCTAACTTTATGCATTGTCATACAATGTTGGAGTTAGTTCTCACTATTATAAATTGGTCATACAATGTTTGGAGTTAGTTCTCACTATTATGCATTGTTCATACAATGTTTGGAGTTAGTTCTCACTATTATGCATTGTTTGGAGTTAGTTCTCACTATTATGCATTGTTCATACAATGTTTGGAGTTAGTTCTCACTATTATGCATTGTTCATACAATGTTTGGAGTTAGTTCTCACTATTATGCATTGTTCATGATTACCTTCAGTTAGTCTCCAAATCAAAAATAAATGAATCCTTATGCGAGCCCCATGATTTTTTAAACTCATGAATTAGTCATAAAAGAGTCAATAAGATTCAACAAAATCATAAAAGCTTTGAATATTTTAGGTTTGAAGCATTTGTTGTTTATTAAATGGATTAATTTTTAAGGTCATTAGGCCTTAAAAACCTCATCAGCAGTACGTATATAAAGAAATGAAATTCAAGTGCGTTGCAGGATTTGTTTGTCTTTGCAAGGAAAAGCATTCAGTCTTTTCAGATAAAGCTTCGATTCAGGAACAAATCGAAATCATGAAAGATTATGCGGGAATTTCCATACGATTCGCAGCAGAGAACTAAAAATTTAGTCAAATTTTAACCCTGTCTTGATCTAGAATTTATGCAGTCCTGACAAAGACTGCTCACCGTCATGGTTTTCGTCCAAATATTGTACCATCATTTTTATTGTTGCAACTTGTGTGTTACAGTCAACCTTAAACATAGCTTTCATGTAAAGAGAGCATTCAATTTGAAAAGTTTTAACATATGTACCACAGCTTATCGCTGACTTTACATGTTTTTGTTAGAATGAAACAAACTAAAAATCTATTAACTGTATTTTATACTGCAAATAAATGGTTATTTATTTATCTAAACATATAGATTTTTTTGTTGTATTACTCAATAAAAAAGATTTAAAAAAATCACCTTTGGGTATGAGATGGTGCGAAGAGATGGATAGGCTTTCTTCTCATTGTACAACGTATAAGAAACTTGTCCAACAAGGGAATCGTTAAACGATACAAAGGCAAGATAATCTCCGTTAGGTGAAAACCACAACGCACTGTCGCTGCAAAATATCTCCTCTGAAACATACAATATAAATTCTATCTATAATTTTAGTTTATTATACAACAATGTAGAGTGCCCTATGTCTAGATAAGCCTAGCACTAAAGCAGAAGTTTAGATTTATTGTAGCAGTTCAGGTTTATTACTAAGCAGACGCACGTGTTGTATTGATGTAAGAAGATATTATTCGAGTTCTATTAAAAAAAAATTCTGGCGCTGCATTCCGAATGTCAGGCGAATTTCCTTTGGAATGCGTGTTTCCGTGCTTAACAATCCTTTACTTGCTTAAGGTTCCGTAAGCATTAACTCTATTACTAAGCACTACACGTAACTATTTTTTTCTTCATTTTTCTAAAGAAATGCGCAAAATCTAGTTGGTTATATAAAACTATGCCTCTAAAATTGGTAGTGTACACCATTATTAGCAGTAGTTTGAAGCTAAAGTTAGTGTTTACTTTTAAAGGTTTTAGCGCATTCCCTTTGAAACATTTAGAAAAATAATTTAAGAGTAGTGCATAATTGTAGAGCAACTGCTCAAGTTATAAAGCATAAATGGGACCTTAAGCAAGAAATGGAATGCTGGGCACGGAAACAATCATTCCAAAGAAATTCGTCCGCCATTCGCCTTTAAACGTGGAAGAGACCTTTAAAACAGATATTGGTCATGGCCATAGGTTCGACTCCCACCATGACATCTATCCCATTAGCAATTGTTTTAAAGAAAAATCCCAAAAAAAGTGGCCCAACACTTTTAGCGATTTTGACACAATGGGTTAAAAATCCATTTTTAGCGCGATTTTTGCGTTTATTTATCAGTTTTAGTCTCACAATGTTGACCGTATCATTGTAAACGTTAGTGATAAATTCGGTTTTTTGCTTTTAAAGAGTCATCATCAGAATATTGAACAACATAAATAAATTCACAATGCTCTTCAAACCTAAAAACTGAAAAGTTCTTTCTACATGCTAGAAGATTCCACATTGCAAGTAAAACATTGGATTCCTATGAAGCAATACCTACCATTGAAGATGATCGTCAAAACGCGGTCATCCCCGCAAAACTGATTTTTCATATATTTTTGTTATTAGCTTAGAAATACTATATATAGAAGGAGCACTACTGATAACACGAAAGGCGATTCACTGGTGCACTGAACTAATGCTGCCACCCTTACAATATACACTTTTTTAAAAAAAAGTTGGCAATACTTCCGGCTGCTGAATTATTATGTTCTATTATTAATTAATGATTGATTATTTATAAAGTACTAATATAAATATCGGTGTATTACAATATTTAAATCATTTTAAATTATAGTTTAACGTTTTTTATTAAAATTATATTAAAAGTAGTCCTCGTCAACTAAATGTAGATTCTTGTATTCCGCCACCCTTTTGCCATCTAAGACGGGTTTTATTAAATACTCAGCAGGTGTTTTAAGTTATTATATTTGTTCTTTACGATCTTTCTTTATTAATAGATATTTATGACAAATATTTAAAATAATGTTTTGTTGTCAGGTTGGCAGCATTACTTAGGTGCACCAGTCAACCGGCTTTTGTGTTATCAGTGGAATTACATTGTGTTTACGGTCTTCTATAGATAGTATTATTCTAAGTTAATGAAAAAGTGTGGAATTGGTCCCTCCAGTCCCTTCTCAGTCCTTCGAAAAATCTCATTAGCACCATATTTATTTATAATAAATAAATATTAGCTAATAAACAAACTTGTTTTAGAAGCGAAAAAAGTATTACTACTGTTCGGTTTAAAACAATTTCAAATTTTTCGCAACTATGATGCCCTTTTATACGTAAAATGGTGTAAAACTCGGTAAACCAATTTCGCTAATCAAAAACTCGAAAATTCGTAAAAATTGGAGGATGTTCAAAACGGAAACAAAAAATAAATACAATCAACATATTCCTTATATTTTTTACCTACACCTTTACTTTTGTGTATTTTCTTCACAGAAAATTCGCTAGTGAGATTTTAAAAATTCAAATGATAACGAATAATAAAGAAAACAACTAAATAGTACAATATCTGGTAAACTAATAATACAGACTTCACTCCAATTCAAATGTTAAATTATTTTACTTAAACGAGAGATTATAAAAATTTGGATAGTGGTCTTTAAAATTAGACTATGAAAAATAAGCTTATTAAAAAAAATACAATCTTGGAAAGAGCAACAAAATATTTTTTTTTCGTTTAATTAAATTGATCAACGTTCACATTCAATCGAATGTAAATTAATCTCTCGACACAGACCACACCTGAAATTCGATAATTCTAATTAAAAACAATTAAATAAACACTAAAAAATTAGAATAAACAACTATTAGTGTAATTAGTTGAATTTGGAGCCTAATAAAGTTGTAAATGAAGCTGCTTTATCTTTGGGTTCTAAATAAAGGTTTCAAATGAACGAAAACAGAGGGAGCTCTAATTAAAATTCAAACCTAGTCTTGGTTTAACGCTGAGAGAGAAGTTAATTTATAGAATTATATGGTAAAAGTTTAGTTGAAAGGTTGCCTAGACTGGCAATAACCTATGACATCATTTTGTTCGACAAAACATCAGTCTAGCTTAAAAAGCAATAGATAGCAAAACAAGATTAGCGCAGAATAAATTTCGCGTCTTTAACACATTTTTAAACCCAACACTTTAGCTTTGTTCGGGATATGAACTGGAGTACACTACTCTATTCTGCAATATTCTTCATTACTCTCAAATTTTTAATTTAGGAGTGATCTAGGTTAAAGTAGAGTAAACTTAGGATTAGATGCGTGCGCGAAAAAAAAGGGTAAAAAGTGTGAATAACCTTCGTAGGTTATCTAACCTTTCTAGCATTATTCATTGGGACAATTGCTAGTTTTAAATAATTTTTGTTCAAATTAAGTACTTACACACACACACACACACAGATATATATATATATATATATATATATATATATATATATATATATATATATATATATATATATATATATATATATATATATATATATATTATATATATATATTGTGTGTGTGTATATATATATATATATATATATATATATTAATATATATGTCAAGAGGGATCAATATGATTCACTTTCCATCGCTTATTCTAGGGGATTCTAAGTAAGTTGGTTGTTTAGTTTTTGAACAAACAACTTTTTGAAATGATTATATACAAAGTTTATAGAATTACAATACTTTAAAAGTTTCAAAAGGGACTTCAAAACCAGAGAAGATGTAAACTTTATTATGTTATTAGTTTATACTATGTTATCTAGTTAGTAGGGTTTAGTATGTAATTATGGTAACGATAACTGACTGCTAAAATATTAAAATAGACAGGAATTCCTTAAATAAAAAAAAGTTTTCTTGTGTTACCATTATGTTATAATAACGTTCCACGCTTGTTTAAATGAACTGAAAAATACAATTTTCCTGGCTTCTTTTCGTCACTCAAAATGTTATTGTCCCAACTCTGCTTCGTCTCGACAGTCAAATCATATTGTTCGAGCCGTCTCTGCAGTAAAATTGTTTAGTCAATCTTCTTTTTTGGCTCAGAACTTCGGGTACAGGTTACTTCGATACTTTTTCTCACAACTTCTGACTTGCTTCACTCGTCCTCAGATTTTCATGATTATTCAAACCTTATTTCGTTTTCACTGCACAAGACCACAGAATAGAGTGGTCATCCGAAGTCTAGGGTGTTATAACTTCGGACTCGCTTTGCTTGTCTAAAGATTGTCATAATTGCCCGAACCTTTAGAAGATATTACTTCGGTCCCACTACGTTCAACATAAATCTAAGACAGAGGTATTCAGAGTTGCCAACTTAAGAATTAATTTAATTAAATAATAGTTGGACAAAAATAAGCTCTCTCTAAATACTTTAAAAACTAAATTCATTTTTTTTCTATTACCGAGGCAGGATCCTTAAATAAAGCAGTATTAGATAATGACGAAACTATGGAAATCAAACTACACAATGCCAACTGATCATTAAATACAAACAATAGTAGTTGTTGTTTCGAAATCTTAAAGGAGTGTGAAAATATTAGGTACCTTGGAATCATAATAGATAAGAGTATGAAATGGAAAGAATATGTGCAATATTTATGATCCAGCTTGATGCAATATCAGGCTTAGAAAAACTATTTACAAGTTTCTACATGTAAGAACTATTCTTTTATTAAAGAACCTAAGGACAGTCTATCTAGTTCTCTGTCAGTCTATACTTCAATACGGTATTTAAGGTTGGGGTGGACTCATTAAAAATAAATAAATAAATAAATAAATTACACAAAAAAGAATTATTAAGAAGTGCTTGAAAAAGAGCATGCGGTATGATTTCGAAATACTATTTAAGGGCTTCAATGTCCCCCGCATAAAAGACTATAAATTTAAGCAGATCTTATTAGTCAAGAAAAATAATCATAGATATCCTTTATTCAGGCATAAATATCAGACAAGATGGCAGGACGATGAGAGGATAGTTAAGCCTAAATGTAGAACATCGGCCGCTTTTAGTCATGCAGCATTTACCGCGCCTAGACTTTATAACAGCTAATTAATTCACATTCTTACTATTGCCCCATATGCATTTAATGGGGCAATAAGAAATAAAACATATTAAATGCATGCAAAATTTTGAATTGTTAAATTACTATAAATTATTAATATAAAATCTAAACAGAGTAAAATAATTTGTAACATAGTCTAGAATAATTAATAGTAGTGTAAAAATAAAAGGTTTGATAATTATGAAATAAAATTAAAATGAAAAAAAAAATAAAATAAAATAAACAAAAAATAAAAATAAAGAAATTAATTAATAGTGAATTATTTTAATATGTTAGATAATATGTAATAGGTTCGCATGATTATTGTTATTAAATAGATAAGTATATAAGATAAAAGTTTTAATGTATAAAATTAGTCATATTCACCACTGCATGCTACCAACTAACCTCATTGAGGTGCCACGGCCCATGGCCGAACTGCATTAAAGAATCTATATCTCTCTGTAAAACTATAATGTTATGTAACTAACTTTAATGTAAATAAATGGCTATTATTATTATTATTATTATTATTATTATTACTATTGCCCCATATGAGACCTTCAAAAGCAAATTAAAGAAATTCTGGGGTACCTAAGGAAATGAGGAATTCATTAAAAATAAATTAAATTAAAAAAATAACAATATTTTATTATTCTATTATTGTATCTAGTTTACGTTTTTTTTTTGTATTATATTATTAATTGTAAGTATCTGGAGCGATTGTCCGTTTGTTGGTAGGAGTCCTGTGTTGGTCACGAGCCTGGTTTGGTTAGAAATGTTTTATGATTTTTCTGTTAAAAATGTAACACTTAATCTTGTACATGTAAATTATTAAATAAATTATTATTATTATTATTATTATTATTATAAAAACAGACTATACTGTGACACCAATACGCACTCCTAAATAGTTTTTATCATCCTACAGGTATATTTATATAAAGTAGATTAAACAGTAAAACTATATGGAAGACTCATTTTACAACATAAATTTCATTTTTCATGCATATAATTTATTCAATTCAATAAAAATGTTGAATATTTTACGTATTTTTATTATTTATTTTTATTACATAAATTTTTAAATAAAGAATGTAAATAAAATATAGTAAAACACAATGTCAGAAGCAAAAGATATAAAAAGTGTGTAAAAAATCAGCAAGTTTTAAGTATTCAAAGGGGAAAAGGGAACCCGCGCGAGGATTATGACTGGGGAGGGGGTTGAGAAGGGAAGAGTGCGAGAAGTCTGGACTCTTGACTAATGTTGCTACGCTAGAGTACATAATTATCATGTTCATAAAGATAAAAAAGAATAGAGAAGAATATAAGTAATAAACGGATTCAATGCTTCCTTATAAATTAATAATATCGTTTAGCCATTGTACCCTCTAAGATGCTATTACCCTCTATGAGTAACATCCTACTACATAGTACTTCTTACTATTTTTAATTTTATTAAATTACATCGATTTTGCATTGTATCTTACCCCACAAACTTTTTTAACCCGAACTGAAAGGGTTAAAATACATAGTGATTCCTCAAAACATAAAATCATAAGCGAAGAACCAAACGGAATAAGATTTATTTAACGATAAAAAGTCTAAAAGAAAATATGTTTAAAAAAGTATATAAAAATAAAATAAAAAAGGAGATCATTTATACATTTATTTTTACAGGAGAGTGGTGCCTTATTTTATAAGCCCTTTCGTATAAGGTATCTTGGAAACGTTATTTATCTTAGCTACTTTTTTGCTACGAGAAAAAATTGTGTAAGGAATGTCTGAAGTTTTAAGAAAATATCCTAAAGATATTTATGTTTTGCTATTACATACACGGGTATAGTATGTAATGTATGCAGTTTTCCCGTAAGTGGAGAAAACTGCACATTCATTACAAAGCGTGATTTTCAGGATGAGTGTAGCGAGGGTTGTAATTCCACAAGAGCGTTTAATATTTTACGTATACCGTTTTACAGTAAATATTACGAACTGAATTCCTCTATCTTATTATCACCCAAATTCAATGCAGATGGTGAGATCGCCAAAAGTACAGTAACAATCAACAAGCTTGAAAGTAGAGTAAAGTAATCCATTTATTGAGGTTTAGAGTATTTTACATTGATATATTATTTTCATTTCAATTTGCTCAAATCAGCCTATGGCTGTGGATGATTTTCAACAAGATTCAATAAGCTTGGCATGTGGTTTTTCAAAGAAGAATTATTTTTACTTACTCCACTTGGGTAGAAAGCTATATATTCTCCACTACGAAAAAAAAACAATATAGCGTCTTTAGGTAATGTCTTAAAGTAAATCATAAATCTGACTCTTCGCTTCTGCTGAGAGAGACATTTTTTCATGAATTTGGGGCATCACAGATGAGAAACACAATAATTCACAAATGTGAAGAGCTCAGTTTTGTACAGTATTGTGTTTTCATTTATAATATTTTACATATCTAAATATTCCCACCACAGTGAATGGTGTGGAACATCGGATTAATCATCCAAATTGAAGGGATGACCACCGAAAGACCTATCATCGACGTATCAATAACCACGGAAGCCTATGCAGTTTCTTATATATTTGCCACTAGAGCGGTAAAAGTTATATATTTACCACCAAGGCTACCAATGCAAAGCTTACTTGCTAAATAACCAACAACCTTTATCTAATTTTTATTATACCTCCTCAGTAATAATTATTTTTTTTACTTTTTTGATTCCTTTTTCCGGCTTTAATAATACGGTCATTGTGGATGTCTTTTTTATGAAATGCAAATTCATATTATTATATTAGAGAGCAGTCAAAAAGCATTTATTGGCACGAAAAAAGCATTTATTGGTAAAATTATTTAGAAAAGTATTTAATTAGATCAGGCAAGTGCAAACAATAAGGGTGAGTATTTAGTGGACGATACCTTGCAAACAAGGAATAATGTGTTGACAATTGAAAACTCTGGACAGTAGGTATTCCTTTGTCAAATTGACTTATTGACGAATGAATATCAACCGAAGATGTTCTTTTATCTATACAAGAATCTAAAGACAAAGGTGGCAGATTCCCAAAAGAAACAAATGAGTCGAGGATATCCATAAATGGCTAACAAATTACTGTGGGGACGAATGTATTGACAATGGATGTCCCGATAAAATAATATGTTCCTTTCTCAAATGGATTGACTCAAAACTTATTGACAAAGAAATATATCTCAGTTTTTTAATATTGACAGAAATTAGATGACTTAAAGGAACATCTTGGTGTTCCTTTATCTTTACACAAATTTAACTATTAATAATCAAAGAGTCCACTAAGACCCACAAAATTTAATTATTATCAACATAATTTCAATACCTTGATATAAGATGTCAGGAATAGCATTAAAAACTACATCTGACCCAGTGTCAGTCAATCTAACCACGCATTCTGGCATACGAGACGCATCAGGGCAGTAATACACGTCTCCTTTTTGAACAAATGCCAAGGCGCTATCCTTGGGACTCCACAGACCTTTCTGCAATGGCTCCTTAACCTCCGGTTCCTCCCCACGACGTCGGACAACTCGCAGAACTCTGAAAAAATAAAAATGTTCATTCAAATAGATAGAAAACGTGTTGTTAGTAGTTAATTTAGGGCAAAAAAATTAGAAAAAAGGCCTCGGAAACCCTGGAAATTCGCTGATGTAGATTAGCGTTCTTTTTGACAAGTTTAGCACCTAGTTGTGTGTATTATTTTTTTCTACACCACTTGCGTAATATTTATTCTTCAAGGCTGACTTTAATGTCAAATTTAATAGAATAATTACTTTAAAAAACTTGTATGGTCGGTAATATTAAGTTTTTTCTTATCGCCTATGAACAGTAAAATATTTTTATTGCCCACAGTAGTGTACTATAACATTAGGACCCAAAACCTTCCAACAGCCTACTAGAGGCTTAGTGTATCCCTTAACCAGTATTAAATTTAGCTTTAAGGTGAGCTCCTAAATGAGCTTCTAATTGTTTCTAATTGGGGGATTATAGCAGGTTCTATAGAGGCGGTAATAAACTTGTGGCATATATATCCTTCGAAAATAAAGAAATGGAATATGTGAGTGATGGTCACATATCCTAATAGCTAAATAATATACAGCTAATTTTTAGCTATAAAGTGGATATGGTATTTGATTTCTTCCTGTCATATATGGTACATAGGTGATGCTCTTGCGATTTTTCGGGAGGGGCATTGAATTCGGCTGATTATGAGTAATTATATCAATATTTCAAAAAGAAGAGCCCACTTGATCATTATCAGGAACACTTCTCTTTTTGAACTGGTCAAATGAACACGCCATGCAACAAGACTTTTTCCAACCACTGAGAAAATTCTATTTTCCAACTACACTTGATTGTTGTAAACACATTTTTTGTAAACACTCTATTATTGATTCATGAAAAGTCAAGGAATCTTTTCAAACATAAATTTATACCAAACCCTTTAACTTCCCTTTACATATGTTCTTAACTGAAGCGTAAGATGATAAGAAGAAGAAAACATACAAAAAATAAGGTACCCCTGAATTTTCAGTCACCCTGTTGGATTTGCATCGCTCATCCTCCACCAATTGAGAAAGTATATCTAAGGTATTCTGTTCACCAAAATAAAAAAATGAAAAAGTATATCTAAGGTATTGTTTCACTAAAAAAAAATCAAAACCAACCAACGTCTCTGTTTAAGGTGCTTCTAAGACGTTTTTTATGCCACAATAACATATTTTGCTGAGTCATCGAAAATTATAAAAATCGCTAAAATATAAAATTTGACTTTATTGATGAAATTCGTACATCTATGAGAGGGGAGTCGATCCACTAAATTTCATTTCGATACTGTTTGTAATTATCAAAATATTGACTCTTAAATCTTTGACGGACTATAACAGCCTTTGGGTCACTATTGTATTGACAGGTCGAACACATAGAGTCCGAATTAGTAAGAAAAAGTATCAAAGTACCCTATTTTTAAATAAAAATAAATAGTGACTATTTGTATACTACCTAGGTTGTAGTTTTCATCTTTTAAGGTGACACATTTAAATTCGAATTACTAAATTTAAACTTACTGAGTAGCAATTTCGTAGATGTGATAAAGGGCGAGCTTTGTATTGGTGTACACCTGAAACAATGATAAAAGTCATGATTAACAAATACAAATAAACAAGCATAACATAAATATATAAATAAACAATGCAAAACTTGTAGAAAGGTAATTACCAAGTACCTTAAATATCCTTAAATATCCTTATACCAGAGTAAATAAATAATAACAAATATCCTTACCAGAGTAGAAAAATATAACAAATATCCTTACCAGAGTAAATAAATAATAAAATCATTATTAAAATTCCTTTATAAAATTTATGAGCCATATAACATTTGGTAATAGAATTTACAGGACTATAGAGTGGAGTAAGAAAACCACAAGTCTTGATATTTAGGCATTTCAAAATCATTTCAAATACATTTTTCTTACCCAAACCTAACATTTTCCTTAAGGCTACCTTAAGGAGACCTAACATTTCTTAAGGGCTTCTTAAGGTTTAGGTAAGAAAAATGTAATTGAATACGGGCTTAAATCTGGGTGTGACAATATGCTGAATCAGCAAAATTTCAAAACGTTTATAACTAATTTATCTTTAATTTTATCTAAATTTAAAAACAATTTCATTCAACAGATTTGAGCGGGGGATCATTTTTAGTATATCAATATTGTTCTTTGTTGTTGAAGAGAGAACAAAAACAATATGTCCGCTAAGGTTAGGTTGCGGGAAATGACTCCCTCATGAGAGTCATTTCCCGCAAAATTCTTGCTTATAGTAAGCATGATAAATCTCGCTCAGATAGACGATTTTATTCGAAACTTAGTACAAATTTTAACCTTATTATGAAGAGGATTAAATTGTTTCCTCTCTGTTCACCTTTAAGTAGAACAGTAACTTTTTTTAATAGAAATAAACTTCTTTAAAGAATAGTTTTCTTCCTTTTATGGTTCTCTTGTATCTTTCTTTTATTTAAAAATGTCTAGATAAGTTATAATGATCAAGTTTCTAGACTTCTTTTAAACATTCTTATCTATTTTTCTGCTCTTTTCATCCCTAACTTTTTCTTAGAGAAATAATGTCAAGTGAAAAATACTTAATTTAATTTTAACTAAGTTGGTTTTCTCGAGTTTTTTTATACCACACATTGTTGAAAACAATTTTTCTTTTAGTTACTGAAGATTTTGTTTTAACAAAAGGATGAAGAAAAATAAGTTTTCTTTGAACAAACTTTAATTTTTAACTTTTCACATTCCTCATACTTTTCTTTATTTTTAATTTTGTTCATAATTAAATTTAACCTTCATTATCAAAATCAAACTAATTCAGTTATCCCAAGGATTGATCCGGTAGCAGAGCACCTGCAGTTTCAGCAAGCTGTGTTAAAAGATTTTAGGAATAAAAAGGCAAGACCACCTGTTAGACAGAAGCTGGAATAGATAACACAGCTTTATTTCAACCCCAAGAATAAATGTTATAATTACGCAGTGTCATATTACGTATATTATAAGAAATATTTTTAAGCTAGTTATGCATTGCATTAGAATCTCGCGTAAGAAATTATTATACACAAAATAAGATTATATCATTTGACACTACCGAGTTTAGCAAAACAGGAATAGTTGACACGATATAATTTTGTCTCACGCACAATTATATTATGTAAAATCAAATTAATTTAAACAAATCTAGCTTTACTGGCTAAAATTGCTTATACTTTTTACAAATAATACACAGGACTCATTCCGTTGAGCTACATGCTTATATTATTAATTTGTATTTTTTATCATAATTAAATTTAACCTTCATTATCAAAATCAAGCGATAATGACAGATTAATTGTCATTATTATGACAAAGCGTTCGAAAATTATTGTAAGATATAAAATGTCTAAATCATACACGTCTAAAACATAACACACATTTATATCATTATATTATATATATATATATATATATATATATTATATATATATATATATATATATATATATATATACATATATATATGACCCTCTTTCGCCACGTCATACTTCTGTCATGTCACTTACTTCATTAGTAGATTTCCCCAAAGGATATTCGTTTAAAACAAAAAGAAACAATATAAAATGATATTTCGGTTTGAGTAAACAAAAAATTGGGTAGGAAAAGTTTGCCATTCAAAAGTAATTTATTTGAGTTGTGAATAGAGAGGAATTACACAATAGCACGGGGTTGAGTCGGCCGGGCAGCGTCAATCTCAACGTCTATTCAGAAACCCAGACTCAATTAACTTCTTATTCAGCCTACTCAAACTTTTTCTATACCTACTTCTACTTTTAGATCCTAAAGATTTTATTAAGCAAACTAGAAAATTGCAATTAAGGGTTTTAGCGAATTTTCATAAGTATTCCTTATTTAAATATAGTAAATCACTCAAAGAATAAAAAAAACATCTGCAAATGTGTTACTAGCAATATTGCTATGTTAATTTTTACACCTGCTATTCTGATTTAATTATATTTTTATAGCAAATACTAGCATATATTTAAAATATATAGCTAGCTTAATTTTTTCACCATTGCTATGCAACTTAGCATTATTATATAATATATCAATATTGCTATGTTATTTTACACCTATTCTGATTTATTATATTTTATAGCAAACAGCATATATTACTAAAATACCTAGCAATATTTATTTTTACACGTATTGATTTATTATTTATAGCAAATATCAGCATTATACTAAAATACTAGCAATATTGCTATGTTAATTTTTACACTGCTATTCTGATTTATTATATTTTATAGCAAATACTAGCATATATTACTAAAATACTAGCAATATTGCTATGTTAATTTTTACACTGCTATTCTGATTTATTATATTTTTATAGCAAATACTAGCATATTTACTACAATACTCAATTTGCTATGTTAATTTTTACACTGCTTATTCTGATTTTTATCATTTTATATGCATATATTCTTTATTCTATATTACTAAAATACTAGTATTTATGCTTTCTGATTATATTTTTTTTACACTGCTTATTCTGATTTATTATATATTAGAATACTACATAATAAAATATTGCTAATCATTATTTTGCATTTAATTTTTTATACTGCTATATTCTGATTTATTATATTTTTATAGCAAATACTAGCATTATATTACTAAAAATACTAGCAATATTTCTATTGTTAATTTTTACACTGCTATTCTGATTTATTATATATTTTATAGCAAATACTAGCATATATTACTAAAATACTAGCAATATTGCTATGTTAATTTTTACACTGCTATTCTGATTTATTATATTTTATAGCAAATAAATAGACTAAATTACAGATATTGCTATGTTATTTTACACTGCATTCTGATTTATTATATTATGCAAATACAGATATATTATAAAAACTAGCAATATTGCTATTTTAATTTTACACTGCTATTCTGATTTATATATTTTATAGCAAATACTAGCATATATACTAAAATACTAGCAATATTGCCTGTTAATTTTTTTAACATTCTGCAATATTAAGGTTTTACCGTCTTTTATAGCAAAATTAGTTACCGTGTTTGCAGTTTTAGTAATTAATTACAACGTTTTAATTATTAAACAAAATAATGAAATAAGTGACAAAACAAACTATAAAAATATGCCGAATCATAAACAGTTGGTAAAAAAATTAAAACAAGCCATAAATATCAGTGACGCCAATATTTTAGGTAAAATTATATTTATTAGGTATTTTATAAAAAAATTAATACCTAATAATACTTCGTATTTTAAGTAACAATATATAGAAAATAAAGAATAATCATGTCCACCAGACGAAAAACACGGAAATTAACTCACCTGCAACATTATAACCTCAACTCATTCATTTCTCTTTCTTTGATGTTTTGACGTTTATACCATTATATTTAAATGTACCATAACTCCTTAGGAGCTTGAGTATCATCAAGCAAATTTCCCGTACTAATTTAATTATTTTCTCAACAGTGTTAGTAAAATGACATTTTGCAGCTTAAAAACAGTTAAGTAATGACTAATTTTGCAGCCGTAAGTAGACAGATTATTAT
>JACMZG010001913.1:14363452-14548452 GCA_018340805.1 Microvelia longipes | reverse complement strand
AGCTCTTGAACATCTGCTATTTATTTTATAACTTGATAATAGCCCATAACTATAGACAATCTTGCAGTTCTATAGTAGCAACCAATTCAAAGTTGATAGCAGGATGTACAATTTAGTTTATATCTAATTCAACATTTTTTATACCCGTTATTAATTAAACAAACTCTACTTCAAAAATAAACTTAGATAAGTTAATTTAATGACGTGTCAAAAGTATCAAATTTTATAATTCAAAATATTCCAATTGGGTTGTTGTTCGATGTAGATTCCGCTTACAAAAACGATAACTGAAATATGACAACGAATCAGTTATGAAATTATTTAATTAGGTGTAAAAGCACAATCAGTTTATTAGGATTATTACAAATCATTTACAGAGAAGAATTATAGCTCGAATAGGTGAAATATAGCCGAAACATGGTAGGATTACGATAATCACGTTCAAATTTAAATTAGGCCACAAATCGGTGCAAAAAAAAGACACTAGCTTATATTAAATTTGACTTTAAATGCACATTGTCTGTTTCTTTAATGGTATAACCTCATTCCAACCTTAATTTTGTTGCTAAAAACCTATTTAATTAGCAAAATACTTTTCTTGACTTAATTGGCATAAAACCTTAATGACTTAGAGAGCAACCTAAGGTATATTGTACATTTGTCACAAGAAAGGATAAGCTCCCCATCAAAAATTATAGATAAAAGCCGATGATGCTATAAAAGATCAAGACAATGCTAATAAAGATGAGTTTTCAGTACATTTGACTCAAAAGAGGCATAAAGAAATATAAACTACCAAACAACAAAATAACTAGCTAACGAAGTTGCTGTCCCGATTCTGATTCCATGATCTCTAGTTTAGTACTTGAAAACTATATAATAAAGACCGCAGGGTGGATAAAAGCCAAGTCAAGATAAACCAAAAAGTAAATACAAAATAAAAAGAATTAATAAAAAAACCATTTCCATTACCAATACATCAATCAAAAAGAAAACATAATAAAAGTATGTCAAGTTGTCATCATGATCGTCCCGTTCTTTAAGTAAAGAATTTATTATTAATAGTTCGTCATGTCTAACTATTTGTCCGACTAGTTATACGATGTCAGAAAGTTTACTTTTTGAAGACATCCATTACATAAGAACAAATTATTTTTCTATCTTCGCAGAATCTTTGTCTTCGAATCCAAGAGAAAACAATATATTTTTTCTCGACTCTTCACTTCTTATATTGATTTTCAGTGACGGCTTTTCACATTATTACCTCAGCAAAAAGTCAACGTGTTAAGACCGTTTCAAAAATAATAAATTATTAAATAAACGAAGATCTAAATTTTCTAAACGCTGTGCACGAACTGTAGTCCAAATCTGAACCGCGGAACCTTTTAAATCAGGTAAATCAGAATATATATATATATATATATATAATATATATATATATATAATATTATAAAATAAATATTTTTTTTATTATGAAAATTGATACTCAAAAAATCATATTTAAAACACCTGTTCAAAACGGGAAACTTGCTATCAAAAAAATCTTTGTGTTAAAACACAAAATGTTTTTAATGCAGAACAATTAATTTTTAATTTTTTAACAATAATTTATACCTTAAATATTTTTATAGTTAGGAGTTTAATACTAATTTTTAAATAGGTCGTAAAATATAACTGCTCGAAATTGGTTCCATTCGATTCAGTAGAACATAATGTGTTAATAATGCCATACTACCAAAAATATTCCAGGTTATTACCTGTAATATTTAAGTTCATATTGTTTTTACTCTCTAAAATTTAACAAGCATTTAAGAGATTATTGAGCAGTCACAAGTAGACAAGAAATATAATTAACTAACTAATATTTTCAAATGAGTAAAATAAAAATGATAAAATAAAATAAAGCAAAGAATTGTAAAATAATAACTATAACACAAAATTACAATAAGTAATACGAAACATTTTATATTTATTATTTCTTTGTGTAGCTTATAAAATCTAAATTCACTTGTGGTAGAAAGAAAATAAGGGGTAGAAGTCATAAACAGAGGGATATCATTTAAATAAAAGAGGAGAAAAAAAGAGGACTGATATCACATGACATCATAAGTATCTAAGAATTCATGTTTCGACATCCTCGATTGCTAGTTGCCAAGAAGCTCTTGTTTTTCAAACTAGCTGTTGTTAGCTCAAAGTTATATGTCAACTTTTCCTCTCTTCACTGTCCCTATCATTTCCTCTCACACAAATAAAAACCTTAACTTGCTCATTTTCACATTTTCTTTCGAACTTTGTATTTTTATTACAGCTGTTTATTCTCCAGTCAAGAAAATCATTTGTATGCAAATGGCAACAACTGCTTTATACGTTATCTCAATTTTTCATCAAAAGAAGATTTAAGCTATCTTTTTTACCAAATATTTATTTGTTAGCTGATACAACATTTTTTAAAATAAATTTTAGAGCGAAGTTTTGCGGGTAAAGCATGTCCAAAAAATATGAAACCGGGGTGAAAAAGGAATTGTGCGTTTCACAATTCACAATTCAATACTTTAAGGCCTCCTGAGTGGTTTTCACAAAGTTGTCTGTCTATATGTATGTGTGTCGGATTTGCTAAAACTTATGCGATCGGATTGAAATTTAGCACGCATGTGACTGTGTATAAGACTAAGATATAAGTTTCATCTCGTTATCAGCATTAGTACAATTTTTATTCAATGACTCGTGTACGTTTTTTTTTAAATTGTACAAAATCTGATATTATGTTAAGTGAATTGAAATTTAGTACAAGTGTACCCCATAACGAAATAAATAAGTGGACTAAGTTTCGTTTTTAAACAACAAGTATATTCATGATTTTTGTTGGATCATAATAGTCTAGCAACATCGAGCGTGTTCAGTGCCTGGATAAATGACCACTGAGAATGAAACGAATGAATATACAATCTAAGGACGAGCGAAGCGAGTCCGAAGCCGGCAATATGAGCGTAGCGAATCCGATGTAATAAGGAAATGTTCCGAGGTACCCCATACCCGATTTTTTAAAAACATTTTGTTTCTATAATAATTATTTCTAGGTATACACTAATATTAAAGGCTATTCAAAATTACAATTCAAGTAGCTCTATTCTTTCAAAATAAGTCGTCCTAATCTATACCAACAATTAGATGCTTCAATTCACCTCTTACGGAAAATACCGAAATTTTTTTAACTACAATACTATACAAATCAAAAACAAAATGTAAAATATACTACTAAGAGGGCAATAAATTCAAATTAATCTTAAAAAACTTGACAACACGAAGGGCGAAAAAGATGTGTTTTTGATACCAAAACATCAGCTCTTACAGCTCCACTGGATCCACCAACAGCTTTATCTAAATAAATCTACATTTATTTCCATACTACTTCCCTCTTCTGTTGAGCAATCAATTTTCATTTACAATGTGTGAAAATGTTTGAGGAATAGCAATAAAATAAAAGGGACAAATTTAGAACTAAATACAAGTTCCCAAAAGGTACTGGGCGCTTCGCCGCCTTTTTTTTAGCTTACGCACCGAAAGAATTAAAGAACTAATTTAGCATGTTAAAGGCTTCGCTTAAAAAGACGGTATACATAATTAATATATTTGAGAAAATATACGTTTTTTCAAATTCAATAAGTTTTTAATATTATAAATAGCTGCGATTATTCAAAATAGGACTTAAAATTATTCAATAGTAACACGATACGGTGTTTTATCCTATAATTAAAGAACAATCTTTTTTTACAAATTTCTAAAGCAAAATGAACTTATATAAATAAAATAATTATAATAATATATATATATATATATATATATATAATATATATATATATATAATATATATATATTATATATATATATATATATTATATACAGTGTGTGTGTTTGTCAGAGAGTTGTTCCTTAGCGCACGATAACTTTCGAACGCTTACTCAGATAAATAATAATTCTTGCGCGATGGTCCGCATGTCGGGCGAATTTCCTTTGGATGCGTGTTTCCGTGCTTAACAACAATCCTGGTTGGAATGATAATTTTATAGTTTTTACATTATATAAGTTTACGATTACTAAATAAATAATTCCCGCTCGTTTCCGAAAAAAAGTAAAAAGTTCCGAGGTATCCGTACCCGATTTGATGAGAAAAAGTTCCGAGATATTCGTACCCGATTTGGTGAGAAAAAGTTCCGAGGTATCGTACCCGATTTGGTGAGAAAAAGTTCCGAGGTATTCGCACCCGAATTTGTTTTTATTGTTAAACTAAAATTTTAAAGATGTCCTACATAATATATCTAAAAGCTAAATAATTAAAGGTAAAAATATAAACAAAGGTTTAAAATTGTTTTCTATTATTTTATTTTCATTTTGCCAACTACTATATGATTCTTGCTTGTACAAACGACGTTAATTGCGTTAATTGACGATAACAATTATTATTAACAAGGCAAAGTTTTAACATATCTGTCATTATTTCCATGTGTTTTAAGTCTAAAAATATCCCTAAGTCTTTAAGTTATTCAAAACGCTCTAAATATTTTAAGAAGTTTCTTGCTAAGTCCCCTAAGGCACTTGTAAGAGATCAGAAGACTAGAATGACTCTGTTTCTATGAAGTATTTAAACTTTGAACTCGACTTGCTTTAATTTTGTCCCTCTAGAACACTTGCTCTTGCCTCTTACTTCTCATTTATAGTATAGTTGCTTCAGTGTTGTTTGTTATTATTTAAATAGAATTATAAATCTTCAGTAATAAATTGTTACTTAAAGATTAATTTGTTTTATATTTTGGTAGGTGTAATTTTACGAAAGTGATATGTAGATATCACTTACCTATCACAGAAATAACTATTTTTTGAATAAACTGTAAAAAGTTGGTGGGATGATTGTTAATTTTATCGCATTTTTATCAGTTTTTTTACTGATAAGAATTGGGATTCACTTTTAGTGCTATAGATATTACAGGAAAGGTATGGTTTAATAAATATAGCCCGGAGTCGAATCGAACATGTGCAGAACTGATTAAGTTTTTATAAATTATTGGATAAAGAGGTTATAAAAAATAAAAAAGTAACAAACAATTAAAGTAAGTTCTGGATTGGAGAGTAAAACTATAACAAAGGAAATTTTCCTAGCTCGGGAACTTCCAAGACAGAATAAATAAATAAATAAATAATATGTATATTTATACATCAATAAAGAAAAACAGATTAACAATTTTACATGCATGATTGATGTAAGAGTCCTCAAGAAATTATTCTGAGCGAGGACTCTGCTTAGAACCCGTACAGATTATATTATATTTATACAATTTTGTTAATTCGTAATAAATATTTAAATTTGAAACAAACAATATTTATTTACAATTAAAAAAAAAATAAAGGAGGGAGAAAAAAGTTAGAGAGAGTGAAGAGAGAGTGAGAGAGAGAAAGAGAGATAGATAGAGAGAGAGAGAGAGAGAGAGAGAGAGAGAGAGGAGAGAGAGAGTGAAAGGAAGGTGTGATACAGAGTATTTACCACAGAGTAAGAATTTACTCCACCTTTGTGGTTGCAATAATCTACCTGATTAATTAATAAAAAATGAATAAGGAAGTGCAAGTATATTTTTTTTAAATAAATTTCCTTTATTTTATAAGTACAAATACATAATTAAATATGGCATAAGGATTGAGTGCCACACTAGAGGATTGCAAAATCTTGTGCTGTGTGGCACAAATTTTTTTTAATATTTTTTATAAACTATTGGATAAACAGGTCCATTTTCTTTGAAAATAAAATCAAGGAAAATCGTGAGTAAGAAATGGATAATAATATAAATCATTCCAAAGGAATTTTTCCTGGTTTGTGCAACTTCAATACAGTTTTTAACATTTTGTGGTTGCAATAATCATGAAATTGCAATAATTATGCAATTTTAATGAAAATTTGGCAAATTTTCAAAAACAGATCGCTCTTTTTACTTAAAATGTTTTGAAATATTTAATGTATTTAATGGTTCATTTTCGACAAAATACATTAATAATTTTTTTTTCAGTGCTCAACAAAATCACAGTTTAATTGTCAGTAGTATATAGTTTGGGTGTTATGTATTCAACACAATGAATTCTTTTAGAAGAAAAAATATTTTCTTGGACTAAAGTCCATGAGGCACCTACTTTTTTATTTTTATATATAAAAATAAATAAAAAAACTATTTTATTAAAATTGTTTAAGTAATAAATGCTTATTTACTTTATTAGTGTTAAAGGAATACTTTTGAAGGATTTAATTAGGTTATTTGGACTATATCCAATACGATATAACTTGGCATAATATTTTATGAATTTTGGTGGGTAAAATGTATAAAAGTGGGGTCAGTGTACCTCGGAAATTTTTCTTACCTTACTATTCATTCTTTTCCACATCCTGCTGATGTGGAAAGGCAGGTAATGCGTGCCTGTGTCACGCATAACTCCCGCTATGAAGTAGAGATTAGAAACATGGCAAAAAAATAGATTAAGGTCTATTTGTGCTGCTCAGAAGAAGATATTTTCCAGATTCCGATAAAATGTTGTGCTGAGTCCTCAAAAATTAAAAACAAATGTTATAAATCGAAAATTTTACCGAGGGTGTTGGAATTTAATAAAATTTTCACCTACAGGTCGTCATTTGATCTACAAAAATCCATTTTGATATTGGTCGCCATTTAAAAATAATGACTATTACGTTTAGAAACTTTAACGGCAAATAAATTCTAATTGCTAAAAATAATTCAAACTGCTTAAAATTCGTTCGAAGAATCGTTGGATAGCGCAACTTATCGTATATAAGTTGAGGAAATTTAAGTTTGTAAGTTATAAGCGAACATACATATTTTTGGTGCGACACTGAAAATTATATGAAAAAGTTTTCTCGCATCTTCAAAATCATGTTATAGACATTGATTAAATATAACTATAATATTCTTATAAAAAAATTATACAAATAAAAATGACCAGACTCGCTACGCGCGCCAGTATATACACTCGCTTCGGTAAAAAAATATTCAGTTTACTGCTTAGTAGTATAATATTCTATTTAAGTAAAATATGATTTGCGAATAAGATACTTACAAAACTGGAGTTGCCAAGTATTTGCCTTGAGGTCATATCGGTGGCGTTAAGTTTGCTTACCCCTCCTAAACTATCCCTAAAGACCAGTTCTTCTTCTGTAAAACACAAAAAAGAAGTATTAATGTAAAATATAGTAATAATATAATGTAGTAATAGTAGTAGTAGTAGTAATAGGGTGGGGAGCCAAAGCCAGGCAAATAGGCCACGTTGTTGGGCCCCTCTTGCCAGCCCCGATTCCTTAGCCTACTAGGTCTGTGAGTTGAATGAGAGTGATCCGGAGTCAATACGAGCTCTCATTTGCCACGGTACCTGGGTTCGAATCCTGGTAGGGGCGATAATTTTTAGTTTTTATATTACTTAAGTTTATAACTACAAAATAAGTCTGGTGCGATGGTCCACATGTCAGGCGAATTTTCTTGCTTAAGGATCCGGTTTATTCTTTATTCGGTTAATAATATGATCAGTTACTCAATTATCAAGCACTACTAGTAACTAATTTTTACTGTATTTTTCAAAGGGAATGCTTGAAACCTTTAAAAAATCCAACCATGAAACCATCTGAGTATTAAACCAGTACAAATATTTTTTTTAGAAGAGGCATAGTTTTATCCATGCCAACGGGATGCAGCAGGAAATTTTGCGCATTTCCTTTGAAAAATACAGAGAAAATGTGTTACGAGTAGTGCTTGATAATTGAGTAACTGCTTAAGTTATAAAGCATAAACCGGAACTTTAAGCAAGAAATGGTTTGTTAAGTACGGAAACAACCATTCCAAAGGAAATTCGCCCGGCATGCAAACCCCCGCGTTAGACTTCTTTGTAATATTACAGAATAAAAAGTATCGATGGCCCTTATGATTTTGAGAAACTAATAATTTTTAATTACTTCTGTGCATAGAGAACATCGAAAAAGTAACCTAACCATCTCGCCTTTTTAATACAATCAAATAATCAGTACAAACTTTCAGTACTACTGAAAGTTTGTACTACTACAGTTGTATTGTAAGTTTAACGCCTCTTTGTACAAGACGTCATGCAAGCTAGACCAATAGTCAAATTCATTTTATCTGAACTTTAATACTTTCCAAGACCTGGGGATATTTTTACCAAACGCCCTACCCCTTATTAATTTTGAAATTTTCAGAGATTATACATACATTTACTAAACGATTATATTTTCGTATAAACAGCGCGGATAATTGATTTCTCAAAACCTTTAAAAAGGAATTAGAGAAAAAAGGATTTAAGGTTTGACCAAAACGACTTTTAGCTGAATGTTAGTTTGTTTAATCGGTTAGGTTTCACTTAGCTTGTGAATCTAGAATTGTAAGGGCAGTTTGACAACTGTAATTAGAATGATAAATCTTCAAATGTTTTCTACCTTTAAAACATTTCCATTTGATTTTAACAAATTACCAAGAAGGAATTTCAGTAATTTAATTATTTTTTAATGCTTATTAATTGATATAAATATCAACATTGTGTTAAAACTTTTAATTAGAAATTAACTATTAATTGACACTATAATTGAGGATTAATATAGATGATGTATATAGTATGTATAGTATGATGTATAGTATGTATATAGTATAGATCTAAGTCTTAAATACTATTAATTACCGTAATGGTAACGAAATTACCGTTTCACTTCATTTTGTTGTGTTTTGTGAGTATTTAATCACTTGTAGTAAGTCACTTGAGTAATTAATTTAAAAATTAATTTATTTAACAATTTACTCTTCTTTTTTTACATGGTTTTAAATTATATTACTATTTATTTATTTCCGCAGTTTATTTTTTAACTCTTTTTATTTTAAACTGATATTTTGGTGGCTAGATATACAGTTATTAGAATATTGATTAGTATAATGTATTTAGGATGAGTTTAGTAAGTGTCTGTTCTCTTAAACTCATCCTACTGATTCTTCTTAAAATAATTTTAATAATACTTTTGTCAAATATATTTTATTTCATATTTCATTCATTACAATTTAAACATGAAAAATCGAGTACAGTGTGCCTCGGAACTTTTCCTCACCACATTGGATTCGCTAAGCTCATCCTGAGAATATAAAATTACTAAAATAAGATATAAATAAAATAGGATTAATAAAGTAGGATTTTTTCCAAGGGGGGAGAGGGGTCAAAGTTGCAAAGTTCAATATATGTGCTGCGGGTTTAGTTTTTAGAACCCTTTGACAAAATTCAAAGATAGAAGATTTTTCAAGATTATAAGATTTTTGAAGATCAAATTCAAAGAATTTTTTTTTTGTGTTTGTGAGGAATAAAATTTATTTATTTATTGTTTAAGGAATTAAAAATTTATTTTTTTATTTATTGTTTAAGAAATGAGTCCAGCAAACCACACATAAACTAAATGTTAATGTATATATGTATGTATGTTAATGTATGTTTTTGTCCCCTGGACAAATGATCTAATATTGTATTTATGCTTGTTTATTTTAATTATATTTTAATTTATTTAGACCTTTAGAGAGCAAAGCTAGTTCCTTCAAGCATATTAAATAAGAGCTTTATCAAACGAGGGAGCGAATATTTAAATAAATATTTATTTAAATAATATATATATATAAACACTTTATTTACAAAATATAAATATGTGAGGCTGGCCTTATAATAAGGTTTGCTTACAACACAGCGTACTTATCAATCTAAAAAGACAATTGGTCAAATTAGAACTAAGGGTTCAAATTAAAAATTATGTACATAAATTTACAAAACTTTACATCTATAGATAACAGACTTGTTATTCAACTTATTGTTGTACAGTTAATTTACATGATTAAATTTTATGAATAAATATGATGATTTATTATGCCTAATGAGTCAAGAATTATGTTTTCAGACAGTACGCGGATAAAATCTTGGTCTACACCGATTTTGTCGAAGAATTGTTTTGTTCTTTCTGGTATAGCCCCCCTCGAGCCAAACCACAAACCGTACACGACATAGTTTCTGTCTCCGTGAGAAGCTCTAAAGTGTTCTTTATAATAACTAATGCTCTTTTCGTAGATACTCAAACCAAAAAAACCACCTCAAAACTCAAAAAAAAAAATATTTGTTAGGACTTCTCCTAACATTTATTTATATTTTTGTTAATGTTTTTGAATTTAAGTTAGTCTAGCTAAAAGTTATACCATAGTTCCTCCTTAGATTTTAATTTACTCCATATTTAGGTCCCCCTGGAATTAACGAAGTATGCTACTCCCGTAACGCACTCGTGTTTTGCAGATTGCTGGTCACAATTTATAAGGCAACGTAGACTCAGCAACTTCTAGATCTATGTCTAGAGTTGCTGTGACTGTTCAAGCTGATAAATTGTGATCCAGCAACCTGTGGAAATTTCGATGCAGATAAATTGTGGTGCCACAGGTGATCAATAGTTCAGTTTGCATTTTCTAGAATTCATTTAATTTAAAGCCATTTCTGTCATCATTTGTGTTTCAACGCCATTCCTTGGTAGTATTACAGTTGTGTGAGAGTGTTAACAGCGCCATTTCTTGGACATTGCCACTTCTCACCTCTCGTTCATCACCATCACCAACACATCAACCTTCATGGTCTTATACCATCCATCATCAATTAAGGATAAGTTGTCACCACCTTCAATTTTAATCTCAGGTTTACGATTTAAACAAATCCAATTTTATATTAAGAGGTAAGAAGAGAAGAGGACACTTCATCATCATAGGGTTCCTGGGGTCTCATTGCAGGCTCATGCCAAATTATTTATTTTACCTATATGTAAAAGGCCTATGGTATATGATTATAACCAAATTAATATCATAAAGCGTTATTTTTTATACATTTACAGAAAAATACAGTTACGATCTATTATTTTTGCTAACCACTTATAGGTTGGAGTGAATCTTGGTTCGGCTTCACACATATGACATTATAAAAATATTATAAATAAATTATTTAAAAAAACTATAATAAACTAAAATTATTTAACTAATAATTATTAAACTAAAATTTTTTATTAAACTAAAAAATTATAAATAAATATTATAATAAAATAATAAAACTAACAAAGAAATGTTTAAATAAATAAACATAAATGATTATACAACGTTAAATTATTAAACGGTCTAATAAGAAACTGAAATAGCATAACTTAACAATTATTTACAAAACTGTATTGGAAGATATCATTCCTACATTTATTTAGAATTGAATTTACTTTAATCACTGTCATTTATGGTAATTATAAAAGAAAAGAGCCTGAATAGAAAAAGAAAGCCTGAATAAGACAGGTTTCCCTAAAATTAGGCTTATATCATTTTATAATTTCTTATGATTCATGAAATTTATAGTATGAAGTCATGATTTTAATTTTTATTCCCTTCTGCCAAACACACACTCCATTTCTCAAAAAGAAATATGACTTTTAATTCTGAATTCAATACAAGAAGAAAAAATCGGGTACAGGGTCCCTCGGAAGTTTTCCATGACATTGGATTCACTACGCTCTCCTCCTGACTTCGTACCGCTTCGCTCGTCCTCAGAGTAAAAAGAAAATACATTTATTTTGCAACACGTCTGTTGTGAAATGAAACGCTTAGGATTCTTGTGCAGACATGGACTGTTATTTGACATTACACGACAATTTGTGCTTTTTGCAATTTTTCTATCTGTCAACTATCTAAATATATGTTCAACAAGTCATATAAAAATTAAATTAATGCTAATTATGAGATTAAACTTAAACACATATGTTATTCTAATACATGGATGTGCTAAATCTCAATTTGATCGCAACATTTTTTTCGCGTTTTATGATTTTTTTTTTAAATTTCATAAAAATTTTTTCCGGATAGCACAACTAAACCTATAGACTCATTATTGTGCCAAGTTTCAACTCTATAGCATAAATACAGTGGGAGCTACGATGATAACAGACACACATAAAGACAGAAAACTTTGAGGAAATTACTCAGGAGGTCTTAAAAACCTAAAACGGATAATTCCGTGTCATCCCAGTTTCGAATATTTTGCAAACAAAATACTTTTATCATCTTTTTATTATTTGATACTACATGAAAATTTAAAAAAAATCAAAATTCACCTACTACCGGGTTTTGCTATTACAATATTTTTTCTATATGCCTACGATATAAATAAGGATAAATAAGAAATTTTATGAGGTAGTGGTCAGATAGGCATAAAAACACTAAGTTTGAGCTTTCGGCCGTAAATTAGGTTTAAATAGTTTGGTCAATAATGTTATATTAGTTAAATGAGGAAAATAAAAATAAGGATGATGTCCATTCCCAAACATATTATAATTTAAAAACTTTAGCCGAGAGCAGATATGATTAGAGAGCTGAAACAAACCACTCTTTAGCTGAGAGCAAAGATGATTAGAGAGCTAAAACAAACCACTCTTTAGCTGAGAGCAGAGATGATTAGAGAGCTGAAACAAACCACTCTTTAGCCGAGAGCAGAGATGATTAGAGAGCTGAAACAAACCACTCTTAGCCGAGAGCAGAGTGATTAGAGAGCTGAAACAAACCGCTCTTTAGCCGAGAGCAGAGATGATTAGAGAGCTGAAACAAACCACCTTGTTGATAACCTAAAAAGAAGATATTAAACTTGTTTAAATTTGAACTTGTTTTAAAGATGGAACAACTTTGAACATTGATAACATTAACTTAAAATTTTTAAAGTTTTTTAAAGAAAAATGTTATTAAATTTAAAGTTTATTAAGTACCTTTCTCTTAAAGTACCTTTTTACTTTAACTAATACATTTTCAGTATTTTTTTTTTACTTGCTAAGTTTTTCAAACCTGAGCTGCTACAGGTAAAAGTTAAGTAGTGCTATTTTTTATTTCAATTTTTTCCCAGGTCTTAAAAAATCAAGTTTTCTATTTTAAAGCATTTTAAATTTTCTTTCTTATACATGAGTTAGTTTATGTTTAATAGAAAATAGTAAAATATATTGAGTAAACATTTCTTCCCCTCGAAAATTGTAAAAAATCCTGTATACGTGACTTTTTAACTTTTTTATTGACTTTGGAACTACAGTCTAGAAGAAATGTATAAAAATATATTTTTCTCAAGTTTCATAGAGTATTATTAACGGGTCAGAAATCTTTTTGTCGAAAGTATTTTATTGGTGGTATTAAAAAATATATTGTGCGCTGTAAGATTGCCGTATTTACTTACAATATAAATAATAAAGAATAAGTTGAGAGATAATTAAGTTTATAGATTAAATAGTCTCGTAAAAGTACCCTAGGTATCACGAGAACCTTAATCTTAGATTAAGTATTCAATAGAGTCTTAACCCTTAGGTAACACTTGTCTTTGATAATTTTAAAATTAATTAACTTTATCGATTGAAAAGTCTTGTAAAAGTACCTAGGTATCAAGATGAACCTAAGTCTTAGATAAGTTCAATATGAATTAACTTATTAATAAAACGTCTAGTAAAGTAACCTAGTTATCAAGAATGCACCTTAAGTCTTGAAATATTAAAAATTAATTAACTTTACGATGAAAAGTCTTGTAAAAGTACCCTAGGTATCACGTATGAACCTTAAGTCTTAGATAATTCAATATGAATTAACTTTATTAATTAAACGTCTAGTAAAAGTAACCTAGTATCAAGAATGCACTGTAAGTCTTTGATAATTGTAAAATTAATTAACTTATCGATTGAAAGTCTTGTAAAAGTACCCTAGGTATCAAGTATGAACCTTAATTCTAGATAAGTTCAATATGAATTACTTTATTAATAAAAAACGTCTAGTAAAAGTAACCTAGGTATCAAGAATGCACCTTAAGTCTTTGATAAATTTAAAATTAATTAACTTTATCGATGGAAAAGTCTTGTAAAAGTACCCTAGGTATCAAGTATGAACCTAAGTCTTAGATAAGTTAAATTGAATTAACTTTATTAATTAAAACGTCTAGTAAAAGTAACCTAGGTATCAAGAATGCACCTTAAGTCTTTGATAATTTTAAAATTAGGTTAACTTTATCGATTGAAAGTCTTGTAAAAGTACCCTAGGTATCAAGTATTGAACCTTAAGTCTTAGATAAGTTCAATATGAATTAACTTTATTAATTAAAACGTCTAGTAAAAGTACCCTAGGTATCAAGAATGCACCTTAAGTCTTTGATAATTTTAAAATTAATTAACTTTATCGATTGAAAAGTCTTGTAAAAGTACCCTAGGTATCAAGTATGAACCTTAAGTCTTAGATAAGTTCAATGAATTAACTTTATTAATTAAAACGTCTAGTAAAAAAACCTAGGTATCAGAGAATGCACCTTTAAGTCTTGATAATTTAAAATAGTAACTTACGTTTATCTATAAAGAACGTATTAAGTATACGTAACTTCTGTCATTGAAAAGTCTGGTTAAAATATCTCAAGTACGTACCTTAAGTACCAGTTCAGTATTAACTTATAAATAAAAGTCTAGAAAAAGTACCCTAAGATCAAGTATGAACCTTAAGTCTATGACAAGTCAACGGATTAACTTATTAAAAAGTCTAGTAAAAGTACCCTAGGTATCAAGGTATCAAGAAGCACCTTAAGTCTTTGATAATTTTAAAAATTAATTAACTTTATCGATGAAAAAGTCTGTAAAAGTACCCTAGGTACAAGTAGAACCTTAAGTCTTAGTAAGTTCAATTGATTAACTTTATAAAATTAAAACGTCTAGAAAGTACCCTAGGTTATTTCAAACGTATGAACCTTAAGTCTTAGAAGTTCAATATGAATAACTTTTAATTAAAACGTCTAGAAAAGTACCTTAGGTATCAGAATGCACCTTAAGTCTTGATAATTTTAAAATTAATTAACTTTATCGATTGAAAGTCTTGTAAAAGTACCCTAGGTATCAAGTATGAACCTAAAAGTCTTAGATAAGTTCAATATGAATAACTTTATTAAATTAAAACGTCTAGTAAAAGTACCCTAGGTATCAAGAATGCACCCTTAAGTCTTTGATAATTTTAAAATTAATTAACTTTATCGATTGAAAAGTCTCGTAAAAGGTACCCTAGGTATCACTATGAACTTAAGTCTTAGATAAGTTCATTATGAATTAACTTATTAATTGAAACTCTAGTAAAAGTAACCTAGGTATCAAGAATGCACCTTAAGTCTTTTGATAATTTTAAAATTAGTTAACTTTATCGATTGAAAAGTCTTGTAAAAGTACCCAGGTATCAAGTATGAACCTTAAGTCTTAGATAAGTTCAATATGAATTAACTTTATTAATTAAAACGTCTAGTAAAAGTAACCTAGGTATCAAGAATGCACCTTAAGTCTTTGATAATTTAAAATTAATTAACTTTATCGATTGAAAAGCTTGTAAAAGTACTAGGTATCACGTATGAACCTTAAGTCTTAGATAAGTTCAATATGAATTAACTTTATTAATTAAACGTCTAGTAAAAGTAACCTAGGTATCAAGAATGCACCTTAAGTCTTTGATAATTTTAAAATTAATTAACTTTATCGATTGAAAAGTCTTGTAAAAGTACCCTAGGTATCAAGTATGAACCTTAAGTCTTAGATAAGTTCAATATGAATTAACTTTATTAATTAAAACGTCTAGTAAAAGTACCTAGGTAACGTATGAACCTTAAGTCTAGATAAGTTCAATATGAATTAACTTATTAATTAAAACGTCTAGTAAAAGTAACCTAGGTATCAAGAATGCACCTTAAGTCTTGATAATTTTAAAATTAATTAACTTTATCGATTGAAAAGTCTTGTAAAGTACCCTAGGTATCACGTATGAACCTTAAGTCTTAGATAAGTTCAATATGAATTAACTTTATTAATTAAAACGTCTAGTAAAAGTAACCTAGGTATCAAGAATGCACCTTAAGTCTTTGATAATTTTAAAATTAATTAACTTTATCGATTGAAAAGTCTTGTAAAAGTACCCTAGGTATCAAGTATGAACCTTAAGTCTTAGATAAGTTCAATATGAATTAACTTTATTAATTAAAACGTCTAGTAAAAGTAACCTAGGTATCAAGAATGCACCTTAAGTCTTTGATAATTTTAAATTAATTAACTTTATCGATTGAAAAGTCTTGTAAAGTACCCTAGTATCACGTATAACTTAAGTCTTAGATAGATTAAATATAATTAACTTTATTAATAAAACGCTAGTAAAAGTAACCAGGTATCAAGAAGCACTTAAGTCTTTGATAATTTTAAAATTAATTAACTTTATCGATTGAAAAGTCTTGTAAAAGTACCCTAGTATCAAGTATGAACCTTAAGTCTTAGATAAGTTCAATGAATTAACATTATTTAAAACGTCTTAGTAAAAAGTAACCTAGGTATCAAGAAGATGCACCTTAAGTCTTTGATAAATTTTAAAATTAATTAACTTTATCGATTGAAAAGTCTTGTAAAAGTACCCTAGGTATCAAGTATGAACCTTAAGTCTTAGATAAGTTCAATATGAATTAACTTTATTAATTAAAACGTCTAGTAAAAGTACCCTAGGTATCAAGAATGCACCTTAAGTCTTTGATAATTTTAAAATTAATTAACTTATCGATTGAAAAGTCTTGTAAAGTACCCTAGGTATCAAGTATGAACCTTAAGTCTTAGATAAGTTCAATAGAATTAACTTTATTAATAAAACGTCTAGTAAAGTACCCTAGGTATCTAGAATGCACCTTAAGTCTTTGATAATTTTAAAATTAGTTAACTTACTTTTATCTATTAAAGAACGTATTAATTATACGTACTTCTGTCATTTGAAAAGTCTGGTTAAAATATCTCAAGTACGTACCTTAAGTCTATGACCAGTTCAGTATTAACTTTATAAATTAAAAAGTCTAGAAAAAGTACCCTAAGTATCAAGTATGAACCTTAAGTCTATGACAAGTCAACTATTAACTTTACAGATTAAAAAGTCTAGTAAAAGTACCCTAGGTATCAAGAGGTATCAAGAAGGTATCAAGAAGAAGTCTTTGATAATTTAAAAATTAATTAACTTACTTTTAGAGATTGATAAGTCTGGTAAAAGTACCTCAAGTACGTACCTTAAATTAATGACCAATTCAGTATTAACTCTATAGATTAAAAAGTCTAGAAAAAGCACCCTAGGTATCAAGAATGTACCCTAGTTCTTTGAAAAATTCAGTGTTAATTTACTTTTTGGGTTGAAAAGTCTGGTAAAAAGTACCCTGGTACCAAGAGCCTCAAGTATTATACAACTTTTAATAGTATAATACTTTTTAAGTAAATATTTTTTTTTAATTGCACTGTAGTAGTACATGCGCTCAGCGCTTTAAAAACATATTGACCGCATGTAACAATGTAACAAGGCGGTAGGTATTATTTATTGATAAGGTTATAATTTAAAAATTTGCATACATAGCAACAATTGACGCATTGATAAATTTACAAAAGAAGTCGTTAAATGTGTCAACTTCATTTAAAAGGGTCATACATTTTTTACTACAACTATGCGTTTTCTTCATGACATCGTAGATACGAATGTAAACATATAATTTCTAGCTTTAGAATTAAAACTGTGTCAAAGAGAAAACAATCAAGTATCCAAAGAAGATGCTAAGGAAAAGATGTAACTCAAAGTGACAGGTTGTTTACAAACAAATCAAGTCTGGTTTTCAAAACTTGTTTACACCACGGGCATGGCATACATAACCACGAGTTGAGGAAAACATGCATCAAAACATTAACATTCAGAACATGTCTCGGAAATGTAGACAACATTTAAACTTTGATATCGAGTTAATAACAAATGTATTTTAGATACTTCATACATTTATACATTTGAAGTATGTATGTTATATATATATATATATATATATATATAATATATATAATATATATATATATATATAATATATATATATATATATATATATATATATAATATATATATATATATATATATATATATATATATATATAGATAGATAGATAGATTAGATAGATTGATATATACATACATGGAGATATATACATGAAATTACATTTACAGATAAAAGTATATTTAAATGTATATTCTATTTCGTTTTTGATTTTTTATGTTTTGTTTATCATTTGATACTACCGTGTTTTGCAAAACATGAATAATTATATTTTGTTCTCTTTTATATTTTAAATTTTGTCACAATTTTTGCAAAATGTCACCGCCGCATATGTATATTGAAATAATACATACATGCATTCTAACATTTCAAAAAGTATTCGTAAGGCTTCTCTCTGATAGTATAAGGTGGAATTGTGCGAGGCCTAAAGCATTGGCTAATATACTTCAAAAATTAAGTTATTAGATAGAAATGGTAAAACTTGAGTCAGCTTAACACTATAACCTAAACCCCTCTATTTGTCTGTAACCATACAATCTAAAACTAAGAAAAAATATTCGTCAGCTCACTTAAAATCAACAAAAACAAGAACAAAACATTTTTTTCTAACTTTTTTCAGAAAAAGTAGATGCATTGTTTTATTTCATTTTACGAATTTGTAAAGAGCAAATAAATGTTTAAAAAAAAGTACAAACATTTTTTCCCGAGCCTGTCTCGGTTTTGAAACTATGTAAAACTTTTTAGTTTTCAAATACCTACAATTAAAAATAACTGAGGAGTGGCCTTTAACACCTAAAAAATAGTTTGGATTTCAGTTATATATAACTGAAATTAATTAACAGTTAAAATATACCTTAGGTGGTATTAGCACATTATGCGTACTGCGTAGTACGCATAACGCACGTACATATTACTCCATAATATGAACTGTATTTGTTAATTATCGATTTCTCCTTTGCGATAAACAGCAGAGCGTAACATAATCAGTATTTCGTAACAAAAACAGCACTACATAACGAAAAGAAAGCACTGTGTAACGAAAATAACGTAAACATTTACTTGTATCGTAAACAGTATTGCGTAAAAACACCACCGCGATACAAAAAGAGCTCTTCGTATTAACGAAACAACGCTGCGTAACAAAAAACATCACCGCGTAACGAAAACAGCATTGCATAATGTAAATAGCACCACGTAACAAAACAACGCTTCGTAACGAAAACAACACTGCGTAACGAAAATAACGCTGTGTATCGGAAACAGCATTGCGTAGTGTAAATAGCACCACGTAACGAAAACAGCACTATGCTACGAAAACATCACTGTGTGTTGAAAACAGCACCACGTAACAACAACAACGCTGCGTAACGAAAACAACGCTGTGTATCGAAAACAGCACTGCATAACGAAAACAATGTAATAAGCAAAGGTGCAAAGCTCTTTAGAGGACGATGCACGCGAATTAGTTGAAAAATGTTAAGAGGTACCTTTACTCTTTATCCAATTTTTTTTGCATAAAACTTACATTTGGAAAGGTCAATTCAATTAATTTTATTCAAGGTAATATACAAGTATTTCTAAGGATCGAATAATATAAAGCAAAAAAGAAAATTAATTAATCTAAAAGGAATAATGTATTTTTGATTGGATAGACATTTAATAATTTTATCAATTAATCAATTTATTGAAAATGATAACATTTGATCAAGGAATGGTTCATTCCAGAAGTATCCAGCTAGTTTGAGATCATAAATGCAGTTTTAACATTTCCTTTCCTTTGAGTGGAAATGAATCAGCTGTCAATAGACAGGAAATTCTATTTCACTAAAAAATATTAAAATAAATAAAACCAAACCTTTTACTGCTGAAACACAGTTGAATTAATTGTTTTAAAGTTAAAATATCACCGGAAGTATTTTCTATAAACAAAAAAACAAACCCCGAAGAGCTTTAATGTCAAAGAACCTACATTTTCTTCAAGATCATAGGGGCCAATGGATAGACACGCTTTGAGTGACCAACCATTAGTTTTGAAAGCCCATTTAGTGTTAGTGTTGACCAGAAGGGGGGGGGGGGTAACTTGAATTAGGAAAAGTTTGGATTCGATTATTGCAAGCTACTAAAAATTAGCGCTGCGGCGGACCGGTGCGGACAACTCATGAACTAACCCCAATAGTGCTGAAAGCCCATTTAGTGTTAGTGTTGGCCAAGATTTTAACCATTTATAAGGTGATTCAATTCAATTTAAACAAACCAAACCCATTCAGAGGTTATAACCTAATTTTTTTTTACAAATGACGTGTGATGTAATTTTAGGAATCGGAATAGGAGTTCAACATTAAAAAATTAATATTTATTCCTGCAATGAATTCCTGTCAATCCTGGACAATAGGCTAACATTTAAATTATAAGCGCTAGTGGATTTTATACCATAAGGATGTAAATAATAGTCTGCATCCAGTCTCAAATCTTGTAACAAGACTCAAGAGAAAAAATTAGCTTCTTCTCACCGGCACTGAGGATGACCTGTATTAGGTTGAAAGCCGGTTTTGTCATCATTAAATTGGTTGAAATTTATTTGTGGATGACGTGTATTAGGTTGAAAGCAGGTTTTGTCATCATTACATTGGTTGAAATTTATTTGTGATGACGTGTATATAGGTTGAAAGCCGGTTTTGTCATCATTACATTGGTTGAAATTTATTTGTGGATGACGTGTATTAGGTTGAAAGCAGGTTTTGTCATCATTACATTGGTTGAAATTTATTTGTGGATGACCTGTATTAGGTTGAAAGTCGGTTTTGTCATCATTACATTGGTTGAAATTTATTTGTGGATAGACTTTTATTTACATCCTTAATAGGCTAACATGTAAAAAAATGAGAGCTTCGGCCTCTTTGCCGCAACACGGCGTTGGTGCTAGAGGCCTTATTGCTAACTAAACTCTATAAAAAGATTTATGATATTTTGAAATATTTGTGGGGTAATTTTTGTGGGTTAAGGATGTCACACATATTTCATTAACTATAGAGTTCTGGACATTAGCAAGGTTGATTTTCGTACCAAGTTTCATTAAGATCTGAGAACATTTTTGAAAGTTACTTTGTTTTTGTTTCTGTAAAATATGTGCTTTATGAGAACAATAATTAATTATAATTATTACAATTATGTTTTAAGGAAAAGAACCAAAAAGGCGACGTCTTGTCCAACAAAAATACCCAAAACTTCCAAATGACTAACTTGTATAAAGGTACAAAAAAAAGCAAAAAACAAACTTTAAAAAAAGAAAAAGTTAACTTAACCACTTATTAGTCATAAATATTTAATTTATACGAAATTTACTCTGGAATAGAGATGAACTAAAAAATTTATCAAATATGATGACCTGAAGATAATCGATCACCATAAATATATAATGAGGGTTGAAGTTAATATAGTATACATTAATGGAGTTTAAAACTTCTCTGTAAGTTGTATGTTTGCTTAAGCTATATTATATTATGTCCAATGAAGCTAAAAAATGCTTTTAAGCTATGGCACAAACAAGAGACAATTAAAGCTATGACAAAAATCACAACTTAAGTCCAAACTAAGAGTAATTTACGGTAAACATTTATAAATGTTTACCGGAACTTAAAACGAGTTAAACCGGTTAAAAAAACTCGGTTTAACCGTGTTTACCGAGTGTGATTCTTCTTTCCTAATTGCCACCACGTGGCTGCCGTAACGTATTCTCAGCGTAGACCTTACTTGAGTGAGAGGACGAAACATAGACTTTAAAGATTTATTTGAACACACTCCCATGCAGGTTACTCTACGAATTTTCCCTAGAAAGTTCGTAAATTTCCCCTAATAAATTAAGTTAAAGTTCGCTTTAAAATTTTTAACAAGTTATTTAACATTTTATAAACTTTTACACGATTTAAATGATTTCCTCGTCCAATTAAAATAAATTTAATTTCTGCTAACAAGTCGTTTTTTAAAGCAACTAAAATAACACAATTAAAAGTAGAAATATTTATATAAGATTGCCAAGTTATGTTTTCTTTGCGTTTTATAACTTGTGTTTTCTCAGCAGGCATAAAAACTTCATTTTATTAAAGGCTAAGGTTTACTAAGAATCTCCTTTAGAAGGGGAAAAGGGAAATGTACGAAACCAATTTTATGGAGGGGAAATACCAAGAGGGGAAGGACTGGAGAGAAAATATTGGGTATGTGGTACCTTTCCTCACATTGTCAGATTAGATAAATTCAACTTCACCACTTAGCAATTCCTATGATCGTCCTTAAAATATGAACATAACCTAATTTAAATTGCAGTGTATATTCGAACCCGCTTTGCATTTAATGAGACAGTAAAAATAGCCGCATTATTACCTGCGATAATCTACTCACATACTAACTAATACGATCAAGCCAAATTTCAACTTAATGTGACAATTTTTCAGTCTTATAAACGAATACATGTCATTTCATTGAATTAATTGTAATATAAAATGAAACTTGGAACACATGCTCTTCTTATACATGAATACATGTCATTTCATTGAATTCATTGTAATATAAAATTCTCACTAGTCATTTCAGCAAATACTAGTTTTAACAAAAAATAGCCATGCCCACTTGGTCGAAGAATTTTTAACATTTTAACAAAATTGGCGAAAATGCTAAATTTGGGTGTATAGGGAACTAAAGAGTGATTTTTAAAAATTAATGAGACTGTGGGAAAAATTAATTCTAAGCTTTTTAGACTTCCTATAGGTAGGATCAACACAGGAAAAAATCATTAATTTTTATTTTTTTCGAGCAACATCTCTGGATTATTTGAAATGGATTGACCCTAACTATATTATTTTTTTTTTAAAAATAGCAATATATTTTATTATCGTCATAAAAGTAACTGAAACAAATGATTATGATAAAATCTCGGCATCGTATTTTCGAGTGAACATCATTTATATATATGTATATATATATTAATATATAATATATATATATATATATATATATATTATATATATATATATATATATATATATATATATATATATATTTCTTGGTTTATTTTTTATTGCTCATTCTTATTTAATTTATCTATTTTTCATTTTACACTATCTAAATAGATTGATGTTATCTTGTGTTGCAAAGGGCCCTGATGAAGAATTTGTAGTTAAATTCGAAACGTTGGCGAGAAAATAAATATATAGTTTTCATGTAAAGCTGTGTTTTTATTCATAACCTTATCCCGAGATTGGTGGAGACGCGTATATATATATATTATATATATATAGATGTAGGTTTGGTTTTAGTTTTCATCTAAAAACAACAAAATATTATTTAAGTTATTAAATATGGGGGTATTACGTTTTCTTAAAGAAATCTTTATATTTTTGTATTCCATTTTTCTTAATGGAATACAAAGAAATTACTATTTCATAAAGAGCAATTTAAGTCAACAAATTTAATTCCACTTTAGAATTTTCATTATCCTAAACGAATAATGTGTCTGCTAAGTCACATTTTGAGTAGCATGCAGAGTACATTCAAAATCAGAAAAAGAATTAATTCAGAATACATATAAGGGTGTTATTATATGTATGTAGTTGTATCTAAATATGTTTATATTAATGTTTTCGCTGTTTATACTAACGAGAAAATTTTAGTATAAAATTTAACTTTATGAATCATAATTCTAATGCCTGATATAATTTGTTAAAGCTAATGGCAAACATAATGATAGAATTCTTTACAATAATGAATATAATAGACGCGATAGAGGAGAATTTAAATGAGACTAATGTATTTCAATTATACTAATTGATTTAATACAAAGCAAAACTTGAATCAATATCGAACAGAATAATCAAATTATTGCCACGAGATTGAATTTGATGAAAACTTTAATGAAGCCTTTCTCAATTACTGCACTTTACCATAAAATTCAAACATAAAATAAAAATTTAAACAAATCAGTGTGGGAGAGCGGCAATGAAACTCATTTTTTGGTTTGCAAGCCGGACGTATTCCCTTTAAATTGCGTCCGGTATATCAAACATCGGATTCACTAAGATCATCGTCGTAACTTAGGAATCATTCGCTTGCCCTCCGAACATAAAAAACAACCAAACGTGTACTGCAGTCGTCATCAGACTTTTTTCGATGATAACAGACACACACTCACACTCACAAACGTACATACACACACACACACACACACACACACACAGACTGACAACATACTAAAAACTAATTAGAAGGTCCTTTAAAAACTCATAAAAGGGTTACTCCATGAGAAATCCTGGTTTCGGTTTTTAGAACGAAATCAATACTTTTCCTATAAACCTGCGGAGTAAGTTAAAAGGTATCGGAAAAATATATATATTTGTTGGTGCGACACTACAAAAATTAACGTTTTACCGCAAAAAATAAAATCAATAAAAAATTATGAATTATATTGCATCCATTCCATACAATAATTAAATATATTGCCTCTATTATTTTTAAAGATTAAAAACTATAACAAAACTTATGTGCCAAGTATGTGCACGCAGTTATTTGTAAAAATTTGTTAGATTAAACATGACAAACGAGTTTGAATACACGAAAAAATGTAGCGAGGTATCCCGCATTTAAGTTTTTTTACTATTTAAATGCGGATAGAAAAATTATGTGTTTTATATATGAGGGCCAATAAGCAGAGTAATGTCTCGTTTTTGGGAGCTAATATTCAAGTAAGTTTATTAATTTTTCTCTCTTCTAAAATTATTCAAAGATACATAAGTCTTATTTTTACATTTAATTTACTAATAGTTTTATTCATGAGTAATTTCAATATTAAACAAGACGAAAGGGAAAAAATTAGCAAAAGGGAAAAAAGTCTTAGCTAGAAGAGAGAGGGCCAAACTAACCTTGGAAAACGAAGCAAGAGAAAAGACGCAAATTTTTTTGATAAATTGAGAGGGCAAACTAAGAACTGGAAAAAACGAAGCAAGAGAAGAGGAGCAAGAAGCAAGTCTCATCACATGCCTTCGTTATGTCATTATCATGCCGTCCTCTACAATGACACTACAGAGCTGTAAACTCTTTATCATAACAATTTTCTAATAGAAGAACAAAGAGAAAGAAAAAATATTCCTCTCTTTATACTTAAATTGGGGATTTTCAGTCGTCGTCTACTTTTAGTGTAACAAAATTAAATAGAGATCGTTTTAAACTTGAGTTTAAACATTTATGTAAACATGCTCTTCTTTAAATAAAGCAATTATATTTGTTTAAACAAAGTAATAAAATTTAGCATCAGTGACAAATTGCGGAGAGAAAGTATGAAAATCAACATCCATATAAGGTAAGATTAATGTAAACCCGATTTTGTACTGTCCTCTACAAAGCTTTAATTAAACTCTCATCCTTGTTATAGGATCAAATCATTCGTTGTTTTTAACGTTTAATCTTAAAACCTGATATCAAGTCGAATTAGTATTATATAACTAATCGAAAGGTCTAGAAAATATCTGTGACTATAGGTAACCTGTGGTACAAAATTAAAACTGTTATAGAGACGACTCCGACTGCAGCACATAGTAACACATTCAATACACCCTATCTATAAGTCTACGCTTGCCTATATCAAATGATACAAGATTTAACTTCTATAGAGCCTAAATTCTGCTACCAAACCAATATAACTAAATACTCTAAATACCTGAATTGAGACACAGGAGCTGAAAGCTAAAACCTATAGTTTCGCACCGTTTAAAAAAAATCACCTAGAGGGTAGAAGACAAAACATGTCTTCCACTGAGACATGTGAGAAGACAAAAATGTGGGAGAAGCCTATAAGGTTCAAGTTTTCACTCCTAGTGTCCTAAACAGGGTCGGCGATAGTTTTCAGTAAGTAGGTATCTCCTTCCCTTTTATATAAGTTCCTTTATTTAGAGCCGATCTTTCTAATAACCTGTCTCACATGATTAAACATTGAAAACGTCTAAAGAAGATGATTCACCATACACAGCATGATTATTAAATTTAAAACATTTCTACAAATAATGTTTCGTTTTTTAAATAGATCTGATAGTATGATTACAATTAACAACGTTGAGACAATAATTGATCCACAATGT
Organism: Microvelia longipes; assembly: GCA_018340805.1. Lineage (NCBI taxonomy): Eukaryota > Metazoa > Arthropoda > Insecta > Hemiptera > Veliidae > Microvelia > Microvelia longipes. The sequence continues at coordinate 14,522,374 of JACMZG010001913.1, read as the reverse complement.
TTTTTAGTTTACTTTAAATTAGTTCTATATAAGATTTATATTCAATATTATTTAAAAGTATAAAAGTCAAAGATCACAAAGTTCTTAGTAGTCTTAGTAGAAACAACTTATAGTCTCTTAGTATCTTCGGAAAAGTAATTAGTAAAGTCTTAGTAAAAAAGTATTAGAAGTCTCAAAGTCAGAAAAGATCTAGTCAGAATCTAGCTAAAGAGGTAGTAAAAAGAAAGTCAGTCTCAGAGAAAGTCTTAGTAGTACTCAGTAGAAGGAGTTCGTATTAGTCTAGCGTAGAAAATCCTTAGAATCTTATCAGTAAAATTAGTGATCAGTAGTTCAGTAAAAAAGTCTTAATAGTCTTAGAGAAAAGTATTAGTAGTCTTAGTAGAAAAGGTCTTAGTAGTGTAGAAAGTCCTTAGTAGAATAAAGTATGTAGTAGTCTTAGTAGAAAAGTATTAGTAGTGTCTCAGTAGAAAAGTCTTAGTAGTCTTAGTAGAAAAGTCTTAGTAGTCTTAGTAGAAAAGTCTTAGGTCAGTCTCAGTAGAAAAGGTCTTAGTAGTAGAAAGTCTTAGTAGGTTCAGTATGAAAAGTCTTTAGTAGAAAGTAGTGAGTTAGTAAAGTATTAGTAGACTTAAGTAGAAGTCCTAGTAGTCTCTTAGTAGTAGAAAAGTATTAGTAGTCTTAGTAGAAAAGTATTAGTAGTCTTAGTAGAAAAAAGTATTAGTACTAACCTCAAAGTACGCTAGACTGTAGAAAAGTCTTAGTAGTCTTAGTAGAAAAGTCTTAGTAGTCTTAGTAGAAAGTCTTAGTAGAAAAGTATTAGTAGTCTTAGTAGAAAAAACTAGAGAAAAGTAGTAGTCTTACTTAGTAGTCTAGTAGAAAAGTATTAGTAGACTACCTCTACTACCTGCATCAAACGATTGAAAATAAAAAACGTCTCAACGGACAACCTCCGCTAACTGCAAGAAACGATACAATTTTGAAAACGTTTAGACATACAATTTCCGCTAACTGCTCTACAGATTTCAACAGAAAAAACAGCTTTTCAAAATTTATTAATTCGATAAGATAAAATAATACGTCAATGATAAGGTGTAACGTTAAAAAAATATTCCACAAGGGGAAAATGCCTTAAAAGAACAGCAGGGGAAACCCTAACAAAAAAACAGACTACTGAAGGGAATAAGGCTTGGGTTGGTTGCTTAGCAACCAAACTGAGATCGATGACCGTGAGAGAATCTAAAGAGAAAAGGGTTTGTGTGTTACTGTGTCGTACACAACTCCCCAATTATTTTACTCTTATATATACACTTATATTAAACCAGGCATACATAAATATATTTACAAATATATTACAATCATATGTGTACGTTTTTAGTCACTCTATATCAACCGATTTTTGTCGATATAAATGTTAACATACGTTAACAAAATAATAGAGTAAATTAGAAGTAAAGAATATAAGTATATTGTTAAATTTTAAATTATATCAACTATAAAACAAATGTGCAATTATAAATATAAATAAATAATAATATTATCATTAATCACTTTTTGATGGCATAAATAAAATAAATCATACATACATCATCCATATTGAAGACACTATGGTAACAGGATAACTCGATATATTTCTCTTAGTATGTCTTTAGAAATCATTTTACTTTTAAAGCTAAAGGCGGTATTGTTTCAGTCTCGCTATGTTCGAACAGAGAATAATGCAGTCAACCAAGGAGAGATATAACTCTACTCTGTTCTTGACCTCAAAATAATGACGTAATGTGTCAAGGATAGGTAAAGGTAGTACGATGCTAATTTAACGGAGTTATACAGTTAATAATTTCAAAGTTTATGAATTTAGAAGTAAATATTTTTCAATTAGCGACCCATACCACATTAAATTTATCGGTACCATTTTAGACTTAAAGAGGTATATTTGAGTCAAAGTTAAAACTCTATTAGTAAATTTTCAAATTATTTTAAACATGAAAAAAATTTTAACTCAGGCATTTAAAGACATATTTATTTTAACAATAGGGTACGGGATACCTCGGAGCTTTTACTAATCACATCGAATTGGCTACGCTCAATCTCCCTACTTCGGACTCGCTTGGCTCGTCCTCAGAATATACGATTCGTTAAATTTATACTGCAAACATTTTAAGACTCGCCTTGTTCGCTTTCAGATAGAAAATACAACCGTTTTATTCATAGCGGTTACCTATCCAGGCACAGAAAACGCTCGATGCTAATTATCTTTTAAGATTCAAAAAAAATCATACATATACTTTCAATACTAAAACGAATCTTAGTGTTCTTATTTATCACGTAAAGGTATACTCTGGCAATAAATTTCAATTCATATGAATTATTTTCCGATTAATTACAATTCTTTTTTATTTTATAAAGCACTCAAGTTATATCATAAAAACTAATGCAGTTAATGAAACGAAACTTGCCAGTCTTATACATGAAAACATGTGTGCCAAATCTGAATTGCATCTTTTTCCCGCGCTTTATGAATTATCGAAATTTTTGCTGAGTATTTTTTTCTGTTTAATGACGTCATAAAAAAATATTTTCTGGATAGCACAACTATCCTATGCACTGATTTTTGAATTAGGTATCAACTCTCTAGCATTAATACACTGAAAGCTACGATGATAACTGTCACACACACGAACAGACAGACAACTTTCTAGAAACCACTCAGGAGGTCTTAAAAACAACTAAAACGGATACTTTCGGTGACACCCCGTTTTCGTATTTTTTTTGCAAACACAATACTTTTTTATATACCTAAGGTGTAAATGAGAAAAAGTAAAAAAAAAAATATTCATTCATGTGCATACTAGTAATGAACATTAAAAATAATATACAAATAATAATATAAATATTTAATAAACATACTGAATATATAGATACTATGGTCGTATATATAAATAAAGTACGTATAGAGAACTCATAGTCTGCATGGATAATTAGTCAAACTGTATTAAACACCAGGCTCAAAATCTTTTGCTTGATCTACCTCTTTCTATTACACTATACAATTTAAAGTCTAACTTCATCTAAAAGTAATTACATTCTACTTCATTTCCCTTTCTCATTTCACTTCTCACCTACCTGAAATGTGTCACAGTTTCTATATAATTCCTCCTGTTTCCGCTTAGATTTTGTTAAAAATATAATTTATTATTTTGTTGAAAGGATTCCATTTATCTTTAAAATAGCTGTCTTACTTTATTATAGGTTAAAGAAACCTGATATTTGTTGTATAGCTTTAAATGTTGCAGTTTTTCATTTAGCTGTAACTGTTCGAGTTTTTTAGGTAAAGAAAGACCTGCTGCATAATTACTTAGGCAATATTTCATCTATGTTCATCAGAAAAATAGAAAAATAAATGTCGCAAGTCAATTGATGTCGTCGAAAAATAGTGTTGAGGCTTGATATGAAATTGTGGGCGTGTTTAACATCCAGGACTAGCCTCATTGGCTTCCTCGCATTTTTAGCCCACGCTGTCTACTGGTTTTAACCGTGTATCATACTATAATAATATTTGTCTTTAATTTACCTACTTAGGTAAACTGAAATTAATGAATAAAGGATTGTAACAGAATTTTAATAATGCAGTCTAATTATGGACCAATAAAACAGCACTTAGCAGTTTTTCTAATATTATTTAAAAAATATTTGTTTAAGTTTTAAACAAAAACATCGATTAAAAAAATCAATATTTTTATAACAATATGAAAGTAACGAAAATAACATTTCTAGCTACAAAAAATACAGCAAAATATAACCACAACATTATGTATGGTCCATCAAAATCTCAACATTTGTGAGATCCAATTTCGAACGGAGAAAATTTTTATTAGATTCCATGAAAGGGTTTATAACAGAAAAGGAGGTTATGGTTGATCCCTTGGGATACCTGGGAACTCTACACCGATACTGATTCTATTATCATTTTAACCCAAATAAGAAACAAACCCCTTATATTGTATTAGAAAATCATATTAGAAGGATAGATTTACAATGAAGTATCCTTTCTTATAAAATTATAGATAAATTTAAAATAGATACATATATATTTTATTTAGGAATATGCTTACTTTTAAATGTGTTAAATGTATATTGTAAGTTGTTATCTTATTGTACGTGGTTCAATAAGATTCAATAATTCATCTAATATACAGACTAAGAAATTTATTTATGATATTTATTTATTCGTAATGTCGAAATAACGTGGTTTATGCAATTTATTTTTATTGCATAAGGTATGCACATAATTGATATTTGACTGGCATAAAAGGAATACAATATGTTTTATACTTTCTATAGTAATGTTATAGAGCTTGTTTCTTAAGTTAAAACATTACAGGTTAACCACATGTTGAATGATTATAATTTACAAGAAATTCAAGTATATCTCTTTCCTAAATTTCTAAATTAAGACTTAATAACAAGAGAGATAACTCAGTAGCTATAATTTATTATGAGTTATTAAATGGGCTTTATAGGTCAGTGAATTATTTCTGATCTCAATGAAAGAGTGTTATAAAGATACAGATCACTTTAGTAAACACGACAGTTTAATTAAGACTTAATTCGTTATAACTATATTACTTGAAATATTAAGCATTGTCTTGTTTGCTTCAAATAAAATCCTTACTTAAGAACTAAAGGGTTACCTAAGCCTTCTTGAGTTTAATATTAGTATTTAAGCCTAAATATTGTTATAACAAATGTAGTAGTATTGGTAATGCATTACCTAAACTTATATGTATTAGTTGTGTCTAATAAATGTCTAATTCTTTGTGTTTACTATATCTTCACATAAAGAGTAGCCATAGTACTTAGTATCTGTAGTTATGCATGCATGCATAACTTAGTATGGTATACCAAGTTAATCACTTTATTTGTTGAATGTATATCATACCCAAAGTAGCATGATTTTAGTATTATGTGTCTTTAAGAGACGATAAATCAAGCACACGGCAATATAAGTTCATAAATACCCTGCATGACTATTACCTAATTAGAAATCACCTATCAAAACACTGATCACGCCTAATACTTCATATCATATGATGCAACAACAACAGTTCTTGAATTAAAGCCATGAAAGCTATTAAAAAATAAAACAAAATTAAAACTAACCATTGATCCATGTGGCATTGTTAACATATGTCCATTGCTCTAAAGATGTTATATTCCCAAGTTGTAATTTTTCTTTTTTAATCCGCGGCCCTGGTTCAGGAGGAGATAATAAAACAGTCGATACTAATATCATTGATAAAACAGCCAAGATAACTAATAGTGCTATCAATACACCACGCCAGTTTCTCTCTATTTCACTGCCTGATACTAATTCCTGAAACAAACAAAAAGATATACTTTAGATAATAATAATAAAGAATCATATATTTATAAAAATAAATTAAAATAAGTTTAAAAGATAATTACAAAAATAATTAGACAAACTAATTGGAGGTAAATCATTTATAGAAAGCAAGTTTGATTTTAATCTGTGTGAAACAAGTTTTTATCTTCAGACTCTGTATTTGACATTTTTACTAAAATTTTTGAATGTAGGGTGGGGGGGGGGGTTTTCGTTAAAAAAAATTGGCTCAAAATACGTTTCAGGCCAAAATAAATTATTTGGAGAAATGAAAATGTTTTATTATTTTTGGGGTGCAGCTTTCTCCAAATTTATGAAGAGGGTCCGACTATAAAACAATTGAATCAAATACAACAAATCGTATGAAAATAAGAATTTAACAATAATTAAATGACGTCATTATCTGGAGAAATGCACCTTTCCCCTAGCAATACCTCTCTTGGCTTTGCCTCAGGAGTTAAATGCTTTGGTTTATTCGGCTCAGAAACCAAATGGCTGCTCAGGAAAATAATAGCATTCTTTCCTCCCTTGGTGCACAAATATCTTTTCTCATTCGCACCGTAAATATATAGGAAAAGTATTATATTTACACTAAAAAACAAAACCGAAATTTCACCAAATTTATCCGTTGTAGGTGTTTTTAAGACTTCTTGAGTAGATTATGTCAATTAGTCCCTTCGTAAGTATATAAGACTGCTATCATTGTTGCTTACAGAGTGTTTATACAAGAGGCTTGAATTTGGCGTAAAATTAAAGTTTAGGTCGAGGTATGATTTCCAAAAATTATTTTGAATGAATATAATTTTCATAAAAATAATTTCGAGAACACATAAAATGCTAATGTTTGGATAGATTTGAATTTCAGCACGCAAATAGTCTTACATAGGAACTAAAAGGAAGTTGTTTCATGTAATTAATATTAGGATTAGTTTATTTTTAATTCAAATAAGATCAAATAAGGCTTTAACAAAATGGTAAAAATAAAAGAATCGCCAAATTGAGTTAAAATTTGATAAGATTCTATTATGTAATATGATAAACAAGAACACATTTTTTAATTTCCACATGATCACTAGCGTTATGCAGCATCGAGCTTGGTAAAAGTAGGTGAAAGGAATACCGTTATTTATAAAAAAAATGATAACTGCTGAAGGGCGAGCAAAGCGTAGAGAATCCGTTGAGGTGATAACAATTTCTGATATACCTCGTTCCGGTTTTTTTATAATTAGGACTAAAAAGAAAACAACAAACTGCTACATAAATCAATGCAGAGATTTGAAACATGGCGAGTTGAATGAGCCTAATTGACATCCCTTAATCTTCACTCTTAGCTCTAAAAAAGTATGAAAATAAGTATGAAAATTCAAAAAACAATATGTAATACTCTGAAACTGACAGTCTACAGTGAAATGACATAACATTGCACTGCCAAGAAATCGAAATTGAATCACATCACGATACTGTGAAATATAACCATGCAAACGAATGTAAATCGTATGTTAATGTATACACGATCACTCGAGGAATTATCAAGACTAAAATATTTTATAACTTACCTCTAAAATCATAAATATTTAAAAAAAAACTAAGTTAATAATAATTATTTACACGATAGATAATAATTGATCAAGTTTATTAATAATCTTTTAGTATAAAATTTATTTTAAACTTTTTAAGACAGGATTTTTTTAGAATATCATAAGAACGGCTTAATACCAATTTTTTTTTTAAAAAAAAGAAAATGAGTTATATTTAATCTTTTTCTTGAGCCATCAATCCTAGTTGGGGTTGTTGAAGCTCTCCAATCATCTCTGCTCTCAGTTAGAGCCTTTAAATCATGACTGGTATTGAGCTTTGTCCTTATTCCTAGTTTAATATACAAATTCAATTCAATCCAAATATTCATTTTACAGCATAAACTAGAAACCATCTATAAACAATACATACTTTAAAAATAGAAACATACAAAAAGAAATAGAAAGATATAAATGTATGGATAAATTCAAAGTATATAGTTTACTAATCAACTTTATTGTTTTTTAAATTGTAAACTAAAAGCATTATTTTAACCTAATCATTATTTTAAATTAAATTATTTAAGGCTCAATTTTTAGCACACAATTTAAGTATGACCAAGGGGAGGATCTTAAAAAAACCAGCGCATCATGCTGCTAACTGAGGTTGTCTAAACAGTGAATACATGCATAAAAAATTAAGCTGTAATGAGTAATAAATATAATTTATAATAATTCAATTCTAGGTCGCCTGAGGACTTTTGGAAAGTTATTTCAATAACTTCAGTATAGGGGGTTACCCCCGGGGTCTCGACACTACGTAACGTCGACACATGTGTTGATCTTACGCAGAATCAGTACAAGGAGAGTCACGTTACCCATTTCTGTCCTGTACAAAATCGTTGTTATGTCGACACATGGCATAACGATGTCTCGACATGTGATAGTCTCGACACTAAATAACGTCGACACATTTCCTTGGTCTCATATTCGTTTGTATCGACACTTCATAACCTCGACACTCGACACTTTAACTTCAGTTTGCACTGGACAAAAATTAGTTAAGTGACACTCCTGTCCTGATTTTACATAAATTTGTATTTTTAATATTTTAACATGGCAGGATTCTACATTGTATCGACACGACGATGTCTCGACTAATTATATCTTATAAATTAAATTAAATATTTCTTAAATATTCTATATGTGAATAAAGTTAGATCCACCACCGCGCTAGTGTTGACCGGAATCCAAATTTTTCACCATTGAGTCGACAGTCTTACTGTTTAAGTCTTTACCCATATCCAAATACTAAAGATACTTAAACTGGAAGTGCACTCTGATGGTGCTCACTAAGTTAAGGAAAAATTTTATTATTGCAATAAATGCAGCTGTCATAACCAATAGTTGCCATGGTTTACATAAATTTAAAGTTTAAAAATATAATCGGTAATTTTTGGAAAGCTTTCAGAGTTAGTCCATTAGTTATCCGCACCGATCCGCCGCAGCGCTGATTTCTAGCAGCTTGCGATAATCGAATCCAAACTTTTCATTATTTAAGTTCCCCCCCCCTCCTCTGCCCTGATCCCTGTACTTATCTATTCATATCATATGTATAGTTGGTGCTTTTTAAAGCTAAGTAAACCTTATATACAAGCATATGTCAAAAGTGTCAATCTAGGTAAATACCCCCCAAAAAATATTAATTTAAGGAAAAATTTATCAAACAGTTTTCAAGCTCAAGATTTACATGCACGTTTTCTTTCTTAAAATTTGATCCAATATATTCTGGGAATTTGTTGCCGAGACAGACCAACATAAAATGGAAGAAGCACCGAGGGTTTTATATTTTGCTTACTGCGTAAATATGCTGGCCAGAAGAATGCAACAGTGTATTGATCCATTAGCTAGAAATAAAGGCATAGTAAAATTACCGGTGAGATAAATTTTTATTTAATGTAAACTTAAGATCCTGAAAGGAATTAAAATATAAACCAATGGTGCATATGAACGTCTTAAAGTACGACACACGGCTAAAATCAGTTGACAGCGTGGGAAATAGTGTGAGGAACCAATATGGTTGGCCTGATTTTGAAATTGAGGGCGTTTTTAACATCCAGTAATAATCTCATTGGCTCCCTTGCATTATTTTCCCACGCTGTCAACTGATTTTAGCCGAGTGTCGTACTATAGAGAACTACAAGGAAATATTCCGGTAAAAGTATTACTTCAGTAAACACTAGCTCCCATTGATTAATTAAGTAAAAGGAACGCAATACAATGAGATTAATGAAGTTGTACTTAAGTATTCACATAAATCACATAAAAGGTCTAAATGCCAAAGAAATAATTTACACTCCAGAAAAAATATCAGGTACAGATACTGGTAATCGAACATTAATTTGTTGTGAATAAAACTATTCAGAATTGAGTTTCGGACCCATTGATTAATACTATGAGCATAACCAGAGTAGCTCAACCCTTAAGGACCTATTGTTAGGTTTACTTACTTGGGCTTTTAAGCCTTACTTTTCTAATTGGCTTTAATGTTTTAGGCCCGTATTCAAAGACATTTTCCTAACATTTTCCTAACATTCTCCTTGTTCCTTAAAGAGAATGTTAGGAAAATGTTAGGAAGATGTCTTTGAATACGGGCCTTAATCTAATTTAAACACCTCTACTGTAAAAAAAATATATTATTGTTCATGAATTACTCTTCTATCGGAAGACTGAATAGTGGTGGGCCATACAAACCTATGGCCATTAAGACCATTTCGTCTTTTCTGAATTAGAAATGCAACTTTAATTTAGTTAATCAAATAAGTTGGTTGAGGAATAGGCAGTAGGGATCGGGTGCTCCAACAATGCAACAACAGGTGGGTGAATCAATGCCCAAGAACGTAGACTATTTGCTTGCCCCACCCTATTCTTACAAATACGGAAAGGAAAATATTTTGAACAATTAATAGTTACTAACTTTTCATAATTATTAATGAAAAGTTAGTTATCTAAAACATGTTAAAACAAACTTAAAGAATATAAGTTAATGCGTTTTACTAAAGTTGTTTGATTAAACATTTAAATTATTAAAAATTAAAATTCTCAATTTAGAAAGATTAATCTTATTTATCCTACAAATGCAATTTATAAATTTGTAAGCTTATTTTCATTCTCTAGGAAAAAATTAAAGCGGTAAATATAGGCCTCGGGGCTAAAAAAGTTAGAAAGATTGGAAAAAGAAACTCTGAAATTTCCTCTTGAAGCTAATGGATTTTGAAGAATCGTTTTCATTCTTTATCAACACTTGATTTCTCTTTTTACTTGATCTGGTTCTCTTCCCTCGCCACTTCTTTCTTGAGTCTCGTTTTCCGTAAGAAAGAAGGAAACAAATTGATTTTCTTGTTTAATGTTAGTTTGGCGTTTTGATGCCCTAAGACTTAGATCGAAAGTTTTTCAGAAAAAACTTAACCAGGTTATGAGGGAAAAACTGTTTTTTCTTAACTTGTTTATAATTTATGAACCTATAAGTAAAAAGAAATTTAACCAAACTCATAAACCTGACAGAGGAAATTATCTACAAAAGATTAAAGTTTCCGGTTTGGAAAAAATTAATTAATTCTTATCCAAAAAAGAGGCCCTAGCAGCATCGCGAGACCCCGGCATCGTGGATATTTCTTGTAAATATTTTTTTAAAGCAAATATCTTTTGTAGCGTAAATATTGTTGTTAAAGAAAGATTACTAGTCCACCCTAGCTTTGGTAAGACCAATATTCATTATTATTGTTTTGATTAGTATATCCCGAACACCGTAAGCAAGGTATAGTTCCTTTTCCTACGGAAGCCAGAACACTCACTGCTTTGTATTTAGTTTACATTTATATTAAACAAGATTATTTTTAATTGATTAAATTCTCTCATTTTTATATTTTTATTACTTGCCTTTACTCACGCTTTCTAAATAAGAGTAAGTAACTACGTTACACTTTATTTATTAAATTTATATAAATTATATAAAAATATAATTTTCAATTATCATCATACATTAATAAATGAATTGTAAATTATATACAAAATAAATAATAAGATATAGTAAAAATGTGTATATTATTATGCAAAAAAATTTGTCAAGTTTTTTCAAAACAAAATTTAAATGATAAAAGAAAAGACCTTTTAGAAGTTTCTTTCGAGTTAGCAATTAATTCGCCAGGGGATTTTATCGTCTAAAAAGACACCGTCCTTGTTTTAGTAAAACTCCCTGTGGTGTAGAAAAGAAAGCTTTATATAAAATAACAAAGAACATTCCTTAAGAATATGGGCCGTCTGTTAAACGAGGAGTCTAAAGGGGTGTAGAGGAATGTGGCCCTTGACTCTGAGTGTGAATATGGTTTTAGAGGTTTAAACCAAAGATATATTAAGGGTAGTGTTTTAGCTTTTCGAGCCTTTAATATCTTATGTGCTTTCCGCTTAGAATCGTTCTATACGATCTTTAATTTTAATTTGGATTCACAGTTGGAAATTATTATTTAAAAATGCAAGTGTGTTAATAAAAGCAATAATAACAATAGGTAAAGTCACACGAATAATCTGAGCCAGTAAGACGAATCGATTTCTCAGATACCATCAGAAATTATATTAATAAATAATTGCCAGTTTATAAATGTTAATTTATTTGTTTCTTGTAGAGAAGTTTTTTAACAAATAAATATTGTACTTTGGGCCATGAGATATGGTGTGTGTAGTTATGAAAGTTATTAATAATACAGGGTGTACCAGATGAGTTGGAACTGCCAAATATCTCTAAGACTAAGGTTAAGGAGTAAGACGTAGTTTGTGTATAAACAAATTTAATCGGCGCACGTTAGAATTAAAATACAGAGAAAATGAAATCACATGTGTAGACAGCTTTTTGTCTTACGATACAATATACAAAATCTATGTATGTAAGGTGTAAAAATGGTCCCCTGAGTGGACCCGAAGATCAGAAACTTGGTGGATGCGTGAAGCGTTGAGGCCGGACTTTTACCGTATTTTTATTTTTATGACCATTTAATGATATTAAATCAAATAGAAGCTAGTAAATCTTTTAACTTGATAGAGAAATAAAACTAGAAAACAATAAAACAATAAAAGCTTTTTGACTTTTATGATTGTAAGAGATACGATAATGTAATTCTTGAGCAGTTCAATAAAACTTAAATGACTAAAATATCATAAGCGTTTAATGACGATTCTAAAATAAACTTAAGCATCTTATAACTAATCTTAAACAAATAAATCGTCTTGTGACAAACTTGAACAGCAGCAGTACTAGTGTTTATAAATACCTTATAATAAAGTTAAGGTCATGAATCATTTGTGTTCATAAGCCAAAAATATTTTTTTTACTCTTGGCAAATTATTTTTAATGATTCAATTCAAAATTTTAATTACAAGTCAACTGAAACTTTGTGTTAACAGGATCATGAACTAAAATTTGGACGATGGTCACAAGTATGGAAAGGAAGGATACCGACTCTCGCACCCAAGCAGGACAGCGTGGTGTGGGGCACACTTTGGGATATGAGAGAGTGTAAGCTGGGAGAATTGGATAGGTATGAGTAGAAATTATGTGAAAAACTCACATTAAAATGTTCCATATCATATTTCATCGAAGATGAAATACTTTTTAGGTCATCAAAGATGAAGGCTAAAGATTTTATATCATTACAACATAACGAAATTTCAAAATGCAACGTTGACGCAATATAAACGAACGAGAGGCCTCTATGAATGTAATATCCAAGATCTATAGATCTTAGGAGCAGAGTTCAGCCTTTATCGAGTCGGTGCCCAGTTAAGATATTTATCTTAACAAGACATAGTGGGACATCTATCGATCTATTGATAGATAGATCGATAGATACCACTATCTATCGATAGTGGCGAATCTTCCTAAACTTGAAAATGTGTAGAAATATTTCTTAGAATATTCTACTATAATATTCTATTAATTATATTAACATAGAATATTCCTGGAATTATCGATCAATGCGGGTTTACCATGAAAAATTGAGTTATATTACTTATGTGCTTGTATGCTTAGTACATGATTCCTTCTTATTCTAAACCATACTGTTGATTTACTTGCACGCCTTGAATACTTTAGCTTTGCTCGCTTTGCAACCAATACTTGTGTATAGTTATTTGCATGCCCCCTAATTACTTGTTTATTGCCTCCTTGGTCGATTTACAGTTTTTTTGTGCTTGAAGTATTTAATAATAAGTTATTATATAGTTTCACGTACTTAAAGCACTCAATACAAATTCTGTTGTATCAGTTTGATCAATTGATTTATGTAGATTCATTAATTTATTTTAAGTTAGTATAATGAGAGAATTCGTAAAATCAATAAATCAACGACTTGGGCAACCAGTGCGGATTCTTTAGAATTATATCTGTGATTTTGAAAACAAATGAAAGAAAGTTTAAAGTATCTAGATTTAAATAAATTAATACCAATAATGATAGCTTTATTGAGTCATTCCATGTCAAATCATCCCACTAAAAAATAAAATTCACATGCATGGAGACCGATTTTGATAAAATTTGGTGGAGGTGTAGGGTCTATGCCTAAAAGAAAAAATACAAATTTTCAGCTTAAAATATGCAGCCGCTTCCGCGCACTGATGGGGCAAAGTTGTGGAAAATAGCTGATTTTCAGTGTTTTGGCACTCAGATTATCATTTGTATCTCTAAAAGTCGCATATATAAAAATTTCATTCTGCTTGCAATTTGCAGCTAAACCTAAGGCTTTCAATATTATTTAATGTCATTTGGCCCCAGCCATTTTTTTGCCCTTTGACGAGCCCCTTTTTAAAAAAATTAAATATCTCAAAATGCGTATTTTTTAAAATTTTGAAAAAAACCCCAAATATAGCCCATAGTTATAGGAAAGTGTCCACAAAGTTTCATGATGGGACCTCCATGGGCTTGGGCCAATAATTTTTAAGTGGCAGAGGTATAGGGATTGTCAGAAAAATAGACTTTTTGTTAGAAACTTCTCTAAATAATCTTTATAAAATTAATATATTTATATTTTTATTATAGTTTTGATAAGTATATGAATATATACATGCTTATTTGCATACAGGGTGGCCCAAAAGTCACCAACCCTATTATATTTTGAACAGTTTTGTATAAAATATCGAAACATGGGATACTTCCCTTGTGTGAGGAAACTCTTGTTTTAACTCACACTTGTGTGAGAGGGAACTCGTTTTAATGGTTTACACCTCCCCCATCCCACAAGTATGGGCTAAGCTAAAAACCAAACATTAATTGAAGAATGTACATATTATTGAAGTTAGAGTGAAGAGAGATAAAATTGAGCTACCCTGAATAAAAAGTCTTAAGTCACCTTTGAAATTTTGGTTTGCACTAACGACCCACCCAAGTGGTTTACGTTTTGTTTATACCTCCGGTATAATACACGTATATATATATATATATATATATATATTATATATATATATATATATAATATATATATATATATATATATACATATATATATATTATATATTATATATATATATATATATATATATATATATATATAATATATATATATATATATATATAATAATATTATATTTTGCTTAAGACTGAAGGTATAAAGCAAACCAAAAGTTTCAAGGGTAACTTGGAACCTTTTCTTATAATTTTAATCTCTCTTCCCTCTAACTTCAAATGTTAAAGAGTGTCAAGATTGAGGTGCCCAGATCCAAAACTTATGATGACTGGTGAAACTTACAAACCTAGTGATTTAAAAAACAGTTATACATAAATATATTTGGGTACTTTCAATGCCAGATTAGAGATCAAAGATAAAATCATTTCTTTGCCAATATGTCGGAATAATCCTTTATAACCCGAATAGCCCATAATATGTACATTCTTCAATTAATGTTTGGTTTTTAGCTTAGCCCATACTTGTGGGATGGGGAAGTGTAAACCATTAAAACAAGTTCCCTCTAACCAAGGAAAGTATCCCATGTTTCAATATATTATACAAAACTGTTCAAAAATATAATAGGGGTTGGTGACTTTTGGCCACCCTGTATGCAAATAAGCATGTATATATCATATACTTATCAAAACTATAATAAAAATATAAATATATTAATTTTATAAAGATTATTTTAGAGAAGTTTCTAACAAAAAGTCATATTTTTCTGACAATCCCTGTACCCTCTGCCACTTAAAAAATTATTGGGCCCAAGCCCATGGAGGTCCCATCATGAAACTTTGTGGACACTTTCCTATAACTATGGGCTATATTTGGGGTTTTTTTCAAAATTTTAAAAATACGCATTTTGAGATATTTAAATTTTTTTAAAAAGGGGCTCGCAAAGGCAAAAAATGGCTGGGGCAAAATGAATTAATAATATTGAAAGCCTTAGGTTTAGCTGCAAATTGCAAGCAGAATGAAATTTTTATATATGCGACTTTTAGAGATACAAATGATAATCTGAGTGCCAAAACACTGAAAATCAGCTATTTTCCACAACTTTGCCCCATCAGTGCGCGGAAGCGGCTGCATATTTTAAGCTGAAAATTTGTATTTTTTCTTTTTAGGCATAGACCCTACACCTCCACCAAATTTATAAAATCGGTCACCATTGCATGTGAATTTTATTTTTTAGTGGATGATTTGACATGGAAGACTCTATTAGCACTTCAGTTGAAGCATCTTGTAGAGAGGGATATTGCATATATCCCTCTGTTGAATGATATCGAAATATTGTCCGATATCACACAACGTTTCTCTGTGTAAGTTGTTACTCTTTTTTCCAACTTATCCTATTAGAAACGGTTCTATGCTACACACAACCTAATCTTTTGTAGAATGCATTCTTGCATCTCGTTGCTGGTCTACCCCTATTTGTGGTTAATCCATACGCTGTCCACTTTGACAGTATTCTAGTCCATCTGTTTTAATTCATCCCGTACACATTTCCGATACTTTTCCATTTTGATTCCTGACATTCTTCGGAAAAAACTACTTCTATATTACAATTAAAACTTTTTTTTAAATAACTTGGTTTTTCAGGATAAACTTAGACATAAGTACAAAAATAAAGTAAGAAAAATTTAAATAAAATAAATAAATTAAGTAAAATAATACTTAAAAATATGTTTCTTTAGTTTATCTTAAAGATGATCTAAATGGAAACATCTTAAACATGTTTCTTCGTTATAAGAAACAAATAAGTGAAGTAGTTCTTTTCCTAATAATAATGGAATCCTGCAAAAAAGACATTTCTCTATTAAGAAACCTATAAAGACTATAAATACTATCTATGTCAGAGCTCAAGGAGTGTCAGTAGGGGTCTATCAAAGAATACCAATACACGTCTTAACTTCAAAAGGAAAGGAACCTGTGGAAGCGATCACTTATAAACTTATTCAGGTTAGTCACACATTAGCCATGTAAAATATAATAGATTAGAACATTAAACGTCATGCCTTCCAATGATATTAACTATGCAAGTGAAAAGGCTTCATACTATGTACTTGAACTTACCATTAACTTTAAAAAATTTCTTTGAGACTTCCCAATTGGTTTAAAGATTCTATAAAAATCATTAGACTATAAAAATTACTTTAAATTACTAAAAGAACTGTTTTAACCACATATCATTTAAGATTGTTCAAGGTTTGAAGGTCCCTGTTCTTTTTACTTTAGGCTTCATGATATGCATTACTGTTGCTACACCATAATATTTAGTTTTTGGAGAGCCTTTTCATTCCTTTATTGGAAATAGTTAAATTTCATCCTCTATTAAATGATAAATTCCCAAGAAAAAGGCACTAAAAATGTGGGTAGCATGGCTAGAACTGAACTAAAATGAGTCTGACATCCGTTTCAGAGGATCCTGATGACCCCTGAACTTTATAAGTACGTAAATTTTGTAAAATTATGGGTTTAAGTTATTTGCTGGGAAAAAATTATATTTGGTTTTTGGATGCTAGATCATATAAAACCGGTCTAAAGTCGATACAAAATACATTAGTTCATTTATTTATAGGAAATTCGATACAATCATTATAAAAAAACCAAAGAAACTTAAAATACGGTCGGTAAAACATACATTTGATAAAGTTAGTTTTCGATAAATTCTTAGGCTCTAAGTAAAATAATACCTGCCCGGAGTCGATATAACCACTCCAAAAACCCGAAATAATCTTAATATATTATAACAATAAATATTACAGAACGAAAAGTAAACCAAACAATCCAGTGAAATATTATTTTATTTCTAAATTGCCAAACGAATGCTTAATCTCGAATACAATACACATTCGCAATTCCATTTAAAAATAAAAAAATCAAACCAAAAATGTATTTTTCAATAAGTAAGCAAATATGTGCTAGGTTTGTGGACTCCCACGCTAGAATTATTTATATGAAAGAGATAAAAACAAAGTCAAAGTCGAACCACGTTATACATTGATACACGTCTTGACAGACATGTACAGTACAATTCTTAAATATTCTTTTGCTGTATGGTGATCGAAACGAGCCAAAAATATTTATCGTTTTTTCTGCTTGGCCTACAGAATATCAAACTATGCTATAATAGTTATTTATGCCATAAAGGCTGAGAAAGTGTGTCTTTATTCACGGCAATTAGATTTACCGACGAGCGAAACGAGTCGAAAAAAATTGCCAAGACATAAAGAAATTCTCAGCCGGATGGCATACACTATTTTTTTTGATGTAGCACTCATTAACTAAAGCACTCATTAAAAAAAATCAAAAAGTAGCACTCATTAAACTGCGCTATATACTTAATTGAAAAAAACAATCCAATTATTATTAACTCCATATTATCGTCGTCATTAAATTCATCCATAGTTTCACACTTTTACTCAAAAATGTAAAAGCTTTACAAACACACAAAAATTGTCAATTAGAACACCTTTTAAAAACGAAAAAGAAATTAGTCTACGAACAAAAACAGAAAAAAATGAACGTTTTTAAAGAAAACTCATGAAGGGTTTACACAGGTTTTTTTTTTTTTTAACACGCTACATTACAGTAATGGCGGCAACATATGAATTACTTTTACGTCCTAGGAGTTTTTTTACATTCATTATTGTCCTCGGAGGTGAAAAGTACTAAATAACCTCCTAAGACAATAATGATTGGCTTCTCATCCTAAAAACGGTCCAATAAATTCAATTTTCTCACAAGCAGTGATACCCGAGCTTCGCTCGGCAAGTATTTTGTTTAAAAAAACAAATGATTAATTATTTATTTGAGGACGAATAACAATAAGTTTACAACTACTAATAAATAATTCTGCGCGGTGTCCGCTGTCGGCGAATTTCATTTAGAAGCGTGTTTCCGTGCTAAACAGCCCATTTCTTGGCTTATGCAAGAACCATGCCCATTGCGTGTTCCGGTTCATACTTTAGAACCTAACAGTTACTCAATTGTCAAGCACTGCTCGTAACTCATTTTGTCTATATTTTCCAAAGGAAATGCGCATAATTATCCAGTTGGTTGTACAAAACTATACCTCTAAAATTAGAAGTACGCACTATTATTTGCACTAGTTAAAAGCTTAGTTACTTATCTTTAAGCTTAGTCAGTTATCTTTAAAGGTTTTAGTGCATTTCCGTTGGAAAATACAGATAAAAAATACAGAAAATAAAAATTGAACAATTCAATAATTTTAGAACACAGAATAGTATTATTTAAGATATATAAATATCATGTTAGTTCATATGGAGTTCATTGTGATCATTCAGTGGTATAATTGAATGTTAGGCCAAGATCCATCGTTTAGATTCAATCTGTTAGCTATTTTTTCACTTAACAAATTATTTTAGAAAAGATCTCGATAACGCATCAAATGTGTTCATTCTGATCTAAGAGAATTTTAAGTTTAAAGTTTAGTCAAGCTCTATCGATGAAACTCCGAGGTATAAGACTCAAATTTGTTTATCTTACACTAATTCCTTATGGTTATTTAATAACAGTTTTCGATGAGTCATAAAATATCTTTGTTCTGATCCATGAGTAGTCTTAGTTTAATTAAGTTGCATCAATTAAATTCCGATCTCTAAGCATCTAAAACTTATTTTTTTACACAAATCCCCTATATTTGTAAAGGAATTTCGTTGAGACATATAATGGGTTCAATATTACCTATGAGTCTTTTGAGTGTAGGGTTTAGTCAAGATCCATCAATTAGATTCCAATCAGTAAGCACTAAAAATGTAGTGTTGCACTAAACCCATATTATTTTCGAACGGGTCCCGATAAGATTTAAAAGGTAACTACTTAGACCTATGAGCATTCTAAGTTTAAAGTTGAGTCAAGATCTATCAATTACGTTCCGAGCAGTAAGCGTAAGCACTCAAAGAAAGCATTTTTACATGAATCCCCTACTGATATATGATTAGTCTAAGTTTAAAATTTGGTCTAGATCTTTTATGTAGTTTTCGAGTTATAAGCAACCAAAATGTTAAACTTATTTTATATATACACATACATACATACATACATACATACATATATATATATATATATATATTATATATATATATATATATATATATATACATCCCGTTACTCTTTCGTAAGACCGCTAGTTTTCGCTAGAGATGATGTAAACGGTAAAAATCAAATTAATAAGAGAGTGGGAACAATGTGGCGCTTTACTTGGCTTTCCTACCTAACCTAACAAACTTTTCTAACTTCTGCTACTACTGATTATCACTACTATGTAACAAATGAAATTTGTTCTATCCGAAAAAAAAGTAATATAACAAAAATTTTAGGTTGAAGATCCAAAAATTAAATGTAATCGTCCATTAAAACGCTATCGACCATCTTTACTGTACAAATCAGAACTAGTGGAAGCTGCGGATGAACTCGGTTTTCCACTCTCTTACAAAAAATATCTTCGAGACCTTGCTCATAATGGATACACGGGCTCCGTAGGCCCCATATTTGACGACGATGAGGAGGAAGAAGAGGAATACAGAGGATGTAGACCAGAAGATTCAAATACTTGTCAGAAAAAAGAAATACAATGTAAATTAAAAAATTAATTGAATAAGAACATCAAACTATTTAAATATATGTTTAAAAGTAGACGATACATGTGTCTTACTTTGCTATAAAAATGGCGTTTTAACCAAATAGATAAAATTATAGAAGATAAAATATAGGTCAAGTCTTGTGCTCAAATTAAATTAATTACACGCAAGTAAAATTTATTATTAATTTACACGCAAGTAAAATTTGTTGGACGTAATCCATTGCGAATTGTATGTACATTTAACGAAGCTTCGGAAGCAGGTACTTCTCCCATCACCAGGTTCGTTTGTTGTATCAACTCAACTTAGTAGGCAAGTATCAACGAGTTATAGAGGCGCCCTTTTAAACTTATCTACCTTTTAAAATCCTATTTAAAATTTTGACACTCTGCACATAACACACATCGTCTTTTTCAAAAAGAACCTGATAATGGGAGAAGTACCTGCTCCCGAAACGTCGCTATTTTTAAATAACATTAACAATGGATTATGTCACAAACTTTCACGTCTAAACACAAGTATAGTTTAGGTGAATAAGTTAGAAATTGAAAACACCCAAGTACAGATTGTACTACAAAAATAAAAAAATAAAATAAATATGACAAAACAGGATAATAAAAACTAAAATAACTATTGCGACGTCGGGCAAGCTGAGCTGGCTAAAATCATGTTTTTGAGATCATTTTAGCAAGGTTAGCAGATCGTAATTTGGTTTTAATTATCCTAAAAACAATCAAAATTAAATCAAAAACAGTCAAGATTAAATTAAATTAAAAACAGTCAAAATTAAATTAAAAAAAATCACAATTAAATTAAAAACAGTCAAAATTAAATTAAAAACAATCACAATTAAATTAAAAACAGTCAAATTAAATAAAACAATCAAAATTAAAGTAAAAACAGTCAAATTAAATTAAAAACAATCAAAATTAAATTAAAAACAGTCAAAATTAATTTAAGAACAATCAACATTAAATTAAAAGCAGTCAAAAGGTAAAACATAATATAGTATTGTATACTATTAGGGCCACCTCCGTGGACGAGGTTGTTAAGGCGTTAGTCTTTTCTGACCTTTGACACCCACGGAGGTCTTGGGGTTCGCTTCCCAGGTTACGCTCTCAGTTTATAGAAGATTATTGTTAAGATTAATTATCGCCAGCTTTAGAATACACTTTGAGCGTAACGGTTGTTACTACCACCAGAGGTGGTTCCCGCATGGGTTATCCCTGATGAGCCGCAAGGCTCTAAACCGGCAATATCATTATTATTATTATTATACTATAAGAAACGTATATTTTATAAAACAATATTTTAAAAGCAGTAGATATTGTGAAGGGTTTAAAAAACTACACAGAACAAAAAATCATACGTAGAACATTTTTTTAGTGGTATTTACCTTTAATAGATTCGCCAATTTACCCGTGAATATTTTGCTTAGTTCAGAACTTTTGAGAAAACTCAGAACTTTTATTATTTTAATTAACTTCTTTATGGTTTTATCAAGTTTATGATATTTTCCACTTATAAAGTTTTATAGCATTTATTGCAAAGTTAGCAATCAAGAAGGAGGTCGCTCAATCCCCGTTAAGACGAAGATTTTCAAAATAGTGAACCGATCTACTTCACCCTATTTAGCAAGTTCCCTTTGGAAAAAATAACTAATGAGGTTTCTTGGTCGGTTCGAAATGAAAATACACAATATAAACACGTTGAGGCTGAGTTTTGAATTCAAAACTCAGCCTCTAAAACATGTTTGATTCCGAAAAGAAACAACGTTTGAGTCTGCAAAAATTAACACAATGAATCGTGAAAAGAGTATTTAGGAACTTTTCCTTAACATATCGGATTCTCTCAGCTCATCACAACAACTTCAGACATGCTTTGCTCGTCCTCAAAACATTGAAGTCACCAAATTTATATTGCAGTACGTCATCGGACTCCTTTTGTTTCTCCTTAGACAGTAAAAACATCAGTTTTATTCCCGCATCGGTCACCCATCCCCAACTGACCTCAATTTTTACTACCTGCATTATATATCTAACAAACAGAGTAGGTTAGCAGTGTTAAAATAAAACTTGCTGATATAAAGAGATGCACAAGCATCAAATTTTATTTATATTATGTTATTAGGGGTTCGAAGATAATCTTCGATACCCCTATACTTTCAGTCGAGCGTCTGTCTGTCCGGTTCATCAGATAAAATTGCACTAGTGCTAATAATGAGATGATAATTAGCAAATTTGTTTGTCTTATATATTACTACATGGATGTTAAATTTAAAATTGGTCTAAACATGTTTCCTTGTTAACAAAATAGTTATTGGACTGTTAAGAATTAAAATTCTAGGTTAATTAATGAAGACTTCAGTCCTATAGAAATAGAGTTGGTTGTTTGTTTTGGTTTTTGTTTACACTGAAGATGCCTGGCTTCGCCATGCGAAACGTGGCTTCGCCACGTTTCGCATGAAGTCTTCATTAATTAACCTCGAATGTTTCCTTGTTTTCAAAATCCTAGAAATATTTGCTTGCTAATCGCAACATAAAAAAATATTTTCCGGATCGCACAAGTAGACTTCCGGATTGTTTTTTTTTTACCAATTTTACACTATTTTGCTTTAACAGACTGGAAGCTGTGTAGACATGTACACATACATACACCCATTGACACACATACAAACAGACAACTTAGTGAAAACCACTCAGTAGATCTTAAAACACCTGAAACGGATAATTCAGGTGCAGTCTCAGTTTCGGAATATAGTGCAAACACAAAACTTTTCCAACAAATTTTCGGCATAAATGAGAAATAGTAAAACATTAAATCAGAGTTGTAGAGGAAAATGAATAATTTTATTCAAATCAAGTTACGTTGGTCTTCTCTGTTTATTAACTGAATAAATAATTCATAATATTAATTAAGACCAATATTCAGCATAGATTAGATTCTTATTCAACTCCACTAGAATTATTCTTTAATTAATGAATGGAATTTTTGAATTACAAATTAATTAATTAATTTTTTTTACATTTCAATCTTCAAAGAATCTTTTGCTGGATTATTTACAGAAATAGCGCTCTATTAAGTCAAAAGCTAAGCTAAAGCAATTGCAGTCAGCACAAAGCTAAAATCTGCCGGTGAAAAATCACAATATATATTTTATCTAAATTATTGAGCCTGATGCTAAGTGTTTTCATTTTGACATAATATTTTAGGTATATATACAGTAATATTTTATTAGTAATAGTAATAGTTGAGGCACATGTGGATATAACTAAATATCTAGTTCGTTCAAACTTTAAATTAAGACTTACAAGGTTTAAAGTTACATTAAAAGAACGTTTAGACTTAGACAGAAAGTTAGCCCTCTAGGAAACGAATCCAAATATGATTTAGAATGAGCACCAGTGGAGTTGTTCATAATTAAGGAAACGAAGAAAAGAGTCTCTCCACAAAACTATAATTTATTCAAAGCGCTTTCAACCTACATGAGGTCATCATCAGTGCCTGTACAAAGAAATAGAAACCATAAAAAATTAACCATAAATAGTCAATCCTAAAACAATAAATAAAAACAAATAAATAACAAAGTTAAGACAGTAAAACAAATATAAAGTAAATATGAATAAAAATTACCAGATATAATAAAAAGAATAAACGGCTAAGAGAAAGACATTAAAGGTAAATACAAGTCAAACTGTGGAATTCGCAGTTTTCCTTCTCTTCTTTTTCGACTCGACGATGTCGGTGAGTTGAATCCAAATAGTAAAAAAAGATCTTTTGCCTTATTTTCCCTGAATTTTTAAAAACTATGGTATAAACCTATTGAACGCATCGCGGATAAATAAGAATTTCTTTTTTCGAAAACTTCGGAATTTTCTTTTTCGGACCTCGGAACTGTTCCACATCATATCGGATTCGCTACGCTCAACCTCCCTACTTCGAACTCACTTCAATCATCCTCAGAATTTACAAATCGTTAAAATTTATACTGACCACGCTCGAAACTGCTTAACTTTTATGGTCCAACAAAATCATAGATATGCTTGTCTTATTGTAACGAAACTTAGTTGACTAATTTATTACGTAAAAATATACACTTACCGAATTTTAACTTAATAAAATTTGTTGTATTTTTTTTTTTAAACCGTACACAAGTCATTCGATATAACTTAAACTAATGGTGATAATGACATGAAACTTAGCACATATATTAGCATTATAAATGGCTACATGCTTACCAAATTACAAATTTATCGCAACATTTTTCCATTGCCTCTTTGTCACAAGTTACAATGCATTTCTAATTTAGTAATGCAACTTCTCAGACTGAGCATAAACCGTATACCTGGGCAAAATTGGAAGGATTCGAAAGGAATTTCGACAGGTTTGCAGATCTCTTCAACGGAATTTTTTGACAAAGTGACTCCCTAAGCAGTAACACTATGATAAATAATAATTTTCCGGCGAACAAGCTTCTCCTTTATTTTATCTTTGTAGATATTCAAAGACATTTCTTATCACCGCAGCTTTAAAAGAATAATCAATTTACATTAGTCTACAAAAACTCTATTTTTTAAATGCTAGTAAAAAATTTATTCGTATAAGGAATTCCCTTAGATACTGTAAAGAAAACTTAAAAAAAGATTATCCGATAAAATCGTTTTAAATAATAAATGATTTAACAATCAGACTTTAAATTTTAAAGCAATTTTTCTAAGATGTTTCTTTAAAGCAGCAGATTAAAAGGGTGCTGAAAATAGTTTACTAATTTTATATTAAAAGATAAGCACTTAAATGATAAAATAAAAATAAATTAAAAATCGAATGAGATTAACTATCATTCTAGACCAAGATCCCAGGGGTGTTTTGTTAATAAAAAGTGTAATGGCTGGAACCGGTCTCAATTTTTCGTAAATACCTTCCTGAACAAGGATCTGCAATTCTGCTGACTCGTATCGGATGGGTGTCCCAGGCAGAACCTTTGACCCCTAAAATGCGTTCTGCCTGGGACACCCATCCGATACGAGTCTGCAGAATTGCAGATCCTTGTTCAGGAAGGTATTTACGAAAAATTGAGACCGGTTCCAGCCATTACACTTTTTATTAACAAAACACCCCTGGGCTCTTGATCTATTCTAAAGGATAGGATTGTTTGGTAGTGTTAAAAGAATGGATATCATTTATTTTTTCTACTCCTGATAACAAACTCATAAAAAGAATGAGTAAGACGCAACGAAACAGAGTAGGACATGACATTATATCGAGCCATCAATGATGACAAATGTCGAATGATGGAACAGTTCCCAGATGTAGCATTGCATTTTGCTTGTTACATTCCCTAGGTGTGTCTCGCACAATTATATTGTGTCAACTATTCATGTTTTGCAAAACTCTGTAGTATCAAATGGATATATGTTTTGCTTGCCATGCACGATGGCGGTAAGAGAGCACCACTTGTCTCTGGTATATTATTCTTCGAAATTAATTAAAGGTCAGAGTGAGCTCAGGCTCTGTCGGCGAAACAGAGTGGGACATGACATTATGCTGAGCCATCAATGATGACGAATGTCCCAATAGACATTCTGCGGTATTAGAGATAAATTTTCAATCAGAAAAATTGGTAAAATCCGGAAAATAATTGTTTTATGACTTCAATAACTCAGCAAAAAGTTTGAAAAATCAATTAACGCGGAAAAATGTTGCGATTGGATTAAGATGTAGCACGCATGTAGCCATGTATAAGACTAACATATGTGCTAAGTTTTATTGTATTGTCAGCATTAGATTCATTGGAATCAGATGTCTTGTGAAAATAATTTAATTAAGTTGAAATTTGGTACATGTGTTCGATATGTATTAGCTATCTGAGGACGAGCTTAGCGCGTCCGAAGAAGGGAGGGTGACCGTAGCGAGTCCGATGTGATGAGGAGAAGTTCTGAGGTACACCGTACCCGATTTTTTAATAATAATTTATTTTTAATAAATCAATTATCATTACACTAATTGTTCATATTCTTAGCACTAGAATGAGCAATGTACTAAGAAAGAGGGGATGCATATTTTTTAAATTATGAATAAATAATTTTTATGAACACGCAATGTGTAATACGATACGAAGCTTCCGTGTTTGGAAATTATAATGCAATATTTAGCATAATTCTAAAGAATTGATAGCTTTATTTATAAATTATAACTAGTTTTATTATTTTCAAATCGATTTATAACCTCCTGTAATATGGCAAAACCATTATGTAACAGTAGCACCTCAACGGCAGGTTCGAATTCTTTTTGTAACTATTTTATGAGTGAGAAGATTAACAATTTATACTTTTTCACATTTATACCAGAGGTATATAAGAAAAGTATTGTTTGCGAAAACTCCAAAACCGGGTTGAAACCGGAAATATCCGTTTCAGGTGTGTTAAGGTCTCCTTAGTGGTTTTATCAAAGTTTTCTGTCTGTATGTGCGTGAGTCTGTTATCATCTTAGCGCCCGGTGTATTTATGCTAGAAAGGTGAAATTTTCTACAAAAACCAGTCTATCGCTGTTGTTGTGCTATTAGAAAAATATTTTTTTTATGACGTCATTAACCCACAATAATGACTTAAAATTCGAAAAATAAAACGCGGAAAAATGATCGGATTGAGATTTGGCACGGATGTGACTATGTATAAGACTAACATATGTGCTAAGTTTCATCTCATTATCAGCAATAGTTCAAATTTTATTGAATGACTTGTGTACGTTTTTTAAAAAATTGGAAAATGGTCCAATTGAGTTGAAATTTAGTAGAAGTTTATATTATTACCTTATAAATAAATACACTGTTTCGTTTTAATACCACAAGTATATCCATGTTTTGGTTGGATCAAAAACATTAGGGAGCATTGAGTGTGGTCAGTGCTATATAGGTGACCGCTGAGAATAATACGGATGCATTTACCATCTGAAAACGGGAGAAGCGAGTCCGCAATATATATATATATATATATATATAATATATATATATATATATATATATATATATATATATATATATATTGTCATGTCATAACAACTCTTTTCGTGCAGTAATGACTATATCTACCTAGGGTATAATACTTAAGATAGTTCGTCCTAAAATTTTTGTCCAAGCAACATTAGTATCTTAATTTCTTGTAAAAGCAGTTAATTTTTGTAATATCAATATAATACATAATAATACCAGTTTAGGTCAGAGATAGTCCTTGCGGGAACAACCTCAGGTAGTAGTGGCAATCGTTACTCTTAAAGTGTAGTTTTAAGTTGGTAAAAATGTATTTGACATCTTGCATAAATTCCTCATTTACATATGTAAAATGAAAGTGCAACCTGGAATTGCGGTCCCCAGATTTCTCTTGTATAAAAGATAAGTATAAATAATAACGCTTTAACGACGGTGGCGGCAAAGGTTGGTGATTTGTGTAATTTTGAGATAATTCGTGAAATTCAATAAAATATATTCAATAAAATGTTTTATCTCCAGACGGTGTATAATATGAAGTTTATTTACTGATTTTTAGGGAGTAAAAAACACTTTTTACTCTCTAGGAAGTAAGAAGTAAATTTTTCTTCTTTGGGAATAAAAAGTTTTTCCAATTATTGGGGTTAGGGCCAATATATAATTATATATTGATAATAGATATAAATAATATAATAGATATATAGGATGTAAATAGATATAAATATCTATTTATAAATTTATACAAGGGACCAATCAATTTTAGTAAATCTTTCTCGAGGGCGGCACGATCAAAATTTATCAGGGCAGACCAGACCAAAAAAAATGGTGGTCAGGCCAATAAAAAAAAGTTGTTATTGGCAAGAAATCCGTTTCAGATAAAAAGAAGTTGTTTGGAGCAATTAAAAAATATTTGATTTTTTGAGGGCAGCACCCCTAAAATTTATAAGGAGGGTCCGATCCCCCTAGAATAAAATACAACAAAACGTATAAAATTAAAATATAACAATAACTAAATGACGTCAACGTCAGGAGATAAAATCTTGTATGCACCATGGGAGTAAAATGCTATTTTTACCCTCGTAATCATACCTCGGCTTTTACTCGGGAGATAATAGTCATAACACTCTCGGTTTTGCCTCGTTAGTTAAAAACATAAATACCTCAGCTCCGCCTCGAGAGTTAAATGCTTTGGTTTCCTCGGCTTTCACCATAGGAACCTACTAACTGCTCAAGGAAATAATTGCATTATTTTCTCCCTTGGTGTATAAATAATTATTACTTTCACGTGGCAAAAATTTCACTTCCCACGTTGTATTCAAGGAGACCCTGAAAGAATCACCTTGCAGAATAGTTAAGGACCTTCTTCCTTCATAAAGTATTGCACGTCAAAACACTTAGAACAGAGTTATGATTCCATTAATGAGAACTTATTCATGCGTGTAATAAACTCAGACAACGAAAGTTAATGTAAAATATTTTAATTACTAACAAAAAAAAATAAACGTATAAAGAACAAAACATAACGAGTAGAAACACACATCAACTACACATTACTAAAATTAAAAAGTTTCGTGCGAGTCTTATGTCTAAAAACGTATTAAATTATTGTCTCACGAAAAAATATAATTAAAATAACATTCTATTAATGCTTACACCCAGAAATTATTGTCCACTGTACCAGTGTGTAAAAATAATATAATACAATTCACTATTTCTGAAATTACATTTCAAAAAGATTAGCTGAAAAATACACGTAATATATATATATATATATATATAATATATATATATATATATATATATATATACATATATATATACACACATATATATATATATATATATATTATATATATATAATATATATATATATATAATATATATATATAATATATATATATATATATATATATGTGTGTGTGTGTGTGTGTGTGTATGTTATATGTTAATATATATATATATATATATATATATATATATATATATATATATATATATATATATATATATATATACCTCAGGGGTTACAGTCAGCAAAAGAAGCACATTTAAAAAAATGAAGTTTTAAGTGTGTTTCTTTTCTGACCGCAATCCCTGAGGTAGACTTATAATGCATATACATTTAACGGTCGAGGTGAAAAAAAGAAAATTTATATTTGTATGGTAAAATCTTTTAATATCACCACGTGTGTATACTTACCATCTGATCCATGTGATTTTTTTTCGCTAGATCCATGCAATTTTCTTTAATTTTGCATCTATGTTTATTAGTGTAACCTACTTATACTGGCCGGTGACCACTTTGGTCAGTCTAATCTCTTCAGGATCATTTCGTTTGAGTATTTTAATCAGACACTATTAACCCTGAATACTAGAGGATTCAACCTAACACCTCCTCCCTCCTACTATTTAATTAATTTCAGGCGTTTTAAGAACTTTGAGTGGTTTAACCAAAGTCACTGTTGCTCTCGGAGTGCTTGAGCTAGAAAGTTGAAACTCTGTACAGTATCAATCTTATCAAGATTGATAAACTTGCACAGTATCAACTTCTCAAGAAAATAATATCTTCTTTAGCTTATAAACTCCAATTAATAACCAAAAAATGACAACCATATAAGTTAATAATCGGATTGATTGGACATTTGTGAGCATGTACTTAGTCCTAGTACTTAGTCCTAGTACTTTGTCCTAGTACTTAGTCCTAGTGTCATGTTTATTTATTTTCATATTTGGGAATTTGAAAGTGACAGCTCTATTTTCTTTTATAGTTTATGTTTTGTTATGTTTACATGTTTTGTGTCAGAATATAATTAGACTTCAATGAATTCTAAATGTATTATTCGTTTTATTCAAACTATTTTAGTTTTAAACATTATGTTAAGTATTTTTTATTGTTAAAACATAACAGTGGCGCTGCGGACAGGATCTATTTGCAGAAGAATATAGACGAATCCAATTAAGTAAGTATTAATACGTATAAATAATACTGACTTCAAAATGGTGAAAACTAGACAGAATGATTATTCAGAAACGTCTGATTCGTCAACAAATGAGCTTTTAAAAGCTGTCTTGGAGCAAAATAGAAGTCTCCAAGCTGCTGTGACTTGCTTACTACAAAATGCAAATAGTTCCGAGAAACAGATAGATAGCTCTGAAACTTTAAGTTCTCGTACAGGTAGAGTACTTATAGAGTACAGGTAGGGTGTCTGGGTTATGTTTTGAAAAATTTTATGAGACTTTGGAGACATTTGAAACGTATCTAGAGCGTTTAACGGCTTACTTAGATGTGCAAAATGTTCCTACGAGCCTACGAGCCAAAACATTAGTATCTACATTAAGTCCAGATAAATTTACGCTACTCAAAAGTCTTCTCTATCCGGAGTCCTACAAAGATAAAACTTTTGATGAACTAAAAGAAGTTTTAACTAACCATTTACATCCCCGACCTCTCATAATTCCAAGTCGATATGCCTTATTTAATCGGAAGCAACGAGAAGGGGAGAGTTTATCTGTATATTTGTCAGAACTAAGAAAACTCGCGTCTTTTTGCTACTATCCTGAAAATATATTATCTGTCGTGCTGAGAGATGTTTTTGTTGGAGGTTTGCGTTCCAAAGCAATATTAGATCGACTGTTTGAAGAAGATGATTTACCATTAGAAAAAACGATTGAAATTGCTACTGCGATGGAACGAGCTAATATTAGTTCGGAACAACTCTTAAATTCGTACAGACCGGTCCAGTCACTCTCTGATGTTAAAATGCCGTCTTGTAATCTCATTAAGGCTTCGGCTAATACCTTTAAAGGTGAAGTAAAAAAATCGTATATTTGTTATCGGTGCGGCGGGCCTCATTCAGCGAGAGACTGTAAACAGAAAGGGCTGAAATGTACGTTCTGTAAGAGAAAGAACCACGTGGAAGCAGTTTGCAGGTTAAAGAAAAACGGGTTTAAGGCAAACAGAATATCACAAACAGATAGCGAGTCACAGTCTCGGCCCTCCTCACATCAGACCTCAACAGATGAACTTTATTATGAAGATGTTGAGCAAGCAATACCTATGCCTCTTAGACAAGTTGATACAACAGCAGGTAATTTACAAGAGAGTGAAAACTTTAGGAGACCCATACTGATTGATGTGAAGATAGATGGAGTCTTCACAAAAATGGAAATGGATACAGGCGCCGTGTACTCAGTTATGGGATTGGAGAATTTTAGGAAAATCTCGAATGCGAAATATGAGCCTACCTCGGTTATATTCAATAGTTACAGCCAAGAAACCGTCAAACCATTGGGAGTAGCATGGGTAACGGTCCAATATCAGGATTGCAGGAAACGATTAAAATTATTCATAGTTGAAAATAATTTAATTCTTGGCCGTGACTGGATTTTTAAGCTAGATATAAAGCTTTCTTTAGTTTATTCCCTTAACTTAGATTCACAAGGGTCATCGGGCAAACTGGAAGAGGAAGTTGCTCGGCTTTTGGACCAATACCGGGGAGAGTAT
The DNA here is from genome assembly GCA_018340805.1 of Microvelia longipes. NCBI lineage: Eukaryota > Metazoa > Arthropoda > Insecta > Hemiptera > Veliidae > Microvelia > Microvelia longipes. The sequence continues at coordinate 14,490,880 of JACMZG010001913.1, read as the reverse complement.
TTGATGAAAACCTAGGTGAAATTCGTGATTATACATGTGAAATTCATGTAAAACCGGGAACGAAACCGATTTTTAAAAAGGCCCGACCAGTGCCTTTTGCATTGAGACCCAAGGTAGAGGAAGAGATTGCTCAGCTAGAGAAAACTAAGGTAATAACTAAAATATCATTTTCCGATTGGGCGACCCCAGTAGTGCCTGTGGTTAAACCAAATGGCAAAATTAGATTATGTGCCGATTATAGTGTGACCTTGAACGCTCATGTAAATGTAACACAGTATCCACTCCCTAAGACTGAAGAATAATTTGCTAAGTTAAATGGAGGAGAACAGTTCACCCGTTTAGACCTAAGCACCGCATACCTACATATGAGAGTAACGGATGAGAGTTCCAAGCTTTTAACAATTAACATTCATAAGGGTTTGTATAAATGCAATCGGCTAATGCTCGGCGTAAGTTCAGCACCAGCAGAGTGGCAAAAATATATGGACTCGCTATTAGGAGACATTCCAGGTGTTTGTGTGTTCTTCGACGACATAGCAATCACAGGAAGAACTAGAAAAGAGCACATAGATCGGCTTAAACAGGTTTTGGAAAGGCTATCAAAGTCTAACTTACGGGCCAATAAAGCCAAAAGTGAGTTTTTTCAAAACGAAATGGTATACTTGGGGTTCAAAATTGATAGGAGGGGGATTCATACAACAACAGATAAGGTAAAAGCACTGCTAGAAATTCAACGTCCTAAAAGTGTTAAAGAGATTAAAGCTTTTTTAGGCATGGTTACCTTTTACGGACGATTTTTTCCAAATCTATCAACAGTTGCCTACCCTCTGAATGAGCTCACCAAAAAAGACGTACCATTTAATTGGGACCAAAAGTGTGAAGAAGCATTTCTGAAAATTAAAACTGAGTTGACGTCCTCAAAAATATTGGCACACTACGATCCAACATTACCTCTTATCCTGGCTGTGGATGCATCTCCTGTGGGTATGGGAGCCGTTTTATCTCATCAATACCCTGATGGGGGAGAAAGGCAACAGAAGTACTCACAAATTGACAAGGAAGCGCTAGCCATTAGGTGGGGAGTCGAAAAATTCTTTCACTATTTGTATGGTCAACGATTTATATTGTTTACAGATCACCAACCATTAGTACATATCTTCGGTAACAAAGCAGGACTTCCTTGTTTGAGTGCAGCTCGATTACTACGCTATGCAATGTATCTTCAGGGATTCCAATTTGACATAAGATACAGAAAAACCGACCACCATGGGAATGCAGACTGTATGTCACGATTCCCACTTAAGTCTGAAGCATTATACAAACAAGATGATCTGGGATTATATTTAATTTCTCAAATGGAAATTCTGCCAATCACTCCAATAGAAGTTGCTAGAGAGACTCAAAGAGACCCGGAAATGAAAAGGTTGTACCAAGAACTCAAGGAAGGAGGAAGGCCTTCTTCATACACTCTAGAGAGTGGATGCATTTTTCAGGGCACCAGATTGTATGTACCTCCGAAATTCAGGGAATCCATTCTCAAAGAACTCCACCTAGGACACATTGGAGTAGTGAAAATGAAGGGATTAGCCCGTTCAGTAGTGTATTGGCCGGGTATAGATAAGGAAATCGAAAGAATGGCCAGAAGTTGTTTAAGCTGTCTTGAAATTCAACGAAATCCAGCCAAATGTGAAGTGCATCATTGGGAATATCCTTCAAAGCCATGGGAACGGATTCACATAGACTTCGCTGGACCATTCTGTGGATTCACCTTTTTAGTCGTGGCGGATGCATACTCTAAGTGGATGGAGGTTTTTATCGTTAATTCGACATCTACTTTGGCCACCATAGGGAAGTTAAAAGAACTTTTTGCTAGATACGGCTTCCCTGAGATTTTAGTCAGTGATAATGCAGCAACATTCACAAGTCAGGAATTCGCAGAGTATCTGAAGAAATTTCAAATACGGCACATCACATGCGCCCCCTTCCATCCATCATATAAAGGTCAAGCAGAACGTTGTGTGGGGTACTTAGTCCTAGTACTTAGTCCTAGTACAAAGTCCTAGTACTTAGTCCTAGTACTTAGTCCTATTACTTAGTCCTAGTACAAAGTCCTAGTACTTAGTCCTAGTACTTAGTCCTATTACTTAGTCCTAGTCTAGTCCTTAGTCCTAGTACCTAGTACTTAGTCCTAGTACTTAGTCCTAAAAAACTGTCATTGTATTTTTTTAACTTAAGTTATATCTAACTTAAATAGAATACAAGTCTAACTTAATCTTAAGCACTGTTCTTTCTACCTCATTTACAACTAATTTCAAGTAAACAAAGTAATAAACACGTTGTTTAAGTCTGAATTTATCGAGGCCATTTGATAAATCCTATACAGGTACGAAGACAGCTTGGAAATAGATGTTCCCTATTAAGACTTAAATCTAAAAAGTCTGTAGTGTAAAGGGAAAAGAAGAGAATTTTATTTATTACTTCCCTTTGAGCATCCTTTAAGACGGTATGGTCAGTTCAAATTGATATTAAATAGGTTAAGAAATCTTTTAGGTTATCTCTACCTGAGCACATGAAAAATTATTGCATCCGACGTGTTGGAAATTTGAAAAATTTACCAAGCAGTTCCTAAATTTCACAGTACATTGTAATAAATTAAACAATTTAAAGAACATTATAAATGACTTCGTAAAGCGCAGTAAAGTAATACTCAATATACAAAAAATTAACACGTCTCTCCACAAACGAATTTATTAAATAAAATAAGCAGAACCAGCTTTCGGCAATAATGCCATCAACAGTGCCGGTGAATTAAGTGCACGCGTCTAAGAATATCCAAAGTCAGGCTTCAGTCTTTAAATAGTCAGACGCCTGCACTCATCTCACCGGCACTGTTGATGGCATTATTGCCGACAGCAAGCTATGCTTATTTTATTAAATATATATTCTTTTGTGAAGAGACTTTTTGGTTTTTTCTATATGCATATTTTGAATAAAAAGATTATAAATAGTACAGAAACATTTGATTTTTAAGCAAGATCTACTTATTCAAAGCCTTATCAGCGTTAACGCAAACATATGTATAGTAACATAATTATGAAGAAGTTGTTATCTCAAATTAAAAAACATTCAGGGCGGACCTGGCGTTTTTATTTATTTAAATACATGAGGTTACTTTCTAAGGAAAGTATCTCAATAGTCAAAATTCAACATAGATATACAATAACAAATTAAAAAACGAGAACAATAGTAAATAAAATAGATAATTTCATAAAACTCACGTAAAATAAACAACCACAATTATTGAAGAGGAGGAAACACCAAATCATCTAATCAAAACTGATTTATAGAATAATATGATTTCAAGCAGCATACATTTAAGCGTTTCTTAAAAGTTTTGAGAAGTAGTTCAATTATAGATTCAGGTAATTAATCAAAGCATCTTATTCAATTAATAATGGGAGACTGGTCAGATTTATGAAGTCTACAGAGGGGCATGTTAATACTGGTAGCAAATCTAGTAGCATAGCTATGATTTTTATTATTATTGAACTCCCCCTCATCGTACTTATTTTCAATATACAAGAGCAATGAGAAAATATATGCTGAGAAAAAAGTTAAAATCTGGTTATTAATAACATATTGTTTGCATTTGGAATCATAATAATGATTAATGATTCGTTTGTTTTATGTAATTACGAATGATTCGTTCGTATGTTTTATGTAATTAATTATTCGCGTGATTAATAATTCGAATTGCTTTTTTCTGTAGAATAAAAATGAAGTTTGGATTTGTGGGTTATGAAACGTTAGGATTTGATTAAAATACTGAGTGTCACAATTGTAGTTTTTAATGATCTTACCTTATAAAGTAATCATAAGCTATATATTTTACAAAAGAAATAAAACCTAATTAAAAAATTATTCTTGTATTCCATTTTCTATTTGACCAGAGGAGCCTAAATATATTTTCAATTAAATGAGTTAAAAGAAAAAAGGTTAATAAAGAAAATACAACATGATATTGCAATGTTAGATTAACATGGTAGGTTTATAAACAACGTTATTTTTACACTTAGCTACACAACATAGAAAACCACTCGGATACTTTTTATAGAAACATGTTTATATTGAACGGTATAAATATAATCTAATTCTTATATTATCTAATCGAAATAAGAAAATAATTTAATCAAGTTGCTTACTATTTAGAGGAAATAAAGTCAAAAATAGAATGAGCATTCTAATTCGCTTTCCATATTCATTTTGTATTAAACAGCTCTACGATGGGAGCCATCGGTCCCATCTTTTAAATATATGGTAGCACTCGAACCATCCATCTAGACAGTCAGTTGTGGCCAATAGATAATAAGTATAGATAATAATAAGAATGTGTTGTTCCTCCAATAGGAAAGATACTAAGCCGGCGTGATAATTCAAAACCAATATGGTTGTTCCCGATAAAATCACTTACGGTTTTTATAGTAGTATAAATGAGACTAATACTTAAAGGGATGATGCAACAGCAATTATCATTCTCTGGGTAACTTGGTACCATAACTGTACATTGGTGACGTCATTTTTTGATTTTTCATAATGATTACGATTTTCACTTGATATTTGATAATTTACGACTATTTTGTCAAAAATTAGGTAAAATCATTTTAAAACAATTCGTAATTATCATTTATAGAATATATTCTATAATTATCTGTATTGTATAATGTGCATTTTTTGATTTTTCATAATAATTACGATTTTCACGTAAATATTACATTATTTTTCGACTATTTTGTCTAAAATTAAAGTAAAATCATTTTAAAACAATTGGTAATTATCATTTATAGAATATATTCTATAATTATCTGTATTGTATAATGTGATTAAATGTGACGTCACTAAAAAAAGCCCGCCGTTTGTAAGGTCCAATATAAATATGGGCTCCGACAGAGGTTGTAGAAGGGTGGATAGTCTCTAGTCTCCCTCTACAGTTATGGCACCTAATGGAAACTGTCACGTATCTAGACCCATTATAATCGTATTTTACTTAAGTTCTCCCTGTAAAAATAAGTCTCTTTGAGTAGAATTTGAATGTGATTGAGGAGTCTCTTTAAGTAGTACAGATTGGCTTTACAATTAAACACATGTTGTCTCTAAGTAAAGCTTTAATAATTTAATGTTAGTTTCAGCTTTTTTGTAGAGTAGACAGAAATACCTATACTTGCTTAAAGACGTGGCCTACTTAATTCCAGGTGATCTATTATTTCTTCCTAATCACTATAACTATGGAGGTATACAAAATGAGAAGTAAATATATAGGTTAATTATTGGCCCTAAAATCTGCTGTTTGATTATACAACAAACTTCTTTACTTTAATTATTAGAAAATGTATAATTTTGTCATTTTCTGAACCCTATAGTGATCTGAAGCATTTAAAATACATCGTATATAACACAGATAGTAATAGTATGTGCTTAAAAGATATTATCAAAAGGACAATCGAAAAGGAAACATTTTCAAACAAACGTGTACAGAAGGTAATAAACTAAACATATTGTCATAACAAATATTTAAAAATCAAATAAACATTAGGTCCTAGCAAGATGTTAAAAATTTATAAGCTGGTACAATTTAGTGTAAACAAACCAAACGCATTCGGAGCTTACAACCCGTCGACGTCATTGCAGGAATCGAACGAAAGAATTTCGATTTCTAGAACGAAAGAATAAAAAGTCTCTCCACAGTTAAAGATTTTATTAAAAGTAAAGCAGAGCGCTTTCGACCTAACAAGAGGTCATCATCAGTGCCTATTAAACAAATAAGACAAAAAATGTCAAAACAAACTTATACATAAAATTACAAAATTAAACCAAAGAAAACAGATAAATTACAGAAATGGAGTGATAAATAAAATATAAATAAATAAAAAAAAAAATACATAAAATATAAAGAAATAATTAATTAAAAAAATGAATAAATAGAAATATTACCGTTGAGACGAGATAAGTGTGAAAAAAGGTAGTTTTAAATATAAAACAGAATCAAGATGGTTTGAGTAGGCTTGTAACAAGACACATACTGGTGGATGCAGGGTGAGGCGCCCGTAGTAGCGCATTGATAAGCGGCGTTCGCTCCCCTCTTTCGTTCAAATTAAGATCACCAACAGTGTCCTGACTTCTAAATATTTCTAAGTTCTCCAAAAAGTTCAACTTGCGACCTTTATCACCGTAACGAACTATGCAAGCTGTATGCGGCGCGTTCACGTGGTTTTCAGAGATAAGGTGTACGTAGAATTTGCTGGAAGTTCGTTTCAGGTGCTCTGAAAGTCTTGTGCTTAGTTTCCTTCCGTTTTTATTCTTTCGTTTTATTACGATGGACTCCATTTTTGCTCATTTTAAAACATTTTATGATTTTTTTTTTAAATTTATTCATAAAAACCCTCCAATTAAAACACCTTATAAACTGTATCAGTTTGGTATTCTCGAATTTTATAAGCACACCGGAAGTACACGAGTCTTAGGAGACCGGCACTGGTTCGGAACAACCAAATCGCTGAATCGTATCCCCTTAGTCACTACTAAATAAAATGCGTAAGCAGTTTTTTTTAAAAAAAGGAGTAATATGTCACTAATAGTCACCATTACTTTAATTTAAAAATTTAAAATTACGCGTACGCGGTAGTCGCGTGGAATGAGTGGAAGTTAAAGGTATCGATTTAGTTTCTTAGATAAGGAGGAAAAATTTAACAATTTCGGAAACTATTCATTATCTTTTGATAATATATTGTACCAAAAAACTATTAAATCACTTATTAGAAAGTCCATTAGTTGACAAAACGATGAGAGCACTTTGCTGAGACAATGTTGGGCTTGCGGCAAATCTTTGAAAGTAACAGTTAAAAGTTGGATCAAACCTAAAATTATAAGTAGTCCAAACGATTAAATCGGAAGCATTGCTAATAATTGATTGACAATTTGTACTCTTCATATTGTGCTTCAAAAATGCTGGGCTTTGAACGAATGATAGTGTTTCTATGACCCAGCTTTGGTAATTAAAGTATCTTGTACGTCAGATGACGACCAACGTAGAGTGGTTCCCGCAGCATTGATACCTTGATGATAATTTATTTAATGGATTAAAAAGTAAGAATTCCTTCAAAAGAACCAACTGTAATTTTTGTTTAGTAAAGCTAAAGTACAGAAAAACTTGAGTAATAATGTACATAGAGACAACTAAAAGGCTTGAGTTTTATGTTAAACATTCATGCTCCTCGCTCAAGATGTTTGGGGTCCTTTATTTTTACTCTTGCTCTAAAGCTAGAAGTACTCCTTTCTTATTTCTAAATAGCTCCTTACGTTTTAAGGTTAAACATCAGGTTAAAAGGTTACTTGAACATAGAATGTTTAATTTCTTTTCTTTATACAGTTTTTGTGGCTTATTCAAAAATGTTTTTTTTAAGGATTTTGTCTATTTAGTGAATTTATAATAGAAATAAATTCACTAAATAGACAATTTAGTCTATTTACGACTAAACAGACCACGCGACTACGCTTACGCGGTAGTCGCGTCGAATACAACAACCCTCTAACAAAAACCGTAGCTATACAATTCGTATTGGAATTAAACTTAGTATACTTAGTCTGTACATAAAGACTAAGCTGTACTGTCTGTACACTTGTACCTTATTTCAACTCAATTGGCATATTTTCTTTTTAAACAAGTTTTTTAAAAACGTATCCATGTCATTTAATAAAACTTAAACTAATGATAATAATTAGATGAAAATTGGCACATTTTAGTCATATATATTATATGCTTCCTAAATTTTAAATTAATTGAAATTTAATTAATTTATTAATTAATTATTTAAACGCGGAAAATAACATTTTCTGCGTTTAAAAGGATTTTTCAAAATTTTTGCTTAGTCATTAATCACAGTCATTATTTTCCGGTTAGCCCATCTATATCATGATTATTAATCAAATAAAGTATAGCCAACTTTAGGACACAGTTGAAGCGTAACGGTCACCCCCCTTTCACCTGAGGCCGTTCCCTCAGGGTTCATACCTGATTTACCGCAATGCTATAAATTACTATATTAATATTAAACAATAATCGAAAAACTAAAAATCATTGAACTACTTAAAAATATTTAAAGTTTTTCACAGATAAGCTTACCTGCTGATTGGCTTACTAATATAAAATCTCTTGAATTGAAAATCGTCCCACAAAATATTTTTATCTTCAATCCTATTTTGTCAAAAGTTTCCAGATAAGATTTATCTAAAAACTTGATCTTCTTATTCCGTTTCCCAACTCAACAATTTTTCCACCGCTTCTTCTCTTAAAATTCTTTCCAAGTTCTTTTTTTAATAATCCAAAATTTTTCTCATTTCTGATATAAGTTAATATTTCTCTCGTAGACGTCCTTGTGGATTTTGACGGGATTTAAAAAAAATTATCTCTTCGACTCTCTTCTGACTTTTTAAGGAAATAATTCAATTTCTTGAGAGCAAAATTCAATATTACATTGCACCTGCCAATTTTGAACTAGAAACTAAAAAATAATTTTAAGTTCAATATAAAGTCAAGAAATAAGTTAAGAAACCGAAAATTGCTATGCTTAGTGCGTAATGCTAGCTTACTCTCCAAGGATCTTTATTGACGTCCAAAAATCATGCTGTCATGCTTTCTATTCTATTTTGTTTTCTGCAGGTTTCTGTGTCTCGCATAAGTTTCGCTGTGGTTTACACTAGATTACTAATACGCGATGGTCCGGATGTCAGGCGAATTTGCTTTGGAATGGGTGTTTCTGTGCTTAACAATCCATTTTTTGCTTAAGCTTCCATAATTTATAACTTAAGGAGTTACTTTATTATCAAGAACTGCTTATAACTAATTTTGTCTGTATTTTTTGAAGGAAATGCGTATAATTATCTAGTTGGTTATACAAAACTATGTCTCTAAAATTTGCAGTGCGCACTATTATTTGCACTAAAATACTATAGCCAAAGGTGTACTTAAAAATTGGCTTTTAATCAATTACCTGCACCATTGGAACAAGTCCTCTGGCATGAGGCACTGCAAACTTTTGTTAAAAGGACCCAATCCCGAAGTAACCGAGGATCTCCTCAGTCTAAGCAGAAGGGACCTTAGTACGAATTTAGGAAAAAAAGGACACGGGAAAAAACACAGGAAAAAAGTACACGGAAAAAAAGTACAACGGGAAAAAAAGTACAGGCAAAAAATACACGGGGACAATTTGCAGAGAAAAAAATATTCAAAATAAGTATACCTTAAACTTGCTAACGATTTACTGAGATTTAGACGCATGTAGCCAGGTATAAGACTTACATAAGTTTCGTTTATTACATTTAGTATATCCATGATTTTTGTTCGATTATAAAAGTTAAGCAGCATTGAGCGTGAGCACTACTGAATGAGTAATTACTGAGGACGAGAGTATAAACCATTTATGTTGCAGTATAAATTTGGCGAATTGTATGTTCCGAGCACGAGCGTAGCGAATCCGATGTGACGAGGAAAATCGATGTACCTGATTTTTAGATTTAATCTATATATCCAGTAAATTATTAGCATTACAAATTTACGGTGTACTTATTCAGAATAATTGTTTTATGTTTTAATTATCGTCTTGTAATGTTTTTCTCTATACTTTTTTCCGCGCATTTTTTTCCGAGTGCTTTTTTCCGTGTATTTTTTCCCCTGTTCTTTTTTCCTTTGACTTTTTTCCTGTAGTTTTTTCCGTGTATTTTTTTTCCTGTACTTTTTTCTTTTTGTACTTTTTTTCTTGTCCTTTTTTCCGTGAACTTTTTCCCGGATACCCCTTAGTACATTAACTGGACTACTGACTGGGCACTGTTACCTCCGAAAACACCTCCATACCTTTGGCATCTTTAAAGATAACCCAGTGTGTAGGCATTGTGAATCGGAAACCGAATCCGCCTCTCACATACTTCTGAGATGAGATCCCTAGCCTTTCAAAGGTTCTCCTCTTCCGTAGCAGCACTCTCACTAAGTTTGACTCTACCAATGAATTACTGGTCAAAAAGATCCTAGACCTAGTCCGGGGAAAAGGATTATTCTGACCTGGACCAATTGAGGGGATCGTACAATAGACTTCAATTCGCATTTCAAATAGGGTCTATCCTCGACTCTAACCCCAATCATTAATAATAATAGTAATTATTGTTATTTACTAGTGTATTTGCTAGTGTTTATCTTAAAGGTTTTTTGTGATCAGGGACCTCTGAGGCGGATTTTTGTCTTGGTCCAAGGTTTGACTCCCGCTATGAGGCTTGTTGATCACGGTAGGCCCTTACACCAGGTAAGTATTACCCCTACACCAGTAAGTATCTTGTCAGACCACAGCTTCGGCTGATTTAGATCTTAAGTATTTTATTAGTAAATTGTATTTTTTAGTTGAATTGTATATTATGATCTAATAAATGGTTATTCTATTCTATTCTATTCTATGAGGCTTGTCCCATTGGCGAATTATTTCCAAAGGAAATTCGCTAAAAAGGACACAAATTAGATTTGAAGGGCTAGTTGTGCTGTCCGGAAATTAAAAGTTTTTGAACCATATAAGCCTATTTTAATGATTCATTAAGAACGACAAAGTCGTAAATTTGTCCAATGGAGTTAACATTTGACGCAAACGTACCTCTATTGGTTAATAGTTGAGTCACTAAATTTAATTTTGGAATTAGTCTCCATTTTGGGAATTATTGACAATAGAAAAATAATTTGCACAGCGATAGCTTGATGTAAAAATTTAAAGTATGGTAACATCAAGAATGGTATCCGAAGTATTGGTATCGACTTGCTTAGAATTTAGTGTGTTTCTCAAATCAATACCTGTTATTATAAGCTCTAATTAATCTAAGATAATCTCGAAATCGAATGAGTCGAGTAAGACAGAGACCATTAGAAAGTCTAGAAACATGATTTACATTTAAATTCAAAGAATTATTGTTGATGTATCTGAAATGTTCGATCCAAAGAATATAATAGGTATAGAATGTTGGAATGTATTCGAGAGCGTCAGACAGAAGGTGGAGGCATCTAGCGGCATTTTTGAAACTAACTCTCCATACTTAACATTTTTCCCATTTTTCTAACTTAGTATTATAAAATTATCTCCTTCTTTATTACCATTTTAATGACACGTATGAACTTGAAATAGGTTATTATAATAAAAAGCAAATATTTGGGTTAATAAGTTTTGTGCCAGAAGTAGTTGGTATGGTGATACAGCCCATATATAATAATATTCACTCTAGCGATTCTGAAACTGGCTACGGAACTAACCTTTTCTTGTCTAAAATAATAAAGCCCAAGACCGTCTTACTTTATGTATATTTTCTTCGGTTCCATCTGTTAAGTAAAAATTAAATTTATACTTAACCCTTTTCTTTTCTGTGTGTATTCTATTAAATGTTGAATAAGTTTCAAAATTTTCCTTATCCAATTTCCACACAGCTAATTTTCCATATAATAATACCTTATTTAATATTCACCTTTCTATTGTCTACAATATATCTTTGTTATGGACTTATTGAAAACTATAAAACTAATCATAGAATGGTGTGAGATTATTAACTGTTCTATTGTGAACGGAATAACAAAAGACCCTGTCAGGTTCAAAAAAGTCTATTATTTTCAGCGTGGCCATGGGTAGGTGACGAAAAATTTGCAATATACATGGCAAAATGTCATTTAATAATAAGTAATTATAAACTAACAAATAAAAAATATCAACCAATACACGAAATAACACATGTTATCACCTCAGGCTCGCAATGAGCCAGGAGTTATAGGTTCCTGTTTAATAAAACATTTGGTTCGAAATTGTACAAAATAAGCAGAGTTTTCCTGGTCTAGCTGTTGGACTAATAGCAATTGTAAATACAAGTTTAATCATTTCATTCTCAAGTTAAAAAACTTCTAAAAAAATTAGTAAGACTTATTATATTATTACCAAAGATAATTTGAAGTGAGCTATGACTTCAAATTTTCTTTGCGTGCACTTTAATATAAAGTGTAAAGCGTAACTTGTATTTTAGGCCTAAGAAACTGACGCAGGTGTTATTTCTTTTCTCAAGGCTCTTACATAGTCTAAGGATAAAGTTCATTTTTTAGCCATTACAATGCTTTTACCGCTCTCTAATGCTTCTTAACTGATATAAATTCAAGTATAATCTACTTATAACTTTTACTCCTAGGTAGTAAAAGTAAGATACTTCACTATAAGTTTTAAAAGAAGAGCCTTTTAAGGCTTAATTGAGTAAAGGCAACTACACAATATATCCGTATATATTGAACTGAATATACCCTCACGCATAGACAAGGTTTTAGATAAAGATGTAGTACGGAATAGCGGTTAGCTGGGTAAATATATCTTGTGAAGACACTTGTCTTTAAAGATATATTTACAAAAACTATCATCGCTTGTCTACAAATTAAATGTAGATATTCCTCTGCATTATTAGTATTATTAATAATAAAATAATAAATAATAATAGATATTCCTCAATATTATAGATCGTTACAAGTTGTACCCCGGAATTAATAAACTGTCATAACCTAACATTGCAATTTAGAAAGTTAACATTGTTAACATGGAAAAAGTTTAAAAAATCGGATATGGGATACCTGGAAACTTTGCATTATCACGTCGGATTCGCTACGCTCATCCACCTTACTTCGGCCTCGCTTTGCTCGTCTCCAGAATACACAGTTCGTCAAATTTATATTGCGTCAAGTCTTCGGCCTCGCTTTGCTCGTCTCCAGAATACACAGTTCGTCAAATTTATATTGCGTCAAGTCTTCGGACTCGCTTTGCTTGCCCTCAGATTGTAATTACATTAGTTTTATTTCCAGTGGCCATCCATCTAAGCATCTTAACTTTTATGATCCAACAAAAAACCATTGATATACTTGTCGTATTGAAACGAAAATTAGTATACATATTTCTAACGTAAAGGAATACACTTGTACCACATTCCAATTTATTTATATTATTTTTTTATTTTTACGATCTTTTAAAAACGTATACAAGCCATTTGATTTAAACTAAACTAATGCTGATAACGGGATGTTAGTTGGCCCTGTACGAGTATATGACTAAATGTGTGCCAAACGTCGAACTGATCGACACATTTTTCTGCGTTTTATGAATTTCCGAAATATTTGATGAGCCATTATAACGGGTTTATGACGTCATAAAAGATATTTTATGGATAGCACAATTAGACCTACTGATTGGTGTTTGTACGTAGTTACTTAATGAGCAATAGCTAGAACTTTGACCGGCTAGGACATCAACAGTTTTAGGTTAAAGAACCTTAGTTCTATAACCTAAATAAGCAATAGCTTAAAGTTTTGACCGGCTAGGACATAAAGAGTTTTAGGTTATAAAACCTTAGTTAATTAATAAGCAATAGCTTGAAGTTTTGATCGGCAAGGGCATGAATTTTCTTCGGTTCTATAACTGCAGTCAGTTAATACTCAATAGCTTGAATTTTTGATCGGCAAGTACATGAACAGGTTTAGGTTATACAGCCTGAGTTAGTTTGTATAACGTATACAAAGCTTGAAGTTTAATTAGGCGAGGACATAAAATGTTTTTGATTGTATGAGTCCAGTTAGTTAATAAGCAATAGATTGAAGTTGAGGTTGGTGAGAAATTGAACCGTATTAGGTTCTATGACCCTAGTTAGTAAATTTGTTACAGCTAGAAGTTTAGGTTGACGAGGTCAATATCTGTCTTAGCTTAATAGTTAAGTAGAGGTAGGTGCGACTATTACCTATCCTCAGTTCTTTGATCCCGATTAGTAGGTAACTTAGACCTTAAAGTTTAGGTAGGTCAGGCCGTAAACCGTTACAGTTCACGTTACAGTTCAGTGAGCTCAGTTTGTAAAACACAATAGCTTAAAATTTTAGTAGGCAAGACCTTGAACCGTCTCAGGTTCTATGAGCCCAGTTAGTAGGTAAGTAATACCTTAAAGTTTAAGTTCGGAAGGCTATGGACTATCTTTGATTCAGGTTGGCAATCCATTGAACAGCAGTACTTATTACTAGTCATAAGGTACTACTAGTAATAACAGATATGTAATTGTTCTTCATAAATTTTTATTTCCTCTCATAAAAATTTTTGAAAACAACAAATTAGTCAATTACATAATTCTACAGAGAACCCGATAGGTGCATTATTATACCTTAGTTCATTTTTAGATATACTATTCTTTGTTTATTAATTTTTTTATTATTTTTAGTGTTTAACATAAAAATTATTTTTCAATAAGAAGTACCTCTGAATCTTTAGGAGCAACTACTGTCACTTTCTTTGGTGATTTCTTTTGTTTATCGGGCATCCTTTATTTATTTTAAAAAAATTGTCCTTTAATTAAACTTCAACACTGTTCAATGAATAAATTACGTAATTTTAAGTAGCTGAGAAGAAACCCAACGATGCTAAGCGGCTGGAAACCGAAAAAGGACTGAAGTTAAGTAAATGAAAACAAGTTCCCGCCCAAAAGAGAAGGCAACGATGATAAACGAATGGAGACGAAAATACACGATGATAAGCCTTTTTAAATTCTCAAGGTAATCTTTATTTTTATTTTACCTGATGCACACACAAAGAAATAAATATTGCATTTTCTTTTAAAAAATTAGAGAAAGATAAAAAATGTCTATTATTTTAGGACATTAAAAAACGGAAAAACAACCATCTGAGGTATATAAATTTATAATATACCACAATTCATCACGTATTGGAACTTCTCCTTTAACCTTCACCCTTCACAGACATCAATATTTTTAGGTATGTTGTTGAATTTTTAATAAAACATTCCGCTTTTGAGGTACTTTAACTTTATAAGTTGAAGAAACCTCAAAGTCAATACCACCACACTAATTGACCAAAGAGTTAAAAAAAATATTGGTTGGTAAAAAATAGGCCGCTAAATAACACATTTTAAGTGGGGAGTCGTTTTCCATGTTTTTGGGGGAAGTCGATACGAGCACTCAAAGCCAGGGTACCTGGGTTCGAATTCTGGTAGAGACAATAATTATTATCGTTTTTTTACATAATATGTATGTATGCGTGGTCTGCATGTCAGGCGAAATTTCTTTGGGATGCTGTTTCCGTGCTTACCAACCCATATCTTGCTTAAGGTTCCGGTCTTTTGCTTTAGAACCTAAGCAGTAACTCAATTGTCAAGACCTGCTCGTAACTCATTTTGTCTGTATTTTTCAAAGGAAATGCGCTAAAATCTTTGAAGATAAACAGTAACTAAGCTTTAAACTAGTGCAAATAATAGTGCACACTGCCAATTTTAGAGACATCGTTTTGTATAACCAACTGGCTAATTATGCGCATTTTCTTTGAAAAATACAGACAAAATGAGTTACGAGCAATGCTTGAAAATTGAGTAAATTCTTAGGTTCTAAAGCAAAAAATCGGAAAAAAGCAAAAAAAACAGAACCTTAAGCAAGAAATGGGTTGTTAAGCACGGAAACACGCATCCCAAAGGAAATTCGCCCGACATGCGGACCACCGCGCCAGATTTTTTTATTTATATTTTTTAATGGATTTTTACACATTCCCAGATTTCGGACCTGCTGCGTGAGCCACTTTGTTAGCGAAGTTGTTTTGAAAATATCTACATAAACTAATAGTTATTTACATATGGTGGGAGGGAAAATAGTTTCCGTTAGTCGAGGAAAAGTTTTCTTGGTAGGAGAAAACTTTATAGAAAGCCTAGGGATTTAAGTTACTTAGTTTCTGAGGCTTGCCGAGAGAGCTTCAGTGTTGCCAACAAAAGCAGAGCCGAAGAGCTGAAATAAACTGAGAGTTGAAATATTCCCTCCGTGTTGTGTATTACATTTTTTCTGCGACTTACATTGAAAATTGTACCACTACTAATTTTACAAAAGTAGGTATTCTGCATTCAATTTTACAATTATTACTTGTGCTCTAGCTGTAAATACAACCAAATAAAAAATTGAATTAATGAAGGATTACACTTTAATGTATTAAATATTCCGGAGTTGTAAATGAGAAAGAATCATAAATCACCATTCTTTTTCAAAGTGTCAATAAGAAAAATTATATTAAAAGTGATTTTATCACAGATAGTATATTACGGCGCCCTTAACAAATATTTCTATAAGTCACTCATTAAAATATGTAATGATCAACATAATTGTAAGAAAATAACGATCTTACAAAAGTATTTAAGTATAGAGATTAAAATATATTAAACAAAAATTTTGCAATGAGTTAATTTAGTAAATTTTTCACTGACACGTAAAAACATATTTCCTTTTCGAACTGAAATAATAGCAATAGATTTTCTTGACGTGACTGGTTTTCTTATCGTGCCTTCAGTATCTAAAGCTCACAACCCTTTTTAGGGAGCTCAAGGTTGAATTATTTACAATGGCAACTTGTTGAGCTTATTTTTGTTTTTAAATAGATGAAATAAGAAGAAAAAATATCATTGGCAACACTGCCAAGACTAGAAAGTTAAAGTTTAAGCATTTATTTGTAGGCGAGTAGTTTCTGATTGAAATAATTATAAATTCTTATAGTATATCAATCATACATCACATTCCCGACTCCAAATCCTGCTACGACACCCGTTTAATGAGTGTTTGTTTTCCAAAGGAAATTAGCTAAGACAAGAGTATCTAAAAGAAAATACGATAATCACTACCTAAGAAGTAGTCGGGACACTAGATCACGTATTAAGGTTCCCTTAGATCTTGGAAGTTATGAGGTATTAGGCGTATGTATGGTCTGGGTTAAATCGGTGATCGCTCAAACATTCTGTATAAAGTTACTACTACTTATATACTACTACTACTACTACTTGTATAAAGTTACTACTACCTGTATTGTGTATCAACAAAATACAGGTAGGACTCGAACGTGTGACTTTTGAGTTAAAAATCTATCACTTCACTGAGCTTAAAGATACATAATAATAATAATGCCCGTTTATTAGCCTTGCGGCCCATCAGGGATAACCAAGACCAAGAACCACCTGGTGGTTCCCAGCGAGAACCACCTCAGGTGGTAGTTCCAACAGCATCGCTAAAAAAGTAATCTAATGTTGGCTATTATTATTTTTTTTTTATCACAACTACAGCGAAAGTGTATTTAGTGATATTGCTGAAATTAATTTTGACCTGTATGTCATGACAAAAGAAACAGTCCAGCGACTGCACTTTCAGGCTTGGAATTATTTATTCGAACACTAATCTTATATAAACTGATATCTTAACCTACAATGTGAACCCCAGCTCTCTGTGGTGTAAAAGGTCAGTATAACTACTGACGCCTTAACGACCTAGACCACGGAGGTGGTTAAAGAGCTATGTCTAATCTTCAATTAAAAAAAACATGTCTTCCAGTGTTAAGCCGTGAGAGTGACTTGCAATAAGTGCACCGGCTCACCAAACTTATGAAATGGATAGCTGAATGAGGACTGTATTTCTTAGCGATATATGTCGATAGATAGCTTAGCCTAGGGAGGTTAAATAAAGATAAACCATAATAAAGTGAATACATGTAATTATGCACTCCTTTACAAAAGTACTTATGCTTAAAATAATGCTTAAATAAGCTGTCTTGCAAGACTATAATAAGTGTAACTGAAAAAGTACCTGAGTACTGTTAATGATGAAATATACTATATTAAATATCCTAGATGAAGCTGAGGTCCCCTAACTGAGCTAGCTAGCATAAATATCGAAACGCAAAATAATATAAGGTCTAAACGTAGAGCGCTCATGGTCCTAAAAACGGGTAAATATTTATAAAAATGCTTGAGGGCGAAGTTTATGCTTCCAGATGAACTCTTGTAAGACATCATACCTTTGACTTGGAAGTAATCAGAAAGATGCAGCATTTGATCCGAAGACTGAAAGTTGAGCGTAGTAAATCGAGATATTAAACAATCAATACCCAAATGACGCGCGGGTCTAAACTAACAAATCAATTTAAGGCGCAATTCATATAAACCTAAATAACCCTAATAGGGGTGCATAATATTAATTAAGGTGGGGCATTACTATAACATAAAATAAATATGTGCATGTCACAATAAGGCCGGAACATCCAGCTAGCTTCCTTAACTTACTCTGAGTTAAGTGCCTCATTTCTACCATTACAAAATTTGTCCATTAAAATTTTTATCTCGGATAAAAAGTAAACCTTTTTCCTTCCCTTGAGCTATTTTTTGATTGTTTAATTTTCTCGTCAAAAAAATATTGTAGAACAGGTAAAGAAGATGAGAGAGGAAATACGTCCCACAAGAATTTCGACCAATAAATATCTTACGAGTGTAATCTTTATAAAATGTCATAAAAATATTTCATGTATGTTCTAGACTTCTACACTGCAGAAAAAAGCTCAGATTACTCTCAATAAAAATACACTAGGTGGGTTACGTGAACCCGGGACGTTATCTGGACCCGAGAATAAACCGGAATTATCCGTTTCAGGCGTTTTTATGGCCTCCTGAGTGGTTTTCGCAAAGTTATTTGTCTGTATGTGTGTGTATGTGTACGTGTGTGTGTCTGTTATAATCATAGTGCCCAGTGTATTTATGCTTGAGAGTTGAAAATTCAGACAAAATCAGTCTACCGCTGTAGTTGTGTTATTCGGAAAATATTTTTTTATGACTTCATTATTAACCCGCAATAATGACTCAACGAAAATTTCAAAAAACAATACAACGCGGAAAAATAATGCGATCGGATTGAGATTTGCCACACATGTGACTATGCGTAAGGCTAACATATGTGCTAAGTTTCATCTCATTAAAAGCATTTGTTCTTTTTGTATTGAATGACTTGTGTAAGTTCTTAAAAAACTTGTAAAAAATTGGAAAATAGTCCAATTAAGTAGAAATTTTGTAGAGGAGTATATTATCACCTAATAAATAAATACTCTTAGTTTTGACAAACGTCAAGTATATCCATGATTTTCGGTGCATCATAAAAATTAAGGAGCATTGAACGTGGTCAGTGCTGAATTGATGACCGTTGAGAATGATACGGATGCATTTACTATCTGAAGACGGGAGAAGCGAGTCCGAAGGCATGTTGCAGTATAAATGTAGCAAACTGTATTTTTGAGGACGTGCGAAGTGAGTCTGAAGCAGGGAGGAAAGCGAGTCCGAAGCAGTGAGGATGACCGTAGCGAATCCGATGTGATTAGGAAAGGTTCCGAGGTACCCCGTACCCCATTTTTTATCATTATAAAAAATAACAAGTTGTATGACTATATTTATTCTAGAAGTATGGAAAGTAGCACTTCACAACCGCAAAAATGTTAGTAGATTTAGATTTTATAGCTAAGTTGTAGCGAAACTAACAACTACTTCTATGTAAGCGAACAGGTTAATCTATATTATTATCACTTGTTGATTATATGAACTTGATAAAGTTAGTTACAAAGACTTTATTTAAACTACTTAGCAGAAATTTATCTTTTAAATTCAGTTTTAATTTTGATTATCGTTTCAAAATACTGACTTTTATTCACATGAAAGGTATCTTATAACTCGTCCATAAGGCATCTTTCATGATACAGGGTCATGGATGAAAAAAAGATGATAAAGTTTTGTAGAGCAATGTCTTTTTATCTATCATGTCCTGCATTCCTGAAGATGCATTTCACAGTTAAAATGAAACGTCAGATTCATTATCTACATTGGCACTTTTACTACCGGAAGACCTAAATCTTCATGACATTAATCTCGGAAGCTTACGCAGTTCATTATTTAACCATGCTCAAATATTTCTATGCATATAAATACCTATCTCTTTTTTAGATATAAGCGTTGGTGTTATTATGAGACTAATCCTCATACACACTAGATCATAGTAAAAACCTATCAGGACATCTTGAAAATGCCTGAAAAGCATAAAATAATGGAACTGATACTAATGAAAATAATACTATTACTATATATTTACGGTATCCTATATATGGGGATAGGGAAAATTAACAAAACGAAACAGTAGAGTAGTGATATCTAATGGAAGCTTTATAAAATAGAGTATAGCTTTTAGTTCACCTAAATTACACTAGAATGCAGGAGTATCATAAACCGCTACATACAACTTTAGACTTACTTTATTGCAAGAATTACTACATTAGACTTAGACTACATGATAAAGGTTTACGCAGTCAACATTTCCCAAATATATACCATCTCCATAAAATTTAGTTAAAGTATTTATAAAGCCAGAGAAAAGACAATAAAGCCACTTAAAAAATGTCCGACATCACGTTTTTAATACAATTAATTAATAATTAATTAATTTCGACATGATTATATTTTACTTTTTTCCAAAACCAACTGCTTTTTTTACGTCAAGTTTCTATAATTGAATGCGTATTGTTTCATATTATAGAAATAATATGACACAATACGCAGATTGAACGAAACAGATTGAAATGAAACGAAACGAACTCAAACAAATCAAAATGCACAATGAAGGAAATAAAAGCGACACGAGGTAACAAATGTTTACAACCAGTGTTGTCATTTTATGATTTTATTTACGAAAAAGGCATTTTTTTGTACCGAGGTTGGCATGAAGTAGAGAGGGAAAGAGCGCGGTTGGTTTAAACCAATTCTTTCCCTCCCTCATTTTTTTGCCGCGTTGTCAACTGACTTTAGCCGTTTGTTATATTATAATATAATCAAATAATCAGTACCAAATTATAATAACTTATATAGTAGAACGTTAAAAAAACAAATCAAAACACAAACAATGTACGGGAAGCTGAAATCAATTGATTTATCATATTCTTAAATCACTTTTAAAGAAGGTTTCATTGAGGTTACAAAGAGCCCCTGAGAGCCCCAAAAAGATGTTTCAGGCCACTCAATGTATTGAGATAGGCTATGCCCCCTCTAGTATATATCTCAATGGACTGAGTGATTGATGTTTGTACAATGTTTCAAATCTCAACAAACAGGCAGCTATGCGAAAACCACTCTGATAGTTTTAAATACACCCGAAGAGGATAAATCAGGTAAAATCCCGGTTTTAAATTGTTTTGCAAATACGATACTTTTTCTATGTACCAACGGTACAAATGTGGAAAAGGAATAAACAAATAAAGTTTTTTTTTCCTAACCTTATCTTGGGGTAGGCAATAACATGGTTTATTGTTCTACTGCTCTACTTGTTGTTTCTGGCAAAAAAATAAGACTCAACTTACCTGAAACAAACAAAATGAAATAAGTTATTATAAGAAAATTTTAAAAACAATTTCAGAAATCTAGACGCACTCTGTAGTTTTAATGCATCTAATTTGGTGTGATTCTGTTGAATACTGTGATGGTAGTTTAGAGAGTAATTAAAAAAATAAGGATCATGCATAGTACATATAACTGAAGGATGTACTACCCGAACTTTTTCCGAATTCCCCAAACTTCTCGGACACAATTTAGTGTCTAGAAATTTTGTAGGGACTTGTGTTTTAGACAATTTAGGTTGATGACTACTGTCTTCCGATTGTTATATCATGCTTAAATACTTTTTTACTGTACATGAAAAAAAATCCAACGATACTTCACGCATTTAGCACCTTTTAATATGGCTTATACCAAATTTGGCAAAATTTTAATGAAGAGGGGAAGAAAAGAGAATTTTCGTGTGGTAATAATAATGCTTTGTAACGTTTCAAGCGTAATAGGTAAAAATACAATTTCTTTATCTGAGCAACCTCATTATCGTAATTTTTATGATAAAAATTACCTAAAAAACAAAATTAAATCGGTGATCTAAGTAAATTTTTTTTATAAATTCAATATCTAATCTAAATAACAATTTTTTTTAAAGAGCATAGCCTGATATCTAGCGGAATAGAACAGAACAAAACTACTTGAATATTGCATCTACTAGAAAGCAGCACCGTATAAAAATCTCTATAGAAAAACCAGTGCAAAAAGAAAATCATAAAACTTGACTTTTCTTTATAACGAACACCAGCTTTGAATTAGCAACATTGGGCCATAAACCATTTATCTTTTAACACAATTCATGCTATATACTAAAAATAGTTGCTTTGAGAATTAAAATATTGTCAGGCTCTTTTGATAAACTAGAATATTAACTCTTTGCCACAAGAGATTAAAGATATTAATAAAATAATACACTTCAAATTTAAATGTAAAAAAATACTCATGAATACCAATTTCAAATTCATCGGAATGTATGATCAAATATATTATTTCATGCATATTGTTGTGTGTTCTCTAATAATTTTATGTATTTTATTAAAATGTATTTGACTAAGCCACCAAGGTATTCACCCTCCGGGAATCACCTCAGACGGGTTGCATCTGCTATCCTCTAAGTATTAATTAAAGTTGAAAAAATATTTTTATTACAGATATTATTCATATAAACTGAAAGCATAGCCCGGGCTGCTAATCCCGGACTATTATTGACAAATATATATTTTTTTTATAAAGTATTATGTTAATTTATGAAAGAAATAAATATATTTCTATGGAGAATAATATTAAGACCAAAACGAGACAGAGGGGAAAAAGATAAGGAAACGATACAGTATAAAGATAAAGTTAGGAGGTAATTTGTGGTTTATGGTAAAACCCTTAAATTTTAGTTTTCTTGGTGTCAGTGATGGTTCTGCACGAAATTGCAATAGACCCTTTATAAATTTTGACAAATTTCAATTTGTTAAAAATTCCATATTAATCATATGGAATTCGTTACGTCCTTACAATTTTGGAGTCGTTTCGATCGTCCTCAGGAAATGTAGATCGCCAAATTTATATTGCAGTACGTCTTCGATCTCGCTTTGCTTGTCCTCAAGCAGTAATAATGTCAATTATGATCTCAGCGGTCACCTATCCAGGTACTAACCTTGCTCGATGTAACTGAAAATAGCGATTCTACAAACACGGGAGATAGGATAGCCTTATTGAAAAGATGCTTAGTATACTTATTACATAAAAACATAAACATGTACCAAATTTCAAGTTAATTAGATAATTTTTCAATTTTTAACGATCGTTAAAATCGTATAAATGTCATTTGATAAAAATTGAACTAAAGCTGACGATTAGATGATACTTAGCACATTTCTTAATGTGAGATATAACTACAAGCGTGCTAAATTTGAAATCGATAAAAAACTTTTTTCTTTTTATGAATTTATGAAATTTTTGTTCTGTCATTATTGATGGTTGATGACACCATACTTTTTTTTAGATTGCACAATTAAGTTTATAGACTGATTTTTGTAGGCAGTTCTAACCCTACAACATTATGGCTCGTATTCAAAGACATTTTCCTAACATTTTCCGAACATTTTCCTTAAGGAACCCTTAAGGAGAATGTTAGGAAAATGTTTTTAAGCCACGAAAACCATGTTTTTCCCCACTTTTAAACACGGAAACGATCATTTAAATTTCGTGGCTTAAAAACATATTCCTTTCCTAAACCTAACATTCTCCTTAAGGAGACCTAACATTCTCCTTAAGGAACCCTTAAGGAGAATGTTAGGAAAATATCTTTGAATACGGGCCAAAGTTACGATTTTAACGGACGCATACACACAATTACACAAACAGACACACACACAACTTTTTTATTCAGGAGGTCTTAAAAACACCCGAAAAGAACTATTTATGTAGAATTCCTGATTCAGATCTTAGAAAGAAACTTATTACTATTACAATACTTTTTCTATTTATAAGATATAAGAAAAACAAAATCTAAATACCTTTTCAAAGAAAACTGATTTAGTGTCTTATAAATTTAATTCTTACTCCTTGGGAATGTTAAATAAGGTGTTACAAGATCTACGTGTAGGATTATCACTCCGTCTCGTATTATAATATGTAAAACACAGCTTTCCAAAAGAAAACAAGGCAGCTTAGTAAACATAAGCAAATGCTAACAGCAAAAGAAAACTTTTAAAATTTTAACATCACTCTTTACAAAGATGTATTCTGAATACTAAACAATGTAAAATGAAATATCAAATACTTTCTTTTATCATTTAGGAAAAAAAGTTTTTACTGTAGTAAATATTCGAGAAAAAATTTAGATGTTGGATTTATGATTTATTATATATTTGATAATAGGCGAGGTTAATTATAATTTTACTCTATTTTTTTGTCGACGGAGGGGAAATGCGACAGCCTCCTCAGGAGAAAGCTTTTTTCTTTGGAATCAAAGCAGTTATTTTACTCTATTTCTATTTACTGTAATGATTTAAAAATAAAATCTTACATACATAATATTTACATACATATTTATCATAAATATACAAATAATCTCGTTCTCAAAATATGGAAATCATTTAATTTATATTGTAGTTATTTTGGACTCGTTTTGCTCGTCCTCAAAGATTAAAAACATATGTATCTTTCCAGAGGTCACCCATTCTGGTATTGTCCTTGCTCGATGCTGTTAAACATTAGTTATTTAACAATAACCGAACATATACTAGCCCTACTTTCATAAAAGCGCCGCTATTTTGTTTTATCTTTGTAAATGTTAACAAAGTATTTAAGATACACAGCGATTTTATTTATACAGCCTTTCTTCTTACGTGTTGTCTCAATGTGTATTTGTGTAAGAAATATGTCACGTCATATACTTTAAGGTTTAAGTGGTCCATTAGATTCTAGGTTTGTTCAAATAACTTGATTGCAAAACTCGACCTAAGTCACAGGTGAACCAAACGTAAACAACAAGCTACGTCTGATAAAAATCGCATTTGTTTCCCTTCTTGGTTTATATATAACATTAACAAATAATATAAATGAGAAAAAAAAATCAATAAAACGAATGAAATACTAGCAAAGTAATACTTGGAAACAACAGTTTTATAGCTCATATTTTTAACATCACTAACAGACAAATAATTTCTTACGATATTTTCAGTGTTTTTTTATTATTTAATTTTTTTTCTTAAATAAAACTACTGTATACAAACTATTGTATGTATAAGAAAAAGCAAGGACTAAGAGCAAAACTTGTAGGTTTCCCTGAGTTTTTCTCCAGTTTTCCTACTTTCTACATACAATCCAATTCTAAGATATATCGGGGATAAATCTATCACAACAATACTCCCTTTTTTTTTTTTTTTTTCTTTACAAAGTTTTTATTTTCAAAATAAAAACCTCATGGGATTTAAATAAATATTTTATGAACAAAAATAATTTTATAAACAATTTGTCTTATTTGTTAACACAATGTGGCTTTATGTATATATAATACATAATATAATGTATATATATATATATATATATAATATATATATAATATATATATATATATATATATTATATATATAATAAATAGAACAGAATCAGCCTCAGAACATAACTTACGAATGAATCAGGATAAGGCTTATAAAAACACACTCACTTCTCTCGTGCCAACGTTTCGAGCATGGACATGCTCTTCATCAGGGCAACCTGAAGACAATATAATAAACACAAAAACAATAGAGACAAGAAATATACAAAAAGTAAAATCAATAACTCAAAGCTACAGTAAATAAAGTACAAAACAATAAAAAACCAGCACTTACAGAGAACTACGTTAAGCGTATAGTCATAAAAATAAAAAAATTACAATAAAAGAAACTAAAATAAAAGCACATTTAAAACAAGGCATAAAATTTAAATAAAAACAAAGAAGGTTACCTAAAAAAGAGAAGACCTGGTCAAGCGCATTATGCCGTAAGCGCAACAACATGGCGGACAACAACCAGTTTCCCATTCTTCATAAGAAAACCCTAAGGAGATAAAAGGAATAAAACAAAATAAAAAGGAAGAATAGAGAAAGGGGGGGGGGGGGGGGCACAATGATGGATACCATAATTGCCACAACACAGAAAGAACCATACAGGTTCCAACCCAAAAACCGTAGCAAAATGGTAGCAATCAAGAGTGAAACCCTGGAGATAAATAAAAATAAGGAAAAGAGAAAACCAGATAGACCCTAAGTTTTAAATAAGTTAAGCAATCTATAATAAGAAGTATTAAGTACACCACTAATATCAGTCCTAGCATTGCAACTATTACTAGTATCCCTGATAATAAACATCTCCATCCACTTTAACTTCTCTTCATTATCCTCCTTACAACATACCTCTACATTATCAAGATCAAAAGTATGCTTTCTATCCAAAGCGTGACAGGCTAGCGCAGTATACCTTTCTCCCTTACGAATATTAACCCTATGTTGGTAAGCCCTCGTCTTAATATATCTAGTTGTATGACCAACATAAGCAGTATTACAGTCATTACAATTAGCTTTATAAACAACATTGGACTGAAGTTGATGAGGGACTTTATCTTTGAGGGGGGTAAACAGCGTTGCCAATCTACGCTTAGCATAGAAAGCACACTTCTTTCCACTAGTCTGACATACAACCCTTGCCAACTTCTCACTGAGCCCTGTAATGTAGGGGAGCTTACAGAATTTACTGCAAGGCCCATCCACAGTGTCACTTCTTGGATGTTCATTAGGACGTGGAACATTAACATAATCAGCTCTGTTCCACAAAGATCCAATGAGGCTGGCAGGATATTTATTATTCCGAAGGATGTTGAAGACTATCTCCTTATTCTTTTGGTGAAAGCTAACGTGACTGATTGTTTTAACACGCTTTATAAGATTTAAAGCACAATTAACCTTTTGAAATAGAGGGTGGGCCGAGTTAAAAGGAAGCATACGCCCCGAAGAACAGGGCTTTTGATACCAATCAGTTATAAGATTGCCTGTTTCAGTTCGACTTACTGTCATGTCAAGGAAAGGTAACTTACCTTGCGCATCCTCTTCCTCAATAGTAAACTGCAAACGAGGATGGTAGTTGTTGAAAACCTCTACAGTAGAATTTAAGCTGTCTCGACGGACTACAAGAAAAGTGTCATCCATGTAAACCTTAATAAACTCAATACAGTCAAGCTGAGCAACACAAGATGTAATGAGATCATGCATAACCATACGTGCTAAAAAGCTGTCTACCCCCCTCAAAGATAAAGTCCCTCATCAACTTCAGTCCAATGTTGTTTATAAAGCTAATTGTAATGACTGTAATACTGCTTATGTTGGTCATACAACTAGATATATTAAGACGAGGGCTTACCAACATAGGGTTAATATTCGTAAGGGAGAAAGGTATACTGCGCTAGCCTGTCACGCTTTGGATAGAAAGCATACTTTTGATCTTGATAATGTAGAGGTATGTTGTAAGGAGGATAATGAAGAGAAGTTAAAGTGGATGGAGATGTTTATTATCAGGGATACTAGTAATAGTTGCAATGCTAGGACTGATATTAGTGGTGTACTTAATACTTCTTATTATAGATTGCTTAACTTATTTAAAACTTAGGGTCTATCTGGTTTTCTCTTTTTCCTTATTTTTATTTATCTCCAGGGTTTCACTCTTGATTGCTACCATTTTGCTACGGTTTTTGGGTTGGAACCTGTATGGTTCTTTCTGTGTTGTGGCAATTATGGTATCCATCATTGTGCCCCCCCCCCTTTCTCTATTCTTCCTTTTTATTTTGGTTTTTATTCCTTTTATCTCCTTAGGGTTTTCTTATGAAGAATGGGAAACTGGTTGTTGTCCGCCATGTTGTTGCGCTTACGGCATAATGCGCTTGACCAGGTTCTTCTCTTTTTAGGTAACCTTCCTTTGTTTTTATTTACATTTTATGCCTTGTTTTAAATGTGCTTTTATTTAAGTTTACTTTTATTGTAATTTTTTATTTTTATGACTATACGCTTAACGTAGTTCTCTGTAAGTGCTGGTTTTTTATTGTTTTGTACTTTATTTACTGTAGCTTTGAGTTATTGATTTTACTTTTTGTATATTTCTTGTCTCTATTGTTTTTGTTTATTATATTGTCTTCAGGTTGCCCTGATGAAGAGCATGTCCATGCTCGAAACGTTGGCACGAGAGAAGTGAGTGTGTTTTTATAAGCCTTATCCTGATTCATTCGTAAGTTATATATATATATATATATATATATATATATTATATATATATATATATATATTATATTATATATATATATATATATATATATATACTCACACACACACACACACACACATATATTTATATATATACGTAAAGGGTCACAATAATATTATTTCAACCTTCTGTTTCTGAAATCTTAGCTTTCTTTGATTACTTTCAAGTTAAGTTAAAAGAATAAAAGTTTTTTTATTCGACAGTTCTGAACTAATAACCCCTTGACCCATGCTTAATTTTAAATTTGTGTAGTGTAAATATTATATTACTAGTTTATACATATGTGATAAAAATCATAAAAATATATAATAATAAATATACTGTAATAATAATTGTAAACTTTACATTTATACATTCAATTAATTATTTGAAAGTAGTAATGATAGTAATCATAGCCGTTGCCACAGCTACGGCTGATTAGACTTAAGTATTTTCTTGAATATGTAAATATTTATATGTTTTTATTCACTGTCTAATAAATGGCTATTCTATTCTATTCTAATGATAGTAATCATAAACATATATATTAATAAGTATACTGTATAATTAGTAAGCCTTGTCTTTATATATTTATGTAATACAATATAATTTATGGAAATTATTATGATTATATTAGGTCTTACATTAATATTTTCACAATAATAATTAATAATCAGTAGTAATTATTTTAATAACAACAACATAATTCTATACACTGTAGTTTTTAATTCTATACTTTTACTCAACGTAGTATTCATAATAATTTTATTAAATAGAAACAAACATAGTAATTTATTTTTTATATAATAAATAATAGAGCATTTGACAATAAATTAGCCATCATCTAGTTAAAGCTATAGAAACTTAGAGTAAAATTATGGCGTCTCTGTGGATCAGACGTAAAATGCCTGCACTAGAACTCATTAGGTAGAACACTATCTTCTATCTCAGGGAGTTAGCAAAAAGGGCCCAACAACTCGGCCTACTTGCTAGGTGGTCTATCACCACTTCTTAATTACTATCACTAACAATATTATTTCCATGATACTGCCATACTCCAATAATATAGTTACAAATATAATGTATAGTGGTATATAAAATAAATAAATAAAAAATTACATCATAACTACTTAAAGCTGGACCATTGATGCTGCTGTCAGAGTCCATTTTAGTAATGCGTATCGACACGAAAAAAAACTAAACAATACTATATAGTTTGAAATATTAAAATAAAATATAAATTGTTTTTAAACCAATAAAAACTAAAAGAATTTTCATTTAAAAAAAAGTATGCATTACAGTATATTACGCATACTATTAGGCTGAGAAATGAATATTTTTTGCAAGGCTCGTCAGTAAAAGGAGTTAGGGTAAAAAAAATGTACAGCTAAGTAGCGCTTATACTATTTTTTCTAATGTATAGAGTAATAATAAAATAAATAACATTTACAAAAAAAAATAATAAAAGAAATTGGTTTCATAATTTTATTTATATTAATTAAATACAAATAATAAATTTAAATTTATTCTAATTTTAAGGAAACAAGAAATAGATAAAAAAACGTTTTACTGTATAACATCGTTGCCATTTAGTGGAGCTATGGCTGAACTACAGCTAGAATGCGGTCTTCAGGGCTCCTAGCGGCAAATAGATAAATTAGCAGTTGTACAAAACAATTTTGTTGTACAATGTAGGGACCCTTTTCTTTTAACAGTTGATCTGCACCAATAATTTGTTATCTTACATTATTTTACAATAATGTAAAAGTTATTTAAAATTGCTAGCAATAATTTGTGTAATATTGTGAGAGTTATTCAAAATATAATAACAATAATTAGTGCAATATTGTGGGAGTTATTTAAAATCAGTAGCAATAATTTGTGCAATAATGTGGGAGTTATTCCAAATCGGAGTTTTGAAACCAAAAATACATTGTCAGAGCAATAGCAATAAATAAATATAAAAAGTAAATAAAAAAATAACTAAATAATTTTCTAAAATATATAAAATGAAAACACTCCAATAAATTTCTAATAAATACATAAAAAAATAAAAATTATACGATATAATAACCACAAAACAACTTAATATTTTACTATATAAAAAACCATGATTTTCGCAAAACAATAAAATAAGTTTATTTAAAGGTTTAAACCGAAAATCGAATCGATAACAGTTATAATGCTCTTTATGTGAAACTGAGTCGGACAAGTCTAGACCACCTTAAAAAAACTGGCAGATCATCAGATTTTCTAATAGCTATTTGAAATTTAACAATATGATGTCACGTAGCTGTCAGTCAAAAATAAATATGTGTTTGTGTGTGAGGTGATATTTGAATATACTTTTCTTTTAGAAAAACATATTTTGAAATATTGAATAACAAAACATTTTGGCACTGAGGTCCGCGGAGCGAGCGAATTTTTTTCAGAATACTTGATTTCTTGCTCAACAATTCATTCCATTCTTGCTTGATTTTTCTGTAACCGGTAATTGTCTTATCACTAAAGTGACTTGCAAATAACTTTTATCTACTCACGGCAGCAAAATTAGCCATTACTGGACTGTTTTTAAGCTGCAAAATGTCATTTTACCTACACTGTCAAACAATACGGGAAATATTTTAAAACAGTACGCAAAATGTTTCAAAACAGTACGCAAAATTTGTTGGTAATGAAAAAGGTACTAGGGAGTTATGGCTCATTTAAATAACATGGAAAACAAGTCAAAACTCCCTAGGCGGGAAAATGAATGAACGGAGGTTATTATTTTACAAATTATTGCGTGAATTTCGGTATTGTTTTTTTTGTAAACTATGATTTATTCTAGCTTGTTTCTAGTATGTAACTTTCTTTATTGTTACTTAAAATTACGATATTATTATTAAATGTTTAATATTTAACATTTGTTTATCTAATAATACATAATGTTTTGGAAACAAATTGGCAACACTGATAATTTTGGCATTAAATTAAATTATTTACCAGCTGTTTATGAATCGACAGATTTTTAATGTTTAAGTCGTCAGATTTTGTATTTCATGTTGTTATATTTAGTTTAAGTATATAAAGTTACAAAAATA
Organism: Microvelia longipes; assembly: GCA_018340805.1. Classification (NCBI taxonomy): domain Eukaryota; kingdom Metazoa; phylum Arthropoda; class Insecta; order Hemiptera; family Veliidae; genus Microvelia; species Microvelia longipes. The sequence goes on along the minus strand of JACMZG010001913.1, from coordinate 14,459,730 downwards.
GAACATCAAAAACTAAATCTATAAACTAAAGTTAAGTTACTAAAACATAATGAGTGAGAACAACAGTGAAGTGAATAAAGATACAAACATTGTTGACATTGACGAGTTATTGGACCACACTCTACCTGATATTGTCAGCGTTGCATCTACTTCAAAGCAGTCTTTACTGCCTGTAAAATCTCGCAGCAAGTATTTAAAATAATCTCTCGTGTATTTTTTCTGCCGTTAGTAGATAAAATAGTATATGCTACTATGCAGCAAAGGAAACATTGCAGACTCGTGCAATTAATTACCTGCCTCGGCTTACGCCTCTGCAGGTAATTCGCCATTTGCCAGCCTCGGCTTCGCCTCGTCTGTCAAATGGGTTAATTACCTGCCTCGGCTTACGCCTCTGCATGTAATTTCCATTGCCCACCTCGCCTTCGGCTCGGGGGCAAATTTATAAAACTCGTCTGCAAAATTCCAAAATTAGAGAAAATGCACATTATTATTCCATACGCTTGTTACCTCCTAAAGTAAACGGATCCCTTGAACTAAACAAAAGTTTTTATGATTAATGAAATTACCCCGAAAGATAAATATTATCCCTATATAGAGTCCACATACGGCTTTTGAGAAAATCGCTAACAATCATTTGTACCGACAGACAATGTTCGGAACAACTTCGAAACAACGAAGTTCAAGAAACGTAAAAATTTTAAAATTTCAAAGGGGCGACCCTTTATACGTATATATATATATATATATATATATATATATATATATATATATATATATATATAATATATATATATTAAATGATTTGGTTTTAAAACTTAAAATGATTAGTTTTAAGTTTGACTAATCATTCTTGGTGGAGTCATATTTCATAAAAAATCAAACATGTTGACGAACTACCTGAATGTGGCTTTACAATTTCATTTTATAATAAGGTATATATATTATTATTAATATATTTATATTGTTTGTAACCAAAAGCATTTTAAACCAATATAATTGTGCGTGACACCTAGGAAATGTAACAAGCAAAATGTAATGCTAATGCTGGGAACTGTTCCATTATTCTACACTTGTAGAATTTTAGTTGACGAGCCATCAACATCATTGATGGCTCGTCATGTTGTTAATTGTCACGTCCCACTCTGTTTTAACATTAAGGAGGACACGAGCCGTATTAAAAACCAGATATCTATGGCGTTATAAACCCAGATTGCTGAGTTAGCCCAATTTAAAAACAACATCAGAAAAATCAGTAAATTTTAGAGCTATAATTTTTCTTTAAAGACATAACTTAAGGCCTTAAGTTATGCTCTTTATGTGAAACTGAGTCGAACAAGTCTAGACCACCTTAAGTTATAAATTTTATTTTTATTTATGTTAGCCTATATACACACACACACACACACACACACATATATATATATATATATATATATATATATATATATATTATATATATATATATATATATATATATATATATATATTATATATATATATATATATACATATTATATATATATATATATATATATATATATATATATATATATACATATATATATATTAATAACTTAAGCAGTAGCGTGTCAATTTCACAACTTGGTATTTATTTTCTTTGAATTTTTTAAACATAATGCCCTAAAAATTAGCAAGAACTGAGCACTAAGAATTAAATAATACTGTGAATTAAATAATAATAGTGTATAATCAATGGAATAAATATGCGTATTTTTTTTTAAATCGAGAAAAAAAGAATTAACAAGTTGCGATGCGACTGCTTTAAATATATACCAAAACAATTATCAAAAATTGGACTGATTAGCATGATTTCGCTTTATTGAAAAGAATAAATTCGTTTGGCTTGCGGCCCTTTGCGTCAGAATTTTCTATTTTAAAGTTCTTACACAAGCGTTATTTATTAATAATAATTACAAATAAATAGTAAATTAATAAATGTAATACCTTAGCAGGTTCTTCGACAATAATCGGAGTGGCAACAGCACCACTAACCGAAAAATATAAACCCATAAATTCAAATCAAAATTGCATTTGATAAAACTGGTACGAAAAAAACTAGCTAAGTGCACAAAACATAGAGCCAACTTCACAGGGCACCAAGAAGTATACTAAAATAAATTTCAAATAAGTTCAACTGGCTTTTTTTAAAATGTTTAATTAGAGTTCTAGGAGTAATATATTTGAAAATAGAAAATAGCGCTAAATTTATTTTTATTTAAATATTAACATCTAAAATGAAGTGTATCGAATGAACATTTTGGCAGAACATTTAGATTTATATTGGTGTAACATGTTAGTGTTTATAAATAGAATATTAAGAGGTAATACTTTGTAAAATTGAGCTATGCCCACAATTTGCAATTTTCAAATTTACAAAAAACAGAGCTAACTATGGCACAAACCCTGTGCCAAACAAAATATAAGCTGAGTGTCATATAGAGTGCCGTAAATTACACTTAACGTAGATATAACAACTTATGAACTTTTATAAGGGCTGCCTGATCGTTTTGACCGCTCTGATCATTACGATCGGAAGGGTGAACAAAATTAATCTCGAGAATGTGATTATAATGTCTTGTGTCATTATTTGATAGGTTAAATTGGTTATTGGTCTTACCTATTCTATTAAAAAAATCGGGTTTGAGGTACTACGGAAATTTTCCTCATCGCATCGAATTCACTACGCTCATCTCTCGACTTGCTTCGCTCGTCCTCAAATAGTAATTACATAAGTCGTATTACACTTCTTTATTATAAAAAGGAATAAATATAATACAGAATTTTTTTTGAGGTAGTACGTAATTGAGCACTTTATTGGACCGTTTTTAGGATGAGAAGCCAATCATTATTGTTATAGGAGGTTATTTAGTACTTTTCACCTCCGAGGACAATAATGAATGTAAAAAAACTCCTAGGACGTAAAAGTAATTCATATGTTGCCGCCATTACTGTAATGTAGCGTGTTCAAAAATCAATCTGTGTTAAACCTTCATGAGCTTTATTTAAAAACGTTCATTTTGTTTCTGTTTTTGTTCGTAGACTAATTTTTTTTTCGTTTTTAAAAGGTGTTCTAATTGACAATTTATGTGTGTTTATTAGTAAAGCTTTTACATTTTTGAGTTAAAGTGTGAAGCTATGGATGAATTTAATGACGGCGATAATATGGAGTTAATAATAATTGGACGTTTTTTTTTCAATTAAGTATATAGCGCAGTTTAATGAGTGCTATTTTTTGATTTTTTTTAATAAGTGATTTATTTAATGAGTGCTACCTCAAAAAAAAAAGTGTATGCCATCCGGCTGAGAATGTCTTTATGTCTTGGCAATTTTTCCCGACTCGCTTCGCTCTTCGTTTGCCGTGACATAAAGACACACTTCTCAGCCTTATGACATAAATAACTATTATTATATTTGATATTAATATATTTCATTATATTAATATTTGTGCTAAGTTTCAACTCAAAGGATGGTTTTATGTTTTTTATGTAAAAGCATATACTTGTCATTCGATAAATGTTGATCTAATACTGATAATGAGAGGAAAATTAGCAGATATCTTGGTCTTATATAGTTCTAAATGAGTACATATAATTTCATTTCATTTCATCAATACGATTATTTTCACATCTTTTATGAATGTTTAATAGTTTTGAATAGTCATTTCGGTGAATGACTTTTTAATGAAATTATTTTATGAATTGCTCAATTAAATCTAAAGATTGGTTAAGTTTCAAGTCACTAGCATTAAAACACTGAGAGCTACAATGATAAAAGACACATATCCACACACATAGGTACAAGGGAACTTGGTAAAAACTACTCCAGTAATCTTAAGATACTTGAAACGAATAAGTCATCTAAAATTTTATTTCGGATATTAAATAATAAGTACTGTACTTATAGATGAAGTATTGTAAGAATGGGTCGCTAGGCGACACATATTATAATTTTATTCAATGTAAGTACTTAAGACTAACCACGGACATTAAGGTCCTTTTGGACTTTGAAAATCAAATTTTAAACAGTAAGTATAATTATAGTAGATTATGCTAGTAGATTATATTGGTTGATTACGCTTGTCGATTTGTTGTTTTAACGCTGTGTTGTTAAAGCTGAGAAGAGAGTAATTAAAGAGGAATGTATTTTTTGTTCCAAGGCTCATAGAATCATAGATTGTTTCAACACTCGAAAAATTACAATCAAGGAAAAAAGAAAAATTTTGAAAGAAAAGAAACAATGCTTTATATGTTTTTTTTTGGCTTCACACATTAATGCGAAACAATGCAGACCTGCTGACCGTTGTTTCTTATGTATACAGAGACAATTCTATACGCCTGTATAGACAATTCGTCAATAGAGGAGCAAAGATGATGCAGTAAAATTGAGCAACCTGGACAATAGAATCATTTTAGAACTACGCTGCTAACTTAAAGGCGTGAACAAAAAAAAAGTGTTCAACATTCAGATATTTAAGAGTTCAGAGAGACAACAAGTTGGGAAGTGTATTGAAAAGTAAGGGTTTTATTTCATTAATCATAAAATCACATTTACTTAATATTTTATGACTGTAAACGACCCAAAATTTTACAGCCAATCTAAAAATCTAAACTGCAGATTTAACAGCCAATTTAAAAATCTAAACTGCAGATTTAACAGCCAATCTAAAAATCTAAACTGCTGATTTAACAGCCAATCTAAAAATCTAAACTGCAGATTTAACAGCCAATCTAAAATCTAAACTGCAGATTTAACAGCCAATCTAAAAATCTAAACTGCAGATAAGCCAATCTAAAATCTAAACTGCAGATTTAACAGCTAATCTAAAAATATAAACTGCAGATTTAACAGCCAATCTAAAAATCTAAACTGCAGATTTACAGATTTAATCTAAATATATTAAAAGGTATTGAATTTTGCGAAATTACTTTTGTATCATTTGTAAAATTGAATTAGATTTATAATTTATAGAACTTAATTTGATGATTAAGTTTCCACACATGCATACCTACATTAATACATACATATTAACACATACGTGCATGCAATCATACATACGTAAATACTCACATCCAAACGAATAAACATTTTTTTTTATAAATTCTTTATTTTAACAGAATAAGAATTCAATGCAATACATTGTAATAAAAAATTTAGACCTGCACTTTAGATTAATAAATAATCTGTGCTGTGCATATTATTTATTAATCTAACATATGCTAATGCCTACATACAGATGACACCAGCTATTGTTATATTTTTTAAGTCCGTAGGAAATTAAATTTGGACAATTAAAAATTGTTTAAGGAGTTTTTCTGTTACAGAAAGGTTCGTTTCTTAACAGGAAAGTAAGAAGCATAGAATTAATTAAGTTCTAATTTTTACAAAAATGGAAATCATACTATATAATAAAAACACTTAATCTTACAAGTAAAAAAAACAAGAGGGTAAAAACTTAAAATCCATCAAGTATAAAAATCGTAATTGTTTGAGAGAAAATGCTTCACTTATCTGCTTTGATTAATGAGAAAAAAGTTTTTTCTTTAAAGAAAATTAATTATACTTAAACGAGACAGAGATAGAGAGGCAGGTCAAACTTTAAAGCAAGAGCTCAGCAGCTCTAACGGAGCAACTCGTTTAATAGAACAGGCTAGAGCAACCCATGTAATAGAGCAGGTAAGAGCTAGGTTTCAACAAAGTAGGCAATAACTTTACCCGAAGCAACGGCGGCAACAAACTTTCTACAGCAAATACTTACAAAAAAGTTAAGAAACACCTGCCTTATACTTTAATTTTTTTAAAAGTATTTTTTTGTAAATCTGCGCGCCCGTATAAAGTTCGAATTAAGCAGTAAATAACATTGACTTTGTTTGTATTAGGTTTTAAGCCATAATTGTTTATTTGTATCTTAAAATAGTTCTATAAATAAAAGAAGCAATATTGATAACACAAAAGCCGATTCACTGGTTGCCTAAGTAAGGCTGCAAACCTAACAAATTAAAATGTTTTGAACAAAGTTGGCAATACTTACAGTTTTTGAAGAAGTAAATAAATTGATTAATTAATGCCCTATTTTATGTTTCAAGTCAGATAAATAATGTCTTCCAAAGATAATTTTGTGGAGAGAGTTTTTTCATCGTTTTCTTGTATAAATAATTCCACTTATGCTCAATCACATTCAAAATGATAAATATTATTTTAACAAATCTAATAAGAAATATAATATATGTACATTAACGAGATAGCTACTAGTTTTGATACCTGTTGTATTTACATTACGCATAAAAAATCGGGTACTTAAACTTAAGAATTACTTAACTTAAGAACTTAAAAATTACTGGGGTATTTAAACTTTTAAAAACATACACAAATTATTCAGTAAAAATTGAACTGATACTGATGATGAGATAAAACTTGGCACATATGTTAGTCATATGCATGGCTACACGCGTGCTAAATATCAAAATGAATGAACTCCATAAACCAATACTGGCTACGCCACTAATTTGTTAATGAATGATTTTTACTACTGTGCAATGTGCTCAGTTTATATTTTCCCAATTTTTAAATAAAATCCTTAATTCATGGTAACTTTAAAAAATTTAAAAAAAGAAATTAGTAGCAAACTTCTTTCGAAAATTATACTAAGGCACCAGATGCTTCAAAGAATTTTATCTTAACAGCATTAAATTATAAACCTCATTTTCAGTTCGGTTGATAATAAACCTAAAAGTCAAATAAAAAGAATTATAATTAAAGAAAAACCACAAGATAAAGAGAAATCAAGAAAATTTGATTAAAAGATAGGATGAAAAACCACACTCAAGTAGTTTGGCCTTATTTTGAAATTATTTTATTGAGTGGTTCTGCACTCAAGATTCTGTAACAGAAATCAAGTTTCCATACGACTTAACCTACTCATAAATTAAAATATATGTTGTGTTCTCCTTGATATTACCATAGAAAAGGGAGATTGGACCACTAACTTCGATTATCTTACAATTGCCTATTGTAAATGCTTCATACCAACTTCTTGTTAAGTCACGAAGCTAGTTTCCAGACAACTCGAAAGATCATGAATTATTGTTGATTTTAATATATCTAAAGATAGTTTAAAGCAAAAGTGTTCTAAAGTAGAGCTCAAACATTAAAAAATTCTGGGATGAAGGTATATGAATATATATATATATATATATATATATATATATAATATATATATTATATATATATATATATTATATATATATATATATATATATATATATATATATATATATATATATATATATAATATATATATAATATATAATATATATATATTCTGGATGAAAGTACGCGAGCTGGGCACATTTTCGATGTCCGTTCAAGAGATAGCGTGTTTACAAAAATCGCTAGAAATACATACATATGTATATGTAAATATATATATATAATATATATATATATATATATATATATATATATATATATATATATATATATACCTATATATAAAATTAGGTACAAAATATATTACGTGGTTTAAAGTATTGAGCGCAAAATTTTTAATAGATATTACAGTATGATAACAATAGTAAAATACACCACTGTTTTACATACATAAAAGTTTGCCTAGTACATACATTACTGTACTACACAGTACAGTAAGTCAACAACAGTACGCATACGCTACTGCCCTACGCAGTACAGAATTTCAACAATTGTACTAAAACTAGTGTACAGCACATTATAAAATGTCAGCTATAGTACATATACAACAGTAATACACCCTACATTATGTCAACTATAGTTCATACACTACTCCAGAACACATAACACCATGTAAAGTACAGTACATACGCTACTATTGTACAATGTGCAAGATGTCAAATACAGTATAGACCCAACTGATCTACACAGTATAGTACGTTATAGTATATCTGCTACAGTGCATATACTACAGTACTACACTTACACCACTGAACTGCAGTATGTCTATTACGCCACCAATATTATAATTAAAGATTTTTCAGGAACGTGATTGGTCCTAGCGGTGAGCAATAAGGTTCCACTAATTTAGTACTTTGTCAATAGTAAAGAAATCACAGCGTACTGTTTCCCCTCGTGGTCAAATACATGTATGTATTCTGTTCTGCTGCTTTCCCGCGCCGTGAATTACAGAGCAGTCACACTCTAACTACTTCCACACGTTATTAATTACAAAGTCCAATTTAACATTAGTTGGCAAGAAAGCAGTAATTACTATTTTTACCTCAGTGTTATAGCTCAAGATAATTCCATTGTCTCTCGTGAATTAAGTTAATGGTACTTCATTTGCTTTCAGCTTTCAGCCTTTAAAACTTGACATTTTAAATTTACTTAACAATTCTTTTTACACTAGTAAAGGAATTTCATTAAGTCCTTCACAAAGTCCTTTTATTACTTAAGTTAACTTTAATTTAAATTCTGCGTTGTATGTTAATAAAAGTGGCGTATCTGATAAATTATTCAGAACGTAATACCTTTAAGACTTCCTATCTCTAATAAGGAGAAAGGGAAGAATTGTCAAAACAGACACATACTTTTTACATTTCATCATTTGTACCGTAGGTACAAATGACACAAAGTATTGTGTTTGCGAAAAAAACCAAAACAGGGTTGCCATCGGAATTATCCTTTTCAGGTGTTTTAAGGCTTTCGAATAGTTTTCACAAAGTTGTGAGTGTGGTGTACGTGTGTGTGTGTGTGTTATCATCGTAGGTTATAACTAGGTCTGTTATCACGTTTTTAAAATGTGATCAAAAAAAGACTTGTTTGTTTTAAAAATTCCGTTCTTCTCAGATAATTTTCTCTATATAATATTTAATATTTTTTTATTTTTTTTCTCCAATTTGGAAACTCCACAACTCATCTGACTATCAATATCAAGACCTAATGAGAGAGAAGCTATTCCGTTATCACTCAGGGGGGGAAACTATTAATCTTCTTTGTCTCCTGATCCTTACGTGTTAATACTATGACTGTTTTATTCAATAAGTAACGTTGAAGTAAATCGATGAAAAACATTTAATACAGTTTGTTTTAGTTTTAATTAACGAAGGCTACAATTAAAAATAACTTCTCAATATCGTTAACGGTGTTCTGTTCATTAACGGTGACGGTATCTTTTTCTGCGGTAATGTAAAAAAACTAACAAATTATTATTTCTCTTGTTGGGGGAACAAAATAATGATTCGAGTAATGTTAAAATAACAAACCAATATAATAACTGGACATATGATGGATTTTAAAATCAGGGCTACCAACAAAACTTTGATAATTCAATAAAATGTACCAACATTTATAAATCTTTATAGATGGATCCATTACATTTATGTTGGCTAATCTAGTTTATAGACCTGGTTTTTATTATTACCCTGTTTTTCATTATTCCCTAGCACGGTGGGCGGGTTATTATGGTGGGGGGGGGGGCTTTATTACATAAATACAAACCTCAAAAAGTTTTATTATTACCCTTCTGGAGATAAAATTTGTATTTACTGTAATATTATTTACTCCGATATTGAATTATTGTTGCTTTGTTTTTCGATCAAATTAAATAATTCAAACCCTTTTCTTGTATTAGAAAAGAAAACTTTTGAAATTTTTAAAAGTTTATTTGCAATAAAGAACAATAAATAAGAAGGAGAAAATATTATTGAGTTTTAAATTAAGGAATGAATAACTGAGTAATTGAGAAAAAGACTTTTCTTTTTGTTTTTGAGAAACTGAGGAATTTTTTGAGTTATTAAGAAAAACAAGAAAGGGAGACAAAGGAAATGCTAACGAGGCTGGCTAACAACAGTCACTGGTCTAAACCCCCTAGGAGATTTTATACTGCTGGTTTTACCTTAGTAATAAAAATATAATCTGGTACGGGGTTCCTCGGAACTTTTCCTTACCTTCTTGGATTCCCTACATTTATATCCACAAATTCGGGATTTTTAAAATGGACCTTGGAATATTGAAATTGCCTGATTTTTACAATATTTCTAAATTATACTTTATTACCAGCGGATTTTCTACGCGGTTCTTTGCAACTTTAAGCTTGGTTAGTGCGTCCTTGGAATATTTATTTTTCATTTCTTTCTGAAAAGTGAATGCTAAAAAAAGCATTCACTTAACATTCACCCTCCGACGAGGCATTTGTCCCCCCTATTTCTCAATCAGTCTCAAATTCGTATGTCCACCACTGCACGTTACCTGGGTTTACACTTCGACAGCAAACTAACATGGGCACATCACACTAAACAAAAATGTTTGGAAGGAAACCGTCGTGTCGGAATCCTCCAATGTTTACTCGACAGGTCTAACCTTACACTAGATAACAAACTACTCGTTTACAAAAGCATAATAAAACCATCATGGTCGTCATACGGTGTTGAAGTATGGGATTCCACGAAACCATCAAATCTTAAACGTATTCAAGTTCTTCAGTCAAAAGTTCCGCAAAATAGTTCAAGCTCCCTGGTTCGTATCTAACTTAACCATCCACAATCACCTCAAAATTCCGTTCGTCAAAGACATTGTTTCCTCTCGATACAATTCCTTTCATTCCAAATTAGATTCCCATCCTAATCCTCTTGTCCAAACCCTACATTCCAGAACCATTCCTTCTAATGCTCCACGGCGCCTTCGACGACAGTGGCCGCGTGACCTTCTGTTATAATCAATATTAATTTAAATTCAAAAACACAAAACATTACAGAAAATTCAACTATTCAAAAGTCAACTAATTTCTATTCCAATAATTTAGTTCTAGCCAAATTTTTATATTATAAGTAAAATTTCAACATTTACCTAACCACGCCAAGGAGTATCACCACTGGGTGATTCCTCCTATCAAGACTGCCAAGTCACTTTAACAGCACTTTAACAGCATTAGCACTATGTGAAATACATTTATTGTAGACAATAATCAATCAAGTTAAAGAAATATTCTTTCTGGCTCGCTTTGCTCGTTCTCAATAATTATATAATACAATCATAAGTGTTGAGGTAGTTAAGTTTTAGTGGCTTAGAAAGGCTTTAAAAACCAAGTCAATCTGATTGTGCTCAGATAAAAATAAATCTTGCACCGAGTACCTCGAAATATATTTGACATCATCGCATTTGCTAAACTTATCAATCACATAGGTCCGTTGGACCACGTTTTAGTTTCTAAAGATCCTAAAAAATAGTACTATTTTAATATTCTCATAAAGAACTAATCTATGAAATCACTAGGTTGCCATGTATGATTAAAAATGGCATATGTCATTTCCCTTCAGTTTAAACGGGTGGCTCATCTCAATACCACCATTTGACTTATTCAGGAGCCGTATATTTATAATGATGAGATGTGAGGTTTAGAAAATTCTTGTGGAGCTGTAATTTATGGTAGAGGATGTGAACGACCTAGAACCTGCATTCTAACTAGAAACATCAAACTGTCATTGTTTCCTGTGTTCACCGAAGCTAATTTAGTAACGATCAAACTTAAACAAAACATTTTTTTTTCTTGGATGACGGTCTTACTTGGGTATATAAATTTTTTTTTTCTTTTATATCCCTTTTGTACTATACTTTATAAGCAAGTTCAGAAAAAGTTCTTACGAGTTTGCCGCTTAAAAACACTGCTTAAAAACACGCCCAAGCATATGCTTAGGCGTAGAAGCCTTTGTTCTGCGAAATCGCTGTAAAGATATTCACTGCTAAACACCTTAATACAGAAGATAACATTTTGTCTTGCGGACAACTTCTTTTTACAGTTGCCTTAACTTAGTTCCATTGCGTTCAGTGCTAATTATTCTTAGTGAAAGCATAAAACTAAACTGAAATCCGGGCACATGAGTTCCATTTAATGTCTTAACGTCAATTATTCAGTAAAAGTAAATGTTTCACCATCCACAAGTAGAGGGCCACTATAAGCTGGTGGGTTCTTGCTTAAACTTTTTAACAGATTTCTATAATATATGGATAGATATGTAGGATTTATAAAGAGGGAGTGATTTGCCTTTTTTAGCTTTTATTTACTTGCTTTCATAAATTTTCTAAAGAAGGTGTCCACTACGTAGCTGACAATTTAGACGTTCGTTTTCGCCCGGGACAGCTTTTTTCAGAAACAAATACCAAAGAGCTAGTCATGCCCTGTGAATAGAAAATAGCACCATCCAGATCAGACGGACATTCCTCCACTTCTGAATAAGTCAAATGTTGATATTGAGATGAGCCATCCGTTTAAACTGAAGAGAAGTGACAGATGCCATTTTTAATCATACATTGCAACCTAGTGATTTAATAGATTAGCTTTCTATTATGAGAATATTATCTACATGAGAATATTAAAATAGTACTATATTTTTATCTTTAGAAACTAAAACGTGGTCCAACCAACCTATGTGATCTACGGGGCCACATTAATGCTGCTCTTTTCGGCTTTGATTCGGTCAAATGAGGAACCGAGCGGAATCAATTCCCTTTCAGTACTTTTATGCGACCTACCTCATAAGCCTCATTTTCTTTTAAGAATAACAAGAAATAAATCCTATTTTTCAAAAATTTGCAAGTTCATTAAGAAAGGATAGATGACATTAACTTGTTCATAAATACTAGGACCTAGCAATGATTTGATTAATTTATTATTTGAAAGATGGAAGAAAAACATATGAGACCGTCTTGACGTGGTGGATTTTAATGAATACAGTGATTCAGTATATCTTAACAGTTATTTTAACTAAAATAATGTTAAATCATACAAAAAAAAATATTTTAACAAAATAATAATCACATATGTGTAATTAAAATCGAATTCAACCCAATAATTTCCAGTGGACTTTTTCTAAGTTAATATCGAAAGGGTTAAATTATGGATACAAATTTTTTATACCTCATTCCCTTAAAAAAGAGTTAATATCAGGATATAAACAGTCTCGCTTCAAGTGTACTTTTTAAATTTTGTGAACTGAAAACTATTTATATTTTAAATAAATAATCAGTCAAAACTTACTTTTCAATAATTTTCAAAATTTATTTGTTAAAATTAATTATGAAATTAAAGATGAATTAAATAAATTAGTCCTTATACGGTTAATTTTTATAAATATCGATAGACATAATTCGTTGCCACGAGGTATGAGTGAGCAGAATCGAGTTTGAAAATATATACGAAAAATATATACATATTGGACACCCCACCGACCTGGCAAAAGAGGGGGATCAAGTTTATACGCTAAAATTAATTACCAGCAGTATATCTCTTCTCTTTTTACATTTTTTAAAAAAGACGAAAAAACAGTATTCAAACTTTATACAACTAAAATAAATTTTTAGTTAAATTTTTACACGATATTAGAATATAGAACTTATTCAACAACATAATATCAAGTGGAAATCAAGAAATATATTGAAACAAGATTTTATTTCATTTTTCAAAGTAGAATTAATTACTTTTTTTATGATAATGATTTAGTAAAATTCATGATTAACATAGAAAGACTTATGATTGAATTCAAATACGAAACTTAACCTAAATGATCCATTTCAGGTGTTTTCAAAACCTTTCAAGTGTCTTTTACCAAGATGATATGCGAGTTTGTTATCATCGCAGCTTCTACTGTTTTATGCTTGAAAGTTAAAACTGAATTAAAATTATAGGGTTCGGCTTTTTCTTTTGTGCAATTGGTCCTATTTTGAGCTATATGCGGTCGAAACTGACGCACCTTAACATTAGCTCTAAGATATTAAGAATTTCGCAATAAGATAGGTGTCTAAGTAAAAACTTAGTACACTTATTTATTACTTCAAAGGGTACACTTGCACTAAATTTCAACTTTATGGAATATTTTTTTACAATTTTTTAAAAAAACGTATACAAATCATTCGATTAAATTGAAAAAATGTTGATAATGATATGAAACTTAGCACATATGTCAGTCTTATACAAAGCTACAAGCTAAAATTTTAATTACATCGCAACAATTTTCCATGTTTTATGATTTTTAAAAATGAGTGCTGAATTATTATTGCAAATAATGCCGTCATAAATACTATATTTTCCGAATAGCACAACTACAGCGGTAGACTGATTTTTGTACAAAATTTCAACTCTCTAGCATGAATACACTGGGCGCTATAATGATAACAGACACACACAAACAAACACATACACACACACACACATACAGACAGACAACTTTGCGAAAACCACTCGGGAGGCCTTAAAAACGCCTGAAACGCATCGGTCCGTTTAAATCCCGGTTTCAGATTTTTTGCAAACATTTATTCCCACAGTATAAATGAGAAAAAGTAAAAATATTTATAATATAATATAATTATTAATTATAAATTCATTAAATAAATTATAATATTATTTATTTCGAGCAAAATCCCTTCCCTCTACTTGGGAATAAAGACTTTTATTCAATTTTTATTTAATTAAATTAATTGTATTCAATAATTACTTAAACTAGAATGGCAACATAGATAGAAAAGTCGATCAGTCAAAAGTCGATTGATTGTAATTATCGTAAATATAAATTTTCACTGAGTTATAACATTAATTAATTATATTATAACTGTTAGCGTTAAGGGTCCTTAAAATACATTTGCTCAACACGTACATACACAACAGACAACAGCAGCGTTTTTTGTATCTCTAGGCCCTAAAACGTGGCTGTGTAAGGAAAAAAGGGGAAGTTATGTTTTGGTTATGCTATAGTTTCTATATGACATAGATAGATTGATGTTTATACTCCATAAACTAAACAATTTTTCCTCCTAAAATAACAAACAACCCTAAACCCCAATAAAAAGTTTAAACTTTAAAAGACCTACAATTATTTTAAATTGTCAAAAAAAAATATCCAAAAAGTATCCTAAGCTCTCTAACAAAGTAATAAAACAACAAATCAAATACATAAGAGGCAAATATTTATCCAGAACTAAAATTTCTGATTCTCACAGTATATAATTTTATAAATTTAAAGAATATAGTTCTTAAAGAACAAGGTCTTCATTACAATTTTAAAGAACTTGTTTGCGTAATTAATGAATCAGACGTTTAGCTTCACTGAGGGAGGCTTCTTCAGGACATCATTGATGTGTTCACAATGCTCTACGAAACTGAAGCTGTTGGGCTCAGTTTTTTAAAACAGTGTGACATCCATAATGTCCTACATCCATGAAAATTCCTCCTATGGTGGAAGCGGATCTACACATTGACCGATTCACCACCGGAAGATCTAAATCATTAAGTCTACTATCGTGAAAGCCTACGCAGTTTATTATTTTTTCATGTTAAAATAGTTCTATATGTTCAAAGAAAATTCAGCCGAATTAATACATCGTTCAATAGAAAAATATTTTGATAATAGAAACAAAATATTAAAAAATATATTTCATAGAAAACGAAAAAAGTTAAGTAAAATATATTTTTGCATTGAAAAAGGCAAAACAAATAGAAACATTTAGAGTCCCAAAAAATACATTATATTAAGTGTATTGAATAGAGGAAAAACAGAGATGAACAAGTCAATAAAAATAACAAAACGATGTTTTATATGACAAATAAAATTGGATCGAGGGGTTGCCCTTGAAGCACTCCTGTGTATTTGGAGAAGACTAAGTGCATTACAAATATGAAAATTACATACTAAATATGCTTTCATGTTGAATAACATCAGGAAAATTACTAGTAGAAAACATCCTTTCATCAAATTACATTATTCCTGAGGAATAAAGAATTAAATTTCATTGGTAAGTAAAATCAAACACATAAGAGTACAAAGATTATATCATAAATAAAGCACTCTTTTTTTTAAAAAAAAAAAAATTGTTTTAATACTAGTATCAGTTTCCATTATTTGAATTGTATTAATGTCTGATTAAGTGTCTTTATTAACATTGTAATAATAAAACTTGCTTTTATTATACTTGGTATTTTTGTACAAATATCAGTCTACCGCTGTAGTTGTGCATTCAGAAAAGTTCTAAAATAAAATCTAAAATTCGTCTCGAGAAATATCATCAGTGTACATATAAACTAACTTAAATTTATTATTGCTATTTGTAGGTGGTAAAGTTAGAATGATGGGAGAATTCTAAGATCTAGGGAACAAAAGAAATGGAGTGTTTTTACCTGTACTACCTGTACTAAGTATTTTATTGGCATGCCTTGTATTATTCAATAGTTAGTTAAGTGCCCAACAGTATTAAAATAAATGAGCGCTGAAATACTAATAATGTCCACATATAAAGTCTAAAAAACCAAAAAACTATTTTGGTTGACCAAAAACTATTTCGTATTATAATAAATAAAGTCACTAAATTAAATTGAATTGAAATATAACTTTTTATTTTTCATTTATACCGTAGGCATATAAGAAAAGAATTGTGTTTGCAAAACAATGCGAAACCGGCATGTCACTGGCATTATCAGTTTCATATGTTTTAAGGCCTCCTTAATGGTTTCCACAAAGTAGTCTGTATGTGTGTGTGTGTATCTGTTATCATAGTGGCTCCCAGTGTATTTATGATAGAGAGTTTTATTTTTGTACAAATATCAGTCTACCGCTGTAGTTGTGCATTCAGAATTTTTTTGTGTGACGTCATTAACCCCCAATAATGACTTAGCAAAAATTTAGCAGAAAAATTGTGCAATCGGATTGAGATTTGGCAAGCATGCAACCATGTATAAGACTAACATATGTGCTAAGTTTCATTTTGTAATCAGCATTAGCTCATTTTTTATCAAATGACTTGGGTACGTTTTTTTAAAAAAAAAATATAAAAAATCGGCAAATAATGCAATTGAGTTGAACTTAGGTACAAAAGTATACCTTTACATCATAAATAATTACACTAAGTTTCGTTTCACTATGACAAGTATATCCATTATTTTTGTTGGATCATAAAAGTTAAGCAGCATAGAGCGTGGTCAGTGCTGTATGGGTGATCAAGACTGATGCATTTACTATTTGATGACGAGCAAAGCGAGTCCAAAGACATGTCATAGTATATGTTTTTCGAATTGTATATTCTGAGGACGCGCTAAGAGAATCCGATGTTATGAGGAAAAATTCTGAGGTACCCCAACCTGATTTTTTAAAATTGTACTTTTAATGTCTTACTAAAAACGTTTTTAAAAACAACAGATAAAAGCATTCTTCTTTGTCTGATAAAAGCATTCATTTACAATTTTAATATGATTTATATTTAAAATAAAATATAATAAAAAAATTCAATGAGATAATTATTATTAAGTTGTTAGAATAATAAATATACTAAAGGAAGACTTTACTTAAAACAAATATGCCAAAAAACAGAGTAAATCTCTACTTTAAATTTAAAAGCTTTAAGCAAAATTAACAAAGAGAGCAAAAGTTAAAAACACAAAGAGACGTTACCTTTTAAAATCAAGAGCCCATAATCAGACAACTCTGTTCATTTGAAGTAAATAAATATCTTCAACATTTCATCAAAGATATTTAATTTGCTCTTATTTTTTCCTCTAATTTCTTTTTATCTTTAAACTCTTCTAAAAAAAATTAGGAAACCTGAAAGAGCTCCTTTGATAAGACGAGGTAGGCTATCAAGTAAAAGGCATCAGTTAATTATACTCTTTTTAAAAAAAAAAGCTTTTTCTTTTTCTTAAAATTTATAAGAAAATTACGCATGTAAGATGATACGAAATGTATAAGAGAAATTCTATTTACGGTTTTTGCTTTAACTTATTTATACCGTAAGTATATTGGAAAAGTATTGTGATTACAAAATAATGCAAAACTGTGATGTCACCGGAATTATCCGTTTTAAGACCTCCTGAGTTGTTTTCTCAAAGTTGTCTGTGTGTGTGTCAGTTATCGTAGCTTCTAGGGTTTATGCTAGTGAGTTGAACTTTATATAAAAATCAGTCTACAGCATTAGTTGTGCTATTCGTAAATTATTTTTTATGACGTTATTTATCTCCAATTGTAACATGAATGATGATTGTGTTAACACTTAGATGAATTCCACCATCACGGTGTTATTCGATGATTTGTATATATTTGAATTGTTATAGTAGAAAGGGGAGATTTCTAGGTAGAAGTATGAAGATTTGTAGGTCTATGATAAGTATTTTGATGGATGGTCCCTAACCGCTTTACAGCGGTGTGGTAGATGTTATTTTCTTATCCGTTTATTTTATTTTCTTTTAGGAGTTTCTGATTCTTTTAGAAGTTGTTTGAGTGTTTAGAGGTGTCTTTACTTTCTTTATTTTATAGGAAATTTTGTTTAGGCTTTCGTTGGTTGTATAGGAAGGTTTCGGTTGAACAGGTTGTTGTTGTTGTAAGTTGGAAACGTGTCGCAACCACACGTTTCGTGTTGAAAATTATTAATTACTTTGTTCTTATCACTCTTCTGGTGGATTAACTTGATCTAAACAATAGTAGTTGGATTCGTCGTAGTTTTATTCAAAAATTTTGGTGTTTAAGTGCCTGCGAACTGAGTGATTGATTGGTGACTTAGGTTGATATCGGTTGGTGACTAGCGTCCACTCTCTGGCTATGTTAGGTGCTTCATCCTAGTCTAATGTTTGGGTATTTCTACCACAACCAGGTTGGCAGATAACTCTACTTGTCCTTGGTATACTCCTACCTTACGGTTCAGAACGGACAGAATTTACGCCCGTTTTCTGACCGAACCTCCTCATACCACACCTAAAATTTCGGAGCGAGCTACTCCAATAATTTAAGATTCATCCGATGCTTATTTTATTATTTATCATATCTATTAAGATAGTAAACTCACGAGCCTCAAAATCTATGTACGCGGAGCCAGAGTTCATGTAGGACGGCAGAGGACTGCCGTAGGTACAAACTGTACGGCCCCAATGGTACCATTTGCTCAATATTAAATGTTATATAAACTTAATGGTTCTTGGGATCAGTCTGATCTATCTGAGCTCTTTACTGATCTGTTTAAGATCAGTGCTTATATGAGATATCGTCTCAGCTTAGTGAATGGTCGGACTGGTGCTTAACCATTTAACAGTCTTGTTTTTATTTTATTTTTCAGGGCCAAAACAGGAGAATCTTTTGACCAATATATACTTTTTATCATCTATAATTATTTGTTTGTGTGTCTATCTTACATCCTCTGGTGTTCCCCATTTACCAGTTCCGTCCTTTTCCGGCCAGATTAAACTCTGTCAGTACCGTTATTTTTTAACATACAATTTGCCAAGTATATGCTTGTGGCCTTCACCATATAAATGGGGTGGCGCTCAATTTTTAAGAGAACTCAGATATAAGCTATACAAAACCTGCTCCCAGAATGCAGCCGACCTGAGCTGGGTCATTAACAATACGAACTTGTACCGCAGTATCTTAATTGCTGCCTACACAATATTTACTCAGCAAACATTTCTAAAAATCATAATACGCGGAAATTTGAAATTTAGGAGGCATGTAGCCATGAATAATATTATATTATTCGAAATTGTATTTGAAGGTCAGAGTGAGTTCAAGCTTTGTTGGCGCCCTGATGAGTTAGGCGTTACGAAACAGAGCCATCAATGATGACGAATATCGTATGATGCAACAGTTCCAACTTACGGTTTGTAAGTGAAGTGATTAAATGAAACATTTTTTTTATTGATTTTAGCGAATTTTCATTATGAAAATGACGTTTATGAGGTTGTTCGGATGGCGGAAGTTGAGGGTGGGAGTGAGCGGAATCGGTTCCTATTGGCTCCCTGATGACAAAAATATATGTCCGAAAAAAGTTTATATATATATATATATATATATTATATTATATATATATATATATATATATATACATATATATATATATGTATTATATATATTATGTATGTAAGAGTTTCTACCCTTTCTTATGGCGAACGATAACTCTTGAAGGCGTTCTCAAATTGAAACGAAACTTCGCAAATCGCGAGATGTTGTGGAGGTTACGAGGCCTATTGTTTATAAAAACATTATGACGTCATCAACCAAAGTTATGACGTCATGAAAAAAATTTTTTTTGAAACTTGAAATGGCTTTAAAACAAGGTATTTCATATTTAGGTAGACGGCTAGCTGAATCGATTAAGACCAATTTCAGCTCAATCAAACCATCACAAATGGCGCAAACAGTATACTATATATATATTATAATGTTGTATATATGTATACGTCTAGGTCAAAGACTCGTACGATATCTGTTGGGTTCAGTAGTGTTAGAGGGTGGGGATATCGTATAAAAGAGGGGCCTCTACCTCTTGCTCCATCCTGGTTAGCCTACTGTCCCAGAGAGAGGACAAAAATGGCTTTCACTGATCCAGCCGAGCTAAGCAGGCCTGTAAAGAGGAAAAACCTCGAGGTAGTCTTTACATAGTCGAAGTCATTCTAAAACGATTGCGACCGGTTTCAGCTCAATCGGACAATCCTAAGTGACGAAAATGGTATTTTTATTTTAAAAAATAATGAATATATTTTTTTAACCCTAAAGATTATAAACAAAATAATCTTGAATAAATAAACAATTTGTTTACAAAAAAAAGTTTGACATTTTTCTTTAAATTGCATAAACAATCATAAATGTATTTAAGAGTTAATGCCCTTTGTACGGTGGACGATAACTAAAACTGATGAAAGATGAAACTATAATCTTTTCTTACCCTTTATACAAGGTTACTCCAACAGTTGCAACGTGTGGATTTCTTTCTTGTATTCTTTATACCTCTATAAAAACGTATTAGTTATGTATTTAAATATACTTATTTTTTTACATTGCTTGTTAACTGTAATATCATTGCTTACTATTAATAATAGAGGATTAATAAAATCAAATTTGTGACAAAGCCTTTCAGGCCCGCGAAGCGGCCTGTGAAACGAGGCTATGAAATTCGCTAAATACGTGGCAAAATGCCATGTAACAAAAACGATAATGAAACCATACATTACATAACACAACAATGTGGCGCGAAGCGGTCCGGTGGGCCGACGCCGCGGAGCGGACGAGGCGCGAAGCGCCGAGACCGCGTAGCGGCTACGGGCCGAAGGCCCGTATTTTTTATTTAAGTGATTTTACTGCTTTGGAAATTAATTATTTCCAAAGCGAGCCAATAAACTAGCGAAGCGAGACAATGAATTAATATCTGTAGCAGTAAAATCTCATTTTACAATTTAGTTAAATTTGCCATTAAAATTGGATCGAATTACATTAGATGAAGATGTAGAATATATAAATAATAATTAAAATATTAATAAGAAATTTAACATTGAAAATTTACATTTTAAACATACGAACTCATATTACCATAATGTAATAAATAAAGAAAAGGCAGGAATGAAGAAAATCTAAAGCGTGAGCTGTATTCTCTCCAACATCATAATTAACTTGGCTATAAATTGTATCACATTGAATATCTCTGTAACTTATTGCTTATCAGCTTTTGCATTGCTTGTAACGTATTGTAACACCAAGTCAGTTTAAATTTAATACAGAAAAATATATATCATTTGATTCTACCGAGTTTTGCAAAACATGAATAGTTGACACAATATAATTGTGCGAAAGACACCTAGAAAATGTAACAAGCAAAAGGCAATGCTACATCTGGGAACTGTGGCATCATTCGATATTCGACATCATTGATGGCTCGACATCAATGATATAGTAGTCAATAAATAGTAATACATATATAATAATCGGGTGCGGTGCATTGCGGAACTTTTACCATTTTGAACTTGATTCGCTCGTCTTTAAAACTTATCTAATTTATTTTGCTTCTCACGTCAGTTTGCTTCTCAGTTATTAAAAGCATTTGTTTTATTATTTCTTGCAGTCCCCATCCAAGTGCTGACCTTACTCGATGTTGCTTAACACTCGTTATTTGACCAAACGGAAGATATTCTAGCCGTATGAAACGTAGGATATAAGAAATACATTAAGAGAATACTTCAGGCAAGTTTCAACTTAATTTGATTATTTTTTAATTAAATTAGTTTTTTTCTATTTTAACGGTTTTCAACAAAACAAATACATTTTATTCAATAAAAATTAAGCAAATCCTCAAAATGAGAAGCAACTTTAGACATTTATTGGTCTCATATAATACTAAATGTATGCTACATTTAAAGGGAGACAGCTTCAGCGATTAGGTCCGTAAAAGCGCCGGGAGCAGAGCAAATAGTAAGCTTGTCATAGTGAGCAAATCAGTTAAACTCGTGTATTTCTGTTCTAATGGGAACAAAAACTTTGCTTGAGTCTAAAGAAAAAACTCAAGTACCTAATGGTTACTTGATTATCAGATATTTGATATGCAATTAGTTCATTTTAATAAGTCTCGTGTATGTTAGATTAAAAAAGTTTTTTTTGCTAATTTCTTTTAAATCCCTTTTAACTCTGCTTGTTAAAAGGAACACAATATACATATCTCGGGATGTTTTTAAGGGTTTAAGATACGTAAAGCCCTTTTTAAGCTTATTTGTAGAAACAGCAAATCCATTATTGTATAAAATAGGTGTTATCATTAATGAATAAAATTTTCTCTCTCTAAAAAAAATGCATCTCGTTATTAAAACAAAAACTTTTAACACCACAATGCCAACACAATAAAAATTAGTAGACACGATAATGCAGAGAGTGCAATGAGAGTATTACATTGCCAGTTGATACTGGCACAGTATCAACACTCTTGGCAAGCACAATGAAAAAATTATAATTTTGCTAGAAAAAAAAAACATTAACGACCAAGTTAAGTTAAGTTATAAAATAAATTAGAAAGACACATTAAAGAAAATCTCTTAAGAATTTTTTTAAACTAAACTTAATAAAAAAAAATCAGGTACGGTACTCCTCAAAACTTTTCCTCATCGCATTGGATTCGTTACGCTCATCCTACCTTCTGGTACAAAACACATGTGCTTAAGATATCCAGTATTTTTGGTTTAGTATAATTTAAGTGCTATTAAAAATTCAGCATGTGTAGTGTATAAACTAACAGCAAAAGCAAACGTTTTCATATCTTGAAATTACTAACAAAGAAAGATATAATTTATAGAAACATTTCCTTTTAGCTTACAAAAGCACAGCTTATATAGAGATCTTTATGCACGCTCTTGGAAGCAAGTTATTTAAATCAAAATACTCTTAAAAAAAGTTCGAACAAAGAAACACTCTTTCTAAGTAATAAAGAAAGAAAACTTAACTTAAAAAGGTTTCATAGGGAAAGCTTGAAACTTCTTTTGTCCTATTTTAAATACCAAATTTTCATTCCACGGGCTTAAAATCCTTTTTTCTAAAGTTTTCATTTCCTCAGGTCCTCTTGACCCACCTCAAGTTTTAGAGTAACTACTTGAATTAAGTTTAAGAGGGAGCTTTTTTTAGAAAATTTGTCTTAGCTAAGAGATACCTGGGTGAGAAACTTTTCAAGTACTATAGATCGATGCGTTTAAACAAAATCATTTTCCTTACATTCAAAAAGACAAACAGTCAACATTCTAAAAATGTTGTTTAAAAATAATTCAATAATGAACACAGCAATTATGTAATAAGTGTTTAAATTAGTAATGTTTATTAGTTTTAAATACTATTATGATATAAATTTAATATTATTTGAGATATTGAGTAACATATACAATTGAAGTAGGAGGTTTACACAGTTAGTTAAGTGATAGGTCAAGTAGTTTAAAGGGTTAAAGGACGGTATGGGGTAAGGTATCTTACTCTGTTAGATGCCTCTGTCTTTATTAGCTTCTGTTTTTTTACTCTGTTCTAGAGTTCTCATTTATACACTACTTAGAATTGCTTTGGAAATACCTGAATACTTTGATACTATTACTTATGAGATTTAAACTTAAGTATAATTGTTAGAATGGAGAACATAAAACAATTATCATAAGTAGACTGTGAAATAGAAACTTTAGAGCCTAAAAATTTTGCTTAAAAAGAAATAGTCATAAAAACAAGGACTAGGTCATAGGTCATAAAAAAAGTCCGTCTAACCTACACTGTATTACATCCTAAAGAGTTAATGTTTTCCCGTAAATAGTATGTAATATTTATTATAAAAATAGAATGTATTTTTTGGGGGGGCAGCACCCCCAAAATTTATAAGGGGGACCCGACCAAAAAACATTTTTTATTGGCTCAAAATCCATTTCAGGTCAAAATAAGTTGTTTAGAGCAATAATTTTTTTTTGGGGGGGGGGGGGCATCTACCCCAAAATTAATAAGGGGGTCTGACCCAAAAAATAGAATAAAAAACAACAAAATGTATTAACACAAAATCAATGTCTGGAGATAAAATCTTGTATACACCTTGGAAGTAAAATGCAATCCCCCCCCCCGCAATTACCTGCCTCGGCTTCGCTTCGGGAGTTAATAGTCATAACTCCCGAGACGAAGCCGAGGGAGTTAAATACTTTCGTTCCCTCGGCTTACGCTTTAGAAACCAATTAACAATGCAGGGAAATAATATCACCTTGGTGCATAAATAACTTTACTGAAACCAAATAGTGCCAATAAAATAAAACGATTGATACATTGTTTAATCTTATATGACAATTATTTTTCTGAGTTTTTCCAAATTTGCTTAATACAAAATCATTAATGACAGTTAATGACGTCGTAAAAGCATATTTCTGGCCCCACCAAGTTTTAAGTCTTTAGAATAAACACTTTGGGAGCTACCATGTTTAAATACTCACACATTTTTGCTTTTTCTGTATACTCCCAGTATAAATGAGGAAAAGTAAAAAGCAACATGGTAGTTAAAAGAGTTTAACAGAAAACCGTGTATAAAATTTCTTTTACATTTTTTTTAAAGATAAAAGAGACAGATAAAACCCAAACAAAAAAGTCGAATAAAAAGGGTTAATTGTGCCTTGGTTTAAATTTAAGTTTAAGGGTTTCCTTTGGGTTAAGTTAAAAAAAAATTAGGTCATAAAAATTAAATAAAATTTTTAGTACAACATTAAATTTTTTAAGGCATTAAGATACCTTAGAGAGAAATGCAAAAGAAAAATTAGGAAAGATCACAGTAACGAAATAATGAGATGAGAAGTATTATAATTTTTACTTTTCCTCATTTATACCGTATATATAGGAAAATAATTGTGTTCGCAAAAAATCCGAAACCGGGATGTCATCTGATGTTATCCGTTATGTGTGGCCTACAATAATTATCCCACAAACATTTTAAAAAATCACAAATCTTCATATTATTTTTATATTCAGCTGAAATTTTGTGACGACTGTGACAGCTGAGAAGAACAAATATACGACTGTAAACTGTTCTAAAAAAATACGGAGTTCTGTTTTATAATCAGTTTTATTGATTGACATATATATTTCAAACAAAATGGTATGTCATTAATTGACATAATGTAATCAGATCACGTTTCATTGATGAAAATTCGCTTATATCGTGGCAGTACGCCACTTACACAACCATTATTATGACAAACTGACAAAGTACAAGTTCAACACAAAGTTTGGCATCTTTGCGGAACGGCAAATATGCCAAAGGCCTCTTGTTTTATCAGATGACTTGTGTACGTTTTTTTATAAAAATCGGAAAATAATCTAATTAATGTAATAAATAAGTACAAGAATTTTTGTTTCAATACGAGAAGTATATCCATGATTTTTTTTGGATTATAAAAGTTAAGTAGCATTGAGCGCGGTCAGTACCTGGATGGGTGACGGCTGGGAATGAAAAATAAGTATTTACTACTGAGGACGAGCGAGACGAGTCCAAAAATAAGTTACAGTATAATTTTTATGACTTGTACATTTTGAGTACGAGCGAAGCGAGTCCGAAGTAAGGAGGATAAGCGTAGCAAATCTTATATGATGAGGAAAAGTACCTAGGTACCCCGTACTCGATTTTTGTTGTTTCATAAGACGAGACTTTTTTAATTGTTATAGTAAAACGTGTGTGGTACCTAAATTTTAATTGGATATCGCCGTTTCAGAATCTACTAGCTCAAAATCAATAAAGTCGGTGTAAACATGTTTGTCTAATATGCCTGCATTATGGACATGTGCATTTTGAGTTTATTTGTCTGATTAACACGATCTTAACAATAACAACTCTAAATTAATTAAAATAAAAAATTAAGATTAAAAATTAAATCTTTAAGAAAATTTTTAAGACAAAATTAATTTTTTTTTTTTAAATTAATAAGTTAGCTTTTATCCTAAAATAAAATTTAAAGTATAATGTGTTAAAATTATATAAGAACAATTTCAACGTACGGTTTTACTTTTTATCAAACCCTAAATTAATTGAATGATAACAAAATTTTAAGATTAAGCTTTTCAGTTTGCTGAAATACTTGACTACGGCAGGGAAAATTACTAGAGAAGGAAAATCAACATTGTGTTGAGTTGAAGTGATAATATAAACCCAATGAGTTCGAGCATTGCTTCCTTTAATTTATGTTAAATCGTGTCATCTTAAAATAAACAAGAAGAAT
Source organism: Microvelia longipes (assembly GCA_018340805.1). Classification (NCBI taxonomy): domain Eukaryota; kingdom Metazoa; phylum Arthropoda; class Insecta; order Hemiptera; family Veliidae; genus Microvelia; species Microvelia longipes. The sequence goes on along the minus strand of JACMZG010001913.1, from coordinate 14,433,245 downwards.
ATTCCTTCATGTTAAAAGTTTAAGGACCTGTAGGTTAAAAAAACGTTTAAAAATCAGCAGATAAATCAAGATTAGTGTGAATTCTAGAAAATCATCTGCAGGTGATTTAGGATCATGTGCAGATTGGCTAAATTCAAAGGAACTTCTTTAGAAAGTTTCTTCTGAATACTTAAACAAAGGATGTATGTGTTGATTTTATAAATATCATCTGCAGGTGATTTAGGATCATATGCAAATTGGATAGATTCAAAGGTACTTCTTTAGAAAGTTTCTTCTGAATACTTAAACAAAGGATCTATGTGTTGATTTTATAAATATCATCTGCAGGTGATTTAGGATCATATGCAAATTGGATAGATTCAAAGGTACTTCTTTAGAAAGTTTCTTCCGAATACTTAAACAAAGGATGTATGTGTGGATTTTATAAATATCATCTGCAGTTGATTTAGGATCATATGAAAATTGGATAGATTTATAGGTACTTTTTTAGAAAGTTTCTTCCGAATACTTAAACAAAGGATGTTTGTGTGGATTTTATAAATATAATCTGCAGGTGATTTAGGATCATATGAAAATTGGATAGATTTATAGGTACTTTTTTAGAAAGTTTCTTCCGAATACTTAAACAAAGGATGTATGTGTGGATTTTATAAATATCATCTGCAGGTGATTTAGGATCATGTGCATATTGGCTGGATATTAAGGTGCTTCTTTAAATGACTACTACCAAAGAAGGGCCTTTGGCTTTAGATCCGAATCCTTGTTTATTTAGTAAACAAGAGTTTAAAGATTCATTTTAAAGTGGATAGTATATTCTCGGTTTTTCGTAGGTTACATTTTGTTTAGCACAAAGAAGCGTCGTCAGTAGGATGGTTGACCAATGGGATGAATCCTGATCTTTTCCATTTAAAGACACGCGAGGAGAGTCAAAGATATAATAAATGACAAATTAGGAGCATTTTAAATTCTTTTGCCGATCGAAGCTAGTGCGTAGTTGTAAGAATGACCGTAGTGAATCTGTTAAGGTGAGGATAAATTCCGAAGAACCCCGTACCCATTTTGTTATTTAAAACATATTATTCCTTATAATTAACAAATTTAAGGACAAATTTAAGCAGGATATTGCTGTATTATGTTTTGTTATCAGTATTGAAACTGTAAGACCGATTGGAACTATTCTCTAGTTTATAGTCTATTTTCTGTTATTAGAATACGCGGGAAATGCTCCTTCCATATTATTATTATTCTAAAAGGTAATGTTTTACTGAGGTACATTTCTAAACTAAACATCTACGTTATTAAAAACTTTATTAGTAAATTTTTACTCCTAATATCTGTTTTTAGTATCCGGCTTTAAGCAGTGTCTGATTTCTTCAGAAATTATACACTTGCTACAATGAAGACACTGCTAAGAATTTCTTCGAAATTCCAAGCTTTAAAATAATCTTTAATATTAAACTTAAAACTATATCCATACTTGGCAGTTCTTATAAAAGTATAATCTAAAGAAAAAAAGAAAAAAGAAGAAAAATATCTTAAAGTAAAATGGTCTCACATCTGGCGGAAACAAGGAAGTTATATGGTTATAGGAATGCTGCCAAGAAAAGGTTATTTCAGTGTTGTAACAAATTGGAATGACCCTTATCACGAAATAGCCCTGGAGCAGAAATTTGCTCTGCCAGGTGTTATCTTGTTGCCAAACATTGCTTGGCCAATCTACAAATAACATTAAATTCGAGGATACTATATTATAAGTTATATTTTAAAGAAAAAATGCACTTCTCGAAAAATCAAAAAATAACTTAAAGAAGGTATTATAAAAACAGTAAGACGAGCTTAATTTTAACGATGTAGGCTTATATAAGTTTTTGAATAAAAAAATATGTATGAAGTACTCGAATACCTAACTTTAGTACTTAATAAAAACTAAATATGCTTGATAAATAATAAATATGTAATTATTAAAAACGCTCAGCTAAGATAAAATTGCAATATTCTTAGGGCCATACGATTAGTACCCTATAAGAGAAAAATAAATGTTACCAGGGTGATTACTCTGATAGCTGTGGGACACAGTGAACTGCAGAAATAATAAGTAATATAAATAGATAGAATTTAATATGGCAGTATGATAACAAAGCTGGCAATAACAATAAGGACATAAATGAGATTGCGGTAAGAGCCTCTTACTAGTTATGTGCCGAGTCGCCATTTTAAGTTCATTGAGTCGATTTTTTCGATTCTATTTGAATAGTCTATTTTTTATAAGTCGATTCAATTTAAGTTAAGTCGATTTTAGTCGATTAGTTGTTTTGTATCTCTTTAGTTTAGTCGTGTCGATTCAAATAAACTCAAGTCGACTCGACTTAAAACGACTCAAGTGACTTGAATATACTCTTGTCTAATTGAATTATTGACTGAGTTGATTCAAGAAGACCAAAGTTAATTTAAATTTACTTAAGCCTGATTTAAATAAACTCAAGTCGATTCTAATAATAATACATATTTAAATCGATTCCAGTCGGCAAATGACAAATCAAGTCGATTTGAATCCACTCAAATCGGCTTGTATCGACATAACTTGATTAAAGTCGATTTGAACCGACTTGACTTTAATCGAATCAAGTCGAGTTGAATCGGACTCGGATCGACTTCAATCGACGTTAGACTCAAATCAATTTCGAGTCAATTATTTGTTGAGTCGAAACACATAAAACAGATGTAAAAAATCAATTTGGCACATCACTTGCTTTTACCACAACCCAGGTAGAGCCAATGTTTTAAACTTAAAAACATTGTTAAACTTGTTGCAATGCTTCTTGTAAAGGTGCAATATGTTTCATTGCATGAATATGGTTCTAAGCAAAACTTCATTTTAGGGACCTGTCTTATATGCCTTACAAAAAGACTTCCAATTCCATGATAACTACATAGTTTATATACATCCGTCAAATAATATAGTTATGATATAACATTTAATATGATAAACAATATTCTCACGATCATAAAATTACGTTGTATTATGAGTGCATCCAATAAATGGATCTAGTTAGGTTATAATTTATGGTTGGTAGGAGTGCAACCTAATTTATACTCTAGAATCTAGAACATATATGAACTCAAGCCGACTGGCCTGATTTAAGAAAATTTAGCTTAGTAATTTATAACAGTTAATGAGATCGTAAATTAATTTTCGAGAAATACACTGATCGTAGATTTTAACCCAGTAGTCTGCTTGGAAAGTACAAACTATACGCCTATGAGACTTAATTTTATCTCGAAGTCTAAGCGACCTTATTGACTATCCAACAGTTAATCTAAAAATATTATGTCCTAAAATGAGAAAAAGTAACATATATAAATCGACTGCTATTTGTAAAAAATAATATTGCGTGATACAAAGCGATGATTTAAACAGTTTAAAAAGACTATTAAGCTTAGAGTGGATGCTTCACAAACCAACGTGGTATTTCCAATCTTAAACCTATAATAGCTATTTTGGTAGATACAAAAGCAGTTAGATGTTTTGCGTGTTTAATGATATATTAGCAAACGGAAATCCAGATATATTTTTAGATGAAAAATAGATGTATAGTGAAAAATTCCGGCGCGGTGGTCAGAATGCTGGGTTAATTTCCAAAGGAAATTCTCTATAAAATATTTGAGTTAAAGTGTTTAGGTTTACTTTAACCTAAACATAAAATGCGAAATTTGTATCCACTGTAAAAAGGAACGATTTTTTTGTACAGCTCAGAGTTTATTTATTTGCCTTGAGGAGCGCTGAAGATCGCATTCTTGTTTTAGTTCAGCTATAGCTCCGCTAGATAGCAACACTGTTTTTAAATGTATTTATTTCTTTCTGTTATCTATTTCTAATCTAAATTCAAAATTAAATTTAAATTAATTACATATTTTTAATTGGGTAATAAAATTATTATTTACTATTTTTAACAGTGATTTAAGTGACACTGAGCTATTAGCAACTTTACCAGAGTTAAAACTTAAATAATTAAAACGGTCATTTTGTGAATGTTTTTTTATTACTCTTTACCTCAGAAAAATACCATAAAATTCATGTCTATGAATGTTTTTTTTTTATCTCAGCTCTTTTTACTGACTCGCTACGCTCGGCAGTAAATATAAACGCTTCAATGCCTAGTAGTATAATATACTACTATCCGTACCTCGTTAAAGTAAAGAAACTAAGGAAAATAAAATAAATTTGCATTTAAAAGTGTTTGGTGATCGTCTGGGTACCTTAGCATAAATTGCTGAAGATTTTTGCTATCAATTATCCCCAAACTTTTACTAGGACTAAAGATAATTTTTAAATGTCTGGGATAATTTTTAGTTTTTATTGTACAAAAATGGCCCGGCTTGCGGGCCTCTACGCCGAATTTTATTCATCCATTGAAGGATTTAATTTTAGTGCAACTGAAATATTCTACTAGGTATAATGAAAAAGCGATTAAGGGAATTTAAAAGAGATACGGATAACACAGTGTTAATCACACAGGCGAAATTCACTTTATTACAGACATTCCATGTTAAAAACTATTTCAACTATTTCTCTTCCATACATTTGCAAAGATGCATAAAAGCGGTTTGCATTTATTAAACCGATAATATCACAAGCATTATATTAAAATAGAGGGTTTTAAGTGAAATAACTCTACCACATTTATCACTAGATGAAACGTCTAGTTTACGACATTTCTATTACTTGATATCTTCCTTGGCGGTGTTTACCCCCTCCTCTACCTAGCTGTTTATCTTCGTCTGCTTTACTCTTATGCTACCCAACATTTTTATGTCTAAGTTTTCTATTTAGACGACAAAGGAAATAATAAACCTCGCATCAATCTTAATAGAAAATACGTTTGCTTCATATAAAGAATAGAAGTTGCTGCAGGCTTACGTTAATGTTACGTCACGTTGGTAAATAATATAAATCTATGTAACAAGGGTTGCAGAACGACTAAGAGGTCTAAAGCGCAACATTAAACTAATTCTATATATGAAGGACATATCTTTATTTGCATTCATTTTTTAACTTCCATTGTCCTTCTCCTAATACTAAGCTTCATATCTAAGTCCCAAAAAAGGATAAAAAATTACTACTCATGAAATAATAACTAAAAAAAATCAGGTGCAAGGTACCTCAAAACTGTTTCTCCCCATATCGAGTTTACTACGCTTATTTGTAGCATTTCGGACTAGCATCAGTATTTAATGAAACTAGACTAAGATTAGAAACTACATTGGATCAACTAACTCTATTTATAACCGTCTTAACATTAGTCATTTAGCTCTGTATAAGAATTTTTTTTATATATATATATATATATATATATATATATATATATATATATATATTATAATATATATATATATATTATATATATATATATATATATTATATATATATATATATATATATATATATATATATATATATATATATATATATATATATATATATATATATATATATATTATATATATATATATTATTAGGGTGGCCCTTAAAAATGAACTTTCTTTTTCTTTGCTCCCAACCCTAATTTTGTTCGAATATATGAAAAAAAAATTCCATAAAAATTTCAGCCCGATCGGGGGATTAACAGGTGCCGCCGGGCCTTTGAAGTTTTATAGGTGTCAAAATTCGTCAAAATTGTGATTTTCGTGACAAGTTTTTTTTCTGTGATTTTTTACATTATTTTCTAGGTGAAAACAATACCTAACCCACTAATAAGACACTATGAACTTATTATTATGACCTGAAATTATCTTAGTTTGTACTTACTTTGATATTTATTGGTGGACATATATATTTTTTTCTGAAAAATTAGCAAAAAACAATTTTTTTTTCTCTACACTGCAAAGTATAACTCATATAATATGTTTTTGTTATCAATTCATTGGTATATTATGTTTTTGTATAGTCTTCTATAATTAAGACCAAATATTTGGTTATTTATACCAAATTAGCAGACCTAATGTGTAACATACAAACACTGCCATCCTATCTCGCAGTAGGTGTGAAAGCTAAGTAATGTGTATAATAGTCCAATTCAGTTTCAAGAATTTTCAATTAGTTTTTTGGTTTGAATTTATTTTCAAACAAGCCATTATTGTGACATTTGAAACTTTGTGTGTTCCCCCCCCCCCCACCCTTAGCCGACCCCCCCCCCTCTTACCTATTATGAAATATGAAATTTTTTAAAAAATTTTCATAAAAAATGAATTGAATAAAGAAAGGCAAGATAGGTTTAACTTTGAATACTTTTTAATACTTGTTTACCAAAATACTTTCAGGTAAATAACCCTAGTGTCCACTTAAGGATTAAAGATGAGTGAAGGAAAATACCATGCAAGATGCAAGTGATCTAGCAGGGGTACTATGAATGAATCATTTTAATCCCTTTGACTTACTTAAAAAAAGTTCCAGTCTTGGTTCAGAAAACAACTGTTACCATCAAATCTGTTTAAATTTCTTTTTTAAATCAGTGTTTGGTTTAAGTTGTTCGTTAGTTATAAAATTACAAGTGAAAGAATTCTTTGTTCTGACCATCCTTTTTTAGTAGGTCCTGTTTCCCACCAGATTACTAGGGGCAAACTTCCTTCTAACAGACAAGTGTGATGTTTTATAATCTCAAAATAATCAAGTTAGATGTAAACATAGTGATGAATTGATGAAAAGGAGGTTAGCATCTTTTGGGAAAAGCAGAATCCCTACAAAAAGAAAAGACCACTGCAGTGAGATTTTAATCAAATTATAAAACGATTGGAGTTGTCTTCAGAAAAATTCTTCTAAAACGACTGAGTTGCTATCAGTAGTAGTTTTGCGTTTATAGACAGGCTGAATGATTTATTTGATGTTGCCCATAGTAACGCCGAAAATCAAATAAAAATTCAGGAGGACACAGAGTTTTTGCGGATGCAAAGAATGAAAGGGCGACCTGGTGTTATGCTGGGAGTTGATATTAAGTTACACAGGGCAGAATAGAGAATTGCAGAACGGAAGGAAGGAAGAGGTCCGTTGAAAAACTCGATGCATGGAGGATATTGATCGATCTAGTTTGTTTGCGGAATTGCTACCAAGCACCAGCAGCAGTAGTAGCACAGACGACAGTGAGGGAGTTTCAGATGAGCTTGTCTCTGATGCAATTTTTCCTTCATCGTCAGGTTTTAGAGGAACTGTTGATTTTTTTAATGATCGCCTAGCAGCAACGTTAGATAGGTGCAAAGTTAGAGACAGAGATGCTGTTCATATATTAGTTGCCACAGCAGAAGCGTTAGGCCATAATGCAAAGAACTTGGTAGTTAACACAAATTCAATAAGCCATAAACGATCCCAGTTTTAGATTTTTAGATACATTGAATTGTTACAAACCTTTAGTATTGATAGAAATCAGTGTGCTGTTGTGCATTGAGATAGGAAGCTTCTTTCTAATATTACAAAAGACAATAAGATAGAAAGGTTGGCAGTTTTTATTTCATATGGCGGAAAAGACAAGTTGATGGACCATGGAGCTCCGAGCATACCACAGGCTACTAGAGCAGAATAAGCCGCCGCAGTCTATAGATGTCTTGAAGAATGGTGATTCTTGATTCAGTTCAAGCGATGTGTTTTACCACCACGGATAGAACACCAGTAAGAACAATGGAGCTTGCGAAATATTGAGAACCCTTAGAAAAGGATTTTCTATACCTGCTTGTAGGCAAACGTATTTGAAGTGGTATTAAAGGGTGTATTCAATGAAGTAGGGGACCGACTTTTGGGCCAGATGTTCCACTGTTCTAGGTTCAGAAATTCATGGCGTCAGATAGACTCTAAAATATAGTCTTCTGATCTCAGAAGTTTAATAAGAGATATGCGTGACTTCTTCGTAAAAAGTTTCAAAGAAAAACAATTAAGAGAAGATAACAGGGAGCTAATGGAGCTGGCAGTGATTTTTCTAGGAGAGACCCCGCCTCGAGGAGTGTCATTTAGAAAGCCAAGTGCTATTAGCCATGCAGTATGGATTTCGAAGGCGATCTATTGTTGAAGTGACTTCAAGTTGTCTACCAAAGAAAAATCTTCGATGAGAAAAATTAACATTTCTCTTATTAGAGTGTATTTAAGAGCATGGTATGGTGACACAATTGCGAGTAAGGCCCCAATGTCTGACTTGCATTTTATTCAGTCATTAGTCAATTACGAGGCTATAGAAAAAAAAATATTAGCAATGCTATACTAAAAAATGTATTAACCATTTGTTAATGATTAATAAATTCGGTAAGGGAAGAGGAGGTCAGGCAAGGGGGGGGGGGGGGGTAACACACAAAGGTTCAAATGTCACAATAATGGCTTGTTTGAAAAATTTCAAACCAAAAAACTAATTGAAAATTCTTGAAACTGAATTGGACTATTATACTCATTATTAGCTTTCACCTACTGCGAGATAGGATGGCAGTGTTTTGTATGTTACACATTAGGTCTGCTAATTTTAGTATAATAACCAAATATTGGTCTTAAATTATAGAAGACAGTATACAAAAACATAATATACCAATGAATTGATAACAAAAACATATTATATGAGTTATACTTTGCAGTGTAGAGAAAAAAAAATGTTTTTTGATAATTTTTTCAGAAAAAATATATATGTCCACCAATAAATATCAAAGTAAGTTCAAACTAAGATAATTTCAGGTCATAATAATAAGTTCATAGTGTCTTATTAGTGGGTTAGGTATTGTTTTCACCTAGAAAATAATGTAAAAAATCACAGAAAAAAAACTTGTCACGAAAATCACAATTTTGACGAATTTTGACACCTATAAAACTTCAAAGGCCCGGCGGCACCTGTTAATCACCCCCGATCGGGCTGAAATTTTTATGGAATTTTTTTTTCATATATTCGAACAAAATTAGGGGTTGGGAGCACAACATTTCTAACATTTTTTTTACCCCTATAGCTAAGGGCCACCCTAATATATATATATATATATATATATAATATATATATATATATATATATAATATTTATATATATTATATATATATATATATATATATATTATATATACTATATGTATTATATAAAATTCCTTACTAGTAAATCCTTTACTTTCTGTTTTCATAATGCAATAATGAAAACAGAAAATACTAATCGTAACATATATATATATATTATATATATATATATATATATAATATATATATATATATATATATATATATATATATTTGTTTGTGTGTGTAAGTGTGTGTATGTCGGCCAAGTGGCCGAAGGCCTGTTTTTTAATACTATAAGCAAGAGTAAAGCATCAGGTACGGAAAGCCTCGGAACTTTGTTAATCACATGGATTCGCTACGCTCATCCTGTCGCAAATGCGCTGAAAATTTATTATTTATTTATTATTTTATATAAATAAATTACTTTGATTGAAGATGACAAGATTATTATTGTCATACAAATTTTAGTATTAAATTAGATTTCAACAAAAAAAAAGGTTTTAAATTAATACACATTTCCACATCATTCATACATCCCTTTCATTCTCAGCGGTCACCCATAACGCACTGATCGGGCTCAATGCTGCTCACTTTTTATGATCCATCAAAACCTAGAGATATACTTGTCGTATTAAAACGAAAATTTGTGTACTTATTTATAACGTGAAGGTATACATATACTTGTTAGAATTTCAACTCAATTGCATTACTTGCAAATTTTTTTACAATTTTTAGACGTTCACAAGTCATCTGATAAAAATTGAACTAATGCTGATAATGAGATACACCTTGGCACATATGTTAGTCTTATAGTTGGCTACATGCATGCCAAATCTCAAAATGATCGCATTATTATTTCTTTGCATTATTATTTTCCTGCATTATATCATTTTTCGAAATTTCCACTTAGTCATTATTGCGGGTTGGTGACGTCATATTTTTTTCTTCCCGATCGGCACAACTACAGCGGTAGACTAATTTTTGAACACATTTTCAACTCTCTAGCATATACACACTAAGCACTACGATGATAACAGACACACACACACACACACACACATACAGACAAACAACTTTGTGCAAACCACTTAGAAGGTCTTACACATAAAACAGATGATTTCGGTGACATCCCGGTTTCAGATTTTTTTGCATACACAATACTTCCCCCCCCCCTATAAATACCCACGGTGTGTGGGGTAAAAGTAAAAATTGATAAATTGAACTTATGAACACTCTTGCTTCATTCCTTATTAAAAACTTTTTTTGTACAAGGCCTGTAGTACATTTGTCAGGACCAATATTTTTCGTACGATCCGTGATGCGCCTGCTTATGTTAGTCAACCGAAGTTTCAAAATTTAACCAACGGTGGCCCATCGATTATTAATTAACTACTAATGATACCTTTATGGAAATGTACCAGTGTGCATGTGACCTGGAGTCCTGTCCTACCCCTATAACTTAATTAGAACATGAAGCCTAATCTACACATAAACGTTTGATACATTAATGATAAAAACTTTCTAAATTATACAAAGCCATTGTATTCAAGGCATGTGGCATATCAAATATATGGTAAATATACCTGATATTTTAAATATATAAATTCTTAATACGAATTTAAGTCGTTATACTGTTAAGTCTTATAACTAGTTTTTCTGATAATGTAAACTGAGAAGTTTCTCCACAAAAACAAATTTATAGGCAAAACGCTTTCAACCTACAAAGAGGCCATTATCAGTGTAAAACCATTGAAATGTTAAAAAAAGGAAGAAAAACTTGTTTTTTTACTTGTAATCAGAGTCAGTCACGCATATCAAGTAAGGGTCTGACTTTGATATCTGTTGCTCACATTGTTAAGTGAAATGGTCGTTAATCTGCGTAAATGTCGTATTAAAGAATTAACGGTTTTGATTTAAAAAATCGGGTATGGGGTACGCGGAACTTTTCCTCATTACGTCGGATTCGCTTGTCCTCACAAATACATTTGCCCAAATTTACACTGCAACATGCCTTAGGACTTGCTTCGCTCGTCTTCAGATAGTAAATGCATCCGTATAATTTTAGCGGTCACCCATACAACACTGACCACGCTCAATGCTCCTTATAATTTTTATAATCCAACAAAAATCATATATACTTGTCGTATTAAAACGAAATTTGATGTGCTAAGTGTACTAATGTACACTTAATCATACAGTGAGTACGCATAGAATAGATGTATACTAAAGAATAACACTATTGATGGACGAACACTTCTTCAAAAATAATAAATACTACTGAAATTTAAATCCAGTTTCTATTAAGTATAGTTGAAATCAGAAATTTCGTGAAGCAACTAAAATGGAAACATGACTAAAGAAGGCTTTTTATTATAACATACCCTTATGGTGCAATAATCAAGAGACGGGTTGTTTTTCCTTTGAACTTTACAACAGACAGTCCTAAAATATTACCTGTCCTTTTGTTCAATTGATTAAACAAACCTTGATAATTAATCTTAACAATAAATTCAGGAATTGAAGATTCAACTACCGCCGTTAGTTGCTGTAGGATATAATATCCCTGAAACTATTTTGACTTAACGCTATCATCAGCAGGCGGGGCAACATTCGAGCGCTGAACTAATAAAGTTAAATCAGTGAATATAGTAGTATCAATGAACACGACGAGCCCTCTGAAGATATCAAGGATCTTGAATATAGGGGATGACGCACTGTCGATTTGCCATACACAAAAGTGATCGAAAACCAAAACAAAAATAAAGAGAATTCAATACGAAACACACGTCAAAAACCAACTGCACATGCTTGGTACAAACTGCTCATGCTTACAATTCTTATAACAGCGCAATTTAATTTTTAGAGGCAAACTGGTTTTCTACTGTTTATAACTTGAGAAGGTTATGAACGCGCTTAAATTATCATTCACTGAAGTGGCTAAATATAGTCCAACATTTAAAATTAAATAAGCACAAATGACTTAACAAGAACCACAAATGTAACAATAACGAGAAGCACAGAAAAAAGTTGAGAAGCAAACTTAGCAACCCTGCTACATAACCTGTGTTTGGCGCCTTTTTTATTATAACTACGGGAAGGTAAGTTTGCTCCTATTTCTCTATCTCATTCAACTTCCATGGGATCAGAAATGTTCCCTAGTGCGCCATTCCCTTTATTCAAGATCCTTGGAAGATATGGAGAGGGTTTTATATAGGGAAGTGTGAACCTGAGTCAGGGTCGTGACCCTGAGAAGTCAAGGTGTGCGAATGAATCATCTGACGTAATGATGCTTTGTGTCTTTTATTATGATGTGTACCAGTGTTGTGGTTTTCCCGATTTAATAGTTTTCTGATTTAAGTACAGAAAATTAATGTCCGAATTAAAAGTAAGTTGTTCGTTTATAATTGTCTTGACAGTAATTCGATGTTTGTTTACATCTAGTCTATTCAGTACGTCAAATTTAGGTCCTTTAGGTTGTTTTTGTAGCAGCCTCATTAAGTGTGATATTGTATCTGGTTCTTGTCCGTAAGAGCGAAGTTAGAATCTAGATGTCTAAGAAAAATCTGCTCCCCTTGCTCTTCCTAGCTTTAATTTTTCGTTTATATTTAATTTTATAAAGTTTTATTTCTTTTTTATTATTCTAATCTCTAAAAGTAGGTTAAATTAATATTAATACGATTGAGCAATTTTTAATTATTTTCTTTGAGTTAAATTGATCCGGTTGATTTGTGTTATTAAAGGAATAACTAAAGCTCTTAGCACAAATTTGGCATGAAAGTAACGTTTTAATTGTGATCTTGAGTTGCCGTTATATATCTTGTATATGTAATCATAGTACAACGGCAACTCAAGATCACAATCAAAACTTTATTTTAATGGCAAAACAGTTCTTAGAGCTTAAGCTATCTCTTTAATGACACAAATCAACCGGATCAATTTAAATCAAAAAAAGAAATTGAAAATTGTTCAATCGTAATAATATTAATTTAACCTTCTTTCAAAGATAAGAATAATACAAAATAAATAAAACTTTTTAAAATGAAAAAAAGGAAAAATTAAAGCTAGAAAGAGCAACGGGAGCAGATTTTACTTAGACATCTAGTTTATAAGAAAAGGGCTGCCATCTACTTCAGCTGACAACGCAGAGCTGCCACTACCAAGGTAAAATCTGTCAACTCTTCTCTCCTTTCTTATTTATCAAGATTTTTTATTTTTATTAAAAAAGTACAACACTGTAAACTTACTACCCGAAGTATATTGCTTTTAAAAAAAAAAATAAAACTATTAAGACAGTTAATCAAGCTGATTGGTGAGTTGTTAATAATTTAATCGTTTTGTCTAAACTTCTCGGAATTTTTGGGGAATAGTAAAGATTTAAAAGGCGATGGCCTAAGTTTGAGCTATGTTCTTACATACATGTTTAGTCTAGTGTATGGCAAGTATAAAGGGGAAATTTTAAAACGAGGTATGACATTTGTTCCAAATCATAGACTCTAATTTTGAAATCCAACCCATAGACGTAAGTTTCTAAAAGTAATTATCCCTTAGTCTAAACTGTCCAATCATTGTATTAAACAGTAGAGATTTAAAAGGTAAAGGCTCGAGTTTGAGCTATACTCTCATACAAATATTAAGGCCCGTATTCAAAGGCGTTTCCTAACTTTTTCCTAACATTTTCCTAACATTTTCCTAACATTCTCCTAACTTTTTCCTAACATTTTCCTAACTTCTTCCTAACATTTTCCTAACTTTTTCCTAACTCCTAACTTTCTCCTAACATTTTCCTAACATTTTCCTAACGTTCTCCTATCGTGTTTTAAAAGTCTTTTAGAGGCTTCGCATGATTTTATTTAGTAAGAACCTAAGGTAGTTAAGTCAAAAAGTGATTCCATTGTAAGTAACGTAATATATCGCAAAATATCAATGTTATTAACTTATTACCTGGATTTACGACACACTTTGTCATAAACAACAATGCGGCCTTCCTTTGGCGAATGTTAAATATATTAGAAACTTCATTTACATATGTTTTCAGTAAACAGTAGAGTTAATACAAACACAATGTTCAATTATTGTAACAGCTTTCAAAAATAAAGCAGTATCAAGCGTTTCAAGTTTGAACGTGGACCAGGTTGTACGAATCCAAAGGTGTCTAAATGAAGACCTGTTAATCAGTGCAACACTGTTTTCATTTTGCTAAATCATTTACACAATTTTGTTTTTCGTATTTTGTCATCAAATTCATTTTTGTTGGTGTAAAATTTTTTTGGTATAATAATGGCTGAATTATTCACACCGGACCAACAGAATTTCCTCTTTGAATCGATAGCCCGCAACAAACAGACCATAGAAAATAAAAAATCTGATTGTGTTAAAAGAATTTCAGGGTAAACTCCCTAATAGTAAGGTAAGTGGATTAACAGTAACTTATATTATGTAAATTTATGTAGATAGTTATTAATACGACAAAGTGTGTCGTAAATCCAGATAATAAGTTAATAACATTGATATTTTGCGATATATTACGTTATTTACAATGGTATCACTTTTTGACTTAACTACCTTAGGTTCTTACTAAAAAAAAAAATCATGCGAAGCCTCTAAATGACTTTTAAAACACGGGAACGATCATTTAAGTTTCGTGGCTTAAAAACATTTCCCTTACCTAAACCTAAGGTAAGTGTTAGAAGAATGTTAGGAGTTAGGAGAATGTTAGGAAAAAGTTAGGTGTTAGGAAATGTTAGGAGAATGTTAGGAAATGTTAGGAGAATGTTAGGAAAATGTTAGGAAAAAGTTAGGTGTTAGGAGAATGTTAGGAAAATGTTAGGAAAAAGTTAGGAGAATGTTAGGAAAATGTTAGGAAAATGTAAGAAAAACGTCTTTGAATACGGGCCTAAGTCTCTGTTTACTTTATAGCGAGTACAAAAGAACAGTTTTAAAAAGAGGTGTGATATTTTTTCAAATTATAGATTCTAATGTTGAAATCAAAGCTGTAAACGATAGATTAAAAAAATATATTCCTTAGTGTAAAATGCTCGATCTTTTTAGTAACCAGTAGATAATTAAAAGAAGTCCCGACTTTGCCAACAGACACATAAGGAAGAAAATGTAATAAGAGGTCTGACATTCTTTTTAAATTGGTGCTAAAATCACAGCCAATGATGTAATTTTCGAAAATATACGATTGGATGCTAAAATCACAGCCAATGATGTAATTTTCGAAAATATACGATTGGATGCTAAAATCACAGCCAATGATATAACTTTCGAAAATGTACGATTGGATGCTAAAATCACACCCAATGATGTAACTTTCGAAAATGTACAATTGGACTCATTACAATGTGCACATGGCATAACTTTTGCATACTTATATTGTAAAATTAAGGTGTGTTCTTACCAGGACTTTTGGAAGCAATCAGAGAATTTAATTAAATAAAAAAAAGTTAGTCTCGTAACTTTTAAACACGCATGCGTAATAAGTAACAAGCGTGCTATTTTTGATACGTTACAAATACTACATTAAACCAAAAAATTAGTTTATGATGCAGTAAAATGGCAGTTTTAAAATTGGTATGGTATTCTAAAATTTAATTATAATTCTGTATAACTTTTCAAAGCTGCATAACTTTTATGATCCACCAAAAATCATGGATATACTTGTTGTATTAAAATTAAACCTGTATTAAACGAAACTTGATGTACTTATTTATTACGTAAAGGTACATACTTGAACCAAATTTCAACTCAATTAGATTATTTTCCGATTTTTTACAATTTTTAAAAAGCATATACAAGTCATTCGATAAAAATTGAAGTAATGCTGATAATGAGATAATATATATGTTAGTCTTATACATGGCTTCATGCTTTCCAAATTTAAATTAGATTGTATCATTTTTTCCCATTTTATTATTTCCAAAATTTTTGCTGAGTCATTATAGCGGATTAAAGACGCCATAAAAATAGTTTTTTGAATAGCGCAATTACAGTAGAATACTGATTTTTGTACGAAGTTTCAACTCTCTAGCATAAATATACAAAGAGCTGATAACAGACACACGCACGAACACACACATACAGACAGACAACTTTGCAAAACATTATGAGGCGTTAAATAGACTTGAAACGAATAATTCCGGTGACATCCCAGTTTCCGATTTTTTTAAAACAAAATACTTTTTTTATAAACTTACGGCATAAATGAGATAAAGTAAAAAGGTATACTTCGGTTATAAGCGGTAGATGTTACCAGCACCCTTGTGGTTATTTCAAAAAAATAAAAAAATTATTTGGGTTTTTTGGTAGAGTGCAAGAAATAAAAGTATCGAGCACCCTTGATGTACTTTCTTCTACTCACATAAAATTTACTTTATTAAACTTATTTACTCAGAGAAAATTCTTGAAAACGGATGTACAGTTTGACAAAATATATTAAATGTTAAATATTTTACCTTAAAATTCAGCAAGCTAAAATTCTAACAACTTACCTGAAACAAAGGTAAAACAAAAATTAAACAAATAATAAATGAAAAAATACAATTTTATTCATTTTTATGTAAAATATTCATGTATTAAAAATAAAGGTAAGAGGCATGATAAAATGCTAAAAATAAAATCTAAAGGCAGGCTGAAAAATATATCTCTTAAATTTTTAATCTTTTATTATTTATTTATTTTTTTGAATTTCACCAACAAAAAAATGTGTGTTTGGTTTAGCATATGCCGCAAAAAAACTTGAGTTTCAAATGAAAGAAACATTCTTTACAGACAACGGTATGGTTGAAACATTCTTTGTTTTTTTTGCTTTACCTTATTAAAAAATTTATGTTTGAGGGAACACGGAAAAGGACGAATTTTTAACAATTCAAAGACTTTAAATAATGAAAGAAAACCCCGTTTCCTTATATTTATATGTATTTTAATACTTAATGTAAAGATGTAAATGCGTGATGCTAAAAAGGTTTGTACTTAGATACTTAAGGACTTCCGTGTTTTATGTAGCTTTGTTTGAAGTAAAGACATGAAAAACTGAAGACTACTTTTAGCGAATTTTCTCTGAAACAAATCGCTAGTGAGCTTGCTCGTGAAGTAAAAGAAAGGGGGGGGGGGGCCCAGAGAGTGTCAAAAATCTATTTTAGAGATCTCAAACTACAAAAAAATACGTGAAGCTGTATTAATACACATACACACAGATTATATATATATATATATATATATATATATATATATATATATATATATATATATATATATATATATATATATTATTTTTTGAGACATTTGTCCTAAAACACATATTAATTTCATCTAATGGGTATTATGGTGTCTATAATAGTCTTCAGGCTCTTAGTTTAGTTTAGAATCTTCTCTTATCACAGTTTTTGAACATGCAACATATTTCTGGATTTAACCATATAAGAAAATAATATCTAAATAAAATACGAATATATATGTATGTATAATACATACAAATGTATACGCGTATATGTATGTATTTTTGTAAACACGGAAATCATATATTGCGGATTTTCGTAATCACACTAGCTTTCGAACGAATAAATATTTTTTATCAAAAGTCGATAAGATTTCCCAAAGATAAGGTTTCCTGGTCCGAACCTTGGTACCGGCGCTGATTTTTTAACATCATATGTACATATGACATATTATGTACGCCATATAACGTATAAACGTTGTATTACGTTTATACGTTATATGGCGTATAATATTAACTTAATATTTAATACGTTTCTAACTAAATATTTCTGGCGCGGAGGTCCGCCAGCCGATAAATGCCGGAAAATTATGGAACAATTGAATTGATAGGCAAGGAAGCGCAGATTTCAAAGAAAATTCGCCTGGCTTCCGGACCGCGGCACCAGAATTTTTTTTGTAAAGATTTAACTCCTTATAAGGAAATCTTTAAAGTCTTAAGTCTTTGAACTAAGGATATTAAAAGAAAAAAACGTATTTTCAATTATTTTTGTTTAATTATAATATATAAAAACTCCATTAAGGAAAGTATGAACATTGAATCAGGCTAACCTCATTGGCTCCCTCTCATTATTTTTCCAAGCTATTAACTAATTTTATCCGTGTGTTATACTATAAATTATTTTAAAATTGATTCTAAACATTGTAATTTATAAATTATTGTACATTGATTTATACAAATAATCACACGTTAACATCTGATGAGAACAACCCAAATGAGTCTAACTGCAATTTATGTAATTTGTCTTTGAACAAACAGTTTTTATTATTATTATTGTAATTAAATTATTTAAAATAAACATGAATTCTAGTAGTACTGTAAACAACTGTCCGAAGGATATTAAAGAATATTTAATTTGCAATTAAATAATAGATTGGCAAATACAATTGAAATTCATTAAGGTTAAACATAGAGGAACAGTAAATTACATCAATAACATAAATAAATATGAAATCAAATCGAGTAAGATTAGTAATAACATCGTCAAGTATACAAGTATAAAGACACAGCCTCCATACAAAAGAAAATACAATCTTAAGAAAAAACAAAAGAAAAGATAAAAAATAATAATAAATGTAAAAAGTAACAATTGCAAAAAGTAATAAAATGTTTTTGATTTGCTCGTAGATAAATAAAAAAATCCAATAAAAGCAACTTACAAGTTTCACGAAAACCCAACTCTTCAAGTGATATAAATTTAAATAAAATTAAAAAGATATAAATTCTTCCTGGGAATACTGAGTGGGGTTTTTCAAGTGTTTTCCTTTTGTATCAATTTATTGTTTTACCTTCTTGTTTGTAATCTTTGTATAACCTTACAACTTTATTCTTTTAATCCTGTTCTTGTTATTTATTACATATCGTTATTATTAAGGATTTTTACAAACACGAACACACACACACAATGAGGTTTGTCGCAACCTCATTCGTCATTTTCTATTCTTATTATATATTAATATAATACATATGTATTATTATATTTATTAAGCTATGTTTTATATATGTGTGTATGTATATGTGTATATATTTTATACATACACACACACACACACACACACATATATATATATATATATATATATATATATATATATATATATATATATATATACAAATGAACCTAATTGGCAAAAAAGGAAAGTTAAAGAAATGATAAATATAGTCAAATTTGATAGTAATGTTAATTTAAAAAAAAATGTAGAAAAATTAAGCTCCATTTACTCAAATTTAATAAGGAACTCTTAAATCTTGAAAATCTTAATTAGTTTAAAATATTGTTTTTCAACTAAAATTATTGGTAACACTGATTTTTTAAATTCTTCAATGTAACAGTTTTTTAACGATTTTTTAAACATAGCTTACCAAACCATACCAAGGTGCAATATGAAGTAGTTTGTAAAATTGTATTTTTATTTTTATTTTTTTAAACTCTGATGATGACTAATTTTTAGTCGAAAGCTTAGTTATTATATATTAAACAATAAAGGACTTTTGTGTAATTAACCTGTTTTTATTTATATACAATAATTTTCTATAAACTGAGAGCGTAACCTGGGATGCGAACCCCAGACCTCCGTGGGTGTCAAAGGTCAGTGTAAAGACTAACGCCTTAAACGACCTCGGCCACGGAGGCGGCATAATATCATAATATATATATATATATATATATATATATATATATATAATATTATATATATATATATATATATTATATATATATATTATTCTATAAATATTTTTATTATATTTATAGTTATGCTTACAATATCCTAAGCACTTGACTAGGTAACCAAGTCTTCGTCAGAGGCTATTAAAATACCAAAAACTATAGTCGCTAATAACTAATAAAAAAATAATTGCTCAAGGACAATCATTAATAACTAAAATTACAAAATTAAAACTAACAGTAAAATTAATATAATACAATTAAATGATTAACGGTATTTTTTAAATGTATTTATATTATTTTATTCCTAGATAGTGTGTAATTTCAAGTTAATGACTAGTTTTTAGGTAGTAAAATGGCACATTTGACTCCCATGGGAGTAAAAATTAAATTTTCCCCCTTGGAAATAAAAAATGTTTCTTACTATCGAGGTTAGAGCCAATTGTACGAATTTTTTTGGAAGTTTTTGGAAGTCACTATATTTATAATGAGGAGCGATCAATTTTTAATACACTTTCACGGGGGCGGCTACCCAAAAATAATGATGGGGCCCAATAAAAAGAAATAGTTTACTGTCTCAAAATCAGTTTTAGGTAAAAAAAAGTTGTTTCGGGTAATATTTTCTTTTGTGGGACAGCACCTTCAAAATTTATTAGGACCCGACCGAACATTTTTTTCAATAGCTCAAAATCCGTTTTAGGCCAAAAGAAACTGTTAAGAGCAATTTTTTTTGATAGGCTGCACCCTCAAAGTTTATTAGAGGGTTTGATCTAACAAAGAATAATTTAGAATAATAATAATAATTTATAATAAAAATAATTTAGAATAAAATTAAACAAAACGCATGAAAATAAGAATATAACAATAATTAAAAGAAGTTAATAGTCATAACCCCTCGGGTTTGTCTCGGGAGTTAAACACATAAATATTCGGCTTCGCCTCGGGAGTTAAATTTATTGGTTACCTTGCCTTTCACTGTTATATACTATAACAGCATAGCTTAATAAATAAAATAAAAACCCCTATTATATCCGTAAAGCAATGACATAAATATACGCAGTATTACACAAAAGAATCGTTTTTACAATATGACCGTATATGGAGGTATACATACATAACTAGATACAGACACTGGACCAAAGCACAAGGGCTTTGTTTATCATAGACCAACAAAGCAGCCAACCAACAAATAGAGCTTTTAGTAAACCTATTTAAGCTTGTTTTCTTTTGAGAGAGTACTTGACGAATGAAGCTGATTATTCCATAATATTCTGAGGTAAAACAAACAACTCATTAGAAACAATACTTATTGTTTTCACTGGAATAATGTGAATGCTTCTAGTGATATTGTCCCTAAATTTTTTATGTTAATCGATTTTATTATAGATGGTGAGAATAAATTTAAAATAAACCCTTATATTTTCATTTTTGCGTACATCTGTTTGACTCTTCAAGGATGGATCTCGAGGACAATAATAGCTAGTGGTTTTTGGAACTAGCCTTTTGAAAATGGAAAAATTTAAACGAATGAATGAAGAATTTCAACTTTTCACTTGAAATTTTTTACTTTTTATTGTAATTTTTAACCGTTCGTTTTATTTTAGTAGTTTTTAAAAGTTATTCGGGTTAATAATGTGTATTTTTATTTTTATACTTCTTATTCATAGATTTGTCTCTGTTTCTTCCCTCCTAGATTATTCAAAATACTTCTTGTTTTTAGATCAGGTAAAATTAGTATACCTAAAATGCGTACAGAACGCAGTATCTGACGAGATGTAGGACTAGTTAGCCAGAATATCTTAAAAATCTGTATTTAGATTGGAAAAAATAATGCTAATCTACCAATTTTAAAAGATTAAAATAGAGGTAAAAAAATAAGCCTTCCTGGATTGCGCTTGCAACAAGTGGTGTTTTCTGTTTATTTTAATTAACTAATTTTATCCTTTAATTATTGTAATATTGAGCTCAGAATGGGAATTTTAAGTCGTTAGTAAAATGGTGCCGTTTTATTTCTCATAATACTGAGTTAAACTCATCAAGTAATTACTTATAGAGTACTTATTTTTTAATTAATTAATCCTCTTAAATACCTCCAGCATTTGATGGTAGAAAAATTGTCGAAAAAAGAGAGAAGAGTAGAGTTAGAAATTGTAATCATATCCTTGTCCACCTGTATTGGTAATATTATTTTTATTTATTTTACACACCCACACATTTATATATATATATATATATATATATATATATATATATATATATATATATATATATATATATAATATATATATATATATATATATATATATATATACTTTTTTACAACTTATTATCCTGGCCCCGAGTTATTAATAAATTCCTTAAAGACGGATTCGCTTTCCTTACCTCACATCCTCACTGCCAACCTGCTTCCTAAACCTCCTACTGAAACCTTCAGAAGACCTCCTAACCTTCGTAACCTCTTATTTCATACCAAACCTCCTTCCAACGAAGATGAACCCCTTTCTCGTGGTTCCCATCCCTGAAAAAAGTCGCTGCCTAATCTGTCCTATCCTAGATCCGGCTAATACCTTTACTAGTCCGTCAACTAATATTTCGTATCAAATCCCTTCATCCTCAACCTGCACTTCCAGTAACGTTGTATATTGCCTCGAGTGTAGACAGTGTGATTGTTTTTACGTAGGTTGTTTATATACATATATATTTATGTTATATATAAAATAAAAGATATATTAGTCAGAATCAAATTATAAACAACTGTAAACTTAAGTTATGCCATCATAATACAATGATGTTTTAGGTTTTGCATTTTAAAGAAATAAAACAGTGAACTTATTGTTGTTTAGTCAACCATTAAGATTAACTCTATAATAAACTTCAACTATAAATGACATTCAAACTGCACAAGAGAAACTAATTTTACCCACGTTATTATAAAGACAAGTTTTTCAGAAACTTTAAACCATAACTGTATGGGAGCTGTAGAAAAGTTAGTTATACTATGCAACTTTTTATGCCTCTCATAAAACACGCCGGGAAATGCTTCAGCAGCGGGTTTTTCAACTTTATGCAATATTTCGAAAAAAACTCATATTGTCGATCGCAGTTTTTCATTTACGGCTTGGCAACTTGTTTATTAAAGTTTGCAATTTAAAACTTTAATAATTATTTCTTTATATATACTATATTTTATAAAACAAAAGTATATAGTTATCTTTTTATGTATAGTAATGCTAAAGTATTTCCGTTGTAAAATGACTGGTATACAAATATTACAAAGGTGAAATATAAATAGGTAAATGTAGCATGCATAACAGAATAGTACATTTGTTATTTGTCTAGCAGACAATGAGTAAAACAAAAGTAAATCCTAAGCTAATAGAGTTTATAAGGTGATTCAAGGTGATTCAATTGGAGGATTTTATGAATGAAAGCTATTTTTTTACATGTTAGGTTATAGTCCGGCGGTGACGTCATTGCAGGAATCAGTATAGACAACTTACATTATAATACTAACAAATTAGAGCACTACTACATTAAGAAGAAACATTTTAAAATAAATGTTTTAAAAATTATTTCTTAAGATACATTCATTAAAATTTAACACGGCAATTTTCATTTAGACATGTTTGAAATTAAATAACTGATGTTTTATGGTTCACCTAGAGAATGTTATTTTGTAAGTTTATGTATAAAAAATTGCCACCATGCGTTCGTAAGCTTCCTTGGCTCTGTGGTTAAAGCGGTCACTCGAAATCTCGATGGTTATCGGTTCGAATTCCGGTCGGAACGAAACCAATATTTAGTTTATTTTGGATCTTTCGAATATTTCTTTATGTGCTTAACTAATTTTTGATCGAATTGATCGATAAATTGTTCCAATTTTTCGAATTAACTGCTGTTATTGATGTCAAAAACATTTACCGAATAGCACAATGAAACATAAATATTAAGTTTTGTACCAAGTTTAACTCTCTATCATATCTTTCATGCTATGAGAGCTACGTAAGGCACACACACACATACAGACAGACAACTTTGGGAAATCTACTTAGGAGATAATTGTCGGTTTCAGATGTTCAGGTCAGACCCAACACATTCACTGTATATCTACGGTATATAATACATACGAAATAAATGAGGAAAAATAAAAATTATGTTACAAAATTTTAATTTTTAACAAAAAATAATCTGAAGACCTGAGCCTCGAACCCGTAATCTCCTGTATTTATAGCGAATGCGTACCAACAACGCTATCAGGGCTTATAAATAATTGACAGATTTTTTTCTAAAACAAATGTAACGTAAACAACTACTTAAATATACTAGACCAAGAGCCTAGGGGTGTTTTGTCAATAACACCCGGTTTGTTAATAACAGACCGGCTGGAACCGATCTCAATGTTTCGTAAATACCTTCCTGAACAAGGATCTGCAATTCTGCCGACTCGTATCGGATGGGTGTCCCAGGCAGAACGCACTTTAGGGGTCAAAGGTTCTGCATGGGACACCCATCCGATACGAGTCGACAGAATTGCAGATCCGGCACTTCTTTAGATAGTTACTCCCTTTTTGGGGAGTACTATACTGCTTTTTTTATTTATGTGACATTCTTTAGATTGTTACTCCCCTTTGACAGATCAGACTGGTTACTCCCTTTTTTGGTTACTCCCCTTAGTTTTTTTATTTTATTGCTAATCTTTATATATTTTACCTTATTATACGCTCTTACCCGGGGATGTAGAAAAGCATTGGGGCTTTTGTTGGGGTAAGAATAGGGGAAAGACAAAGATATGGCATCTTAACTAAGGGGAGTAACCATTTAAATAAGGTCTCTGAGTAACCTTCTTCAGATGGTTACTCCCCAACAACGCGATGAGGGGAGTAACCATTGGAAGAAGGTCTCTGAGTAACCTTCTTCAGATGGTTACTCCCCAACAACGCTATGAGGGGAGTAACCATTTGAAGAAGGTCTCTGAGTAACCTTCTTCAGATGGTTACTCCCCAACAACGCTATGAGGGAGTAACCATTTGAAGAAGGTCTCTGAGTAACCTTCTTCAGATGGTTACTCCCCACCCTACTATGAAAGGAGTAATCTTTTTCAGATAGTTACTTCTGTACACGGCTATCTTATACTATATAACTCATGCTCATCTCATGCTCTATAGTTAAGTTTGTACCAAGTTATGTATTTTTTTCCATATTTACAATTATTTAATGTCATTTGTCATTTTAGTTTGACATTTTCATTTAATTTTTAACAAATACCTTATATCTATTAATATCTTTAATCTATTAGTAAAATAATCACAGTTCATTTTTATTTGACCATGGAAATCTCATTGTGTACGTTTTATCTCAAGTAAAATCAAATTGATATTGATATCATAACTATACAAGTGTTTTCAAAGTAAGTAAAAGATTAGAATGTCTTTACTTGTATGTTTCTGTAACTCTTTTATTTATTGAGCTTTTATCAAAAATGCTTCTCTGTTGTCTACTAGGTTTTAGTAGTTTAGGTCTGTTGTCTATTAGTTTTAGTCTTTTAGGTTTTAGTGTTTTATATTTTTACTTAAACTCATCATATATTACTTACATATTATTGATTATAACTATTTATCACTTTATTATTAATTTAAGTACTTTATTATTCTATAATTATTATTTCTATTTTCTATAAATATTTACCTATTTATTTTTTTTTATTTACTACTTATTTATTTTATTTCTATACGTTTTTTCCAATATTCCTTTTGTGGTACTTTTATAGAAAAGGTGTCCCTCATGTGTCCATGTATTATTAAATCCTGTCCCATTAAAGGTTAAATATCTCCATTTTACTTATATTAATTCATTATATTCAATACTTTGTCTATACTGTTGCCCCATGAGTATTTAATGGCAAAAGGACCACTTTTAGAGGATCCCTTTCCTATTAACTTTCCCTTTTCTTTGTTTTTAATAAACATTTTTGCCCTTCAACCTCTCCTTTTCTTACTTTGTTATTAGGGAGCAAATATCTACATCAACTCCTTGGTTACTCCCTTTTGGGGAGTAACCATCTGAGGGAGTAACTATCTAAAGAAGTACCGCAGATCCTTGTTCAGGAAGGTATTTACGAAAAATTGAGACCGGTTCCAGCCATTACACTGTTTGTTAACTTGGGTGGTAAATTTGACCTGTAAAGTGCGTTCTGCCTGGGATGCTCATCCAATACGAGTCGGCAGAATTGCAGATCCTTGTTCAGGAAGGTATTTACGAAAAATTGAGACCGGTTCTAGCCATTACACTTTTTATTAACAAAACACCCCTGGGCTCTTGGTCTATACGAATGTAATAATTTCACTAAAATATAATATTTTATATAATGTAACAACATTAATCAGCCTAAGCTTTGGTTGCCATGAAGGCTGGTTTGGCCTAATTAATTTTCTTACACTTGTTAAATAACATATTATTTTCCAATCATTAAATAATTTTGGAAATATTTCTAATCTAGCTAATTAGATTTATTTTTTTTATATTTTTGTTTAATCATACAGTTTAATTATTTATTTTTACTATAATTGTATATTTTATCATTTAATATATTTTTACATAAAATGGATAGAATTAATTTTTTTAATTACTATTTTTGAATGTTGTAGGTTTTAATACTTATATTTTTAATTTATAAAAAAATAAAATCAATTCTTGTATCATCTTTACAATCACAATAACAGAAAAATTGTAAAACAAAAGATATATTTTAAAGCCATGAAAAGTTTGCAATCAAAACATCTCTGCTATAAAATTGGATGTTTATTCCCAACTCGCAGTGTTGCCCCCTCGGTTCCACTAATGTCCCACTTCTCCCAAAATCCCAATCTTCCTGTTTGTTCCACTTCTACCCCTTTCTTTTTTGCCACTTTTATCGATATTTTTTCTTTCGATTTTACCTCTACATTCCGATTTTTTTTTGTTTTTGAAACATTCATATTAAAACAATTAGTGATGGTTGTTTGTTATTCCTATTCTTCCTTATCTATTTCGGTCCATAGCTCAATTATACACTTAAAAAAATATGTTTGTTTTTAGTATTTATATCAATACAA
Source organism: Microvelia longipes (assembly GCA_018340805.1). Taxonomy (NCBI): domain Eukaryota; kingdom Metazoa; phylum Arthropoda; class Insecta; order Hemiptera; family Veliidae; genus Microvelia; species Microvelia longipes. The sequence goes on along the minus strand of JACMZG010001913.1, from coordinate 14,406,489 downwards.
CATAAAATTTTTGTAACCTTATTTTTAAAAACTTTTTTTTTGTTAATCCAGTCTATTTCATCCATCTATGAAACAGTTTAATTAGCAATTAATTTTAAACAAGGGAGAAAGGGAATAACAAACAAACATCACTAATTGTTTAATATGAATGTTTACTAAATAAATTCTATAAAATGCACAATGTTATTGAGGGGGGCGAAAATTTGTTCTCTCTTTATTTTTCTACTACTCGGTGTAAAACAATGTTTTTGCTCTTAGCTATTTATTTCAATAAAATGTACAAAATAAAGAATAAAAAATGCAAAACAATATTTATTTAACCTTATGTTTTATCATGTATCTTTTATTTATTTTCCTCTATTTGATTTTTATTCAACTTATTTTACATTGTTGTAAACCTTATTTTTTCAAAACAATAAAATAAAAATTAAAAGGCATTCCGCCACTTTTTAAGCGTCGCTCCGCGTCTCTCGCGCCCCTCTGTGGTCACTTCGTGGCCATAAGGTTGTTGTCTTATATTAGTTTGTCATATTACTAGTTTATATAAACGACTCTCTGTATTTTTAAAGTAAATGCTTCAAGAACTTTAAAGAACCAACTGAGCATTAAAATAATGAAAATAATTGTGTGCACTGCCAATTTTATAGGCATCGTTTTGAATATCCAACAGAATTATTATGCGCATTTCCTTTTAAAAAAATACAGATAAAATGAGTTACGAGTAGTGTTTGATAATTGAGTAATAGCTCAAGTTATAAAGCATAGACCGGATCCTCAAACAAGAATTGGATTGCTAAGGACGGAAACACGCATTCCAAAGGAAATTCGCCCGACATGCGGACCACCGTGCCAGAATTATTGTGCAGTAAAAAATTTATACAATGTAAAAAACGATAAAATATTATAGCCCCTACTAGGATTTGAACCCAGGTACCCCGGCTCTAAATGCTCGTATTAACTCCGGGTCACTCTAATTGAACTCAAAACAAAACATCCAAAACGACATCTCACATGGAATGTGTCGTTTAGCGGCCGTATTTTAGGTTTTCTGGTATTGACCACCTTTTTTTCGTCTTTTTGGGCACCTTACTCTAAATGTAATTTTGGTTCCCGGTAATTTACAATGGTTTTTTCGACTTTCTATTCAGTTAGGGTAGACGTATCGACTTAAAATACATAGAAAACGACAACCTAATCGAAATATATTCTGTTATTGACCACAATTTTGGTGTCAGGTAATTTTGACTTTTTAGCCACTCAGAGTGGTCAGATCGACTTCGGACTAGTTTCATTAGAGTCAGCGTCCCAAAACATAAATAATGACCTTTTTGCGGCGAAAAATGATAACCCTGAATTTTGCCGATTTTTTGACAATCATGTTGACTCAGCAAATCGGGATAGTGACGTCAAAAAAACATGGTTTTCAAAAGGGTTTGTGTCCTCCCCAATTTTTTGTATCAAGCTTGATTAAAAAATAATAATCCGTACAAAAGATAGCGTGTTTACAAGAAAGTGTCTAGAAATTACTTGAAATCGAACAAGTTACAACTTTTACTCTAATTTATCTTCTTAGATTTTAGGTAAAACTTAATATGTCGCACCATAATTACTGTCTGATAACTACGTTTCCTGTTTCGGCAGTTAAAGTAGTACTTTTACTACCGTGATATTAAAAATTAACATTACTGACTTTTTTTTGAGTAAGTAAAATTTTTACTCTACTGTGCCCCAAAAAATTCTATTCTCATTTGTAAATAATCTCATCTATGCTCATTTAAACTTTCTTCAATTGTTTCAACGACACTCATGATAGCGTCTTACTAAATTGGAAGCGCTTCGCTTATAAAAAATGTTGGGTACATTTTTTCATTCCCTATCCTAAAACGACAATACTACTATGTTTTACAACTAGTTAGTATTTTAGTCTATTTTCATTACTCATCCTATCTATTTTGCTATTACCTAGACTTTAAATTAAAAAAATCCACAACTGTCTAAACAAACGTTCTGTTTAAACACTTTTATATTCTTTTATTCTGTTTGTAAAAAGAAAATATTGTTATTTCATCTCAATGTACCCGTTTTTCAATGTTTTTATTACCTTTTAAATTTTCCTGGGTTTTCAAAGGCATGAGCTTTTTTCTTATTTCTAATGTTTATTTTTTAAACCCTTCTCATGTTATTTTTGTAATGTTATATGATACTGGTTTAGAAATTTAAATATAAAAGAAGGCTTAACATAAACTTTAATTTTTTATTCATTCATATATAGTAAAGTTGGTAGGTCACGTCTATAGACTTTTTTTTACTTTTCCTCATTTATACCGTAGGTAGATAGAAAATAGTTATTTATGCCATAAGGCTGAGAAGTGTGTCTTTATGTCACGGCAATTAGATTTACCGACGAGCGAAGCGAGTCGGAAAAAATTGCCAAGACATAAAGACATTCTCGGCCGGATGGCATACGGTATTTTTTTTGAGGTAGCACTCATTAAATAAACTGCGCTATATACTTAATTGAAAAAAAAAACAAAAAAACGTCCAATTAACTCCATATTATCGTCGTCATTGAATTCATCCATAGCTTCACACTTTTACTCAAAAATGTAAAAGCTTTACAAATAAACACACAAAAATTGACAATTAGAACAACTTTTAAAAACGAAAAAAATTAGTCTACAAACAAAAACAGAAACAAAATGAAAGTTTTTAAAGAAACCTCATAAAGCTTTTACACAGATTGTTTTTTGAACACGCTACATTACAGTAATGGCGGCAATATATGAATTACTTTTACGTCCTAGGCGTTTTTTTACACTCATTATTGTCCTCGGAGGTGAAAAGTACTAAATAACCTCCTATAACAATAATGATTGGCTTCTCATCCTAAAAACGGTCCAATAAAGTGCTCAATTACGTACTACCTCAAAAAAGTATTGTATTTTTAATAAAAATTCCGAAACCGGGATGCCACCTGAATTATTATCCGTTAAAGGTGTTTTTAAAGACCTCCTAAGAGGGTGGCTTTCACATTATTGTCTGTCTGCATGTGTGTGAGTGATATCATCGTAGCTCCCTCAAGCAAGAGAGTTGAAACTTGAAAATTGTATAAAGTCACTAACCCGCAATAATAAAAACTTTAAAAAATCTTTAAAAGATTGAGATTGAGCACATCAAGAGATTGAGATTGTAGCTCATTATCAGCTTTAGTTTAATTTTTATCAAATGCCTTGTGTACGTTTTTTAAAAAAAAATTAAAAATCGGGAAATAATCGTTTCGTTAGTAGTTAAGTTTCAATACGACAAGTAAACCTATGATTTTTGATGGATCATAAAAGTTATGATCTATCATAACTTTGCATGTATTTTATGTAAAATTAAAAATAAATCTAATAAATGGTTATTCATTCATAACAGTTAAGCAGCATCGAGCGTGGTCTGTGCATAGATAGGTAAACGATGCGAGAGAAACGGATAAATTTACCGTCTAAGGACGAGCAAAGCAAGTTCGAAGTCATGTTGAAATATAAATTTGAGTATACTGAGTACGATGAGCGTAGTGAATCCGATATGGCGAGGAAAAGAACTGAGGTACCCTGAACCCGATTTAGTACAATATAATGAAAAACGTACTCAAGTCATTTTGATAATATTTGAACTAAAGCTGATGAAGAGAAGAAACATGGCACATTTGTTAGTCTTATTCTTATTCTAGGCTAAATAAATGCTAAATCCCAAATTGATCGCAACACAATTCGCTTTTTATGATTTTTTGACATTTTTGCTGAGTTTTATGAGTCATTTCGGGTTAATGACTCCATAAAATAATTATTTTCCGAATAGCACAACTACAGCAGTAGACTTGATTTTGTTTTAACTTTCTTGCATAAATACACAGGGAGATGCGATGATAATAGACACACAAACACTTACACACAGATACAGATAGACAGACAACTTTGTGAAAAACATCATGTTACACCTTAAAACACACGGATAATTTAGGTGACATCCCAGTTCCGGATTTTTTTTTTTGCAAACACAATACTTTTTAGCAAATTTTCATTATGAAAATGACGCTTATGAGGTTGTTCGGATGACGGAAGTTGAGGGTGGGAGTGAACGGAATCGGTTCCTATTGGCTTCCTGATAACAAAAATAACCTCCTCGACATCTCGCGATCTGCAAAGTTTCGTTTCAATTTGAGAGCGCCTTCAAGAGTTATCGTTCGCCATACGAAAGAGTAGAAACTCTTACATACATACATACATACATACATACATATATATATATATAATATATATATATATATATATATATATATATATATATATATATTATATATATATAATATATATATATATATTATATATATAATCTTGTATGTATGTATACGTCTAGGTCAATGACTCGTACAATATCTGTTGGGTTCAGTAGTGTTAGAGGGTGTGGATATAGTATTTCTATATACCTTCGTTATAAACGAGGAAAAGTAAAAATCGATAAAAATTATAAAATTAACTGCTGAGTTGGAAAATGCCACGATTGTTTCTCTTTATGTAATAAAACAAAAGGTGTTCGGTACTAGCCTTACTATCTTAGTGTTAAAATTGAGAACATAAACTACACTAGGTATTGTCCTCTTATTAAGTTATTTACCTTCCCCTGGAATAGGTCATTCACTGCTAAACCTAGAAGACTTCGCAGTGTTGCTGATTTAGCATATTAATTATTTGTCAGTGTAGCCATCCCTGGACCTGGCTCTCAATTTAGATTTGCTGCACCAGCTAATTTAGTAAGCAATCGAAAAAAGATAGAAAACAAGTGGTGGTGATATCAAGTTTCTCTTTGCAATATTTATTGTATTAAATTTTGTTTCGTTTCACATTCTGGAGGTAAATATTTATTATTATGTTTTTTTTATTATTTCAAACAAAAAAAATGCAATTAATACTTCCCAATTTCTTGGACTGTGCTGTGTTGTGACTTTACCCCCTTCATAGACAACATTCAGCAATAATACAGCTACCTAATCCTGGAAATCAACTACCTTGGGTTGGGAATTTGGATTTTACAACTAAATACCTAGTCAGGTTATGATTATCTTTAGTGATTCTTTTTTGAAAGTCTGGTGCAGAAATTCTACCTATTCACCACGAACAACTATCATCAAATTTATCATCATTGGTCCTATTACTTTCATAGATCGCTTGGCCTTAAGTAAGTGTGCATATATTTGTTTTTTGTTGGCTTCTTAGGCGTTTATACTGTTCCCGAACTAGTGAGTTGTAGTTAGTGCGGGCTAATCGTGACCAGTCTCACTTTAGCCCAAACATTAGGTCTCCGGCCCCTTGGCCGCTTCGCGGCCACATAATTGCGGTCCTATATCTGTTCTACAAATTACTAGTTTATATAAGTGACATAATGCTACTTATAAGTAAACCATCAGCAAGCGAATTTTTAAATGTGATTTACATATTTTTTTTAATAATTTAAAAAACGCGATTTTTACATTATGTCAAATACATTTTTACATACGTCAAATGATAAAACCGAAACCGATAATAAAACTTAATAATGGACTTGTTAACCATAGGTTACCGAATTAACCATAGGTTACCGAATTAACCATAGGTTAAGCATGATCAGACTATTTTTTTATAAGGTTTTTGATTTATTTGAAAATACATTCTTTATCAGTAAGCCCCCCCTCCCATAAATGCACCTCTCCTCACCTTCATGATCTTAATCTCATTTTTCTTTAAAAATTTGCTAAAAGAGTAATATCTTTACATCAAGTATATCCAGTTTTTGACAGATCAAGAATGTTGAGAGGCATCAAGCGAGGTCATACTGGATCGAAGGCAACTGGTAACAAACCGGATTTCCTTACTGTTTATAAACGGGCAAAAATAGTTTGAAGGCGTTCTGCCGGCGTAATTAAATTAATATGACTGTCATCTTTTGAGAACGAGCGAAGCGAGTACGAAATTGTAATGGTCGAGCGTAGCGAATCAAAATGAGGAAACGTTTCGAGATACCACGTACCCGATTTTCTATTTTTATGTTAAAATGTTTAAGATAAGAAAGCTTAATTCAACATTTAGCAAATTGCTTTAATAATTAAACTTTCAAATGATTATTGAAAATTGAAAGTAAAATCTATAATTAAAATTGTTAATAAATTATAATTGTAGCGACAGGGGCTTGCGCCTGACTGCAACTACAATTAAGGGAAGCACAATAATAATAAGACAGGAAACCAAGTAGTATAAGTAAGAGCAGGTTATATATTAGAATTTTACACATTAAATAATTCCTAATCTATTAAACAGGTACCAATTATATTTAAATAAATAATAGATATAAACTATGAAATTAAGTAATTTGGCCAATATTTAATTTAGCTTAGTGCACTTAGCTGACGAAGACGCGCTCGCGAGTCCCGTGGTTCAGCTGCTGATCACGGTGCAGATCATCTCATCTTCAACCGAGTTTGTTATTTGAACCTCATAGGCTGGATGTAGTTTAGTGATCCTCCAAAATGTGCACTTTCACTAAATTATGGTAAACGTAAAAAAAAAGAATTAAATGCTATATCACAGAGCTACAAGATGGCGGCAGATGCAACATTTTCCCAGGAAACTTTTTAAAACTAACTGCCTCCAGTGTTGCCAACTTGGGTGAAGAATTGAATAAATCTAAAGCCCGATCTGAAATGCGGACTCAGGTTCAGATGGAATGCTGTGCGGGTCCAGCATGCTCTGTCGTAGACATCCCGCCTACCTAAACATATATGATGTATGTTTAAAATCCATGCTACTTAGTCCTTAATGAATATTCCTCATGCAGATAAGTTCGAAACGAAAACGAGAGTAAATTTAACAAATAATATTTACACTTAAGTCTAACTACATAAGTTTACAGTAAGATTAAAGAGATCTTTCTTAAACTAAAATCACAATTATAAGTTCATTCAACAATAAATAATAAATTAAGTTCTTATATTAGGTTAAGTTTTTATAATAAGTTTAATTTAAGTTATATATATAGTTATTCAATTTAAGGTAGAATTAAGTTTAGTTTTAAGTTATTATTTTAAATAGATTATAAGTTAAGTTTAGATTATAAGTTATAAGGTTTAATTAAATATGATATTTATAGTGTTATGTTTTAGCGCGCTAAAGTGTAAAAGTGTGTTGAAATAAATTATAACAACTTTGATTAGTAATAAATTAATAATTACAAAATTAGGATATATACATATATAAATTAAACATAAACGTAGGCAAAATAGAACAACAATCTTTGGTTAGTATAGATAATAAATAATAGTAATATTAATAAGAGGACAGGACACAAAATTACAAAACGTACAAAATTTTAATTATCAATTCCTGAATTCTTTAGGTATAATATAACAATTACTTAAACTAAGTTTTGAGTCATCCTCTAGAGGAAGGAAAGGTATTAGTTTGGTAACAGGACGTTTGAAGAGGCCCTTAGTAGTCCTCACAGAGGCCGCACGAATAGTTCCGTCTGCTGCAGGAAAGACTTCGATTATACGTCCAAGAGGCCACTTTTTCCGATCCGTCTCTTCTCCTTGAATGAAGACGAGGTCGTTTTCTTTCAGGTTGGGCTGCTCAGTACGCCATTTACTACGAATCTGCATTTCGTGCAGGCATTCGTTTCTCCACCTTTTCCAAAACATCTGAGTTCTCTGCTGAACAAGTTGCCACCTGTCAAGTCTTCCTTCTTTTATTTCCAATAGAGAATATTCTGGTAGAGGTATTAAAGACCGTCCAATTAATAAGTGTCCCGGTGTAAGTGCTTCCAAATCATTGGGATCAGTAGACATTGGGCTAATGGGTCTAGAATTAAGTAAAGCTTCTACTCTAGTAAACAGAGTAGATAACTCCTCATAGGTAAAGTTTCCTTCGCCGTACGCTGAACGCAGTAATCTCTTTGCGGATTTGACTCCTGCTTCCCAAATACCTCCCCAGTGAGGGGCATGCGGAGGCATGAACTTCCATCGAATACCTCTCTGACTAGATTTACTTTGAATTTCGTTTTGAGTTTCAGTCGTATAAAACCATTGATTCAATTCAGACAGCTGACGAGAGGCTCCCACAAAATTAGTTCCGTTATCGGACCATATAACTGATGGTAAACCTCTTCGACTAACAAATCGCTCAAGAGCTGCCCAAAACGCAGCAGTACTGACCGATGATACTGCCTCCAGATGAATCGCACGGGAACTTAAACATACAAATAAACATAAGTAGCACTTTGAAGTACTGGCTTTTCTCCTCAGCGAATCCCTGACTAGAAACGGACCAGCAAAGTCCACTCCTACGTTAGTGAATGCATAACTTTCCTGAAGTCTAGCTGCCGGTAAATCGGCCATTTTGGGGTAACATGGAGTTGCATTATAACGCCGACATGTAGTGCAATTTCTTGTAACGTTACGAATGCGATTTCTGGCTCCGATAATCCAGAACGATTCTCGAATATGGGAAAGCAGCAAAGTCGGTCCTGGATGAAGAAGTAGTCTATGATGATAGCTAATGATTAATTCAGCTAGGTGAGACTTATTTGGAATTAAGAAGGGATGGCGAGTTGTGTAAGGAACTTGAGCTTTGTCAATACGCCCGCCTACCCTTAGAGCTCCATCCTTGTCAAGGAAGGGGTTTAACGTTAACAGTTGCTTAGGAATCACTGTGTCCGATAAAGGCTTACTATTATTAAAATGATGCTCCTGTTCAAGTTTGATACATGTTACTAAAGCTCGATTAAGTTCATCACAAGAAAAATCGTTGCTTAGAATACGATTATTGGGATGACGAGAATTGTGAATAAAACGCAACAACCATGCAAACCTTCTTCTTAGCGCTGTAAACGTTAAGGAAGTGCAAAGATGATGGTGTAAATAATTCTCCTGAGTGACAGCTACTAGGATGGCTGAAGACTTAATCTCAGGAAGTTGGTTCACACTAGATTTGAACTCCTGAATCGACTGCACCGGCCAGTCTTCAAGATTGTCAGTTGCCCATTCTGGGCCATGAAACCATAGGACGTTATTCTTAAAGGTTTCGATATCGACTCCTCTGGACCCCTAAGTCACTTGGATTGTCTTCTGATCTGACGTGAAACCACTGCCGAACTGATGACACTTCTAAAATCTTCGTCACCCGATTGGCTACAAATGTTTGAAGTTGGTATGCTGGAGTGTTAAGCCATCCTAATACAATTGTCGAATCGGTGAAAAGATGAATTCGCGGGGCTGGAGATAATTCTCCGCAGAATTCAGATAATAACTCTACAAGACGCGTTGCTAACAGCGAAGCGCATAACTCAAGACGAGGTATTGATATCGTTTTGAGAGGTGCTAATTTGACTTTTGAGAATAGTAAGTTGCAAGTAGTTGTGTCTGTCTTAGTTCGTATGTAAGCAGCTGCACAGTAGGCTAATTCAGACGCGTCACCGAAAATAAGGAGGTCATATGCCTTGGCTTCCCCTCGGCAGACTTGTCTAGGTATTTTCACGTCTGATAGATGAACAAGTTGATGAACAAATGAAGACCACTTTTCACGTAATGTATCAGGTAAGACTTCATCCCAGGTTAAATTATGTTTCCACGCGAGTTGAATTAAAGATTTAGCTATAATGATAACAGGACCCAAAAGACCTAAAGGGTCATATATGCGTGACACAGCAGCTAAAATAGCTCGTTTTGAAGATACGAACTCAGGAATAGACACCTCGTAACTGAACACATCATCACGAGGGTCCCATTGCAGCCCAAGTATCTTTATTCTAGAGCGATCCTCTGGATTTTCTATTCGTTTAGGTAGATCAGAGTTGCATCTATTTTCTGGATCAATTGCTTCCAAAAGTGCTGGGTGGTTGCTAGACCATTTACTAAGAGGGAATTCTCCTTTCTTCATTATTTCAATTACTTGGCGTTGTAGTTCCAAGGCTTCTGCTACCGAGTCTGCCCCATCTGCCAGATCGTCTACATACATCCTTTTGCGAATGGCCCTGTCAGCTAATGGAAATTCCCGACCTTCATCGATACAGAGTTGTTTTACGCTTCTAAGAGCTAAGTATGGAGCACAGGACAGTCCATAGGTAACAGTGTTTAATTCATACTCTTGAATAGGACCTTCCGGACTGGATCTCCATAATATGTGCTGGTACCCGCGATCATCGGGGTGTACCAGGATCTGTCGGTACATCTTAACCAAGTCCACAGTAAAAACTATTTTATGTTTCCTAAAAGCTATCAGGATGTCGACGATACTATTTTGCAGTTTAGGCCCGGGCAGCAAACCAATCATTTAAAGAACCGATATTCGTTCTCGCCGAAGCGTCAAATACAACGCGAATCTTACTTTTGTCTCCATCATGTTTCACTACTCCGTGGTGAGGGATGATATAATTTCCAGGAGATTTACTTTCACTCATGTGTCCCATAGATTCATATTCCTCCATAAACTCACAATAAAGTTTACTAAGGTTAGGATCACGAACTAACTTACTTTCGATGCTGTTTAGACGTTTCACGGCTTGCCACTTTGTTGAAGGGAACTGTGGTGCTTCGTCTTTAAACGGCAGTCTGACGACATATCGACCTGTAGGGAGACGATAATGCGTCTTAGCAAATGCTTCTTCACAATTAGTATACTCAGGATCCTCGGTTTTGGCCAGAGGAGGTTCATCTAACTCCCATAATTTCTCAAGATCTTCCCGAAGAGTAGCTCTTGAAGGACGTCTTCTTGTAGCGCATAATGCCCGAGTATACTTCGCCTCATTGACATCTTCCATACGCCCAAGGACTACAAAACCAAAAATGGTGCCCACTAATTTAGGTTGACCTTGATTGACAGTTATGATTTCACCAGTTAGTATGTCTGAGAATAAATCACCTCCTAACAGAAAATCAACGGTACTAGGTTCCCAAAATTCAGGATCAGCTAGGGTGTACCGCTGGTAGGGAATCCTAAACTCTTCCTTATAACATATGAAGGGAGTTCTGAAGTTATCTTGTCGACCACCAAAGCCTGAGTCGATACTTCGGATAAGTCAATATTGGATACTAAACGGCATTTGGTGCGACCTTTAAAACCAGGAAATGGTGTTTCACCAATCCCTACTATATCGATCTCGCAGGAACTAACGTCAAGGCCAAGACGAACAGCTACATCCCGAGATAAGAATGAAAACTGACTACCTGAGTCCAGTACAAGCCTAATTGTATGTGGTTGACCTTTTGAGTCTATCAATGAACATAAAGCTGTTCCTAAGACAACTTGAGTAGGACCATTAGAAGCGGTACTCAAAGACTTAGCTACATGCGACTGATGACGAGCTCCCTCTTATCACCAGTTGAGGCCGAAGACTGTTGCTTAGATGTATGTTCAATTTCAGAATCAGTGCTGGACCCTGAGAAGTTTTCGATATGGAGAAGCCAATGATGACGACCTCGACAAAGACGACACTTGAACTTCGTATTGCATTTTCTAGTGGGATGTGACGGAAACAAGCAAAGTCTACATCCATTCCAGTCCTTCAAGCACGCTACGCGCTGTTCTGGCGTTTTACTATTAAGGTGACACATCTAAATAGTAAATGCTGACCTTTGCATGCTGGACACATTGCATTAGGTCGCTTAGTGGTATCTACCTCAGGCTCAGTGTTCACTTTAGGCCGTTCTTCAACAGCAGCTAAGGCAGGTTTAGCTGGTTTAGGCTTGCTATAAGCATAACTGGATGGTCTAGGTGTCGATTGTGTTGGGGCAAATCTCGTGTTTTGATATCTTCTGGAACTGCTACTATTATTTACTTCACTCTTATATGAACTCGATGCTAACTCTCCAGCAGTGCACCTATTTCGAAGAAAATTGATTAAGTCATCAGATGACGGAAACTTTGACTGGTCTTGGTGAAATTCGAAGGCTTCCCGTGTAAAAGGATCTAGACATCCTAATCAAATAAAATATAAGGAAGTCAGCTCTATCAGTGATGTTTATTTGCTTAAAAGCTCCTACCCACTCTGAAATTTGACCTGTAATAACAGTAAGCTGTTCAGTAGATGGTTTGTAAGGAGTAGGTTTTAAGTTAAATAACTTATCCAAGTAAGATGTAGCAAGAAGGCGCTGATTGTCATATTGATCCAGCAAAGCCTTCCAGGCCACGGTAAAATTAGCCTCAGTTATCGCAAACCTAGAGATAATCGATGACGCCGAACCCTTTAAACTTGAATTAAGGTAGTGAAACTTATCTATTGTAGCAGGTCGGGATCGTTAATGACTAATGAGGTGAAACTATCTTTAAAGTGTTGCCATTTAGTGCGCTCTCCGTCGAATGTAGGAATAGGTATTTGAGGCAATTTGGCGCGTGTTCGATTGGACATAGTTCTATTTAAACTTGTGTCTCTAGTGCTCTCAGCGCTAGCGTTATTAAGGTCCAACCTGTCTATCGACATACATATAGAGTAATAAAAGGATTTCGCCTCATCACGTCGCTCTTCGTCCTTATCATTAAGTTGATTCCCTCCTACATCTATCAGCTCTTCGTATAGAGTTCGATACCGATCATATAAGGATTGAGCACTTCGAGATATAGATTTGAAGGCAAGAATCCTCCCACTATTATTCTCCGCGGCAACTCCCATGGCATATATTTCTTGTAAGTCAGCTGAGACTGTTTTAAGTTTTCTCCTATAATTGGTTATTACGTCATTCGCCGCATCATTCAGCCTGTTGTCACCATTGTTATGAACCTCATTGTCACTTAAGTTCCCATCACCGTTAGGGTTTGGCGGCCGGTCGTCGTTACCTCCTCTTGTCATGGTAATGTTGGAATTAAAAAGATGAGAAAATTCCTCGTTCATACTAACACAGTAAAATTATAAATAAAATAATATAAATTTAAATCCTATATAAAAATTGTACAAGTTTTACAAATAAATAATATACATTAAAAAATAAATTATTAAGGTTACAAAGAAATAACTCAGAAATGTTATTTTTACTTCAATTTCATTACAATTTACAGTATAAAATACAAATAAAACAAAATACAACATAAATTATAAGTATTTTAAATATTACCGTGATACTAAAATGTAGAACAAGTCGATTAAACCCGCTAAGCAATTTCCTCACAAAAGATTCAGGATTCCAGATGTGACTGCAAATGAACCTGGGTTTCAAGATTACCATGTAAAATTCAAGATTTGTCCGACATTTTGAAGAATTAATTAAAACAAAGAAGAAGATTAATGATAATAAATTCAACCTTGAAAACAGGAAATTGATAATTAAAATTAATTAATTGATTAATTAAAAAATTAACAAATAATTACCTGTTAATAATATACTTAATTTTAACACGAAATTAACAAATATAAATAAATTTATACCCTGTGATATAGTGAGTATTAAGTGAAAATAGTGCCGAAAATTCTCAGAAATCATAGACGGAAAATTCGTCGTCTTTATGATTTATCTTAGTGACCAAAATATAGTTAATAAAATAAATAGGAATAATAATAGTGACTAGGTACGTGATAATAATAGTGATTACTAAAATAAATAAGTGATTGTGAGTAGTGAAAATTATTTTATTGATTATTATTGACGTAATTCATAGGTAACAATTTGACTAGTTCTTTGTGTAATATTATTATCAATTAGAGCCTTTGGACTGTATTTATATTCTCTAATATTAACAACAATGTAATAAATATTAATCAAAATTATAAATAAATTATTATTAATTATTAATTGTACAATTTATTCCACCTAAAATACATCTACTATATAACCTTCTCTATGGTTACCTACTAATTCCTACGCTCTGACAGAAAGTAAATACGAAAAAATTACAAATAATTTTAACAAATCCACGCTCGCTAGGACCAGAATTATGTAGCGACAGGGGCTTGCGCCTGACTGCAACTACAATTAAGGGAAGCACAATAATAATAAGACAGGAAACCAAGTAGTATAAGTAAGAGCAGGTTATATATTAGATTTTACACATTAAATAATTCCTAATCTATAAACAGGTACCAATTATATTTAAATAATAATAGCTATAAACTATGAAATTAAGTAATTTGGCCAATATTTAATTTAGCTTGGTGCACTTAGCTGACCGAAGACGCGCTCGCGAGTCCCGTGTTCAGCTGCTGATCACGGTGCAGATCATCTCATCTTCAGCCGAGTTTGTTATTTGAACCTCATAGGCTGGATGTAGTTTAGTGATCCTCCAAAATGTGCACTTTCACTAAATTATGGTAAACGTAAAAAAAAAAATTAATGCTATATCACAGAGCTACAAGATGGCGGCAGATGCAAACATTTTCCCGGAAACCTTTTTAAAACTAACTGCCTCCAGTGTTGCCAACTTGGGTTGAAGAATTGAATAAATTCTAAAGCCCGATCTGAAATGCGGACCCAGGTTCAGATGGAATGCTATGCGGGTCCAGCATGCTCTGTCGTAGACAATAATTATAAAGGCAAAGCATGAGAGAAGTATGGGAAAGCCTCGGAAAACCTTCCAGACAGAATAATTAATGACTGGGAAATTATCGAAACATAAATTACAGTTTAATAAACACATAACAGCTCTCTATACCTCTGCACAACATGTTAATAATAATTTATGATCAATGCTCATCTAATTAGCTGATCTCAATAATAATTTAAAATACTTTAATTCATAAAACTTCACATAAGTCGTCTTTGACACCTTCAAAACTTTTTATTAGTATATGAACCTACCGTTGAAGTACAAAACTAGTAAGTTTTATGGTATAATCAATGAAGTGTGGAATGAATATAGATAACTATTTGATAAATACAATTACTCATATCAATTATTTCAATGAAAAATAATTATAGAGTTGAAATTAGTAATCTAGTAAAATCTTTACCGGTACATCGTTCATATTTAATTATACTCATCCTATTCGGTCATTACGATAAATGAACTAGGCTGAAGTCGAATATACGTAATATATATTACGAGTATGGTAATTTCCATACTCTCAGGATTAGCGAAGCGATTTAAAAGTATTAAGGATGAAACGTAGTGAATCTGATGTGGCAAGGAAAAGTTCCGATGTGCCCCGCTTCCAACTTTTTACTTTTTCTTATTTTTGCCGTAGGAAAAAAATGGTATGCGAAAAAAATCCGAAACCCAAGTTTCACCTGACTCATCCGTCTCAGGTGTTTTCAAGATCAAGAGTAATTTTTACAAAGTTATCTACCTGTCTGCGTATGTGTGTCTGTGTTTCTGTGTGAAGTGTGTGTGCATCTGTGTGTGGTGTAATTTTCATTGCTCTCAATACATTTATGCAAGAAAATTAAAACAAAATCAATCATTATGTCTAGTCGTTCCATCCAGAAAATAATATTTTTATAACATCAATAACTGACACTTTAAAAAGTACAAAAAAATATTTGAATTTGGAAGCATCTAGTCAATATATATAAGATCAAGAAATGTACCAAGTTTAATTTCATTATTGGCATTATTTTAATTTTTATCAAAAGACTTATAAACGTTTTTGAAAAATCTAAAAGTAATTTCATTTAGTTGACACTTACAAGTGTACAAGTGTATGTATCACTATAGGTAATAAATAAATAACTAAGTAAGTAAATAAGTAAGCTTCTCAATGTATTGAGATGGGCTATGCCCTCTCTAGTAATATTTCTCTATATTTGCAAAGTCTAATAACTAAATTATTCCATAAGTAAAACATACCTTAAAACGTTAATATTTCGAAATGTTTTTGTTGTAACTAAGTTTTATTCCAATACGGTATGAATACCTACGGTTTTTGTAGGATCATAATAGGTAAGTACCATTGAAAGAGGTCAGTGCCTGGATAGGTTACCAATGAGAATAACTCGAATGTATTTACTTGTCTAAGGACGAGCGAAGCGAGTCCGTTGTGGTGATGAAAAGTTCCGAGGTACCCCGTAACAATTTTTTATATTGTTTAGTTAAGAGTTATTCAGATTATTTATAAATGCTTTGCTTGAATAATATGTCAATACATAATCAGTCAGCATCATTTACTTAAAGAAAAATATTATTTGTTATAAAACACATGCAAATTATGATTTACACTTTTATTCAAGAAAAATTCCAAGTATAATATAAAAAAATAGTATAGAATAGTCTTTCCTTCCTTAACGAGTCCTAAATAAACTCAGCATTAAAAGATCAAGAGAAAAATATAATCAAAAATGGATTCCTCTCTCAGTAATAATAATAAAAGGAGCTGTAAAAGAAAAAGCTAAGTAACATAAAAGGAAAGCCAATAGTCGGTAATACTACCTCACAGACCAATAGGAGATAATGGGATATCAGAGCCAAGTTATCTCTCTTTATTGCCTATTATTAACTTCATTTCTATTTTAAGGTATATTTCCAAGCTAAAAAGAAAATAAAATGGTATCTAAGTTATGATAATAAGGAAGAGATACAGAAATTAATATTTGCATGGGCAAAATTAAATTAAATGGGTAAAAAAATATGTCCTATGTTTATAGCAAAAAGAGCTAGTAATGTCATAGTTACCTAGGTCATAAAGTCATTAATTTGAACACATTTAAAAAGAAGAAGAATAAATAGGAAGAAGTATTTTTCTTAGGTTTTAACATAAAATTATTTAACCAAATCACATAATGACTAAAGGGCATCATGACCTCATAATGTCTTAAGAATCTCATAAAAATAGAACAGCCTTAATAAGTTATAGGTAATGACACTGAGAAGACAATTTAAATGGGGAACAACAATCAAAATAAAAATAGAAGAGCCTTAATAAGTTATAGGTAATGACACTGAGAAGACAATTTAAAATGGGGAACAACAATCAAAATAAAAACAGAAGAGCCTTAATAAGTTATAGGTAATGACACTGAGAAGACAATTTAAAATGGGGAACAACAATCAAAATAAAAACAGAAGAGCCTTAATAAGTTATAGGTAATGACACTGAGAAGACAATTTAAATGGGGAACAACAATCAAAATAAAACAGAAGAGCCTTAATAAGTTATAGGTAATGACACTGAGAAGACAATTTAAAATGGGAACAACAATCAAAAAAAAACAGAGAGCCTTAATAAGTTATAGGTAAAGTAAATGGGGAACAACAATCAAATAAAAAAGAAGAGCCTTAATAAGATAGGTAATACACTGAAGTGACAATTTAAAATGGGGACCAATAATCAATATAATAACAAAAGAAGCTCGTGTCCCTTCATTGTTTTCTGTCTCTTCTCCCAGGGTGACTTTTCCAAATATGGAAAATTTCTGCAAGATAAATCTTAGCTATGTTTAAAGCATAAAAGGAGGCAATTATTATTCACTAACAAATAATACAGTGATCATTGACTAGCATTCACTAGACCTCGAGGGTCGAAAACAATTATATAAAAACATCTGCGGTTATAGAGATAAAATCTAAGCAACACATTAAGTTAGGCAATAATTTTTATACAAGCCAGAAAGTAGGTAAGTTTCAGTGAGAAAAAACAATTTAAATCTAATTGCTTTGGTAAATCCTAATAACTTTAAGGACATTAATGGTAGAATTATACTAATCTAAAGCTATTTATACTTCCCAGTAGAACCAGGTATAATAAAATAGCCGTTGGAAAATCCTAAATATCATAAAGATTATACTTTGTTAGTTAAAGAAGAGAGATAACTGCTATTATAAGATATTATAAAGAGTAATTAAGTAAAGCTATCTAAAACATTATCTAAATTATTATTTAGTGAACAAATATTTAAGTAGCACCTTTACTTAAAGTTCTAATCTCTGAATTTTAGATTACTATCCAGGAGCGTGATTCCCAAACTGTTGAATTTTTATTAGATTGAAAATTTGGTTTAAATAATATCATTAGATTAAGCTTGAATCGAGTTAATTATAATGAAAATAAATATGCTTCTGATTAAAACACAACTTTGATGACAAAGTTAATTCTACTCTTCCTCAATTATACCGTAGGAATATAGGAGAGTGTTGTGTTTGTAAAAATTTTCGAAACCAGGATGCCACCGAAATGATCTGTTTCAGGTGTTTTTGGGCCTTCTGAGTGACCTTCACCATGTTGTCAGTCAGTATGTGTGTGTGTGTGTGTGTGTGTCTGTTATCCTCGTAGCACCCAGTGTATTTATGCTAGAGAGTTGAAACTTCGTGAAAAAACAGACTACTGCTGTAGTTGTGCTATTCATAAAATAATTTTATATGACATCATTAACCCGCAATAATGACTCAGCTAAAATCTTGATAAATTATAAAACGCGGAATAAATTTGCGATCAGATTGAGATTTGCAACGCACGTAGCCATGTTTAAGACTAACATATGTTTTAAGTTTCATCTCATTATCAACATTCTTTAAATTTTTATCGGATGACTTGTGTACGATTTTAAAAAAAATTGGGAAATAATCTAATTGAGTTAAAATTTGGTACAAAAGTATACATTTACTTAAGAAATAAGTAATAAGTAAGTATATTAATAGATACTTATTAAATAAGTATCTATGATTTTTGTTAGATCATAAATGTTAAGCACCATCAAGAGTGGTAAATGCCTGTATGGGTAACTGCTGGGAATCGTATATTCTGAGGACGAGCGAAGCGAGTTCGAAGTTAGGAGGATGAGATAAAAAATCCGATGTGATGACAAAAAGTTCCAAGATAAAGGTACTCGATATTTTTTTCATTGAACTTTTTCATCTCTATGGTTTTTTATTGATGACGTCATGCAGGAAAAATGAATGAATTATTTTTTTAATAATAATTAAAAAAATAACATTGCAAAACATAAGGGACTTCTTCAGAGCAAGTGGCATACGGTCGAAGCAATAGCCACGAAGCGACAAGAGACCAAGAGTTCTTTTTGGATTTTTATGGTCGATAAGCATCTGTAGGGTCCAAAAATAATCTCCAAACAAACAAAATTAATCACCTTTAATCAAAAGTAACTACCAATAAACAGAAATAACTCCAAAATAAGTACAAATGTGGTAATGGGTATTGACTGAAATGACCATAATCGGTTAAATAAAAATTATTATGATGAGTAAATGGTAAATGATAATTGGTAATTGGTGGTTAGTATTGGTTTCATAAAGTTTATGGTTTAAGTTAAGACGTGTAAGTCTATGGCAATAGAGAATACGAGTAAAATTAGGTGGATCGTAATCCATAGTCAATGTTATTTACAATTAACGACGATTCGGGAACAGGTACTTTTCCCATTATCAGGTTCGTCTTGAGAAAGACCGTTTGTAGGGTATCAGGATTTTAACCTGACTTGGTAGGTAAGTATCGACGATTTTGCAGAGGTAAACATTGACAATGGATTACGTCCAACTAATTTTACTCAAAATTTATGCAAATGTCTGCCTCCGTGGCCGTGATCGTAAAGGCGTTCGATTTCAGCACCGGAGGTCCGGGGTTCGCAGCCCGGGCTATGCTCTAAGATTTTATGAATAGTATTTGTATTAAAAAGATTTCGCTAACTTTAATTAATTCTTAGAGTGTAGCAGATGCAACCCACCTGAGGTGGTTCCCGCAGGGTGAATACCCTGATGGACCGAGAGGCCCTAAAACGGGCATTTTGTTTATTTTTTTATGCAAATAGGTAATACTTTTTTAGACACCATGAGTTAAAAACATACCTAAGAACTTTAAGTGGGGGTAAATACCTAGTGAACCCCAATTGACAGTAATTGGGGTTAACTAAATAACTAATTTATTTAATTAAATCAACAGAAAATACCCAAATTTAGCCCTGTTATCAGACTACTAAACTAGTTTTATATCTTTTTTTTACTGAAAACAGAAATTCTGTAAATAACTCATTCGACTACAACATAGTTGAGAGTTTCATAGATCGAATACATCAAAGAGAAGGAGTTTTTGTGTTGTCGAAAGAATTTGCCCTATAAACTCAAAATATCTGTGTAATAAGATACTAATTTAAAGTTGAAACATCAAAGTTAATCAAAATTTCCGTCAAAAGCAGCGCGAAAAACTTAATTTTAATGAAAATCCTGACTTAACTAAGTAATAACTAACTATCACACGAAAAGATAATTTTTCTTTAATATTAACATAAACAAGAAGATAACTTATTAATTCCCAAAAAATCGACAAAAACATTGCAAAGTCTCTCATTTCAAAAATTAATTAAAACACGACGGGAAAGCTTAATAAACAATTAAGTTAAATTAACTTCATTAAGCAACAATAAGATGAAAAATATTATAACTCTCAAGACATGTATCAAACAGTATTGTGTTAAACTCTACCGCTAATTTAGGAGAAAGAACTTTTTTGCTCCTCCGCATGAGCACCTTATTCATTGCTTATTAAAGTGTAACACACGGCTAAAATCAGTCGACAGCGTGGGAAAACAAGGTCAAGGAGCCAATGAGGTTATTCCTGGATGTTAAACCACGGCCACCATTTCAAATCGTACCAAACTCATTGAACCAATGAGTTAAAATAACCAGTGTTGAGGACTCAACACTATTTTTCCGCGCTGTCAACTGATTTTAGCCATGTGTTAAACTACAGTCTGTCACTCTGTCAAATTTTTGTGAAAATATATACAAATTATTTAATGTTTATGGCAGAGACTATAGATACTTAAACAGTAAGACTGTCGACTCAATGGTGGGAAAATTTGGATTCCGGTCGACACTAGCGCGGCGGGGGACCTACCTTTCAATTGAGTGGGCGTGGCTTAATTTCCCGCTTTTTGCGCATACAGTTTAAAATTTAATTTTCATACTTAGTATAGTTATACTTCTAACTAACCCTACCACTTTAATCTTACACAAAACGCTTCTGATTATTTTTAAGTTTTTCATTCAAGTAATTTATTAAATTAATTGATTCAAGCAGGTAATAATGAAATAGTGGCTAAAGTTTACACGTGGTAGATGATAGTTTTTGGCATTTAATTCAGCCTGTAGTTTAATTACATCGGCAAGATGCGTACATGTGATTAAATGTAATTACCTGATAAAATCGACTAAATCAATAAATCAATTAAATGAAATTTACACTTATCTGCCATCAGTACCGTTCCCTGGAAGTTTTAAAAAAGTTTCTATTTACTTTTAGTTTATGAATTTTTGAATTACAGAACATGCAACGGCGAACCGTTTTTGTGAAAACTACATACAGAAAACAATCATTTTATAATAATAATGAATGTAGCTGTCATAACCAAGAATTGCCCTGGTATTCATGAATTTAAAAATAAATATATAATCAGTCATTTTTGGAAAGCTATTGGGGTTAGTTCATGAATTGTCCGCACCGGTCCGCCGCAGCGCTAATTTTAGTAGCTTGCGATAATCGAATCCAAACTTTTCCTCATTTAAGTTAACCCCCCCCTGGTTTATGGTATTATTTCATAAATAAATGATCAAATCTAACAGATAAAAACAGCTGTGAGCACACCTTTTAAAATAAAACAGAAGACATGGGGTCCCATTTTATTTATACCGGAACCCTATAGAGTAAGTAGAATTCCTCCCCCCCCCCTGTCAAAATGACTTTAATTTTAAATAATCTAAAGGATAATTTCACATTGAATTTGTAAGATAAACCATAAATTATCTTATGTTATAAGTTAATCTTGTAAAACTACAATTAAAATTTACTTCACTATAACCTAAAACATTTATGAAAACAATTACTTGAAATCCAAAACTTTAGTTTTAACAATAGAGATAATCTTTACTAAGTTTTCTTACTTAGTAACTGAAATCAATTTAACTTTAAGACATAAACAAACCTGTAAGAAACTTGCATCTATAGAACATACTTCTATGGCTTAATCTGCTTCAACAAAAGATTTAAAGTTAGGAATCATTTAGCCGATTATGGACCAAATAAGTTGATAAACATTAAGTTTATAAGTATGCTTGTTAAAGTCAAGTCGAAAAGACGGAGTCGGTAAGACTTCTTAAAGCTAGGGTTCTTGGATTCGAACCTTGGTACCGGCGTTAATTTTTTATTGTCTCTTTTACAGTATTTAAGTTTATAACATCAATAATTTTGTCGTGGAGGTCCACATGCAGGGCGAATTTTCTTTGAAATACACAATTTCTTGCTTATCAATCCAATTTTTGCTTAAATAATTCTGACGTGGAGGTCATCATCCAATTTTTGTTTAATTCTTCGGTATTTATTAACCTGAACAGTAGCGTCACAACTTGATATTTAATTTTTTCGAATTTTTAAAAGAAAATTCTTTAAAGGAGTGCATATAATACTGTCCTGGGTAGTGTATAATCTATGGGATTAATATGCGCATTTTAAAAAAATAAAAAATAACAACAATTTGTAACGCTACTGCTCAGATTATTTAATAAATAATTTAATTAATAAAGGTAATTATAAAAATAATAAGGAATAAATAAATTAAGGTTATTTAATAAATAATAAAAAATTGGATTGATAAGCAAGAAATGGTGTATTTAAAAAAAAATTTGATCATTTCGGACCTTCGCGCCAGAATTTTTTTCTTAATGAACAGGATGAACCTGAAAACGGAAGCTCATTCTTCATTGCATTTTCAGCTTGCGATCAATAAAACCTCATTAATATTTTTTTAATAACTTTCATTGAAAAATGCCTAAACTTAAGCTTAATTTTCTGTATTTTAATTGTTAACTTTAACCTATCTTGTATTTCTCTTGGTTTTTACGAATTTTCACCAAAAAACGACACTTAAAAGGTTGTTTGGATGGCGGAAGTGGAGAAGAAAATAAACAGGCTGGTTTTCGCTTCGCTCGTCTGCTTGTCCTTTCAATGAAAATCATCAAAATTCATACCGTCTTCGAACTCGCTTCTTTCGTCTATAGACAGTACATATAGACCAAGAGCCCAGGGATGTTTTGATAATAAAAAGTGTAATGGCGGGAACCGGTCTCAATTTTTCGTAAATATCTTCCTGAACAAGAATCTGCAATTCTGCCGAATCGTATCGGATGGTGTCCCAGGCAGAACGCACTTTAATGTCAAATTTACCACCCAAGTTAACAAACAGTGTAATGGCTGAAACCGGTTTCAATTTTTCGTAAATACCTTCCTGAACAAGGATCTGCAATTCTGCCGACTCGTATCGGATGAGTGTCCCAGGCAGAACCTTGACCCTAAGTGCGTTCTGCCTGGGACACCCATCCGATACGAGTTGCAGAATTGCAGATCCATGTTCAGGAAGGTATTTACGAAAAGTTGAGACCGGTTCCAGCCATTACACTTTTTATTAACAAAACACCCCTAGGCTCTTGGACTAATACATTGGTTATATTCCCAGAGGTTAGCCATCCACCCACTGACCTCGCATAATGCGGCTTACCTTTTATGATCTATCAAAAATGGTAGATATACTTGGCAAATTTTTGTATATATATTTATTACGTAATGTGATACACTTACAGCGGCTTATATAAAAATATAAGGTTTAAAATTTCTAAAATCCTTATATATAAGGTCTATATTTTAAACAAAATTTTAAATAAATGCACTTAATGAAAAACACAAAACAAAAGAAAAAGTTTAAGAATCCTTCTAACTTAGAGCTATAGAAAATCATACCCATTATGTATAAAGGATTTCAAGAGTTAAGTAGCTCTATTATATAAAATTAAGCACTAGAATGTTAAATCGTCTAAAATAATAGCGAAGAAGAAGAGGCTAAAAAAGAACAAAAATAAGGATCAAGATCCCGACTACGTTAATACTTCTTCTTAAAAAGAAGATAAAAGCAGAAGGAAGGAAATGGATTTCTTTACTTAGGAAGAAAAAAGAAAATGAGACCGGATTTTAACGAAAATTTTTTCAATCCTGAAAATTTCTTCAGGAATCGATTATCCTTTAAAATTAGGATAACAGAAAGCAATTAGGATTTTTGGAATGGTTAGTGAAAATTGTAAGAACGAACTTTGTTTTCATGGGTTCAAACTTCAAAAAGATTTTTAGTACAAGTTTAAGTTTTAGTAAGTTAAGCTTAAAATAAAGATTGTCCCTTCCAGTACTTACTATCTGTTTGCTAATTTTAAATATTTAACAAAAAATAAGGTAAATAAATAAGGTCACTATGTAATAAGAAGCTACTGCTTCGGAGGTCTAGTAAAACCCGTCTCGTTAGATCATCAATGTTATGTGTATCGGTCGTGGTCTGTATTTGGATGGTTCAATTCAATCCTTGATTAGTTACTAGGAGACGAAAATAAGGAATATATTTTTCTTAAATCTTCATCAAATATGATAAGAAATTTAAATAATTTAATCTTCATATTGTTGGTTTCAATGTTTGTAAATATTTCAAAAACGATGAGACTTTTTTCACATGTAGTGTTTTAAGAAGGGCTCGAATAAAATCACCAAATGTTTGCTAATAGTAACTAGGTTGTAACATTAGGAAAAGCTAACTTAAGGATAGGTCAACAAATATACTTAAAAATATAACTATTTATAATGTTTGAAAGTAATAATGATGGGATGTAATATTATGAATACCGAACATTTATACGGAAAGGAAGTTAGTAAAATACTAGCTAACAGTTGAATGAACTTTAAAATCTTTCAATATTAAGATTAGTTGACGTATCAAGTCTAGATTTTTATTTTAAAGGCTAGTAGGTTGATATCAATAATGTTTTACTCTATAAGGAATATAGAAACGAAAAAAAAATCTAAAAGCGCGCATATTTTAAATCCACGTCTGATGTTGAGCAGAGAATTAAATAGAAAATACTTACATGCAAATAAAATTATACTAATGCTGATAATCAGACAAAACATACTGGTCTGCATACTAATAGTGCATTTGCTGGTCTTATATCAAACTACATGCACTCTAAATTTCAAATTAATTTTACCGGGCTTCAAAATTTTATGAAATGCTTGCTGAGTCATTCATGTCAGTTAATGTCATCATCAAAAATATTTTTGATCTTGGTTCAATAAGCTCAACTAGTGATTTGTGTATTAAAGTATTTGTATTAAAACTTATAAAATAATAAGTTTCAAATTAGCAAAATTATCCAAAATTATTTAGCATAAACATACTGACTACTGACGGTTAAGATGATAATAAAAAGAAAGACACACACTAAGACAAGCAGACAATACCGTAAAATCCTTGAAGGTAGTTGTACAAGACATAATAGAGACAATTTAGTCAAAAAGCCAGTTTTTGATTTTTCGTGCAAACAATACTTTTTCAATGTACTTAAGTTGAAAATAAAAAAGAGGCTCTTGGCCATAATGCGGCGTCGCCACCTGGAGGCTGCCTCGCCCTCATATTTCATAAACAATAGGGTTACTAGGTTGATTTTTTGTACTAAGTTTCATTTCGATTTGAAAAAGGGTTTAAAAGTTATCGTGTCCTATAGCAACGTCTGGGACACAAAAATCTCGTACATACATACACACACAATATATATATATATATATATATATATATATATATATATATATATATATATATATATATATATTCATGATCAGTGAGTCAACCCTTAAAAAATTACCTCCTTCTACTCCCCCTCTATATGTCTCCAACCTCATAAGCTCATTTTTTCATGGAAATTTGCTGTAATAAAAAAACATTAGCATGAGAAGACATAAAATCTTGCCATTAATCACTCAAATAAAAGATTAAATTCTTTTTCACAAGTGTGAAACATTAGAAGCATGCAATATAAACATTAAAAGAGTGGAAAAATTATTTTGACGTTACTGGAAAAATAATCCAATGTTGTCGTATAAAAGATTATCAATTTCCACTAAAGAAGACATCATGATGAAAGGGATCAATACAAACAAATAGAAATGACAAAAATTCACTAAATCTCGGCACAAATTACTCCAATGAAAGATAATAAATCCAAACAATTTTTACAAGGACTGAAGTCTTCTGAACAAACAGATTTTTATTTTACTGG
Organism: Microvelia longipes; assembly: GCA_018340805.1. NCBI lineage: Eukaryota > Metazoa > Arthropoda > Insecta > Hemiptera > Veliidae > Microvelia > Microvelia longipes. The sequence goes on along the minus strand of JACMZG010001913.1, from coordinate 14,380,468 downwards.
CAACATGCCTAAAGAAAGGATAAAGGGCGGAACGAGGACAAACTCTTTGTATTTGCGGACAGAGGGAAGGAATCGATCCCGGGCAATCAGAGGGCCAGACATCCGGGCTCCCAACACTCCAACCAAAATATTATCCTTGTAACAAAAAAAATTCATCTAAAAACAATCTACCCACTATTTATTTTTATAGGGAAGGGCAGAAAAAAATAATTTGTAGGCATAAAAATAAACAGTATCAGCAAATAGATTAAATCGTTTCGTATAGCAAGAAAAAACTTCAATACGCATACAAATAAATAATTACAGGGTATATAAAGTAAATATAACTGCTCTGTGGAGTAATCCAAGAATGGATAAATGGATGGTCTCTCCGCTGGGAGGTGTGGTAATGGGTTTGTTGGGGGGTTGGCTTTCTGCCGCGTCCGGCCATCATCAATGATAGTCATCATGATGATGGCCGAATGCGGCGGGGGGTTGGCTCTCTGGTGGATCTATTGGCGTGCTTTTTGGTGGAGGGGCTGTATATTTATCTATTCCTAAATATATTTAATATATTTAGTTGTATGTAAGTGAGGGTGTGTGTATGTATGTATGCATGTGTATGTATGAATGTGTGTATATATAAACTTAAAAATAATAGTTGAGGTGTATTGATAGTTTGCAATACAACTCAACGTTACTATAATTACCTGATCTCCCCCTTCGATAAGGTTATCTTAGAAGGGTAATTGTGATTAAAAAAAAATAAAAAAAAAAAATATTTGTATGTACTCTAATATGTGTATTGTATGAAATATATGTATGTTTGTTTAATAATTTTAAAATTGTAAATTTTTGGTTAATAAATCACGTTTTCATTCATTCAATAAATAATTACAGGGCATAGATAAAATTCCTTTACACAAAAGACTGTTGTTTCTATAGTAGCGATATAATTTTATGTATCAAACATAAAATCAGGTACGGAGTACCTCGGAACTTTTTCATGTCTTATCGGATTTGCTATGCTTATTTTCACCACTTCCGAATAAGTTTGATTGTCCAACATAGAAATCATCCAATTTATATAACAGTACGTCCCTAAAACAGTCAAAACAACTGTCTTATTCCCAGCAGTCACCTATCTAGGTACTGACGTTGCTCCCTGATACTTAATTAAGTGTAAGAGTAAGAATAAGAAAAATAATAATTAGAATAAAAAGTCGTCATCTTTTTATTTTCAAACCTCTTTTTTTCTCTACTGCTTGGCCTATTCAAGTGATTTTTTTTATTTTTAACCAACAAGGCATGCCTTTTAAAGATATTATCATATTTTTATGTACATATAGCCGTTTACACGTTACAAACCCTCAAAGCCCTTCTTTGTTGCGAACAGTATAATATACACTGTCATAGCTTTAATAGGTTTTTGACTTTTTTACTAAGTTTTTGACTAAGCGGGGTATTTTAACGTTTTCTCTTGACTTGGCAAGGCGGAACGCTGCGACGTTCCTAAATGCACGTAAATATGTATTTATAGTTTATGGGTATACATAGGTAATAAAAACCTGAAAACCTTCGATTATTAATGTCATCAAATAAATAGTACATAACGACAGTAACTTAATCACCAAAAAGATAATTAGAGTAAACAAAAAAACACAAAATATAGGAAACCCAGACGGACTGATTTGAACATCAGTGCCCTAAAGTCATAATATCTCCCTGGCTTTAACAATTTTTTGATGGACGGTACAAAGAGGTTCACTGAGTCCCAAAAAGACGTTTCAAGCCTCTGAATATAAAAAGATAAGCTATGCAGTAGTTAGTGCATGCCTCTGGTTATGTATCTAAATGACATCAAATTAGTGAAACGTTTAGTATTACGATAATAGAGATATTATTATTAGGGAGGCCCTATCGGTTGAATTTTGAAACATCTAAAAAGTATCCTGAACACCTTTGACTATTAATATAATTAAATAAACTTTACGAAATTGCAGTAACTTCTAAAGTAAAATTTTTAAAATATAAAACAAAACACAAACAATGAGCGAAAAACACATGGAGATATTATTAATAGAGGGGCCCTAAGGGTTAAATTTTGAAACATCGAAAAAGTAACCTGACAACCTTTGCTAAAAATATACTCAAATAATCTGTACGAAATTAAAAAAAACTTTTTATAGTAGAAAGTTAAGAATGCAATTCAAAACACAAACAATGGCAGCCGGAATCAATGGATTTATTATAACCTTAACTCACTCTTGAAGGATGTTATAATGAAAGAGGTTATGTTACAAACAGCCCTGAGAGCCCATGAATGATGTTTCAGGCCTTCCAATGTATGAGATAGGCTATGCCCCCTCTAGTATATATCTCTATGGGAAAACATACATTAATTCATTTAGTTTAACCTTATTGAGGTTATACTAAATTATTCACACTCATTCTCATAGTAATATTATTTTACTATGAGATTGAAAAAGAACACCTTCCTCTATCAATATAATTAAATAAACAAAACAAAGTTACTACTATAAACACAAACCAAAATACGAACTATGTGCAGTTCGCCGAAGCAACTGATTTAATTACAAACTTTAATTACTCCTCAAGGAGGTTTCAATGAGGTTACCCAGGGCCCCTAAGAGTCCCAAAATTATTCTTCAAGCCTATCAATCTATTAATACACTATGTTTGCAAAGTCTAATAAGTAAATTATTTAATAAGTAAAACATACCTTAAAACGTTAATATTTCGAAATGTTTTGTTCAAAACAACTTAACTCAAAAAAAATTGAAATGGCGTCTAATTTTGATTGTTTTTGAAATCACAACATAAACTCTTAGACTGCACTGTGCAACGATCGGAAAAATATGAAATGAAAAACTGTACCGCAAATACTGCGCAGAACAAACGAATATCAAATAATTGGATGAAATAACTGAACATTTATTTCAAAAGATAAAACATGAAATTGAATTTAAGTTAGTTCTATGATACATACCACAAACAACTCTTTAACACAGTGGTGTATTTTACTTAATTAAAATATTAAATAAAACTAAAAATTAATTATAACCACGACTAAATAATGCGCTTTTGGGTGTATTAAATATTATAAAACTTGAAATTCACGGAGAAAAGAATGATTCGTTAAAATAACAAACAAAATATCAGTGTGGGAAACTTATGATTACTAAATATATCTTGAATGATATTAAATTTCTAAATATAGATTTATGATTCTGTTTACATTTTTTTATTCATATTTCAAAATATTTATATTTTGGGCGTTATGTTTGATTGTTTGATAAAAGAAAATAATTTTAAAAAGGTTGGCAAGCATGGAACTTAATTTAATCCAATCTTTAAATATAACGTTACTAGGTAAATAACGTTTTATGATAATATTTGAATAAAACATATTTTTAAGTACCGAATGTTACAAAATTGATGTGAATGAAGTTCACAAACTTTATAAACAAAATTTATGTTTTATCGTAAAATATCACAGAAAAACCGATCATTGGTTTTTTAAATGGTTAGAACATGAATGTACAATCCAAATAGATTAGGTTCGATTCTAGGTAGATATTTCAGGGATTATTGAAGGGATAAAATATTCTAAAATGAAAGGTTAGAATATTTGCATGTACCTATGCAGTGATAGGTACATGTTGGGGGTCTTGGCAATTACTACGTACACACAGAGTATTTAGCAGGCGATCGTATTGCATACGTATGCAATACGTATGCAAACTTCACGGTTCTTACAGCGTCTTTGTTTAGTCGAAAGAGTGAGATTACGAGATAACTGATTTCGTCAAAACATCGCGTCTTCTATAGTGAAGGTTCACTTTTGGTTATAAGGAAGTTTAAAACAAAAAAAATATTTAATTAAATTGTGCTTTCTTTGCATAATAATAAAGTTACAATAAAAAAAATAATATTCCAAAAGTTATTTGATCAAAAACGGTAATAGAGAAGTGAAATAAAGTGAAATAAAAGTTCGACGAGAAGGTTATCCGTTAAATGCGATCGTCAGTAAAGTTACATACAGCGTATCGGGGGATCCATTTAGATTCCATCTCCCTAATTCTAGCGTATGCGATCGGATCCCCTCCGCATGGTTCATACAGCTAATATTACCGTATCGAGAGATCGTATTCTATACGATCCGCGGATCTAGAAGTGTGTGTGAACGTACTAAATGTGATGGTTAGCACATGTGCCAGGCACCTGGACAGTCCGGATTCGATTCCTGTCGGGACCTCTAGAATTTTCATGCGAGGAATGAATATCATTACATGTGCCGTCCTTCGAATGGAAAATTAACACAGTGGTTTCGAACCTGTGCGATGTCAAGTACCTGTAAATGACTATTTACTTTAAAAGATACTGTGTTTAGGCAAAAATGAGGAAGATGCATATTTGCCAAATATATTTTTATTTTAAAAATACTACATTTAATGAATAATGACACTAAATAAGTGTTTCAGAGAATTTTTATTACTTTTTAAAGTTTACTGTTGTTGTTGGGGTATGTTGTTCAAGGCGGGGCACGTATCGCACCACAGCAGATTTATTTAGAACTATTTGTGGGTTGTTTCACGTACCTTTTATTTCCTGACTCATAGCTGCTTTATTCTATCGCGAAATCGCTTTACATTTTTATTCGTAAAATTAAGGTCTGACGGAAAACACTTTTATCAAATATGATAATAATAATTTACGAGTTATCGATGTATTTTATATATAACTATATTCATGCTATTTTTAATTATTAATACAAAATATTAGTGATACTTTTTGTGTTTTAAAATCTTTTGTGCACAAATAAACTGTCAGTGATAATTTTCAATTGCTTGCGTAGATTTGATGCTAAATGCACCCACTAGGACTTCAAAGGTAGAACACTTTGACTAGAAGTAGAACACATCTTCTATCCATGGGAGTTAGCAAAAAGGCCCCACGATGTAGCCTACTTGATAGGTTATCTATCACCTATCCCCAATTTTTAACGCTATCATTTGGTACATGTTAAACTTTCTAATCAAATGTGACTTAATGTTAAGAAAAAATCTGGTACCGGGTACATCGAAACTTTTCCTCGCCATATTTGATTCGGTACGCTCATTCTCATTACTCCAGACTCGCTTTGGTTGTCCTCAAAATATAAAAATCGCCAAATGCACAGCACCTCGTCTTCGGACACCCTTCTCTTGTCCTCACCCAATAAATACATTTGTTTTATTCCAATAGGTCACCTACTCAGCCTCTGACCTCGCTTGTTGCTGCTTAACTTTATTGGTCCAACAAATTTAATTTATTATTAGGATTAAAAGCTAATCCTAATAATGAGATATGTTAGGGTTTTGCCAATGTTAATGTCATTATATAAAATTGTCACATATGTTAGTCTTATATATGACAAATAAATTTCATATCCATAAAAGAATTACCCAGCGTTTTATGTATTTTGACATTTTGGCTGAGTCATATATCTTGTTAATGACGTCATAAAGAAAAAATATGTTTGCCTAGCAGAACTAAAACAATATACAATGACTTTTCTACCACGTTTTAATTTTCTAGCATAAATACACTGGGGAGCTACGATTATACACTCCGACAGACAACTTTGTGACAACCATTTAGGAGGTACTAACACACGTTTAAAACTTTCGGAAACGAATGATTCAGGTGAACCCTATGTTTTCGGATTTTTATCGCAAACAAAATACTTTTCTTACATACCTGCGGTATAAATAAGGAAAGGCTTTTCTTCTACAAGAGTAGACAAGCTTACCCTTATAATAGAACACGTGTTTATCATATACTTTTGTGCTTCTTATTGGTAAATCAGCCTATAGAATAACTTAATATTTTTTGTTTCGCAAACAAAAAAAAAATTGGGTTCAGGGTACCTCGGAATTTTTCCTCATTTCATCGAACTCGGTATAAGCTATGGACTCGCTTCGCTCGTCCTCAAAATATACAAGTGATTATAATTATTCTGTAACAAGTTTTCGGACTCGTTTCGCTCGTCCTCAGATAATACATACATTTTTTTCTTGCCAGCGGTCACCCAATCAGGCCCTGACCACGCTTGATGCTGCTTAACTTTTATAATCCTCTAATAATCATGAATATACTTGTTGTATTAAAACAAAACTTGGTCTACTTATTTATTACGTGAAGGTAAATACTGGAACTAAATTTCAACTCAATTAGATTATTTTCCGTTTTATTACATTTTTTTTAAAAAACGTACACAAGTCATTTGAAAAAAATTGAACTAATGCTGATAATAAAATGAAATAAGGGACATTTGTGTTAGTCTTATACATAGCTACATGCGTGCCAAATCTCAATCTAATCACAACAGTTTTCCGCGTTTTATATATTTCAAAAAAATTACTGAGTCATTAATTGCAGGATAATGACGTTATAAAAAATATTTTCTCAATAGCACTAACTACAGCGGTAGACTGATTTTTGTAGAAAGTTTCAACTCTTTAGCATAAACACAATGGGAGCTACGATAAGAGACACACAAACCCACACACACACACATAGACAGACAACTTTGCAAAAACCACTCAGGAGGCCTTAAAAACGCCAGAAACGTATAATTCCGGTGGCATCCAGGTTTCGGATTTTTTGCAAACTCAATACTTTTTCTATATACCTCCGGTATAAATCAGGAAAAGTAACAGTAATGTTAAAATTAGCAATTGTTTATTTCATCAATAATAAATATAAATTTAAACAAACAAAAACCACTAAACTGTAATGAAAATTCTGAAAATCTCGTTGCTAAATAAACACAAGAGAAAGAAAAAAAGATATAAAATAAGTACGTCAGTTAATATTTGTATTTTCGTTATCCTAAGTCATATCGAGAAAATTTAAATTATATTCATCAGAAAATATAAAGTAATTTAGATAAAATTGAGGAAAGAAAGACAAAAACAAAGTTCGAATGTTCAGAAGGATATTTTTAAGATTATATATTTTTGGTTGAAATAGAAGGATAAGAAAGTAGGATACGCTGAGTTGAAATTCAGTGCAGAAACCATGTTATTTGCCAAACGAGGGTTCAAAAAACCCCTTACTTCACAAGTGAAGACGGGTTCTGTCTTTTTGATCGTTACCCTATCAAATCAACTCCAACTGAAACTGGGTTATTTGAGGGGCTCCTATAAAACCTTCAAATTATCCCGTAATGATTCCCGGCAAATACATACTTGGTTAGACCCTTTTCACTCTGTAAATTTGTAGGATTGTAGTTTTACCAACCCTTCTTTAAATTCAATGAGAAAGACTTTTACTTTTATTAGTCTTTTTACTTTTATTTTCATACTATTAGATGTATCTTGAATTGAGCCGAGGAGTGCGGTAATAATGATTAAAAACAAAACAGCTGTTGTCTCTCCACAAATTATTATATTTATATAACAGAGCTGGGTTTCAACCGTTAACGGTCATCATCAGTGCCTACATGACAAACAATTAATAAATTAATATAATGAACAAATAGAGTAAAAAGTAAAAAATCAAATTCTAAAGTAAAAATTCTAAAATAAACGTGACAATAAAGTGTCAACAAGTTATAGAAAAATAATTATAATAAAAAATTATTGAATGATATATAACATACCGGTGAAAGTGAGGCTAGTAATCCACCAGTATATTTAAAGTTGAGTACTTGACTGAAGGGCATGGCGGCTTTGCCACCACTTGAATACACACATAGTTGCCCCCACCCTCAATCCTAGCATTTAGACATTTAGAACTATCCTTGTCTATGAATCGCTGAATTTCTAACCTCTCAAGGAAATTCAGTTTACTACCCTTCGCCATTTGGTGAAAGAAACCAAAATTGGTGTCTAATCTTACGTCCTGCTTCCATAGTATGCTATATTTTATTCACTATGTATTATTTTTGTATATTTTTTAATTTTTTGACACCTTATTGTCGCGTTTTTTAGATTTTTTTTGTTAATTGTTTTATTTGATTTTTTTTCTTTTTACTCTATTTGTTCATTATATTAATTGATTACTTGTCATGTAGTCACTGATCTCTGTTATATAAATATAATAATGTGTGGCGAGACAAAAACTGTTCTGTTTTTATCCACTATTAGATACGTATACATTCTACATACATACATGTATACATACTTACTTTTACGTATAGATTAGACAAGTACTGTGTTAAATATAAATATCTAAAACAGGGAAACAGTGAGAATATCACTCATAATATTCTCCTCACAGAATTTTAACTAATAATTCATAATAAGTTTCGCTCTCTGACGATGCGTCAAACGTCTAAAAGCAGCAATTAAATTTTATCGGCCGTGGAAACTTTAATTTTTTTATTAATAAATTCTTTATTTTTACAGAATAAGAATTCAATATAATACATATTAATAAGAAATTTAGACCTGCACTTTAGATTAATAATCTATGCTGTGCTGGGTATTATTTAATATTTAAATTTAATACTTAACATTTATTAGACAATATTATCAAATTTAAACCAATATCCTAATGAAATTTTGTGGATCGATTAACCACCTAAAGAGGCACGTTTGTGTAAATGTCAAGTCGAGTAATCAAATTTTCTATTTTCAACAATTTTTTAAAATTTTTGATAACTGCGCAAAATAGGTTATTGTAGTCTGAAAATTATTATCTTCAGGTCAGCTCAACTAGACCTAAAGTTTGATCTTTGTGACAAGTTTCAACTATCTAGTATGTGACATGGACACACACAAATAGACAGCATGAAGAAAATCACACAGAACTTCATGAAAAAGCTTGGAACGGATAATTATTATGAAAATTCGGTTTCGGGTTTTTAGGATAAACACAATAATTTACTTTATAACTACGTTAGTAGGTGAAGAAAAGTAAAAAAGTAAAATAGTAATATTGTTATAAATATTAAATTTTTACCATTAAAACTTAAAGAAATATTAAATTTGAAATGTTCGGAAAATAAATGGAGCAAAAAAGGGGAAAAGGGCAAGTCCGAAAGCGGATAAGACCAGTCATAAATATTGATGAGTTTGTAAGATAACACTATAATATTACCATCTATAAATTTTCAATTATTTCACTAAACCGAACAATACAGGCAATAAATAATGAGCATAAACCATTTATTATAATAAGCTAAAAATAATATAACTTTTTTATTTCACAGAATTACATTAAAAACTTAAAATATTCAATATTTAATACTTAATGAAATGAAAAAACTTCGTTTTTACAGTCGAATTAATCTTTCAGCATATTTTTGTGCTTTAATAAGTTTTATTGATAAGTATAACTTGGCAGGATTAAAAATAAATTATTAAAAAAATTAAATTTTCATTCATTATACAGTTGGTACATAGGTATAGTAATATGTTAAAAATAAACCGGGAATTAAATTGAATTACTCGTTGCTCTTTTATTTAAGACCTCCTAACCAGTTAAATAAGTTTAACAAAACGTGTGTTTTATCTCCTCATTTTTTATGCAAAAAAATCCGAAACCGGGATGAAACCGGAATCATCAGTTTCAGGCGTTTTTAGGGCCTTCTGAGAGGTTTTTTCAAAGTTGTCAGTCTGTTAATGTGTGTGTGTGTGTCTGTGTCTGTTATCATCGTAGCGCCCATTGTATTTATGCTAAAGAGTTGAAATTTTGTACAAAAATCAGCCTACCGCTGTAGTTGTGAGTTTTAAAAATGATTCTAACAATATATTTTGTTAGGTTGTTTTGTGAAAACTTAATAGGTGAGATACGAGAAACCAACATTTTATGTCAATGACCGTTACTCCCAGAACGGAGAAAAGTTAAATTTCTTTCTATTGACTACGATACAAAGAAATTTTAATTTTCCTATTGTCTCTCTTTTCTTCTACTAGGAAGAAAAAAGTGACAATTGGAAAACTAATCAGGGAGAATAATAAAAGAAACTTGCGTTATCTTAAGAAAGGTATAAAGTTATAGTATATTATGTTACAAGACTGTGAAAAAGGTATTTTTTTCACCGTGGCGACAATATTTGTTGTCGAGCGAAACGAGACTGTGAAAGTAGCCGTGGTAAAAAGTCCCACTCACTTAGCATATGCTATTTTTTTCGGGCGTAGTCAGTGGCGTAGCCAGGATTTAATTTCGGGAGGGCTGAATATATATATATATATATATATATATATATATAATATATATAATATATATATAATATATATATATATATATATATATATATATATATATATATATATATATATATAATATATATATATATATATATATATATATATATATATATATATATATATATATGTATATATTATATCAATGTTTTCAATTATTTTTATATCTTTCAATTTTATGGAATATTTTTTTATATATTATGATATTAATATTATAAGTTCATTGTTAAAAAATATATGTTATGTAATTTATTATTTTTTATAGTTTTTATTTTTTCACATATTTATTGCGGGTTTAGGTTATGTAAAAATTTCGGGGGGGGCTGAAGCCCCCTCAGCCCCCCCCTGGCTACGCCACTGGGCGTAGTAATAGTGACAGAATATTTTTTACCGAATAAAAGCAGTTATAATGTATAACAATTTTCCGGTACACTTCTTTTGATCGTCTCATTACCCAAAAGTTTTAATTCTAGCGGAGTATTCTCAATCTCTAAACCACTATCTATGATTATTAAACTCTTGAATAATTTTAACTTTTTTAACTTAAATAATTTATAACCCACTTTTCAAAAATATCAAACTTCGTTAGAAAAACTTTCGATTATTTATTTGATAAACAAAAAAAATTAAGAAGAACAATACAGGAAATATTATAACCTTGTAGTAAACTACTAGCACCCACCTAGTGGACATTTGGGGAGCTTTAACAGTGACAGTAAACACTCTAATTACTGTCGCCGACAGTAAAAGACTACCAAACTGTCGCAGACACTAAAAAACACATTTTAGCCACTTTTTATGGGATGTAAAGTGCCTATTTTATAGCCGTAAAAAAAAACACATTTTTTTTTTATAAGTAAGTAATCATTTATCATTTGATACTACCGAGTTTTGCAAAACATGTCTCTCGCACAATTTTATTGTGTTAAGTAATCATTACTTAAATTACAACTACGAAAACATAACCAAAGCAAGACCATAAACGTCCTTATTTATAAACTTAGTTTTATACACTCAGATTTTATTTCACTTAAAGATATAAAAACCATAAAATTCCAGGATAACCAAATCCAATAAATATTCCATAATTTTTACGACGAAAAGCGAAGATTTTACTTTATTTAAATATTTCTTACATTTATACTTTCTTAAGACGATTTAAGATTTATATTCACTTAATATACCAACCGTAATGAAAGTAATAATTTTTTACACCTAAGAGCTAACAACTATATTGTAAAAGTAAATTAGTTATTTACATATCAAACATAAAATAATAATATCCATGAAGAAAAAGAGAAATGTTATTTTTAAATAGAAGAAGAAATTATATTTAATATCATACAAAATATAATTCATCTTTAGTATTATATTTTTTTTTTTTTTAAAAAACCTTTATTTTTAAAAATATACAATTAATACTCAACATAAGTTACATTATCAGGTTTATCCCTCCACAAAAGATAAAAAGATATCTTGAGCCGTGGAGGGAGGTACTGTCTCGCTTATTATTACGCTTATAAACTAAGTTATTTTATCACTAATTCTAAAATTTTATACTTATATCCTAAATCTAATTATTACACTTTATTTAATATTTAAATGTAGGGACATACTCACCTAAATTTACACTTATATTAACACATATATACATATGCATACATTCACATATACACATTCATATGCACAAACTCACATAAATACTTACTATCACATTTGTATATATACTTATACACACATATATACATACAAAGACACACATACGCACATACATACATATACACAAATATACACACACACACATATACATACAGACATACATACACATATATACACATATATACACATATATACATATATATACATCTATATATACATACATACATACATACATATACACACATACATAGATTCATACATACACTCACACACACACACATACATGCATACATACATATTCTACGCTTGGTATTGTTGGCTGGCTCTGAGTTGTAGTTCTAGTAGAAATAGTTTTAATCTTTTTTTTTGAATGTATCTCTTTGTCGGTGGTCTTTATGTGATTGGGTAAGTTGTTCCATAGAGTCGCTGCTCTGTACTGCCATTGTCTTTGTGCTGTAGTTGTTCTGTAAATTGGTTGTTTGTATAGTTGGTTGGTCTGTGCTCTGGTGCTTACATTGTTGTACTCAGTCAGATGTAAAGTGTGTTTGCCGTCGTATATTCTAATTAAGCATTGCTGTTCGTACATGTAGTCAGTCTTCAGTATTGTCAGTTTATTAAATAGTGGAGCTGTATGTTCATATTTTTTTTCTAAAGAAATAAGCCTTAGATGGCTTTTTGCTGCAGAGTACAGCCTTTTTAGATGTTTCAGTAGCTGAGCCCCATGCCAATATACCATAGCTTATTATTGAGTCTACTAAACCATAGTATACGGCTCTTAGTTGTTTTCTAGTTAAGTATGGTCGGATTTTGATAAAAACGTAGCGTAGTTTCGTAAAGATGTCGTCAGTTTGTCATATGTTTTTTCCACGAAATAAGTTGTCTATAGTCACACCAAGATACCTAGTTGGTTTCTACTCTCTGTATGGTCGGGCAGTTACATTGTGTCGTGGTCTCGTCGTGGTCATGTTAGTTTTATTTTCTAGATTGAGTGGGTTTCCTGTCTCAGTTAATGAAAAACACATAAATACTGTCTTTTTAATATTTAATGAAAGTCCGTGTTCGTCTAGCCAGTCTTTTATACTCTAAGGTCACTTTTCGGTTGCTGTAAGGGCTCCTCGTAAGTCTTTTTCTGATTTTAAGTACACGGTGTCGTCAGCAAATGCGTATAAAAGTCCGTTAAGTCTTTTTACAAAGTAGGTCGTTGGTGAATTTAAAAAAAGCAAACTTCTAGTACGCTCCCTTGGGGTATGGAATATTCTGTTGTAAAAGCCATTTCTATGACGTCCCCCATTAATTTTTACTCTATAGACTCTATGTTTTAAATAACTAGTGAACCACTTTAGCATGTTTCCGCGAATGCCAATTTTTTTTTTAATTTTTGAATTAATATTTTATGTGACACACTGTCAAAGGCTTTCGCTAAATCCAAAAGACCGCTATTGGTTTGTTGCCCATATCTAGTTCCTCAGCGTAATAAATTGGCAGACTTTTCTGTAATGGCATCCTGGAGTACTTAAACCCACTTCTAAACCCGAACTGAGCTGCAGATAGTTTGAAGTTATATTCTAGAAGTCAACTAATTTTTTCTTTACTACTTTTTCTATTATTTTAGCTATATTGGAGAACTATACATATTGGTCTGTAGTTCGTTACCTCCTGGTATCCCCTGCTTTTGTATATTGGTGAAACTATTTATTTTGAGTGTTTCAGGAAAAACTCCTGATCTCAGACTAGTTTTTGCTAAGTTACTATCGGTTTTATTAGCTGCTCAATATTATTTTTATCATAGCAACAGTAATAGAGTCAAAGCCTGGTCCAGACTTGCCTCTAAGTTCAGAATGGCTGCAGTATATCTCATGTAATATTTCACACGTTTTCAAGTAATTTTTTGTTCAGTTGTATCATAGTCGTCAGTTTGTTCGTTACGTATTTCTTTTCCGTATTTTTATTTCTATTCTTATGTTTTCAGTCATTTTTTCTCCAACTTGCGTGAAATATTTACCCATATAATTTCGCAGCTTCCAATGGTGATTTTTGACATCTATTATTTCCGTCGTGAGTTTTTATGAATTCAAGTGTTTAGCTTCTCTTTTATTTTTCTTGTATAGCATTTCTTGGACAATGTTCCAAATTTTATTAACTTTATTTTCGCTATCTTCGATTTTATTTTTTATAGTAGTCTATTTTTGCCTTTTGCTTATTTTTTACTGAGTTTTTGTTTTATATTGTTATGTAGTTTTTAAGTTTAGTATTGAATGGCTGTTTTTCTAGTTTTTTGTATAATTTTTCTTTTTTCCTGATACTAGTAATTATTCCATGCGTTATCCAGGGTTTGATTTTTACATATTTTCTTGCTGTCTGTTTTATTTCTGTTGCTGTCTTGATATGTGTCTGTATCTTAGTTATTATACTGTTAGCGATGTCGTTAGTGTCAGTCATACTCATGGTATCTTCCCATGTCTCACTTCGCAATAATGAGTTAAATTTGTCTGTATTTAATCTCTGTGTTATTTTATTAGAGATTGGTTCTGACCTCCGTTCGTTTTCCTTAATATTTATCCCTATGCTATAATGATTCTGAAAAGTAGTTTTTATGACCAACTGTTGTATTTTATTCGATAAGTTATCTGTCACAAAAACATGGTCTATGGTCGTTCTAGTCGAGTTCAGATACTCTTGTATAGTATTTACCAGTGAAACTAGTCTGTTGTCCGTCATCATGTCAAGATATAAAGCTTCATCAGCTCTCATTTCTCTGTCAGTGTCATCTATATTTATGTTTATGTCTCCTGTAATTATAACATTTTTGTTTTTCAAACTTTTGATTATTTTACCTAGTTCATTAATGAATAAGTCAGTACTTCCATTTGGTGATCGATATAAAGCCAGTAGATTTATTTTATTTTTTGTTGCCTAACGTCATTTTGATGCAATTTGTATCTGTCATAGTATCTCATTCTATGTTCGTTTATATTTACATCTCTGTAAAATACCATTATACCACTATTTTGGTTTGATTATGTTGTGAGCAGTACCTGTGTATACCCCCTAATTTTATAGAGTTCAGTAGGTATCTTTCTAATCCATGCTTCAGATAGTATAATAATGTTATACTTTGTTTTAGTAGACTCAAAACTTACACACAGTTCATCAAAATTTTTTGCCACACTCCTGATGTTTACATGCAATATTTTTATTCCATATTGATTGAAATTTTCATTACCAGTTTCAAAAGTTTAGCATTTTCTACATTATGAGTAATTACATCAACGATTTTCAAAAGTATCCATGCAATAAATAATTAAAGTATAATAAGTAGACATCAAGTAGTAAGAAAAGTACGGTTAGTGTGTTAAATTATTAATTAATTATTAATTATTATATATATTATTAATTAAAAATATAATTAGCTTTAGCGGCGTTTCAAAATAAATAAAAAAGAGATTGAGAAAAATTTTGAGCCAAGGATAAATTTAATTCTGAGTAAAAAGAAAACATCTACGGCTAAGAATGGTTTAAATTCTTTGATGTAAGAAGAAATGCAAACGCAAGGATATTTTAATCCACAGTGAAAAAAAAAGCTAGACCTAAAGATGACTTTGATCCGTTGAAGTAAGGAGGAATCCATACCTTAAGATGATTTTAATCCGTTGAAGAAAGGAGGAATCTAGACCTAAAGATGATTTTAATCCGTTGGAGAAAGGAGGAATCCTATTCAAAGATGATTTAATCCGTTGAGAAAGGAAGAATCTAGATCTAAAAGGATGATTTAATCCCGTGGGAGAAAGGAGGATCTAAGATCTAAAAGTGATTTTAATCCGTTGGAGAAAGGAGGAATCTAGATCTAAAGATGATTTTAATCCGTTGAAGAAAGGAAGAATCTAGATCTAAAGATGATTTTAATCCGTTGAAGAAAGAAAGAATCTAGATCTAAAGATGATTTTTATCCGTTGGAGAAAGAAGAAATCTAGATCTAAAGATAATTTTAATCCGTTGAAAAAAGAGGAATCTTGACCTAAAGATAATTTTAATCCTTTAAAAAAAGAGGAATCTAGACCTAAAGATAATGTAAATCCGTTTGAAAAAGGGTGAATCTACCTAAGGATGATTTTAATCCGTTAAAAAAACGAGAAATCTACAGCTAAAGATGGTTTCAATTATTTATTTTGAAGAGAAATATGCTGCTAACGATTAAAAAAAGGTATGGAACTAATGTTTAGAAATGAATAAAAAAGTGAAGATAAGAATAGTTATAGTATTGTAAATATAATAATAAGAGGAAAAGAAAAGTGAAGATGAAAGAAGAAATCCAGACCTAAAGATGTTTCCAATGAATTGATGTGATAACTAATTTAGCGAGAAGGGTAGTATTTATTTTTAACAGCATGAAGATATGTAATCTAAATCTGCCAGGCTATTAAGAAATAGGATTTACAAAAGTCTATTGCATTGGTAAAGGTTAAAATAAAATTAAACATTTTGCAACTTTGCCCAGATAGGGTTATATCTCTATGTTTAGGCATTTTTAGTCAAGTACATACTTAGATTAAAAAATTAAACTTCTCTCTACCCAGAAGACCATTGTAACAATACTTCCGTTTATTTCACCTAAATCTAAAAGTTTTCATCAGTTTTTATCAGAAAAGCAGTGCTACGTTGATAATTTGTTCTCTAGTTTTCACCAGATATGTCACCAACAACCATAAAAAGATATTTTATAAAATGTGAAGTTTTCTATGGATAGAGTCACATCTATAGTTGTAAATTTACTGATGAAATGTGTCCATACAAAAGTATGTTAATAATTTACAGATTTAACTATGCCACGAAGAAAACGTAATGTTAACGTTAAGTCCATTTAATATAATACAAAATTGAAAGAACAGGAACGCTATTAAAAAATAGATTGTTGTAATGTCATTAGCCCGGTTTGCTAAGTCAGCAACATTTTCAAAAAAATATAAAAATTAAATGTGATTTTTTGTCACAAAAAAGATTTTGTAGCAGTGTCCATACAAATGTGGAAAACCTAATGTATACTCCATGAAGGTCATTTAATATAATACGAATCAAATACATAAGTCATAAAATATATCTTAAAAAAATTAAGTTACTATAATTTTTGCGTTTTTTTAAAAAAAAATTCGCTTATGAGATA
>JACMZG010001913.1:14348289-14363397 GCA_018340805.1 Microvelia longipes | reverse complement strand
ACGAAGTGTGTCCATACGATTCAGAAGTCCAAAACCGCAAAAATATGTTTTTTAAACATTTTCAAAGAAAATGCACTAAATATTAAAATAAACTGAATTTAAACGGCTGTGAATAATGCTGTGCCATAGGATAAATATGGGCATTTTGTTTGAAAAATTTGATTTGAAAAATAAATCTAAATTTGATCACATAGCTGTCATTATTGCGGGTTAATAAATATAAAATAAAATGCCCGTTTTAGGGCCTTCGGCCCATCAGGGTATTCACCCTGCGGGAACCACCTTCAGGTGGTTGCATCTACTTCAACTCTAAAGAATTTATTAAAGTTGGCGAAATCTTTTTATACAAATACATTCATAAAATCTTAGAGCATAGCCGGGCTGCGAACCCCGGACCTCGAACGCCTTTACGATCACGGCCACGGAGGCAGATATTGCGGGTTAATAACGTCATAAAAAATATTTTCCGGTTAGACTGATTTTTGCACATGCTTCAACTCTTTAGCATAAATACACTGGGAGCAACGATGATAACAGACACACACACACACATTCAGATAGATAACTTTGTGAAAACCAATTAGGAGGCCTAAAAAACGCCTAAAACTGACATCCAGGTTTCGGATTTTCTTGAAAACATAATACTTTTGCTATATACCTACAGAATAAATTATAAAAAATAAAAAGAAGTTTTTTTATACGATTTTTGTAGTAAACTACCTCTGAACAAAAGCATATGCACGACTGTAAAGTGTTTTTTCCTAACCTTGGCAATATTTACTGCGGTAAAGAAATAACTTTAGCAATAGCATAATATACTATTTTTCACAATCAAAGCAGTTGTGAAAAAAATAGAAATGAGTAAACTACAACAAATATAAAAGACGATTCAATAAGCAATCACAAAAATAACCCAACAGTTCAAGTTCATAAAGACGAAAATGAAACAGTCCGTGATCAGAAAATAATATAAGAGGAAATTCCTTGACTTAACGGAGATGAAGAAAAGGTTTTAGACAGGGAGAGACTTTTGCCGAGTTGAACTAGCGGCAGAGGGAAAACCGGACGTTTCCATGGTTTCCGTAAACCCATAACAGATTGAGATACGTGCTTGAAATTGTTGATTACGAAGAAGCTTTGAAAGTCGTGTTCATATTAAACTCAGTAAGTCTGAGATGTGCCTTATTATCTTCAATTCTTATACATTTTTTATTTATTTTTGGTCTTTGAAAATCATTGACGACTTTTTAGTTTGGTCTTTATTTATAACAGTTTTTGTGTACAACTTTAAGCAGATAAATATAAAATTTTGTTGTATTAGTTGACGCACGTAGTTGTTCTATTGTTATGTTGGTATCAAGACAAATGCCAAGGATTATTTATATATCGTAGGGCTTAAATTAAAAAGATTAGCTCTACGCAACAACAATGATGAACATTAGTAAAACACATTCAGTTTCTATCACGATCCAGTCAAAAACCACGCTCAATGGTGCTTATCATTAAACAAATTATATTGTTTATGATATTTTTGATAGACCAATGATCTATTCAAAATAAAAGATTTTTCACGTATACATACGTGGCAGTTTAATAATTATTTTAAAAAAACGTATGCATATCATTTGATAAAAATCGAACTAATGCTGGTAATGAGATGAAACTTGGCTCATGGAAGCTAAATTTTATATCGTGCGTACATTTCTCCGCCTTTCTTTTATGATTTGTTGAATTGTTCTGACTTATTATTGCTGTTTAATGATGCCATAAACAAATTATTTTCGATTATCACAACTAAATCTAAAGATTGATTTCTGTACCACGTTTTAACTTCCTGGTATTAAAAGACTATGAGCTACAATATAACACTGATAAACACACACAAACACCAAAACACGCGCATAACACGACCAAATGATTTTAATAAAAGGGCGATGACGCACTAGTTGAATTTGCCATACAAAAAAAGTGACCCCATCGAAAAATTAAAAAATAGAGAGAATTCAACACGAAACCACACGTCAAAAACAACTGCGCAATGCTTACAAATTCTTATAACAGCGCAGGTCTTACATTAATAGAGGCCAACTTTACCTCTCAATGGTTTTCCATTGTTTATTGCTTGAGAAGGTTATAACAAAACACGTTTAAATTATCGCATTCACTGAAGTGGCGAAGTATAGTCCAAAATTTAAAATTAAATAAGCACAAATGACTTAACAAGACCCAAAACTGTAACAATCACGAGAAGCGACAGAAGAAAGTTTAGAGCAAACTCGACAACCTTGCTACATAACCTGCGTTAGGTGCCTTTTTTATTATAACTACAAGGGAAGGTAAGTTTGCTCTATTTCTCTATTCTCATACAACTTCCATGGGTCAAAAATTTTCCTTAATGCGTCATCCCTATTTATTCGAGATCCTTCATACAGATAGACAATTTCGATACCAAGACTCAGATAGATTAAAAAAACACCAGGAACGGATAAATATGATGAAGCCTCGGTTACGGATATTTTTAACGCAAACACAATACGTTTTCAACAGACCTATGGTATAAATGAGAAAAAGTAAATATATCTTAACATGAGATTATGTAATAAACTAAACGTAGACCCTTATTTTCTTATGTTTTTATTGCGGTTAAAACAATCTGTGAAGCAATTAAGGATAGCCTAAGGTTATTTCGTTTTATGAAACATTTAGAAAAACAATCTTTTACCTCTAAAAAAAAACATTACACTTTTTACTGTATTAAATAATTGCACGCAAATATGTAAAGATATATATCGTAATCATAATAAAATATAATTTCACTTTACAAAAAATTTACATCAGGCTTTGCTTCTATCAGGGTTCTTGCATAATTAAGTTAAAGAAACATTACAATAGTATTTTCTTAATTATCGCGGTGAATGCTATTATTACTATCATTTTCAAGTGTTTTATGGTTCACTACATCTATATGAGTATATTTAGTTATATCATTTGATACTACTGTGTTTTGCAAAACATGAATACTTGACACATTATGTTATATTACATCGCACAATTATATTAATATTTAGTCAATTTATACCCTTTTTGTTTTAATGACCTAAACACTTTGTTAGTATTTTTATGGTAAATGGCATTATGACAGTATTGCCATAAATTCCATAGTAATGGTACTTTCGCCATAAATGTTATAGTAGTGGTACTTTCGCCATGAATGTCATTATGATAATATTTTCTCTTCCAAACACGTTTTAAAACTCTGGAAAAAACCTCGCGTGCTTAGCTGACCTTTTTATTCTTGTCCGATACAACTTTCTATAATTTATCTTAAAACGCAATGTAGATGTTGATTTTTTTTTTTTTGGTTTTGGGATATCTCTTAAAAAATCTATTTTTTCTCTACATTTTTAACACTCTGCAAAAAAGATTGTAACTTTAAAATAAATATGTATGCTAGGGAGTAATTTCATTCTTTAATTATGTATTTTACTCATCACATTCATAAGTATAGTACAAGTATTATTATGATTTTCCTAATATATCAAAGAAAGAGATTTCATCTTATTGCGAGGTGTGATTAAAAAGTATCACGATTTCTTTAAAGTTTCCATGAAAAAATAGGTATTCATAAAGAAATAAATAATTTTGAACACAAAATTCACGATAAATTTTGAACAAACCTCGTATCTGTTTTAGACTTTACGAAGAATTTAAACCTCTTTCGCATAAGAAATATTTAATGGTTCAACAAAATAAAAATATAATAGTATAACAAGAAAAATAATATAATTATGAAAATACGTATATATTACTATACTAAGATAAATAAAAATATAAATGGTATGACAAAAAAGATAAATTCTGTAACGGCAACATTTCCATGAAATTTAGGACTCGAAAATAAAAATTTCAAAAATTTCTTGAAATATTGGATTGGTTAACCTCAATTTTAATTAAATATTCGTAATTTTAGAAGGAAGGTTCTAAATGCTGTAATAAATTCTTTAATTAGACCTGTTTTTATTCGATTTTTTTGTTAATGCAGGGATTTCATCTTAATATCTGTTTTAGACTTTGAGAAGAATTGAAACCTCTTTAGCATAAAAAATATTTAATGGTACAACAAAATAAAAATATAATATTATAACAAGAAGAAAAATATAATTATTAAAATACGTATATATTATTATATAAAGAAAAATAAAAAATAATAAACACAACTGTACATAAACATAAAAAAATATACAATGATCGTTAAAAAAGATAAATAAATATATAATGAAATCACAAGATAAATAAATGTATAACAGACAATATCAATAACAATTCTTCAGAGCAATATATCTTCTTTAATGAAGATAAAAAATCAAAATCGAATAGGTAATCAATCACGTCTAGAACGAGAAGAACTACAGACACGATAACTTAGGTAACCATTATTTTTAAACCCAGAAAGCAAAACGTTTAGCTTCATCATTTAATATTGTTTCTTTCATTAACTTTTCTTTCGAAGGTCCATCATATTTTTTCTAGCACGCAAAAAATATCATTATTTCTTTCATCACTTTTATATTGTTTGGTTAAAGATCACGCAACAACTGTTTATTTTATGATAATTGGTCATAATTAAGTAACCATCACTTTCTTCATTTATTTATAGAGATTCTTAGTTAAGATTACTAATTAAATACTTAAAATATATTTAGAGATAGTGATAGGAACAAAGAGGTGTTTACTTTAAAAATCCCTAAGGTATATTACTACAGAGGGCAAAGCCTATCTTAATACTATAGGAAATTTGAATTATCTTTTTGAGGAATTCAGGGGCTCTTTATGACCGTGTATTTATGGCGGCTCGTGAATACGCCGTAAAATTTATTTATTTCTTAAAAATTTATTTTAAAAATTATTTACTTCAATTATAGTACGAAACACGGCTAAAATCAGTTGACAGCGTGGGAAAATAATGCGAGAGAGTCAATGAGGTTAGTCCTGGGTGTTTAACGACGTCCTCAATATTAAATCAGGCCAACCTTATTAGTACGTGTGTAATAGTATAATAAAAATTTGCGGCGTAAATATACCGCGTATCTTGTTATGCGGCTGTTATTTCAGTTAGTATTCAGGTAGCGCCTAAGTATGAACAACAATTATTTAATCCTTTTAAATTTAATCTGACGCACTTTGTAAAGAAATAAGAATAAGAAAGCTTTATTTAAACATAAAAATTTACGGAAATAGTAAATGACACAATATGTGAAGCACCTACTCTAGGTTCAAGGAACTGCTGGAACCACATCACTTAGATAAAGTTGCCAAAAATTAAGCGACGCACTTAGTGAGCCTTTTAAACTAATCCGATGTGATAGACGTAGGTATATATTGGTGAGGATGAGAGAGACCTTTAAAACGAACTTTGTGTACATACTTTCCAAAACTAAGGATAACGATAAAAATCATACAAATTCTTAACCATCTGTTAGCTCAATTAGTATCAAGGAAAAATCGGTAGAAAGGACAGAATGGAGGACAAGAAGTTGAACTGTAGAGTAGGGTAGGTTATACAAAAAGAAAGGACAAGCTATACAGAGAAAGGGGTTATATTCGTTAAGGTTATATTTACTAAGATAAACATTTGAACACGTTCCAAAAAAAGGTAAAGGTTTCTATTCGTTAAAGATAATAATATTTCGGCTTTCCCCAAGGAGCCTTCCTCACTCTAACCTTCTTTGCCCTCTATGATATGACAATGCTGTTGGTAAAATTTTTAGTAATTGAATCCTTATTTTTAACAGGTTGTTATCATTATAACAAAATATATCTTTTTTAATATCTAAATTTAATAAAAGGAAATGACCCAAGATAAAAACTTTAATCATAACTTTAGGGTGCTACAAGCTAGTCATAAAAAATAAGTACGATCTAAATAGAACCATGAAAAATATAATGTTTTTACATCCCTTACTAACAAATAGGAGAAAGACTTTTTATCAGCATGCAATCAGCATGTAAATTTTGTATCAGCAACAAAATTTAAATGAACTTACCTATAATATTACCTAGCAAAATGGTCACTGCCTAGTAAGCCTTTTATTAATAACATTTCTTTAATAGAAATATCTGAATAATGTCACTTACCAATAAGTAAATACCACACTGTGTTTCAGTTATTTTTTTATTTATTTTTTCAAAAAATGAATAAATTCCTTTACTTTTTTTAAATAAAAAGAATATGTTTTTATCAAAATAATTTTTTAAAAAGGATAATTATGTTACTTGCATGCACTTTTGTTAAATCTTCTTATTTCTTAAATTAAAATTATTTTTGATATTTTCTTTAAGATTAGATTCTGAGTTTCTTGAAAGACTATAAAATCGTGAAAAGTTAGAAAAATAACCAATTAAGTTGAAATATAGCATAATTGAATTTCATTATGTCTTACACTAGTATAAAACTTTTTATTTATTACGGCTGTCATAGAGATACATTACTAGCGGGGCCCTATAGATTTAATTTTGAAACATCGAAAAAGTAACCTGACCACCTACGCTTATAAATATAATCAAATAATCAGTACAAAATCACAATAACTAACATAGTAAAACGTAAAAAATACAATTCAAAACACAAACAATGTGCGAGAAACCGAAATCAATTGATTTGATATAACCTTAACTCACTCTTAAAGCAGGTTTCAATGTGGTTACACAGAGCCCAAAAATGATGTTTCAGGCCTCTCAATGTATTGAGATATGCGATGCCCCTTCTAGTATATATCTTTATGACGGCTGTTATATCCATGTTTTTTGTTAGATAACATTTATTAAGGAGCTTCCAACTTGGTCAGTAGGTGGATGGGTGACCGCTAGGTTCAAACCAATCTTTCTTGTCTAAGAATGAGCAATATGGAGACTCGAAATATGAAAGAAATGAAAAAATATGAATAAAAATAATGAAAAAAAATAAGAAAAAAAGTATGAAAAATAAGAAAAAAATAAAAAAAAAGTATGAAAAATAAGAAAAAAATTAAAAAAAATTGAAAAAAATAAGAAAAAAAATATTAAATAATATAAAAAATATGAAAGAAATAAAAAAAAATGAAAAAAATTAAGAAAACATGAAAAAATATAAAAAAAATGAAAATTAAATTAGACATTTTTATATTTTGAGGACGAGCGAAGTGAGTCCGAGGCAGTGAGTATGAGCGTAGAAAATCCGATAAGTTGAAAAGATATTCCGAGGTACCCCACACCTAATTTTTTGGGGAGTTAAGCTATTGAAAACAGAACATAACACTGCGCATGAGGTTAGCGTCAAAAGCCTTCTTGTAATTGGCTTAATTAAAGATCAACAAAGAAATAAGAATCTATGAAAATTCAACAAGTCTATCAACTTCGTATACTTTCGCGGGTATAATTAATCCTACCCGAGTCAAATTTGTCAGAATAAATATAACAGATATAAATTATTTTTACTTTTTCTCATTTATACCGTAGGTATATAAGAAAAGTATTGTCTTTGCAAAAAAATTCGAAACCGGGATGTCACCGGCATTATCCTTCTCAGTTTGTGCTTATCAATATGAATTAAAAGTTATACTTAAAAATCATACCTTTTGTGTCTGATTAGCTTTGAAATATATATTTTAAACTTACCTGAAACATAATACATATGAATAATTAATTTATTGTAGCATAATAAAAGAATGAAAATAAATTAATAATTAATTAAACATTAACGTATTATCATAATGTAATATATACTAGATATAATACTAGACTTAAAATTCAGACTCATAGTTAGATGTTACTTTCTTCCCTCTATAAAAGTAGAAAATTGTACTTTATCTTCCTCCTGAAGATGGAATATTCATCCATCGTTTTTAAATTTCTAGTACCTCTTTTGATATTAAACATTGAATTATTATAAACTAAATTATTTTATACAGGTCTCCAATCAATAATGTTATTATGGTTAATAAGCTAATAAATGCCGTAAAGGTCCGCTTGCCGAGCGAATTCCTTTTAGCATAATTGTTTCCTTGCTTAACAGTTAACGTCTAGCTTAAAAATATCGAAATGACATCTTACTTGGACTTTATCCCTACTTGGTTTTTGGGTTTCCCAGTTATTTCCTACTTTTTTCAGCAAATTGTCTTCGGAAAAATCTTTAATGCGGTAGGCTTCATGGCAGGAGTCGAACCTCAGACCATGACCAAAATCCGTTTCAACGATCCCTGATTACGAAAAAAATAGTTTTTTTTAAAACTACATTTATGTTTTTATTTACATATATAAGTTTATAACCACAAAAAATGCTAGTGTGGTGGTCCTGATGCCGAGCGAATTTTCTTTGGAATGCGTGTTTCTGTGCTTATTAATCCATTTATCACTTAAGGTTCCAGTTTATGCATGAGCAATTACTCAATTATCAAACACTATTCCTAACACATTTCTTCTTATTGTACAAAAGAAATGCGCTAAAACCTTTAAAAAAACTAACTAAGCATTAAAAACGTGCTATAGTACACGGCTAAAATCGGTAGAAAGCGCAGGAAAATAGTGTTGTGGAACCAATAAGCGTAGCCTGAGGATTAAAATTGAAGGTGTGAATTGAAATCGAAGGCCTGACATTAAAGGCGTCGTTTAACATCCAGGACTAACCTCATTGGCTCCCTTGCATTATTTTTACACGCTGTCAACTGATTTTAGCCGTGTTTCGTATTATAATAATGGTGTGCAATGTCAATATTAGAGGCACAGTTTTGTATAGCCAACAGGATAAATTTTGCTGCTTTGGAAGTGCAAAAGGAAGTGCTCCTGATAATTAAATAACTGCTTATGTTATAAAGCATAAACCGGAACTTTCAGCAATAAATGGGATTTCAATCACGGCAAAACGCATTTCAAAGGAAATCCGCCCGACATGAGGATCTATGCACCAGAACTTTCGCTAACCAAGATGTCGTATCGGCTTGGACAACAAAAGAATCTCATTTAATGTTTAATGTTTTTTTTAACTTTCTTAAACTTTCCAACAGTAAATAAAAACCAACCATATATATATATATATATAATATATATATATATATAATATATATATATTATATATATATATATAATATATATATATAATAATATATATTTTTTTTTATAATGGACCTCTTAAATACACACTTTTAAGCCTGGCTTTTATCCTATAAGCATATTTTCTCAAAAGAAATTTGTGAAAAAATTGATCTGAAACTAAATTGGAAGGAATTACATTATAACAAAAGAGCTTCTATTATAAATATAGAAAAGAGAATAATTATTAATAATATTCTATTGAAAAAGATTATAAGACTCAATTATTCAATGAATAAATTATTCACAATTTATTCAGGATTAGCTGTTTTCTATGTATCTTATTTACATATTCATTAATGGATAAAGTAAAGAAAGTTTAATGTTTATCAATGCGTCCTCTAACTCTGAAACATGTGTAATACCTGAATTTTATTTTGCATAAAGAAGTTTTAAAAAATAATATTTAATCACACTTAGTTATATATTTAATAATATATAATTATTTATATATTAAATATACTATTATATTTAATAACACTCAAATATTAATTAAGAAAATTATATCTTAATTTTAAAATGATTTAACAAAATATATTTGTTGCACAAAAATTACTGTATGAGATAACTTAGATACAAGACTATTATTGTTCAGACAGTTTATGTTTTTATTTTTAAGCTGAGTTTACTCTTTACTGCATGTAAATGTTTATACCACAGAAACTATTTTTTTTTATTTTTAGTTATGCTATTTTGTGATCAGAAAGAAACCGCTAGTCAATTAAAAGGAATTTAGTGTACTTATTAACTACATAAAAGGGATGCACTTGTACCAAGTTTAAACTGAATTGAACAATTTTTCGATTTAAAAAAAAAATGTAAACATATTTTTGATGACAATGGAAGTAATGCGAAAAATGAGATAAACTTAGCACATTTGTTCGTTTTCTAAATGACTGCATGCATCTTAAGTTTCGAATCGGTAAAACATTTTTCTGCGTCAAATCGGTCAAAAGAATTTTCGATATTTAAACTGGGTATTTGTTTCCGGTTAATGATGTTGAAAATATATAATCCGGATAACAAAACTAGACCAAAAAATTTATTTTTATTGCAAGTATCAACTCCAGCATAAACACGCTGTGAGTCTGTTAGAATGTCTTAAAACACCTAATATGGATACATCAGGTGAAATCCCAGTTTCGGATTTTTAGGGGTTTCGTATTGTAGCGCACACACAATAATTATCCTACATACCTATCGTACATACGAGGAAAGGTAGAAACAAGTCCCATACCTACCTGATGTTTATAGATTATAAATTAAATTTTACCTTCAACCCTTCTAAAGAAAAAACACACTAAGCTGACCAAGAAATAAAAACAAAATATGACTAACTTTTTATGTTTAATAGGGTATTGATAACATTTATTAGTCTCCTTATAATTATGATTTTATTAATAACTTTGACTTTTAATTTGATTGATAATTTGACTTTGACTTTAGATTGATTTAATAACAATTAAAGTAAAATAATTTAAACTGTGAATAATTTGACTAGATTGCTATTTAAATATAAAGAATTTAAAATTAAACTAAATACGACTCCATAGAACGTCATTTTCAATTTTGTCATTTTCGATGCTTCTTGGTTAGCTTCTAATTCTTAAAATTTGTATAATATAAAGAAAATCATTATTGGAACCTCTATTTTAAATTATTATATATATTTAGGAGTAAAAAGTTCCAAATTAGTTGACAAAAATACTAATTGTGGTAAGCTTTGAATATAATTTTATCTTTTCCTGGTTTAACATAATAAACATACAAAATTAAAGTTGCATGGTTATTGACAGATAGATTTTTAAAATCAACAAATTTAATAGACAAGAAAATTGTTTAAAAGGTATCATTATTGATGAGGTACTATAAATTTCCATGTAATCTACAATCAAAGAGATCTACAAATAAAGATAAAAAAATTAGTATTCTTTATAAATTCTTTAAAATCTATTATTCCTAAATATAAACAATAATTAAATGTGAAGTTAAATTAAAATTATTTACATCCATTCCTGGGTCTTTGGATCCTTTGCCTGTGTGCCCTCCAGCATGTCCGCCACTCGTCTGAACCGTATTCATCTTGTTTTATAAATTTATTTCTTAAATATATATATAAAAATAGTTTAATAAATAAATATAGCGCGAAGTTCGAAAGATAAAAAATATTAGGGATTGATACCCTGACTCTTTATTGGGCTTCAGATAACCAACAACTGAAATTTAGTGCAGGAGTGCGAAGTTAGGGATGGATTAGTTCGGTATCCTGCCGCTGCACAGCGCTAGTTGAATACAACCTGTTGATAGTCCCACCACAGCACTGATTTTAATGTTTCAAGATCCCTTCACACTCAAAAGAACAATAAAATATTAACACTTATTTTCATCTGGTTATAATTCACAAACAACTTAACACTAATTCTTTATATCTTTTTTGGTAAAAAACAAAATATTGTATCAAATGTAAGAATTAATTTCTAATGTTTATCTGAAAAGTTAAATAGTAACAAAATTTAAAAAAATAAACATTCAACAGGTTATTTTTTTAATAGTTATATTAATACTTTAAAATAATTTCTATTTTATAGTTAAATGACTATGCAATATTAAAACCAGTAATTCCCAAAAATAGGTTTTGAATATAAAATTATTAATAAAAGATAACTCATACAAAAGTTTATCGATTTTTTAATAAAATAAATTATCAATAAAAGTGGCTTATTTATTTTATTTTATTCGCAAACTAAGTAGTTATGAAGGTCTTTTCAAAATCAAACAAACAGATAATTATGCACTTTTTTGATATTTTTTTGATAAATTAAAAGTAAAACACAGAAAAGATTTTATTGTTTTTTTTACGAATAAAGTAATGAATATTATAGTAGTTACTCTCATATTACACTGATCAAAACATAAAATTATAGGCATGAACTCAAAGAAAAAAGTTAATAAAGTGTATAAAATACATTTAAATAAAATACATAAATGAATAAAACACATTTAATTATTTATTCAAAAAAATGATGCAAGAAGCAGTAAATGAGATGAAAATTAAAATAAATACAAGCATTTTAGAAGCAAATTTATTCTACAAGAAGCATTCTAAAGGAAATTAGAAAGTAAAGTAGAAACAGTAAATTTACAACAAAAGTCAAAGATGATCTTAAAAGCTTATTAAATATTAACAATAAACAACATCCTCTTTGAAATTTTGCTTAACAGAAAAATAAAATATAATATTAAAATATACATCTCTTATATTTATAAAAATGGGTAGAGGCCGTAGAGGGTACTTAGGAAATTGTTCATAATTCATCGGATTCACTACGCTCACCTTCCCAACTTTTGGCTCGCTTCGCTTGTCCTCAGATAAAATAAAAAATAAAATGCCCGTTTTAGGGCCTTTCGGCTCATCAGGGTATTCACCCTGCGGGAACCAGGTCTTTCTGGTTCAAGGACCTTTCTGGAACAAGGTCTTCTGGTGGGTAGATGCAACCCACCTCAGGTGGGTTGCATCTACTACACTCTAAGAATTAAATAAAGTTTAAGTTAAGTTAAGCGAAATCTTTTTAATACATGGGTGACCTTGTTCAATGCTACTTAACTTTTATGATCCAACAAAAAAACCTATAGGTATACCTAAGGTATACTTGCCGTATTGCGACAAAACTTAGAATACTTATCTACTACGTAATGAGATATAGTCCAAGAGCCGGACCTGAAAAAATGGGACTCATTTTGTACTACTTTAAACCAAAGATTTTTGAAAATATAGCTTAAATTATGAAGAAAAAACATAGTCTGCCTATCCAGAGTGGAGCCCTTCATATGATTGCGAATGCTCAAAATTTTATAAAATCTCGCACATTTCAGTTTTCTCGAAATAAGTGGTTCCCTGTGGGTCGTGTTCTCAAAACATAAAGAGAACACTTTTTAAAGGTGATAAAATGTAATTTTTTTTGGCAATTTTTATTTTAATAAAATATAACTTTTAATAAATAAATAACTTTAAATGTAAAGTTTAATGAATAAATAACTTTAGTTGTAATAAATAATAAATAAATAAATTTAATAAATAAGTTTAGTTGTAATAATAAATTACAACTAATTTATTAGTTGTAATAACTAATAAATTTGTAAATAAAATAATAAATTTTTTAAATTTAAAAATAATAACTTAGTTGTATTTTTACTTTTAGTTAAAAGTAAATAACTTTAATAAATAACTTTTATTTTAATAAATAATATTACTTTTATTTCAATAAATAACTTTAGTTGTAGTCCACTATAATTTACTTTGGACACGCGTCGCTCGTCATTAAAATAATCCTCGCTCACAGCTGAATAAGTATGAACTGAACTTGTATGATACAAACTGATATAAATTTTCTGTGAAAATATTCAACTAGTTCTTAATTTATTACAATTCTTGAATTAAATTAATGCCACAATTTATTAGACCCCACAAAAATCCGCACGCCGGAGGGGGGGGGGGTTACTTCTGAAATTCGTTGGCCAAATATCCATTTCTTGCATAAGATTTCGGTTTATGCTTCATACCCTGAACAATAACTCGACTTATAGTTATAAAATGATTATTATTTCTTGGTAAAAAAACCGTAATAAATTACGGTCAATTAAAATTGAATTTCGAGTAGGGTGTCGTTTTCTTTGTAATTTAGGACGTTAAATCGAATAAATTCCATCCAAAGTCGACACGACTACTCTAAGTGACCAGTCAATGAAATGAATTGTTAAGCACGGAAACAAGCATTCAAAAGAAAATTCGCTCGACATGCGGAGCACCGCGCGAGAAATTTTTGTTATAAGGTATGTTTTAAATGAATTTTATAGTCCGACCCTCGCTATGCCTTCAACCGAATTTTCCAAAAGAAAAGTTATTGATTTGTGGTCAATGAAATCATTGACCACATAATAACTACGCTACACAAGAATGCATTAAAATGAAATGATACAAAATAACAAAACCAACCTAACAAAACCTCTCATACATAACGAGATGACATTTTGAAACCAACATAAATCCCCTATCATGTTATCCACTAATCATGTGGTCAGATGACTCGACCAAAACTATTAACATAATATTGATTTTACTCCACCTGCTTATCGTCAAACTCAGCCAAAGATGGTGGTTTGGTTATCAGAGTTATTTAAGAATTTTACACGAATACATTTTTTTATTAAATTTATTTATATTAACAAAATTATAATAAAGTAATAAAGTATAAATTATAAATAAAATTATTTGTATTAAATTTATAATATTTATTTATATTTTATATATGATGTTATGTTGATGTTAATTTTACGATCAAATTTATGGCAATTCATTTAATTTAATTGATTATTTATTGACGTGTTAACATTTAGTTTATATATTTATATATATATATATATATATATATATATATATATATATATATATATATATATATATATATATATATATTATAATATATAACTTTTTTGTTATCAGGAAGCCAATATAAAACGATCCATCTCACTCGCATCCTCAACTTACGTCATCCGGACAACCTTATAAGCGTCATTTTGAAAATTCGTTAAAAGAATTAGTTTTAGGTTGTTGCAAGTTTACAGAGATTTATAGTTAGTATTGGTAATTATGGGTTATTAGAGGTTACCAACGGTAATTGGTATTGGTTGCGACAGAAAGGACTTGAGTATTGCTTCAAATGAAGAACAAATACTAACATGAATTACCTACAAATTTATTTGTAACCAAACCCCTAAAGCAATTTCACGGTAAAGAATTTCTTTTATTTTACCTAGATGTGAGGGGATCGAATTCGAATCCAGATCTACTTGGGTTATTTGAAAGCTTTGGTCCGTATCACACAGTAACCACTAGCGTGAAACCATCTAGGTTTTGGCCCTTTTAAAAATACACTTAGATTAATTCCAAAAATTTACAGCTATAAATTTATTAAATAATAACGGACT
>JACMZG010001913.1:14340789-14343289 GCA_018340805.1 Microvelia longipes | reverse complement strand
TAAAATAATAAACAAAAATTTTAAGTAAATGAGAAAACTTGAAACTCTGAAATTGAAGAGAAACAAAGTAAAAAAAGAGTTTCTAAAAAACTTCTGGAAAAGTAAGATAAAACAGTTTCAGAATCAATGTGAAATTTAAAGGTAGAAATAAGTAATTTTAGAAAATTACAAAACATAACAATCCCACCAAAGTGAGGCGATGAAAAGTTTTAACAGAGAGGAATAAAATGTAAAGAACTTTTAAAAGAAATAAAACAAAGAGAAAAGTTACATTCTGGTTGCTATTGTTAGGGTATCAAATAAATGAAAAAAAAAAAATACAATAAAAATAATTAAGAACATTTAAAATTAATTAAACTTGATGTAAATAATTAATAAAGCGTAAAATTAAAATGTTATTGTTATTGCTGAGACTTGATTGCCGAAATTATATAAAAGAAAATAATGATGGCCCGATTCCCTTGGTGCTTTTTATTTTTAGTTTATGATTTTTAGTCGGACAGTAGCATTTTCATATTGTCCAAGAGACAGGCCTAAAAAATGTGACTCATTTGTACTGCTTTAAACCAATTTTTTCTAAAAATGTACCTTTAATTATGAAGAAAAAGCATAGTCTGCCTGTCCAGAGTAGAGCCCTTCATATGAATGAGCTCGCTCAAAATATTAGAAAATCATACAAATTCCAGTTTTCTTGTAATAAGTGGCTTTCTGTAGGTTGTGTGTACAACATGAAAATAACTTTTTTTTAAAGCTGATTAAATTTTAAATAAAATGAGCGTTTTTTCGTCAAAATTGGATAAAAACAACTAAAGTTATGACATTTGTTAAATGACCAAAAAAATGCACAAAAAGCCAATCTTTTCTAAAGAAATTTATATCATTTGATACTAACGAGTTTTGCAAAACATGAATAGTTGACACAATATCTCGCACAATTATATTGTGTCTAAAGAAATTTGCTGACTTTGTATAAATTAACCTTTTTTTAGTGGTTTTGAAAAAGCCATAACTTTAGTTGCAGTTATCCAATTTTGACGATTAAACACTCGTTTTAATAGAACATACGTTTACCTTTAAAAATGTTCTCTTCATGTTTTGCACATGACCCACAGAGAACCACTTATTTCATGAAAACTGTAATTTAAGCGATTTTCTAAAATTTTGAGCATGTGCAATATGCTGTTTTGGGCTCCACTCTGGATAGGCAGACTATGTTTTTCTTCATAATTTAAGGTATATTTTCTGAAATATTTGGTTTGAAGTAGTACAGAATGAGTCACATTTTTTCAGGTTCAGCTCCTTGACTAATACCATTGTTTATTCAAAAACTATGATTGCTTCAATAGTTCTGCACAACATCTTACCAAACTTAGTTAACACTAAAGTAATATATAAACCACGGAAACTGGTTCACACTAGTGGGGAAATTCTTGCACTAACCCATGTAAAAAATCGGGTACGGGGTACCTCGGAACATTTCCTTATCACTTCGGAATCGTACCTCATCACGCTCATCCTCACAGCTTTGACCTCGCTTCGCTCGTCCTCAGAATATAAAATTCGCCAAATTTACACTCCAACATGTCTTAGGACTCACTGTGCTCGTCTTCAGATAGTAAATGCATCCGTTTCATTCTCAGCGGTCACCCATACAGCACTGACCACGCTTAATGCTGCTTAATTTTTATGATCCAACAATAATCATAGACATACTTTTCGTATTGAAACGAAACTTAGTGTACTCATTTAATGCGTAAAGGTAAACACTTCTACAAAATTTAAACTCAATTGAATCATTTTCTGATTCATATCATATATATATATATAATATATATATATATATATATATATATATATATATAAATAATATATATATAATATATTAAAATGTATTATTTGTTATATATTTTTCTTACCTCAAAAGCTTATTTATGATAGCACAAGAAAGAAAGTCTAAAATAGTTTTAATACGTCAATGTAATGTATGTGATAGTACTGATTTCGTAATCAGGATTACATATAATTCCATTTTGTACTTTTTTACACTTATTTCATCTTTTCAGTTGACTTTTTATCAAAAACGTTTTTTTCTATTTTTAGTTTACTTTTACTTTAATAAATAACTAGAATAAAATGTAGCCACTGTTGAGCACAAGAAATGAGAGGTTTTGTTAGAGTAGTGGACCCCGGTGTCTCATGGGACAAGACCCTAAGCAACCAAAAACTGGCAAATCTATTCAGTATGGAAACTAGACACAAATCTAACATAAATCTTGTCTAACTAAACCTTACTAGTTCGCATAAAACAACTTATACTCCTTCAATTCAAGTTTATCAAAATCACGAACACATTACTGATGTTCAAAAATCGGGTACGGGTTACCTTGGAACTTTTCCTCATTATATCGGATTTGATACGCTCATCCTCCCTGCTTTCGGACTCGCTTCGCTTGTCTTCAAATAGTAAATGCATCTTTATCATGCTCAGCGGTCACCCATA
>JACMZG010001913.1:14305789-14335789 GCA_018340805.1 Microvelia longipes | reverse complement strand
ATATAACAACATGAAATACAAAATCTGACGACTTAAACATTAAAAATCTGTCGATTCATAAACAGCTGGTAAATAATTTAATTTAATGCCGAAATTATCAGTGTTGCCAATTTGTTTCCAAAACATTATATTTTATTAGATAAACAAATGTTAAACATTTAATAATAATATCGTAATTTTAAGTAACAATAAAGAAAGTTACATACTAAAAACAAGCTAGAATAAATCATAGTTTACAAAATAAAACAATGCCGAAATTCATGCAATAATTTGTAAAATAATAACCTCCGCTCATCATTTTCCCGCCTAGGGAGTTTTGACTAGTTTCCCATGTTATTTAAATGAGCCATAACTCCCTAGTACTTTTTTCATTACCAAAACATTTTGCGTACTGTTTTGAAAAATTTTGCGTACTGTTTTAAAATATTTCCCGTATTGTTTGACAGTGTAGGTAAAATGACATTTTGCAGCTTAAAAACAGTCCAGTAATGGCTAATTTTGCTGCCGTGAGTAGATAAATAAATTTAAAATAATAAACTTTGTTTCCATTGTTATCTTTAAATTATTCAAATATTTCTGAATGATTTCAAAAAAGAAACATGCTGTCGATCTCCTCAGCGTTTTAATGACTTTGAAATTTCATTAAAACGTTATAGAATTTATCAGTAAATGGTCTGTAAATCGACCAACAAAAGAAAGTAAACTCGCATAAACTTTCTTTAAGTTATTCTGTTCCCAATCAATCGATACCAATTATAAGAATAAGAATTGAATCAAAAACATGGACTCCAGCCAAAAAGCGATTTAGAAATTAAAGGATATAAATTTGAGAGAGAAAATCTTAAAAGTTGTGAAGAAAGAATTTGGCTCAAGAAAAATATAGTAAGTAATTGTTGCCTGCATAGCAAAGTTATTTCACAGTAAAAACGAACTGTTAAAAAATTGATTTGAATTTTTAAATTATATTTTATATTTACTTTATTAAAAGTACTAAAAGTTTTAAGCCGTTTATAAAAAAATGTTATTTTTTATGTTTTAAAAGAACAATTAAAAATAATTAATAGATGTTTTAATTTATCCTTAAGCCAATCCCCTAAAAAACTGACCCCTAGATATTAGGGATTAAATATATTTTAAACTCTAGAAAATATTTTGAAAATTTGAAAAGGCAAAAATCATATAATCTAATACGGCTAAAACAATATGAACTTCGTATTCTTATGCCAAAATAACTTTTATAATTCTTAGACAAAGCAAATTGTATTATTAATGAAATAATTAAAAAGTGTCAAAAGTCTCTCTTGCGGCTCATCAGGGATCTAACCCTGCAGGTTAGATCTACGGTTTGATGAATATTGGAGAAACAGGCAGGCTTTCATCTATAGACATAGTCGAGCACATCGATTTCAAAAAATAAAATTGTTGAAATAATGTTGCTAAATACTCACAGAATATTGGATATTTCATCTATTTTGTAAAAACTGAAGTTCTGGAGAATGTTTTTTTATGTTTTTAAATACACTTTAGAAAACAATATAAAAATGGCTAATTACAGGACCAATTAAATACTTAGGCACTAAAGACCT
Source organism: Microvelia longipes (assembly GCA_018340805.1). NCBI lineage: Eukaryota > Metazoa > Arthropoda > Insecta > Hemiptera > Veliidae > Microvelia > Microvelia longipes. The sequence goes on along the minus strand of JACMZG010001913.1, from coordinate 14,334,203 downwards.
CTATCCGAACTTAAATAAACACTTACCTTCTAACTTGTTTGGTCAAATCATTACATTTGTATCCATCAATGTAATAATAAATAAATTAATCACCCCATTATAATATATTATATTCCAATAATATATTATAAACTTGAAAATATAAGTAAATATTCTTTTAGATATTTGTTTATTGATATTCTATAAACTTATAGAATATCAAATACTTATATTGGTATAATCAAGATGACTTTAGTTCTAGAAAATTATAGAACTGAAGTCCACCAGAGATCCTTTAGATCTTAGAGTTAAAGCTAAGACGGAATTCCATAAACGTTCAAGTGCAACTAAATAGAAATTCCTTTATAGGTATAATGCATTCTTATAGAAATGTTACCCGATATAAATATATGAATGTGATATATGAATACATGATGTAAATATATGTATAATATGAGTGTTACATAAACATTTATACGAATCAGAATGATTATAGGGCAATGCTAAGATCCTGTATAATCCCCGTAACATCGAAGTAAAAGTTATTGGTAAGGCCAATATTTAAAATGAAATCATAAATATGCAAAAATAGAAACATTAATATGCAAGTCATGGTTAAAGCCAATTTTTTAACCTTTCAAGCTTGTTTGAGATTACATTTTCATAAAAAATAAAAAATTGGTTACGGAATACCTCGGGACTTTTCGTATCCTCATTGGATTCACTACACTTTTCCTCAGAATATGAAAAACACCTAATATTTAAAAGCCCAGTTTTAATCCCAGCGGTCAACCATCCATCTACTGACCACTCTCGACGCTCCTTAAAATAAGCGATCCGACTAAAACCAAAGATAAACTAACTATAATCAATTAAAACTTAAAATTTCTTGTATATTGTATAAAAAATACACTAATTGACACTCAGTTATTTATTTTTCTAATTTTTAAAGATTTTTTTATGAAACGTATACTGTTTTTAAATATAAATTAAAACAATGCTGATAATAAAATGAAACTTGACCCATTAGTTAGACATATAGTGCCACATCAGAGCTGAATTACAAAAACGTCAAACTATTTTTTCAAGATTATATTTTTTAAAATTTCGGCTCAGTCATCAATGACTGTTAAGGAACTTATAGAAAATTAATTGTCGGATTGCACTAATAAAATCTGAACATTATTGTATTATTAACATTCAAGTCCCTAGTGTAACAAAAACGGTAGCTAGATGATAACAGACATACGCACAGACGTATCCTTTATTTATACATATCTTATAAAATAATTCTGCCGCGGTGGTGTGCATGCCGGGCAAATTTCCTTTGGAATGCGTGTTTCCGTGTTTTTTTTGCTTCCGGTTCATGCTTTAGAACCCAACCAGTTACTCAATTATCAAGCACTGCTCGTAACTCATTTTGTCTATATTTTTTAGAGCGCTAAAACCTTTAAAAAAACCAACCATGAAACTAACTGAGCATTAAACTAGTGCGCACTGCCAATTATAGAGGCATAGTTATATGTAACCAACTGGATAATTAAGCGAATTTCCGTGCATTTTGGTAAAGCGTCGTCCAAAATATATATTTTTAATTTTTGGATCTGTAGTAGGTCCCGAAACGAAGGAACAGGAGAAAAAATTCGGATCTTCAAGGTCAGAGGTTTCAAAATAAAATTCTACTTGCACATTACGGCATTAGAAACTAAGGATTCAAAGTATGAGCGCTCAATAGTTCAACATGATCAGAATAATAAAATATGGCTCTCCACTGATGTACATCACTGGAGATGATGATGATGTCTCTCACTGTTACATCAGTGGAGAGACTATTTCATTATTCTGATTAGAAACTAAATTTATTTTAGACCAATCTTGATCTTTATTTTTGATGTACCGTCAATTCTTATAATGGCCCAGTTACATACTTCGACTTATCTTGAAATATCATTTAGACCTATCTTGAGGTCTCATTCTAGCTCGTCTCAAAACATATGATCAATCAGGTAACTCAAAACATCAAGTTGGCACCCATTCGCTACTAGCAAAATAAATAAGTTAAACATTTGACGCAAAAGCTTTGGGACACATCAACCAAAAATTGTGTTTTAAATGTCTTTAAGTATATTATGTCTATTACGACATAGCAAAGTACTTTGATCGCAATTGCGAATAATTGTAACTATACTTAGAATTTTTAAAAAGTTTTTCTTAATTTAGCAAATAAAAATTTCTATAAATCTTTTCTAAGAAACTTAAATATTTCTTTTTTTCATTCAAGTTTTTTTCATAAACTTTTCTACCACATAAAAATAATTTAAAAATATGCGGTTAACATAATTTTCCCAAAAAGAATTTTTCTTAAAAAACTCTTAGTTTGTATGCAACGCAAGGATCATTTTTCAAAGGTAAAAAAAAATAAAAAAAAATGCAAGGTTTTTTTTAAACTGAAAATTAAGGGTAGAAAGGTTGATGTAAAAAGGCAAAAAGGCAAAAGATATAAGACGAAGGGTTCAAAATATGAATATTAAAGCTGAGGTCAAATAGAACATCTCACAAAGTATGAGTTATTATACTTTTATTGAAACTCAGAGGTGTTTGAACCAGATAAGAATATATATTGGAAAAACGTCTATACATATTTGCAAAATAAAACTATATTTTGGTTCCTAAACTTGTAAGGAAATTGTGAAGGCACCAATATATTTTCTTACTATCATTTTTCAACTAAGACCTAATAAAATATTTTTCCTGTAACAGTAAATGCTTCGGAAAATGGTTATTTTAAAAAGATTTTTTTTTAAATGAATATTGCAGATCAATAATATTTCCTTCGTAGCTGGTATTCTAATTTCTCGAAGACGGATTATTGGTTTGAGGTTCTTAATTCTGAGGCCAAACAGATAAAGTAATTTTGCTGATATATTGGTGTGTTGGAGTATACGTAGTCAATTTATTCAAAACAATGTATTACTCCAGTGCTCGAGAGTGTAAATAAAGCTTCTAGTTATAGGAATGGGGAAATCATCCTTTTTACAATTCCCCATTCATACCGTATGTCAAACAAACCTGAAACCGAGATCTTAACTGAATTATTCTTAATAGAGGTTTTAAGGCCTTCTAAGTCTAAAAGTTGCGAGTAAAGCTTCGCGTAACGTAATATCGCTGTTAAGGGCAAGTTTTCGAGGTATACTCACGGAAAAAAAATTCTGGCTCGGACTTTAGCAATGTTGTCTGGTTGTTTGTGTGAGTCTGTTATCATGTATCTCCTGGAGTACGTATGCTAGAGATTTAAAACTTGGTCCAAAAATCAATCGATATTTGGTCCAAATCTTTAGATTTTGTTATGCTAATTAGAATATATATTTATTATATTAATAACACGCGATAATGACTTAGCGAAAATTTCAAAAATTCGTAAAACGCCAAAAAACTTATCGTACAGTTTGAGATTTGGCACAGATGTAGTTATATATAATAATATACGTGCCAAGTTTCATCTTATTACCAGTATTAGTTCCATTATATCAAATGACTCGAATAAGATTATTATGAAAAATTTTAAAATCGGATAAAAGCCCAATTTAGTCGAATAATTATAAAACGCGAGTGAGCGGAGCGAATCCAAAGAATTTTAGCAGTATAATTTTCACAACATGTTTTATTTGGCGACTTCCGAGGTACCCTGTACTCAATTTTACTTAATGTTCAATTATTTCTTTATCAATTATTATTATTTTCTTATTTTGTTTTATAATACAAGATAGTGATACTTATAGTCGAGAGAAGCCGTTACTTATTTACTCGCCTTATTCACCTTGTATCTAGACTTAATGGTTCTTGCAGAGCATATACACTACTTTTATTATGTACAATGGTATAATTTATGCATATACATGTATATATATATTATATATTATATATATATATATATATTAATATTATATATATATATATATATATATATATATATATATTAAATGCGGATTAGGGAATATAACATATTATGGATAAATCTGGGTCTTCACTATATTTAAATATTTAAAAATTGTGCGCTTGACAAACTGTGAGTGATGTAAGGATACAAAAAAAATATGAATCATATTTCTTAAAAGGAAATGGTTTCAAAATAAGAAAGCAAATAGATATTAAATTTTCGCTTACAAAAAACTTTACCACTTTTAGATAAAGTAAAACAAAATGATGAAAAACTTAAAACCATTAAAAGATTTATCAACCGCAAAATGTATCGTTGTTTTGTATAACTAGTGGAACATTTTCTAAAAGTTTTTAGCTATTAGGAGAAATTATGTAAAGTAATTTAGCTTTTAACTTAAAAGTATAAGTAGACGTTAACAAAGCTTTTTAGACTTTGTTCTACGAAGGACTTAACTAAGTCTAAAAGGTGCGAGTAAAAGCTTTGCGTAACGTAATATCAGTGTTAAGGATAAGTTTTCGAGGTATACTTACTAAAACAAAATACTGGATCGGACTTTAGCAAGCAGAGCGAATTACCTTTAAAATGCGGGGTTGCTACCTTAAAAATTTATTCCATGGGTCTATATTTATTCCAAAACTATTGCCAGTAATATATGACAGTATAAATTACTATAAAACTAATATTAAATAATTATTAATGGTACTAAGATACGAACGCGGTGAACCTAACTTAATTCTAATAAATGCTATCATTCGATTTTATTTAAAAATTATAAACGAGACCCTATTCAAAAAAAATTGTTTGTTAGGTTTTATCTGGAATTTTTCACAAAAATTGGTACTTATAAACTTTTTTGGTTCACAGAAGTGTTGGCGGAGAGAGGAAATCAATTTCCCCTATTTATCTTGTATGTATACAAGAGTTTTTGTCCTTACATCCACGTATGTATAGATTCTATGATGATAGAGTTTTTATCTTTAACTACATATGCATATACTCTATGATAATAGAGTATCTATCCTTACACAAACGTATGTATAGACTCTATGATGATAGAGTTTCTATCCTTACAAACACGTATGTATAGACTCTATGATGATAGAGATTCTATCCTTACATACACATATGTATAGACTAAAGTAATATATAAACCAAGTAGGGAAACAAACGCGATTTCTGTCAGACCATGTAGTGACCAGGCATGTAGTTTACATTTTGTCCACAAGGAAGTTGGCTCAAATTTGCCTATGGCCGCGGCCATTTTGTTTTACCCTAGTAAATGTAAACAAACTATTTACGGTACTCAAAATTTTTATTGCATTTATTTGAATAGTTTAGTTTAAAATGTTAATAATTTGTGTAAGAAATACTTTTTGCCACATCCAATAGTGGTTTAAGTACGAATCTTAAATACTATGTTTGTTTAAATTACTTAAAACAAGCGGCTAATTAAACTTTTTTTTCGTGCGAACTACTTAACTTGCCAAGTTAAGTTAAGAATTAAAGTGCATTAATGCAAATAATATTTCTTTTTTTCCCCTTCAAATATTAATTGTAATTAGTAATTTAACAAATTTAACCTAATTTTTTTAATGTAATAAAAGCAAACGTAATTTTAACGCAATACACTTTCGTCTACATTTTCTTCAAAGTCGTAATAAAAACATGTGATTTACCTATACTATAGTGTCTCTTTTTCTTTAACTAAATTATTATAATAATTATTTAAAAGAATTTTATAGAAAATCATTAAATTATCACGTACATATTAAAGTACCAAAACACGATAAAATGTAAAACTCACCTAATGTTATCAGGGTTGCCAATAAAATTAAATGAAAAAAAGCCTAAATCCGAAAAGGCGCATGCGCTGTTATTCTAATTATTTGAGCCAGCTATCAGCTGATCGGCCAGGTCTGAATTTTTTAACATGTGTCAGTATAGGAGTTTCCCTAATTGGTTTATATTGTATTACTTTAGTATAGACTCTATGATAATAGAGATTCTATCCTTATATACACGTATGTAAACTCTATGATGATAGAGATTCTATCCTTACATACACGTATGTATAGACTCTATGATCACCACTTACCCCCTCTATGACCCTAACCTCATAATCTTATTTTTTTAAATTTGCTTAAAAAATACGTATTATTGCTGAAAAAGTACATACCACGTCCCAGTAGTTTAAATGCTGACTGCATACATTTTCTGATGCATACTACTGAAGAGAAAGAAAACGAAAACCAATGTCACGAAAAGAAATGTAAAAGGAGTTAAAAATATTCGAAATATTCAAATTAAGAATGTGTATTGTATGTAGAGAATGTGTGATTTCACGCATCAACAGATAATATATTCACTCGAGAAGGCACGGAATCAAATAATAGAAATACTTTCGAGACGATTTTATCATCAACAATGAAACAGAAAATTCTAATAAATTTTCTATTGTAAAAGAAAACATTTAGAAAGCATTAAGTCATTTTACAATGCCAGATTTCAATAGAATAATATAAAATTTGAATTATTTCTGAAGATAGAATACATTTTTTTTATAATAGTCCATTTCTAAGGTTTCTTTAGGTCATTTATTTTTTGACTCTTTGAGAAAAGGATAATGGAACGACATTTATATCCCATTTATTTAAATGTTTTTATACTAAAAGAAAAATTGATACAGAGATACAAAACATATTGCGTCCATACAGAAAAGAAAGGACAGTCTTTTAAGATAAATAAATAGTTAGAAAAGGACACCGTCATTTTACGAGTGTACAGAAATTTTTTCCTTAAATTTTCCTCTCATAAGTTAGATATATATATATTATATATTATATATATATATATATATATATATATTATATATATATATATATATATATATATATATATATATATATATATATATATATATATATAATATATATATATATATATATATATAATATTATATATTATATATATATACCACACATATATATATATATATATATATATATATATATATATCATATATATATATGTATATATATACATATACATGTTGGTCTGAGGTTTGACTCAAGCCGAGACGCTTATCCCATTTGTTAATTTTTCCAAAGGGAATTCCCTAAAAGTAGAAAGTAAGTTTTTAAGATGGTACTGAAACATGGAAGTGCTGGACTCATTAATATTATCTGTCGCAGAATCTGTTTTAAATGTTAACTATCTTTTTGAAGACGGCAGGAGCGATTTAAGGGACTCAAAAAGAGGTCTAGCAGTACAGCGTTAAGAGTGCGTTCTGAAATCGGTAATTTCTAAACGTCCATAAGAAACAAACGAGACGAGTTCATTCTAGGTCATAGTTAGTCATAGGTTAGGTCATAGTTTCCTAGGTCATAGGTCATTTACACAGATTTACAGTAAAGATAAAGAAATCATTAAAACACAAGCTTAACGAAGTTAAAGCATTCGTGTTTTACAAGATTTTTTTAGTTTCAACTTTTTTTTCATCCAGAAAACGATTATGACATTGTTTATTTAAGGTCAATCCAATAATGAAAACATTTCTCGCTGTATTATTTTCTTTTTTCGGCTGTAAGACCTGAGAACGTCGCCTGATCTACAAACCTTTCCTGTTTAATAGGTAGAAGGTCACGTCGACAAAAAAACTTGTTAATCCAGAATGTTTTCTACTGCCATGTCTAGAAATTCGGAATTTTCTCTCTAAGGTAAATTCTTATGTAAATGAGATCAGAGGTTGAAAAAAATATTCGGGAAAAATTTGCGACGTTAAGGGAAAAATTCTTCGCCCAATTTTCTATAGGAACATATTGAACGGATTTGCCTTTCTTATCTTATAGATTATTTATAGGGCATTTTTTAGCCTTTTGTTAAAATAACTGTATATAAGTTCGAGAAGAATTTTAAGTGATTTCGTTGTTTCCCTTATTTATTTAATAGTATTATCCCAAGAAGAGAAATAACAAAGTATATTGTTTCTGTTGTGTTCAAAATTAGAACACAAAGCAATTATATTAATAAGCTAGAAGAGTAAACAAATAACTTTATTAATAACATTAATTTTGTAATTTTATTTTAAAACAAAATTACAAGTGCTTAATTACGTACACGTTTTGCAAGGACTTATTTAGCATACACAAAAAATTACTGTAAAATTACAAAACAATCTAAAACAAGCTGCCAATCATGGAACAAGGCTTCCCTGCTTATATGATTAAAATTATGAGAGCATAAAATTATGCCGTTTAGGCTAACGTGTTTAAAGAATAGAGCTATTCATTAATGTATTTATCTATGTAAATATTTCAAGCATCGCGTACGTAGTACCTGAGTATCCTAATTATGACAGCAAGCAGTTATTTAATCCTTAGATAGAAATTAAGACTAGTTCGTTCATTAAAAGTTCACGAAGGCCTAAAAATACTGGTGGTTTTTTATCCATATTATTCCTTTAATCAAATAATATCAGTAATGTATTAAATTTTTTGTTAAATTTATTTTTACAAAATTTGTCAGCAATATTTAAAAGTTTTAATAATAATTGTAAATAAAGATAACATTACTTTAAAGTTGCGTATTCAACTTCCCTTGGCAAGCCTCAGGAATCAAATAGTATGGTTACTTCGGTTTTGGCCTCAGAGACTAACATAACTGCTTAGGCAGCAAAAACTTACTTTTTTCTCTTGGTAAGTTAATAACTATTTTCTATATAGTTTATCGCTGGCTTACAAGAGATGCTCAAAAGAAAATACTTAAAAGAGAATACTCAAGCCTGACCTTTTTTTAATAAATTTGAAATCATAATATAGTTGAAATGATAAGTCCAATAAACATTTATAAAGGAACTAATATTTCAACAGAAAATCTATCAATTCTTCATACCACTAAGAGTTTATTTGTCTTTAAAAATAAAAATCTTTCACTCTCATTTCACCCAAACGGCAATAAACAACTAAAAAACACAAACAAAACACATAGCAATATTTAGAATACATATAAAGCAAGAGCAGCAAATTTATAAAACAAAATCAACTCAAATTTAACTCTCCATAGGAGTAAAAAGCCAATATCAAAGCATTTTTATCGATAAGCATTTTATCAACGTTGAAATCGGCCATAAAAACTTGCAAAATATAAATCGTGTAAACAAAGACAATGAATAACCTTATGGTTTTATACGAAATATTTATTTATTTTGATATGCTCTGTATAATATTTGTCTTAATATTTACCTCGTTTAAATTTTATTATAATACGAATGGTACCATTCATCAAGAGGATGGTATTTATTATAAAAATATGATGCATATACATATCTATACATCGTGTATATCCATGCTATAATATTAGAAAGATGTATACATATAATTTATATTATAGTAATATATATATATATATTTTAATAATTTTGAACATTAAGTAGAGGAAGTGTGAGGTTCAGCATTCAAAAAAGTTCTTAAATAATAAAAGAATACAAATGTTTACAAAAAAATAAAACTATTAAATGTTTTTACTATCTGTCATTGATCACAACTGTATTCAGAGCAACAGTATGAAAAATAGGATACGGGGTACCCTGAAACTTTTCCTCATTACATCGGATTCGCTACGCTTATCTTCAATACTTTGGACTCGCCTCGCTTGTCCTCAGAACATAAAAATCATAAAACATAAAATTTATACTATAAACCGTCTTCATCCTCAGATAGTAAAAACATTTGTTTTTTTACAGCAGTCATCCTTTCACGCACTAACTACGCTCGATATTGCTTAATGTTTATGGTCCAAAAACCGTAGATATATTTGCCGAATTCAAACAAAATTTAGTATACTTATTTATTACATGAGTGGTTATACTTGTTTTAAACTTGTAAAAACATATACAAGTCATTCTATAATAATTAAACTTATACTGATAATGAGATAAAAATTAACGCACATGTTGGTCTTTTATAAGTCTAGATGAGGATAAATCTCTTAGCAACCAAAACATTTTTCCGCATTTATGAGTTTTCGCATTTTTTTCTGTCGTTATTGCGAGTAAATGACGTCATAAAAATATTTTCCGAATAGTACAACTGCACCTAAAGATTGATTTTGTTGCAAGTTTCAACTCTCTAGCATAAATACACTGCCCCCAAGTGCATTTATGCATTATGTGTATACGATGATAAAAGACACACACATACAGACAGACAACTTTGTGAAAACCGCTTAAGAGGTATTTAATACACCTGAAACGGATAATTCAGGTGACATCCCGGTTTCGAAATTTTTCACAAATACAATACCTTTCCGATATTTCTACAGATTAAATAAGGAAAAATAATTTTAAAAACAGATTTGTAAAATAAGATACAGAGCATAAAACAAAATGTCTTTACTCTTTAAGAAATAGAAGCATATAATGTTTAGGAGATGTACTATCACGAAAGAACAAGTTCAACCTTTTATTTATTATCATTATAATCCCAAAGTAGTTAAAATCATTTAATTATTAATTGACATAAATATTTTTTTTTCTTAATTTTTTAAAAGATTTATTCCAAAGATTGATGATATTGACGAATATATACGTATATTAATTATATAAATGTTTAACTTCTTTATAGTTTTTGCTTTTGGTAAACTTAGTAAATATCTGTAAAAATGCTGACGGCTTCTATAAGGAAATTTACTTTACAAATTAAAGTTTTATTTAAAACTTATTTAAAACAAATTTATTTTAAAAAAAATACCAAAGTAATTACTGAAGTTTAAAATACATTTATTTTGAATTTAAACAAAATCTTAAATAAATTTTAAATAATAAGACCATGTCACTATGACATAAGTTAATTAAACTTTATGACAAAAGTTAAATTACCAATACTTTCAATAGCATAAATAATGTATATATTAAACTTGTTCTTCAAAAAGTACATGTATCAAAATTCTTTTTAAATGATTAGATGATAAAAAGGAAAACATGGAATAAGGAATTAAAAATTTAAAAATTACACATAACACTAAAAAAAGTAATATATTTGAAAAAAATAAAATAATGAAAAAGTGCAGAAAGAGTGTGTGTGTAAAGAAAATGAAGCGTTAATACAATGTGATAAATAAAAGGAAACTACATACGAAATATAATTTTGTATAAGAGTAATCATTGTGTTTTAAAAGATTTTTTTATTTGAGTTTATGTCAATTATTTTATGTTATGTTTTACTCTTTAGTAGATAAATATGTTTGTTCTAGAACAGATATAGAAGAAGTTGTAAAGTTAAGAGAAAGAGGGGAGAAGTTTTGGTTTAGTTGCGTGGGGAGGTGATGCCGAGGAAGTCGGAGGAAAACTGAGTAGATTTTGGACCCGCAGTGCGAAGCCCCTCCCTACTATGCGGCCTCTACCCGAAACCCTTCGCGCATTACAACTTTTTTGGAACCCTCAAAATTAACTGTTAAAAGTGTTCTTGATTAAATACACTCATCAACATTTGTAAAAAAAAGTTTGCTTGTTATTTAGGGTTAAAGGATAGAAAGTCCAATATGTTAAAATGGATAAACCTTGTTCTTTGCCTTTCTATTACTGTCTTTGATTGTATTAACTTTTACGTTAACTTTTATCTTAACCAATTATTTTACCTTTTTGGTTTTAGCGAATTTTCAAAGGAAAAAGGAGCTCATGAGAGAAGGGTCAAGAAGTGTTGGAGATAAAAGAGTAGTTTTCTAATTTTTATTTCAAAAAAGATTAAAATATATTACTACTTATTAAACATAATACAAAAATAATTTAATAACAGTAGGTTAAATTGAACAAAAATCTTCAGGATCCGCGCAATGAAGTTCATTAAATTTATAGGAAAAAGTCGCTCTTGAGAACAAAATATTTTTGGTAATGAGCTTTTAACCTAGCTAGAGGCCATTATTGAGAAATCGAACTAAAATAATGGCGCAGAGATCCCTAAACCGGGCGAATTTTCTTCGAGGGGTGCTTCCTTATTCCACAATTCATTTTTTGCTTGAGTTACCGGTATATGCTTTAAAACACGAGCAGTAGCGCCACATCAAATAATTTAATTCCATTCCAAAATCGGCATGGAATCAATATTCTGAGCATTATTAGCGTTAAATTAAAAATCTGTTTATGCTTATTTGTAGATCGTTTTTTTTGAAAAATCCAATAAATATATATAACAAGTTGTGACGCTACTGCTCAGGTAGAGAAAGAAAGAAGACATTCAAATGATTTGATTTACCGCACCAAAAACAGGAAAAGCTCAAAATTTGAAACTCGAAATTTGTTTTTTAATGGCTGTTTTCCTGTTTTTTACTCAGGTTTTATCAACATTTTGGTAACTTAGATTAGTCGTATAGACCTAGAAACGATTTTATTTGATATAGCTTCCCACATTTTGTTTATGATCCTTTAGATCATGATTCTTTTTTCTAGCCTTTAGATATTAGATTTTTTTTAGACTTATTTTAGTTTCCAGATTCAGTCAGAATCTAATATCAAAAGCAAAGTCATTGACATACTTCTCTTTCCATTATTTCCACCTCTTTGCAGTAATTATAGCATTTAAATAGAATGAAAGCACTTTGGGATTCAAATTATATTCTGCTTTCTTAACCACTATTAAAGATAGTATATAATATATGATATATATATATATATATATATATATATATATATATATATATATAATTATATATAAAATGATGACCTCTTAATCATCTATTCACGTTTGAGTTCAGAGCAAAACTTTATTTTAAATTTATTCCTCATTTTGAAATGATTTTATCAAATGACAGATTTTTTAATTAAACTTTGATAAAGATAACCCCACTTCAACCTTGTTTGTATTGTCGAGTTTTTAACGTCCGATCCATAGAAATGAAGGGATTGACGGCAGTCACAGCAGAAAAAACTTTCAGAATTAGAGTTCCCAAGTTTCCGAGCTTTTTTCATTAGGAAATACGGAAATTAAAAATTTAATTTACAAGCGATTTTATTCGCATTTTTCCTTATTGTTTGTTTAAATCGATAGGCTTTTAAATAGTCGTTTATATTCCTCGGTACTAGACGCTTTTTATTAAAAATTACATCATAATAATGCAAAGACCCAATTTTGCAATTTAAATTTTTAAAAAATATGAACTTTATGAAATAAAATTAATAAAATTATTTTATATTATTTTTATAATAAAAATAATAATTAAAATAAAATAGATCAATCAAAAATTTTAGTAGTAAAAAAATCATCCAGTTTACTTCATATTCTAACTATATTTCGTATCTACCAAATGTTTTATTGACAATAAAACAGAAAAATGTAAGACAATAATTACTACGACTAGTTACTGGTAATAATAATAATAATAACAAAAATTATGGTAACTTAAAGAAAAACAATATTATATATGAACAAAAAAGTAAAAAAAAAAAAAAATTATTCTTTTTTTACCTAAATTGAGTAGGATATGTTAACTAAATTAAATGAGGAATAAATAATATTTATTTATGAAAATAAGTCTGTAGTCAGTATTTAAACATCACTAGTTTTGTAAGTACTTTTTTTTGGTTTTATATGATATTGGTTTTCTCCAAGTTATCATAATTTTTGTTATTATTATTATTACCAGTAACTAGTCGTAGTAATTATTGTCTTTCATTCCTTTGTTTTAGTGTCAATTTAACATGAAAATGTATCGAGGGTAGATACAAAATACAGTTAGAACATGAAGTAAATTGGAGTGACTATTTAAATGTTATATTAGTGCCTGGTCATCAATTATATTACAATCATGGAGATTAACACAAAAATTCTAATAATGCTATTTAGTATTGGTTTTTCTGTACAAAAATATTCTTTCTACACTTAGTTCATGGTCACATATCATAGTGTAGTTGTTAACTTATAATAAGTAAAAAAAAACTATAAAAAATTATCGTCCCTACCAGGCTTTGAACCCAGGTACCCTGAGTTTGAGTGCTCGTGTAGATTTCGGACCACTGCCATTAAACTCAGAAGCCCAAAAAACTTGGAAAACGACACACTACTCGAATTTAATTTTTAACGACCGTAATTTTGGTTTTCGATAATGTTTTGTGGTTTTTTGACTTTTTGGTAACTTAGAATGGTCGTGTTGACTTCGGACCGGTGTCATACGAGTCAGCGCCCAAAAATCCATAGAAAACGACACCCTACTCGAAATTCCTTTTTTATCGACCTAAATTTTGGTTTTCGGTAATTTACAATGGTTTTTTTGAATTTATGGTCAATTAGAGTGATTGTATCGACTCCGGATCGGTTTCATTTGATTCAGCGTCTCAAAAAACATAAATATTAACCTTTTTTGCGTCGAAAAATATAACTGATTTTTTGAAAATTTTGCTAACTCAGCAAACCGGGTAATTGACGTCACAAAAACCTGGATTTCAATAGGGTTCGTGTCCTCCCATAAGTTAATTTTTGTACGTTGTAAGTTTGATTAAAAAATATTAACCTGTTCGAAACGTATGTTTTCGTCATTAGGGACCTCTGAAACGGATTTGTGTCGTGGTCCGAGGTTCGAATTCCGCCATGACGCCTATCCCAATAGCGAATTGTATTCCTAAAGGAAATTCGCTAAAAGTCTAGTTATAATCTCCGAATTCGTTTGGTTTGTATACATAAAATTTAATCACCTTATAAATGTCTAACATCTTAGGATCAGTAGGAAATCAAAGCGAGGATAGTGCGGTACTTTTTTCTCTTTAATCAACATCACTACTTATGCCACTTTACCTACTCCGCAGATAGTTCAATCTTTATAATTGAATGTTAAATAGTGATAGTGATAGTAAGTAGGAAGAAGTGATAAATCACCTAGCAAGTAAGCCACGTTGTTGAGCCATATTCACTAACTCCCTTATATGGATGATAGTGTCTTCCTTATAAATCCATGTGCAGAAATTTTTGTGTCTGATCCACAGAAGAGACATGACTTTTCAATGATTGATTTCATTCATAAAACTCCTCCAATTAAATCACCTTATAAACTCGGCTTGAATTAAAATAACTGCAGTCTTATTTATTTATTATTAATTATTAAATAAGACTGGTAAACAATTGAAATAATAATAAGTAATCTGGTCACTGTAAATGTAAAAAGAAGGAAATTAACCTAATTTATCAAGCATAGAGATATATTACTAGAGGGAGGGGACACATCCTATCTCAATTTATCGATGGGCTTGAAACATCATTTTGGGTCTCTTAGAAGTTTTGTGTAACATCATTGAAACCTTTCTACACACTTAAGGTTATCATAAGTCAATCACTGTCAGATTTTCCCTCATTATTTGTGTTCAGTTTTATATTTTAAAGGTTCTATTATGTCAGTTATTGTAATTGTGTACTGAATATTTAATTATATTAATTGCCGTAGGTGTTCAGGTTACTTTTTCGATGCAAAAAAATTCAACCTATAGGGGCTACGCAGTAAGGATAAGTCTATGGTTTCGGAGATTAAAATATGGAAGCACACTGACTGGAGATAAGGAAAGGAAAATTTCTCTGCCTTCAACATTGGATAAACTAATCAAAAGCACACCCCATTCCCCTCAATACAAATCAGAAAAGCGAATGAGTATTTTTAAGTTTTGAAATGTTATCCTGAAGAATACCTACATCTCAATATCGAGGTTTTCCTTATCAGATTCTGAACACTCATCCTCTATTTGACTCGCTTTGCTAGTTGCTGGAATATAACATCATCATCATTATATATATTATATATATATATATATATATATATATATATATATATATATATATATATATATTATAATATATTATGTGTGAGTGTTTAAAGATCATAATTAAAGACACGTATTTTAATCAAACTTGGTACAAGAATCAACACTAGGATACGCACAAATCCTATTGAAAACCGGGTTATTGTGACGACATTACCCGGTTTGCTGAGCCAACTAAATTTTTAAAAAACCAGTCATATGTAATTTTTCGCATTTGTGTTTTGGGGCGCTAAATTCCCCAAGTGCAAATAGTGGTTTAAAGTGACCAAAAAGTCGACAAACAATCGTAAATTACCGAAAACCAAAATTACAGTTGTTGAAAAATTAATTGTTTAGGGTATCGTGTTTCAAATTATTAGGGACGATAATCAAACAAAACCAGTCCAGGGCTAATACGACCACTTAAGGTGAGACATTAACAAAATGAAAAAATGAAACTATTTTCAGTTATATGTTTATTACTAAAAAATAATTCTGGCGTGGTGGTCTACATGCAGATCAGCCGTCCCTTTGAAAAATACAGAAATAATGAGTTAGAAGTGGTGGTTATTTGGTAATTGAGTTACTTCTCAAATTATGAAGTGTAAACCGGAATCTTGAGTATGAATTTGATTGCTAAGTAAGGAAACGCATATTCGCTCAGGAGGCAAGGAAATTCGCGGGGCGTGCGGACTATAGGGGCAGAATTTATTATCCTTAATGGGATCACCTTGTTATACACCAAATGCACTTGACCCATCGTCTTCTTTCAGTAAGATTCTTGCTTGCTATAGAAGATCAAATCTTTTCTCGAATCTAATTTTTTAACGACCAACGAAGTCAAAGTTCGTTTTGTGATACGGTTTAATCGAATTTTAAGGTACATTATAAAGTTAATAGAACCAAGATTACAGTGTGAAACTTAGCAAGTTAAAAGTTTCGTTCCTCCAATATCTTAATTACAAATCTCATAAAACCTTTTATAAGAAAGTTTTAATAATTTCTTTATTGCTAACCATCATAATGGTTTTATAAGAACAAGTTTCTAAACGCTTCGACTTTATCTTTAACAAAAATTAACAACAAATTTTTAATTTTAAAATCATTGATTTTTACAAATTTAAATGTTTAAAACTAATACTTACACAATGATTAAATACTTTGTAAAATTTATTAACATTTTTCTACTGCGAATTCCAAAAAAATCAGTTTATGAGATTGTGTCATAGAGATGGGAGAAGGAGACGCTCCCTCCTGTTTTTTTACAGGGGGACTTCTTGAGCAAGATTATATATATTATATATATATATATATATATATATATATATATATATATATATATATTATATATGTTTACATCATATATTTTATATAATTCGACATTAACAAATGAGGTGTTTCAATCACTACCCATCGAATAAAGACATATGTTTACGTGTATTTCAGTTAAGTACAAATACGTCTTACTTTATTAAAACTCATATTAATCTAAAGTAGTTCGCAATATTAATGGAAATACAACAAGACAGACTTCATTTATCTTCATAAGTCACGAATCTCAGCTGTAGAATACTTATTTAAACAAAGTTAAGTAGGTTAAAGTTATTGTTTCAAAGTTATTACCTTCGATAAACTTATATTTTAAAGTAATAACTAAATTCGATAAACCAGTAGTAAATAATGAGGAAAAATAATAAAATAGAGAAAACAAATAAAACAAGGGATTTAATAAAAAAGTGAAAATAGACAAAAATTTGGGTCGGGGTACCTCAGAACTTTTCCTCACCATATTGGATTCGCTACGCTCATCCTCACCATGTCGGACATGCTTCGCTCGTCCTTAAATTCTAAATACATATATATTTTATCCCCAGCGGTCACCAATCCACACACTGGCGTCGCTCAAAGCTGCTTAACTTTTATAACCAAACAAAACCCGCAAAGGTATAGTTGCCGTATACAAACTAAACTTAGTATACTAATTTTTAACATAAAAGCAACTAAATTTCATTTCAACTAGACCAAACTAGACTGGATCAAAATAGAAATTGATCAATTTGAGATTGATCAATTTCAAAAATTAAATTTTTTGAATTCTCGAAATTTTCGCTGAGTCATTATTTCAGGTTAAAAGCGTTGTAAAACATATTTTTCAGATACCTCATCTAGACCTAAATATGAGTTTTTGTACCAAGCTACAACTCTGTAGTATAATACGCTGAGAGCTACGATGATAACACACATACACGCACAAACATACAAATAGACAACTATGTAAAAACCACTCAGGAGGTCTGAAAAACCAGAAACACTGTTTTTTTTAAAACACAATACTTTTCCTATATAGCTACGGTATAAATGAAGAAAAGCAAAAAGAAGAGGGAAAGAAAATAACTTCCTATTATACTTTAAATTGCTGATATGAGATAGAGTAACTTAGGTCTACACATGGAAGAAAATGATACCAACGTATTTAGGGTATGAAAGCTTATACCTTGTGCTTTTCCTACTGTATAAAAGGAGAAAGTTTTTTTTTTCAAAAGTTAGATTGATTTTTGAATAGATGTGAAAATCATTTCGAATTCAAAACGAGTAGCTAAATACGGAATTTAGGTTTCGTTTCTAATTTATTGAATATAATAAAAACACAAACAACCTTTTAGATACCTTCAATCCCGAGAACAGTATCAACCACAGGTGCAGATGAGATCTTGTTAAATCTTAACATACCGATCAAACAGACGCTAATTTTTTAGCTAGAATAAATCAATTTTATCCGAAAAAATATGATTTTATTTTTTAAGGAGTATCATCACTGGGTGATTCCTTCTATCAAGACTGCCAAGTCACTTTAACCAGCATGAGCACTATGTCAAATACATTTATTGTAGGCAATAATCAAAAATTAAAAAGGTTATATTTACCGCAAGTTGAAGAAGCAATCGAAGAATCAGCTACCGTCGATACTTGCTGTTGGATATAAATATCCCTGGACCGGTTTCGGCATAACGCCATCATCAGCAGGCGGGGCAACACTCTAGCTCTCAACTAATAAAGTTAAATCAGTGATTAACTTCTAGTCTCAATGAGCACGACGAGCCCTCTGAAGATGAATGAAAGCCCTCTGAATATCTTCAGAGGGCTCGTCGTGCTCATTGAGACTAGAAGTTAATCACTGATTTAACTTTATTAGTTGAGAGCTCGAGTGTTGCCCCACCTGCTGATGATGGCGTTATGCCGAAACCGGTCCAGGGATATTTATATCCAACAGCAAGTATCGACGGTAGCTGATTCTTCGATTTCGAATAATCAAAAAAATAGCTACTTTTAAATAAAAAAGACGCCCTGCCACACAAGCCTTTGATCGTAGCTCCCAGAGTGCTTATGCTAGATAGATGCAGATTAATATAAAAATCAAACTTTAGTATATTTGCGCTATCCAAAATAATAATTTTTATGAACTTTGTCGATTAAAACTGTTATTAAAGGCAAGCAAATATAGTAAAAATAAATTGAACATTTATCTCGCATGCTTTCTCTCTATAAAAGGAATAAATGTGCCAAATGCAATCTAATGGTCGCATTTAGTTTAATATTTATCTGTTGGCATGCATATTTTGTTTCAAAACATAATCGCTATATTTTGAAAAATCATTCATTTCATTTTTATTTGGCAGAGTAATAATTATGCAATGTTTATCGCTTCAACACAGCTAGTTTATCGAAAGTTTATATGTAGATAACTAGAGTTAACACTGTCTTAAGTTTCTGGCATCCCTTGATGTTGAGGTAAGAGGGATATATTAATTTTTAAGGACTATCGAACAAGTCCGATGACTAACTGCAGTATCATTTCAGCTTTTTTCTTGATCTTAGTACGAGGAGGGATTTCTTTAAAGGGATTTAAGTTTTTAAATACTCACTACCCAATTTTATGATATATATATATATATATATATATATATATATATATATATATATATATATATATATATATATGTATATATAAATTTAATCAGGAAAAAAATAGAAATTAATCTTTTCTCTCCTCTTTCTTCCGTTGTTTTTATTTCGGAGATCTCATTACCCTCCGTTTCTTTAGAAAATCGCAGTAAGACAAAATCAGATAGCCGATTTCGAATTGAGCACAAGAAAGAAAAATGTAAAGAAGTATTTAACCAAAATCCCTGGGATAGGAAAAACCAATTGGTATATTTTACAGCTACACACAGACCAACACAAACTGTGTGTAAATAATGAATACGCGACCACTGGTCCTAAAATCCCTTTACTATCACTAAAAGTTTATCTCGGTATTTTATAGCACCGCTCCTATAACTTAAGTAATAAATAAAGAATTTATTGCGTTTCCTTTAAAAGGAAATTCTATCAATTGATTTAAACCAGTTACTGCTTAGTTTTCAACAAGACAAGCTGCCAAGCCTTCCTTGAAAATACTATTTTCTAGACAGAAGTAATAAAAACGAGTCGGGTATAGGATACCTCTGAAATTTAAACAAGTTCTTTTTGAAAAAAATATAAAATTTCCGTACTGCAAGATAATTCTAGCGCGGAGGTTCACAAAACCGGGCGAATAGTCTTTGAAATGTCTGCGTTTTTGCTCTTTAGTCCAATTATTGCTTAATAATTGGATTTTGATACACACATGTAAAGGGGGGACAAAACGTGCCCTCTCCACATGTAGTCATATATTAGACCAACATATCTGCCAAGTTCCATCACATTATCAGCATTAATTAGTTTTTATCGAATGCCTTAAATACGCTTTTTAAAAAATTGGAAAAACCGGAAAATAATCTAATTCATTTGTATACTTATAGTTGTTATTTTTATCAATTGAGTTGTATTTGTATAATTGGAAAAACTAAAAATTTAACTAACTAACTAACTTTACTAAACCACGAAAAAGAAGTTCTCTTTACACAAAAAATACCCCAATTTCTTATGGTTCAAATTTTAGGAAGAGGGAGGAGACCTTCGGTCTATCCTAAAAAAACTATTGACTGCTTATGATCTCGCCTCAACTACTGACTTCGCCAATGATTGCGCCTTACCATTAACCCCTGTTTGAAATCGATGTGAAGGCCGCTTAGTGTTAGCCTCAAATCATACTATTGTTTGAAGCTTTTAGGTTTGTTGATACAGGGTATGTAGGAGAAGAGATAAAGTAAATTAATTTAATTATTAATAATACTTCATATGACAATGAAAATTAACAAGAGACATTACTTAATAAATTTCAAACAGCAATAAATATGTTCTAAGTCTTGACATTAATTTCTTTAAAATTTATTTTGTGAAAAAAGGATCACAGGATACCTCGGAACTTTTCCTCAACACACCGCATTCGCTACGCTCATCCTCCCTAATTCGGACTCGCTTCGCTGTTCCTCAGAATTTAAAAGTCATTAAATGTATACTACAACGCGTCTTTGGATTCGCTTTACCAGTACTCAGATATGACAGAAACGAATGGAAAAGATTGCTTAGAGTATACTTAGATGTATATTTGTATAAAAAATAAATTAAAATAATAATACGATATATATATATATATATATATATATATATATATATATAATATATATATATATATATATATATATATATATATGAAAAAAAATAAATAAAAAATAATAATAATAAATAAATAAATTCAATATAAGAATATTTCACTTGAAATAGATATTTAGATTTTGTTTTTTAGTTGTTTTTTAGATAATTTGTAGTTATAATTATATTTATATTGTGTATTTATTATGTTATTTATTTTGTTAATTTATTATATAGCTATTAGGTATGTATGCATGTTAATATAGTTTAAGAATTATTACTTATAAAAAATGTTTAATTATTTAGAGCATTAAAAAATAAAATAAATAAAAATAAAAAATAAAAAAAGCAAACTCATAGGTTAATTTTAACTTTTAATTATATATCAGAAATATGTTATACTTATTTTATTTATGTGTTAATATAAATAAAAGACTTATTTGCATGTCTGAATATTAGCATACATAAGAAAAGATTGCTTAGAGTATACTGAGATGTATATTTGTATAAAAAATAAATTAAAATAATAATATTGATATATATATATATATATATATATATATTATATATATATATATATATATATATATATAATATATATTATATATATATATATATATATATATATATATATATATATATATATATGAAAAAAAAAATAAAAAAAATAATAATAATTAAATAAATTCAATTATAAGAATATTTCACTTGTAATAGATATTTAGATTTTGTTTTTTAGTTGTTTTTTAGATAATTTGTAATTATAATTATATTGTTTATTGTGTATTTATTTATATGTGTTTTTTATTTTGTTAATTTATTATATAGATATTAGGTATGTATGCATGTTAATATAGTTTAAGAATTATTACTTATAAAAAATTTTAAATTATTTAGAGCATTAAAAAATAAAATAAATAAAAATAAAAAATAAAAAAATCCAACTCATAGGTTAATTTCAACTTTTAATCATATATCAGAAATATGTTATACTTATTTTATTTATGTGTTGATATAAATAAAAGACTTATTTGCATGTCTGAATATTAGCATTATCATTATGTATAAACTCAAATTTAAACTTTAGTTTTAATTTTATCAAGTCCAAGCTAGGACAAGCCTCTAAGGTACCACGGCTCAGGCCGATTTGCATGAAATTAAATAAGTATTAGACAGTATTAATTTTAAATAGTATGTAATTATGTTATGCAATAAATGGTTATTTATTTATTATTTATTTAGTACTCGGATATTAAATACATCCGTTTCACTCTCGCGGTTACCCATTCAGGCACTGATAACACTTGATGCTGCATAACTTTAATAATTCAATTAAACCATAGATATTCTTGTTGTATTGAAACGAAACTTAGTGTAAAAATGTATAAGGTAAAGTGATACACTTGGACTGCATTTTAACTCGATTGAATTATTTACCGAATTTTTACAATTTTTAAAAAAATGTACACATGTCATTTGTTTAAAATATAACTGATGCCAATAATGAGATGAAACTGGACACACATATTAGTCTTATATAGTCATAACTAAGGGTTAATCACGTTTTAAAAAAATTCTAGGTAGTACATCTACGCCTATAGAATGATAGCGTAATAAACTAAGAGTTACGATGACAAACACACACAGGCAATTTTGTGACCTCCATTTAGGAGGTCTAAAAACCGGATTTTTGGCCAACACACTACTTTCCCTATATACCTAGGAATGATGAGAGTGATGAGATAAAATCAAGTTAAAGATGAAAAGTTAAGAAAAAAATCTTTTACATGCTTTCACTTAATTTTAATTTCTTAGGTACATTAAAGCACAATTAAAGAGATCTAAAAGAAAATTAGGGCAATATTACACAGGGCAAAAGCATTTATATAATATAAAGCTTTAAAGGACATTAAGAAAGAAAATTGGACGACAGAGGAAGGACAATAAATTGAGGTTTGCTCATTTAGTAACCAGTGAATTTTCGGGGCAGAGTTAAAGGAATTTGCACCGCAATTGGAAAATTTACGAAATGGATTTGTTAAGGTTGTTTTAATGAAGTTATGAAGAGCAGAGGTAATATAAATAAGTCAAAATTACGTCAGGAAATACTTAGGATTAGAGAGGAAACATAAGAAAATATTATAAAGCGTCACAGAAAGTCAAGTACAAAACATCATATCCAATATAACCTTTGCTAGGACACCAGTTAAGTTACTATGGTAACAGCGTTCCTATCACTATGAGCAACAGGCTATGTCTAACCTTGTCTCTCTTAGAGCATCTCTATCAGAATTTCCACGCCCCTTTCAACAAATCAATGAACTGAAATTTTTATTCGAAGAAAAGTGCGTATATAATAAATTTTAGATAAATTTTCACTCGTCGATGTATGTATTTGAAATTAGTGGAATAAAATCGTAATTTTTCTTAAATTGGGTGAAAAATATAGAACAATCAAATTATTCGAACTTCGTAAAACATTTTATCATTTAACAATTTTGGTACGAGATCCCTTGGCGTTTCGTAACTAAGAACCACATTACTTGAAAACAAATTGTGAAGGATAACAATGTACCTAGCGCTATAAAGATACGAGAGACCGGCTAGAGGCAAGTTTAATTGGTTTACGTGAACAAATACTCAGAAAGCAAGAAGTCGAATGCTAGCGTACAATCTTTTAATATAAGCAAAAACTAAACCAAATCTGCTTTTCTCTTCAATGTATTTACTTAGACTCAATCTTAAAGATAAATGTATGTCCAATACCACAATTTAAGGTACAGCAGCTATGATGTTAAAATTATAAAATTTCTTCATCGGAGGTCCATAAATCGGGCGAATTATTTTTTAAATGATTCCCATTTGAATCCCACTCTTGCTTAAATTTTTGAGTTGTGGCATAACTTGAGGAGTGACATTACTTACATAGCCCAAGAGTGACATTAGCAGTAGACATTAGAGTGAAATTAGCCCAAAAGAAACATTGAGTGCGACATTCTACTTAAAGCTTGTTGTTAACAAACAGATCGTATTTTGTTGGTAAATGACCGGAAACTTTTGTTTTTTGAGTTTTTTTATTTTTCCGTTTTTCAGCTTTTTGCTAACTTAAAGTCACATTGACGTTGGTTCGGTTTTATTCAGTTCAGCACTTAAAATACAGAAAAGAAAACCTTTTCCTGACAAATATTTTAGACCCGAAATTTTCCCGATTGTTTGAAAATTTTGGAGGCTTCGATTACGTCAAAACATTCTGGTTTTGAATATAAGTATTTTTCTTCCAAAGATTGATTTTTTACCAAGTTTAAACTTACTGGCATAAATATTCAGGGAGCTACGATTATAATAGACACCCTCATACTGATTAACAATCGGGGAGGTCTTAAAAACATCTGAAACGGATTATTCAGGATAACACAATACTTTCCCAACAGTGTAAATGAGGAAAAGTAAAAATTACAAAGTCATTTTAGTTTTTTAGATCAGTAAAAAGTAATTTTTTTCAGAAATCCTCGTCGAAAAACTCGTAATTTTATTACGATTTTAATAGCATTCAATGAAAACCCTGGTTTTAGAACAGCGGGTATTACATAAGGTTGTGGGATGATGTTGTATCTCATCATTAATACAAACTTTATTGCGGATGGTCCAACAAAACACTCTAACTTCATTAAGGTTTCAGAATTAAGAGTTGTCGGATTTTGGGAAATCCTTTCGTCTTAGCTTCTACGGATTTTTAATTTAGCTTTCACGGATTGATAACAAAAATGTTGCTTCTTTTAGAGCTAGGTAAAGAACAGAGAGAAAAGAGCATGGCAAAGAGTCTAAAACGAAACTTAGCGTATTGAAACGAAACTTATTGTACTTAAGCAAAGGTACCTTTATTAAGCAAAGGTATACACTTTTACTAAATTTGAACTCAATTGAATCATTTACTCATTTTTCGTAATTTGTTACAAAACGTACACAAGTCATTCGATAAAAATTAAAGTAATGCTGATATTGAGATGAAACTTGGCACATATGTTAGTCTTATACATAGCCGTATGTGTGTCGAATCTCAATCCGATCTCATTATTTTTCTGTATTTTATGATTTTTCAAAATATTCGCTGAGTTATTATTGCGGGTCAGTGACGAAATAAAAAAATATTTTCCGAAGAGCACAACTATAGTGATAGACTGATTTTTGTACAAAGTTTCAACTCTCTACCATGAATACACTAGGAGCTATGATGATAACAGACACACACTCACATACAGACAGAAAACTTTGAGAACACCACTCAGGAGACCTTAAAACACCTGAAACGGATAATTCCAGTTTAATCCCGGTTTCGGATTTTTTTGCCAAAACAATACTTTTCCTATATACCTACGGTATAAATGAGGAAAAGTAAAAACATGAGATGATATGAAAATTAAAATGAACATACATTTTCTAACACGACTTAACTAAAAAAAAGAAATTGGTTCGTCAATTACTAGACTGGTGCTTTCCTACATCGAATTATGGAAACCAAAAACCGGACTGCATGAGGTTTTTCCCATGCAACGTCTACGATGAGTGTTGGTAACGTCTACGTTAACTTTGATTACATCTAAGTATCAAAAATTAAATCTACGTAATATAAGTGTAGATCACGTCCACAATAGTTGTAACTTACGTTTAGGTTAAGTATAAGTTCCGTCTACGTTAATTATAAGTTACGTCTACGTTAAGTATAAGTTGCGTCTACGTTAAGTATAAATTACGTCTCTACGTTAAGTATAAGTTACGGCTAGGTTAAGTATAAGTTAAGTCTACGTTAAGTGTTGGTAAAGTTTACGTTAAGTATAAGTTACGTTTAGTTAAGTATAAGTTACGCTTAGTTAAGTATAAGTTACGTCTACGTTAAGTATAGGTAACGGCTTTGATAAGCTAAAAAAAGTCAACATTTATTTAATACCTCATTATTTCTGTAACTAACATTTAACGTAGATCAACTTGAGTAAAACAATGCATACATATAAATGTAAACAAAAGTAAAAACAACACCATGAGTAAATTCGTGGATTAATAGAGTCTCTATCTAGTAGAAATAAACAAGGTATTTCTAACAATTACTTTTCTTGAATTCTACTAGAATGAGCAACAATCGCTCTATTTTTATTACAGTCATTGCGGTTAGTTAAACCCTCAGTATCACCACTTCCTGTTTAATCAATTAATATAACGTAACGTATTTACATAATGTACGAGATGTATGCATATACGTAATGCTAGGTCCCGGTTATCAAAATAATTGATAGTATTCACCATAGGCGTAGCCAGGGTTGTCTTTAGGGGGGCCATTATGTATATATTATATATATATATATATATATTATATATATATATATATATATATAAATTTATGTGTGTGTATGTATAAAGTACAAACATTATATAAGGGTAATGTTTTGTTTAAAAAATAAAGCACTTGAAAAAAAATCAAAATGGACTTAAAGAATAAAACGAAATACAAGTTATTATTGAATTCAACTGAACTCAATATGGCGGACATTTTAGTTTTTATTTTACTAATAATATCACTAAAATCCAAGGATAAAGCTTTCTCCTAGAGGCCGTCGCGTTTCCACAACATTAATAAAAAAAATAAGATACATTTTTTAAGATAAAAGTTACCTTTAAGCTTTAAATTATCATAAATAAAAATTATAAATAATTACTTATTTTAATAAAATTTAATTTTAAATTAATTTTATAAAGTTATTTAAGAAAAAAGTTTTTCCTTGCCTGAATGTTGGACGACCTGAGTAGTAAAAAAACTAAGCTTGTATTATGGCATTTAGTAGAAATAAGAAGGGTTTTGTTTTTTTACTCAGAGACTAACAAATTTGTAAAAGCAAGCACAGAACCCTAGTTGCCTCAGAAAGTACAGAATTTCCACAAGGGAGGCCAGGCTGGCCTGTCTCATAAATTCTGGTCACACTTTGTTTTCCTTTTAGTTCGCAAGGAAAACTTTTCAATTTTCTGTCCGGTTTTTGTGTGCTCTGAAAAATATAAAATTAAGAGGGTTCTTGTTTAAAATTTATTTCCTAAGCTTCATTAGCTTTATTTGATCGCACTTGTTAAAAGTTTCATTAACTAACTTGATTAATTTATTATTATAAATAGAGTTAAGTTTAAATATAAACTCAAACGTAATAACGAACTTTGATTACACGTAACCGAACAAATAAATAAAAGTTATAATAGTTAGCAATTGAATAAAAAATTGCTTAACATTCGCATAGGTAGCTTTATCAATCCAAAAGATAAATTTAGATGAGTTTTATCTTCTTAAGGTTAAATGATCTCTGAGACTGTGCTTTAAAAACTACAATACTAACAAGAAAGCAAGTATATTTTCTTATAGTTTATATTACATATTTACAATAAAATCAATACATTTTCTTATACCTAGGTAGGTGAGGAAAAGTAATAACTAAACTTCTTTTTCACCAAATGTCAGAATCAGTGAGGAAGGAAGGCTGCTGTTAGGGTGGATCACGGAATCGCCGTATCAAGAGGCTAACCTGATCTGGCAGAGGCCAACCTAGAAATTATTTCACCCGCTTTCGCTATGTGGCCTTACACTATACTAATTTCAAAGGCCAATTTAAATAAGAACTTGAGTTCTTTTCACCTCTCCTACAAATTTATACTTGCCACCGCCTTGTAAAAGTGCAAGTAAGAGTAAGTTACGTCGGCATTAAATTTAATTTACGTGTGCATTAAGTGTAAGTTACGTCAATACGTACAATGCGTAAGTTACTTTTAAGCATTTCAGCGGTAGGATAATGTTTGAGAAAACTACTTAAAAATGTGGAAAAAAAATACTAAACATTTTACTTTTCTCCGGAAAAAAATTACAATTACGATTTTTTTCCGTACCAAGATACGAACCCAGGTCTCAAAGTTAAAGTACTTTGGGCAATCAAATCGACTCCAGACTGTTTCCATTTTCCTTTGTGCCCCAAAAATTCATAAAAACGACGCCCAACTAGACATTTGTTATTTAACTTCCGTATTTTTAAATTTCCTGTTATTTACCACTATTGTTTCGACTTTTTGGTCACTTCAAGTAGTCGCATAGACTCCAAACTTAGTTATTTATATATATATTATAT
>JACMZG010001913.1:14290789-14303289 GCA_018340805.1 Microvelia longipes | reverse complement strand
ATTCATACAAAAGAAAATGAAACACTAACAAAACCTAAAGAACGAACCTAAAATATAAACTAGATAAAATAAAGGAAATGGATACAAATAAATATTAAATAAAAATATAATGATAAGGAAAAAAAAGGCGGGAAACCTATTCGAGCCTCACCTGGAGCCCCCATAAATTTAAAATGACAGCCAAAATCAAATTCGCGCCAACTTTCAAATTAAATAAAACCAATTTCAAACATAAATTAATTAAACAATTTATAAGATTGAATTACCCAAATTAATTGTTACAAATGAAATCCCTTTGGGAAGAAAAGAAAATTAATCTAACTAATTAAAAAAAGAAAAAATAATTATAACTTCTAAGTCACAAATCGGTGAGTTGAAGATGCTCGTTGAGATGTTAGAGAAGTGATGCCTCTATTCTGGCTCACGCTTTAACTCACTTACGTGCCATCTACCAACGTTTTTTTCCTTTCTCATCTTCAAGTTCATAGATGAGAGGGGTAATTTTAGAGATAATCTTACAACGGACGAACTTTGGTGCAAGTTTGGCGGAGAAATCCTTGGCAGCGTCAGACAAGAAATGTGTCTTCTTCCAGACGTAATCACCAATCTTGAACTCTTCGTGCCGACGTCTTAAGTTGTAAGTATTAGTGTTTTTCTCATGCACTAATCTGAGTTGATTTTTCACGTTTTCCACAACTTTTCTAAGCTTAGCCAGTTGCTCATTTGTATGTTTTGTTTCAGGATCCGGTGGTGCAAGCAGTGGATCATTATTCGACGGTAGTCGTTCTCCGGTAGGATGAATCGGACGACCAAAGGTAAGGTATGATGGTGAGTAACCTGTTGATTCGTTGATCGCCGAGCGCAGAGCAAAACCTAACTGAGGAAGAAACTTATCCACTGCTTTGTGGTTTTCCTTAATGTAGGCTGAGATCATCGCCTTGATGGTACGGTTATATCTCTCAGTCGGATTGCTCTGGGCATGGTAGAGTGGATTAAAGAGGATACGGACTCTGTAACTCTCCATGAGTGACTGGAACTCTTTACTTTTAACTGTGGGCCGTTATCTGCGATTAGATATTGAGGAACCCAAATATCATGAAGACGTTTTCTTCAATGTAGCGTGCGACGGTTTTAGAATCTGCTTTACGCAAAGGGTGGAGGAGTGCGAATTTCGTAAAACAATCGACGACTACTAACAGATATGAATTATTCTTAGATGAGCGCGGAAACGGACCCATTAAGTCAGCGCTGATCATTCTCCAGGGAGATCCAGCTTCTCGTTGAGAACCCATAAGTCCTGCGGGTTTCTTGGATTCGCTTTTAGTGGCAAGGCAGATAGCACATCTCTTAACATAATTAGAAATATCTGAAGCCATGCCAGGCCAATAATAGCGGTCCATGATACGCCGTTTTGTCTTGAAAGTTCCTAAGTGACCAGCCATCGGAACATCGTGATGGTCGTAAATCAACTTCTTCCGCTGACTTTTAGGAACGACTAACTTCCATTCAGATTCTTCATGAGACATTCTTCCTTCTTCTATTGGCATAAAGTTTATCTCCTCCACGCACCACATCGGATAACTTGCCGGATGAGCTTGTACTTTCTCCAACATACCATGATACCATTTATCTTTCTCTTCAGCAGGCTGAATATCAACAGCATTAACCGGAGCACGTGAAAGTGCATCAGCAGCCGCATGGAGCTTTCCAGGTCGATGGTGGATTTCAAAATCGTATTGTTGGAGACGAAGTACCCAACGGGCTAACCTTCCTTTTGGCTCCTTAAGGGTCATGATCCATTTAAGGGCCATGTGGTCTGTGACCACACTAAACTTTTGGCCTTCAGGTAGGAACGAAATTTTTCTATCGCCATAACCCGCTAAAGCTTCGAGCTCAGTAGCACAATACTTTCGCTCAAGTTTTGTTAATGAGCGACTGGCGAAAGCAGTTACTTTCTCTCCATCAGGAAACTCTTGAGAAAGTATGGCACCCAGTCCTACTTTACTCGCGTCCGTCTGAAGAATGAATGGCTTCTCAAAATCAGGACAGGTTAATACTGGCGCTGAAATGAGTTGTTCTTTAAGTGTCTTAAACGCTTGGGAACACTCTTCTGACCAAGTCCATTGAAGTCCTTTTTTGAGTAAGGAGGTTAAAGGGGCTGTAATGGTAGAAAAATCAGACACAAAACGTCGATACCAAGACGCCATACCCAGGAAACGTCTTAGCTGTTTAGGAGTTTTCGGTGCAGGGTAATCGACGATCGCGCTAATTTTCTCCGGATCTACTCGAAGTCCGTAGTAATCCACGACATACCCGAGATATTTAAGTTGAGGACAACAGAACTTACATTTTTCACGGTTGAGTGTCAATCCCGCTTTCTGCAAACGAGATAACACTAGCTCCATAACTCTCAAATGTGTGGCGAAATCAGGAGTACAAATTATAATGTCGTCAAGGTAGACGAATACGTATACCTCAACGTCAGCTCCAAGGACTTTATCAATTAAGCGCTGCCATGTAGCTGGGCTGTTATGTAAGCCAAATGGCATACGCTTAAAGTGAAAAAGACCACGAGTGGGTACCGTAAAAGCAGTCTTTTCGCGGGACTTCTCTTCCAAAAAGGTCCGCAAAGACTTTCCTTGTCCGTCTCCGGAAAATGTAATCTTCCATTGGCTCGTTGGGATAACCTTACGTTGTTCAGAAGGTGGCTTAGGAATAGCTTTCAAAACCTTTCGAAGAGCATAGACCATATTTGCTGAGGAAGACTTCTTCTTTTTCTTATGCCTATTCTTCTTTTTGTTCTTATGTGTTACAGTCTCATCACTGAAGGAACTTTCGCTGCTACTCGACTGAGTACTTTCTGCACTACTGCTGCTACTACTTCTACTACTAACTGTCTATACTGCTTCACTACTACTATTACTACTACTCTCAACTTTTTCCTTATCTTTTAACTTACTTTTTCCAATATGTTTATCTTTCTTTCCCTTGTTATCCTTACTATTTTTTACCTTTTCCTCTTCTTTTATCATCTACAATCTTTTCTTTGCTCGTTTTCTTATCTATCTTCTTCTCACTTTCTTTCTTCTTCTTACTTTCTTTACTATCTTTCTTCCTATCATTACTAACTTTCGTTTTCCTTCTTCTGATCATTTTTATCTGCATCTTTATCTTTATACACCCTGCTCTACTTTCATTAGCTTCCTTTTGTTTCTTCAGGGTTATTTTGATTCTTCCTCTCTTTTGTCTTCTTCTACCTTCTGTTTCTCATCGTCTGACTTTTTTCCTTCTTCATTGGTTCCATTCTTTTCATTTACTTGTTTCATTCTCTCTTCTAATGTCTCTTCAAAACGTGTTTTAGATCAGCTAACTGCAAGTTAACTCTGATCGTTCACCTGTTGAGGTTCTGCCTCATCTGGAATGTAAACACGAGCTGTTCTAGAAATCAGGTGTATGAACCCTGTGTTTATCTTTTTCCAGTCATTGTCTCCCTTGATACCATTAAATGTGAGTATCTTACTCTCAAGTTTGGGTATTTTTGCCCTTATAAGGTCTAATTGAGTTTGAGGATCTCTCTTTTTGAGTGGAGAGTCACACAAAGTTGACGTCCCAGTATCTCTTTCCATAGGGAGAAGACTCCTTAAACTCTTTCTCATAGTATGCACATCAGTGCCTTTGACAAGCTTAACGCCTCTAACTTCCAACTCATCTTCCAACTCGTCTTTATCCAGTCGATCAACGTCCATGATGGCTCAAGAAAAGTAAAATATAAATAAAACTAAAATATAAACAATAATAGGCACTCTTAAAACTGATGGTTCATTATCAGCAAAATCATAAGTCTAAGTTGTTTTAATTTCTCAAGAAAATAAATATTTTTCACAAAAAGAAGTAACACCATAAAGTAAAATGTCCAAAATAAAATATTTAAGTGACCCAGACCACAAATCTTAAAAATAAATCTTAAATCTAAGTTATCTAACCCCTTGGCTAAGTGTTTATTTAAAAATGAATAAAAGAAAATATGGTGCATAGAAATCTCACTTTAATTATCCAAGAAATCATGTATTGTGCCAGTATTCCAAAATAATTTACTAATATCAGTTAACATAGAAAGTATTTCAGGGTTTTTAATCATAAAACTTATCATAAAATCTAAAGTCAAGAAGTAAATCTCCAAAAACAAATATATATTGGCAAATATACTTGGCAAAAATATTAAAATAATGTAGAATATGGATATTTTTAAATTTAAAATTCTTCATGTAAAATGAGGGAAAAATATTCCAAAGTTTCCAAACAAAAATTATCTATCCAAAAATTATTATTAAAGTATAAAATCAACAGTGGACTTTTATTAGTGAGAAATCTAGCTGACAAATATAACCATAATATCATCATAAAAGGTATTTGAAAAATTTTAAGACTTAATAAAATTAGGTCCAAACGTATCAAACAAAATAATCTCTACATACAAATGTTCAAATTCAATTACAATGAGACCTTTTAATCGAAATACGAAAGTTTCATAGATCTGAATTTGTACATCTAGGTAGGTACTTGACATCTATCTGGCTCATAGGTTGTAGGAAAAAAGGGAAAAACAAAATAAAATACAAAAGCATAAATATATTTTATTAAAATAAATAAATTCATAGAATCATAAATATAGTATGAGTAATCAGTTTTTGAAATAATAACACCGCCCCCCAGAACCTAATAATAAAAAAGACTTAAAATAATCGACAACATTCACTCATTCATACAATAAAACTAAATTAAGAAACCCAATTAACTCTAAATATATCTAAATCATAATCTATTTCCTAAATATAAAGTGATTTGGACAAGAACAAAAATAAGTGCCCTCGGATAAATTGAGTTCCGAGTAATAGGACTATGGTTTGGCTCGAGAGGTGCCATTCCTACAATAACATCAAAATTCTTCGACGATATGGGAATTGACCCCAAAAAACTGACGCAAATATCTGAGAATATTATTTTAGATTCGTTAGGAATAATAATAACCATGTGTATAATTAACTTATCTAGTTTTAGATATAATGTACAAATTTAATTTTCTGTTTGTTTAACCTAATAATTTATTTTATGTATTTAATTTTTTTTTACTATAGTTTTACTTATTTCATTGTTAATTGTCATGTTTAATGTGATTGATTAGTACGCTGTGTGTTTTAGCAACTCATTGTATATGAGCAGCCCCACTATGTATTATTTTGTAAATATATTGTGTTTCTCTCATAATAAATCTATCCCAGTCATGAAAGTTTGAAATCCTTAAAAAAAAGTTAAGATAAAAAAATCGAGTGAAAATTTCACGGATGAAAGTAAATCTGTGTGCAGATTTACTAATATTTCTACTAACGACAACACTGGCTGGCAACACTGATTGAACAGCAAATTTTTCTCTCCCACCCCAGCTCTGATAAAAACATGTGAATTTTCTCCAAAAACAACGTCTCTCCAAAGTTTTATTTTAATTTTAAAATAATAAAGTGAAAATAGGTACCAAAATGCATCAAACACCAAGAATAAATAATAAAGAAACTGAATATCGTATTGCAGAAGCCGTATGTGATCCGGAAAGTTCATAAAAAGTGATAAAAAAGTGATAAGATAATCCTGTAAATATTCAGATAGGTAAAATAATTAGTTTTTATGTTTTTTTGAAATAATGTTTTCATATTTAAATAGATAAAATAGTTATTTATTATTTGTGTTAATAAAAATAGTGTGAAATAGATATATTTTAATAAATTATTACATTTACGAACGGCTTGATCACAACGGTCGTGCATACGATGTTCATCTAACCTTTTCCTAGTTCCTTCTCAGAAATTTTAGAAACCAAAGAAACTTAAAAAAATACAATATGTAGACAACCAAAAATGTCGACCCCACGTCTTGGGCGCTATTCTGTAACCTATAAATTATGCCCAACTCAGATCGGCTGCACGGGCTGGGTGTTATCATCCAGTCCAGGTTCCTGAAAACCAAACCTGTGATACCTGAAAAGCCAGTTGGCTTGGCCTTTTTCTTTCCTGTCAAAATTACTATTATTAGGCGCCAGATTCTTATGTCCCTGAAGGGAGAGGGTAAGAATCAACCTCGGTTCTATGGTGCTGATAAGGTAAGTACTCAAGGATAGGATACTTAAACCTACAGAAGTCAGTAAAATACAGACTGTGCGGGTTAATACTTTTACTCCAGGTAAAGTGAATATTTACAATCAAGTAAAGTTTATCTGGTCTTGCCCAGTACATAAAAAAAGGTAAGTAAAGGCTCTAAGGCCTAGATAACCAACTACTCTAACTGAGACCTCCAGTCTACCAAAGTAAGTATTCTTTCTGGAGATTAAATTAATATCTATCCTGAACCTATATTTAAATAATAAACTGATACATAAGTTCTTTAATTCTAGATAAGTAGGATCCTTGGGGCCCCTTACATATGTCCTACACTGGCAGTCTTCTGCCAGGCCTAACTTGACTACTGGGCATACAAGGATTAAAAATAAAGAAAATAAAAGAGAGATGATGATTATGATCTACTCCGATAATAAATCATTGGTGACGTGATGAGTGATGGAGAAGAGAGGTAGGGGTAGGTAGAGTTTGAAGCAATCTGGAGCCAACTTCGACCCAGGTTTGGCCATAAACAGACACCACAAAACTGACTACAATTGTTCCAACCTGTATTTTGGTTTAAACTTAAGTCTGACAGATTGACAGACGCGACGACGGACAGTACTGATCACTAACAGCACCGACGTCCTTCCAAATTCAAGACAGTGAAGTTTTAAGTGAAGACCTCAGGTAGCTCACAGTTTCGGCCCTCAGGGACGACCGGAAATCCGCTACAGCGTTAGCTGCCTAAAAGATCCTTAGTTGAAAAGACCACTTCACTATAAACTGACTAACAAAAACGTGCTCTCAGCGACGCTCTCACATAACCTTCTCGACAGACTCTCAACCTGACTCTCTGAAACCTCTCCTTCAGCATTCAAGCCAACACGCATTCATACAAAAGAAAAATGAAACACTAACAAAACCTAAAGAACGAACCTAAAATATAAAACTAGATAAAAATAAAAGGAAATGGATACAAATAAATATTAAATAAAAATATAAATGATAAGGAAAATAAAAAGGCGGGAAACCTATTCGAGCTCACCTGGAGCCCCCCATAAATTTAAATGACAGCCAAATCAAATTCGCGCCAACTTTCAAATTAAATAAAACCAATTCAAACATAAATTAATTAAACAAATTTATATATATATATATATATATATTATATATATATATATATATATATATATTATATATATATTATATATATATATATTATATATATATATATTATATATATATATATATATATATATATATATATATTATATATATATATAGTTTCGCGAAACGTATTTTTTCGTCATTAGGGACCTCTGAAAGGGATTTTTGTCGTGGTCCGAGGTTCGAAATCCGCCACGACGCCTATCCCATTAGGCAAATTTCCAAAGGAAATTCGCTAAAAAGTCGAAAAACCTGTAGAAAATAACCAAAAAATAAAATTAAGGCTAGTTAACGACAATTTTCGATCGGGTGTCTATTTCCATGTTTTTTGGGTCGCTGAGTCGAAAAAAACTGGTATGAATTTGATGCCAACATTTTAAGTAATCAAAATGTCACAATAATCAGCGCTGAATTACCAGGTAACCTAAACTACGGTCGTTTAACAACTTATGTCTTACGTTGGTATGCATACAATCATGCCATTAGTGGTTTTGACAGAAATTTTGTAGTACATGTTAAACATGGTTAAGAATTAACACAGTTGAGTTTAAAAAAAAAAATATTTAATTGTCAAACCACAATACATAAAAAATAAGCTGACCGGTTTCAACTATTAATTAGTCATCTTCAGGTTACATTTAATAAATGTTATAAATATATTACATTATAATGTATGTATGTATGTATAAACATAAATGTTTATAAATTTACTCTGAGGATGACTAATTAATAGTTGAAACCAGTCAGTTTTCTTTTTGATATGTTGTGGTTTGACAATTAATTTTTTTTTAAACTCAAGTGTGTTAATTATACAATTAGGCCTATCAAAGTATTCAAAGCCAGGGTTCGAATCTTGGTACTGGCGGTAATATTTTAAGACATAACTACAGTACATAAATTTAAAACTACAAAATAATCTTGGCGCGGAGCTCTACAGGCTGGACAAATTCTTATTTGATATGTGTGCTTTCTTTCTCATTAATATTACATTATTCTTTCCATGCTTAATTTTTCGTTATATGGTTTATACCTGAACTGTTGCGTGACACCTTCTTATGTAATCTTTCAGAGTTTTAAAAAAATTAATAAGATAATTACAGATACAAATTATATGAAACGTTAAAAAAGTATTTCTTTCAATTAGAAACACGTCACATTAAATATTTGATTTATCTTCTTTGAAAAAAGTCGACATGTCCAAGGACAGAAAACTGAGGTTTGAATTTGAAAGAGTTAGTCTGGGAGGTTTATTATATTACGTCTGGTTCTGACCACTGTGGATTTTATTCCCAAGTTATATTTCCATGGTCCCATGCACAGTTGAGTTCCAAGCAGCTAAGAAAGCTTTCAAATAAATAAATAAATAAATTCAATCTGGAAAAATCTTACCCTTACTAAAATAACAATTTGATTCACTACACACGATTCTAAGTTGAAATTTATTTCTGCCCTTAAATCGAGGATATTTTATGTCTTATTTTATAAATTTGCAAAGAAGGTGGCTTTCGTCAATAGTCTTTGTTTTTTTTTCCAAACAGATTTAATCATGGTGTGTCTTTATTAAAGAAATATACATAAAACATGCATTCCGCTTCCCTTTTTAATTAGAAAGAAAACGTAACATTTACTTTTTTTAGCAAATTTTGACGTTTCAGCGCCAAGAGATTCCAAAAATTGGAAACAAAGTAGTGTAAGTATGTACAATACATGGCTTTATGGATAAGCACATTTATTTTTACCATGTATGGGTCATTCTATATCAAATCAAAATAGGTAAAAACACGTGATATCTCTAATTTTTTTATAATTTGCTGTAAAAAAAATAGAAATTTGGCTGAAAGAAAAAGAAAAATCCAGATTTTTAGCTCATTTGGTGCAGCCAAATTGCCACAGTAGGGTGGTGAATTTACCAAAAAAAGTATTATTTTAACATTTCATTGACTTCAAAAATGGCTGTATCTAAAATTCTGCATGTGGTATTATTTTTATTTTAGTGGCGTTTAAAAGCTTAAACTTGAATGAATAAATGATCTCCAACTTTAGAATACACTTTGAGCGTAACGGTTGCTACTACCACCCGAGATTGTTCCCGCAGAGGTTACCCCTGATGAGCCGCAAGGCTCTAAACTGGCATTATATATTTTCATATATTATATATATATATATATATATTATATATATATATATATATATATTATATATATATATATATATTACATAATATACATTTTTTTTTTACTTATACTATTGGTATCAGGAAGCCAAACTGATTCGATTTCTTATACTGCCAATCTTAACTTCCGTCATACGAAAAACCGGTTTATTACTAGTATTATGTTAATAATTATGGTTCGTGGCCATAAAGATCTAAAATCTGCACCAAATTAGGAAACAAATTATAGGGATACGGATAATAGCCGCTTCCTCCACATTTTTGTGGGGTAAACTGATTAAGATTAGATCATTAATAAGAATGGTTCAGAGATTTACAAAAGGCATAGAGATATATTACTAGAGGGGCCCTATTGGGTGAATTTTGAAACATCCGAAAAGTAACATGACCCCGTTCGATTATCAATATAATCAAATAAACAGAACAAAATACAGTAATTATATAGTAGAACGTTAAAATTAAAATCAAAACACAAGCAATGTGCGAGAAGCCGGACAAATTGATTCATTACAACCTGAACTCACTCGTAGAGGAGGTTTTAATTAAGTTACACAGAGCCCCTGAGAGCCCCAAAAAGACATTTTAGGCCTCTTAATGTATTGAGATAGAGTATGGCCCCTGTAGTATATATCTCTATGACAAAAGGAATAATTGAAGGTACAAATAAAACATGATTGTACTTCAAAAGAATAAAATAATGACAGAGTATAGAAGTAGTAAAAGTTTTCCTCGACAAGAAATATTTAAACACTCCTACAACCTAGCGGCAAAACACTGTACTACCCAACAGATCAATAAAACCTCTTTCTTTTATAAAAGCCCGCTAAAATTTGATTTTTTTTTTCACTTTAAATTTTAACCGAAGAATGTATAATTTAAGTAATTACTGCACTTCATAATTAAGTTTGGGGCATAAACAAGAAACACAACAACAGCAATTCAAATTTCCGGTGATTGATTAGTAAATAAAACAACAAAAATTCAAATTTGGTGATTGATTAGTAAAGAAACACAACAACACTTTAAATTTTTGATGATTGATTAGTAAAGAAACACAACACAACAATTTAAATTTTCTGTGATTGATTAGTACAGACATTTCGCCATAAAATACATTCAAATAAGATGAATACGAAGATAAAAGTACTTTTCTTAGAAACCTAAGGTAATAGACGAGGAAAATAAAGGGTTTTGCCTCAATCAATTTTCAACGCAAGCCATTTCTTTTACTATGACGAAATAAATTTCAGTTTTAGAAAGTTATAACAAAAATCATAAATTTACAAAGAAGAGTAACTGCTACTACTTCAAATATAGCACTAAACTTTAAAGCACTAAGTAATTATATTAGAATGTACCTTCACTCATCATGAATCTAGTATCTAATCATAATAAACTCACCTGCTGAAACAGAAAATAATCAAGGATTAATAAATAAACAAAGACTCAAAATAACAAAACATCCATGACACAGGTATGCTGAAGTCGCAAGAGTAGTTGAAAACTCATAACGTGGGAATTTGTATAGCATAATATGTAATTAAAATAACTGGAGACATGAAAATTATTTGTATAATTTATTTAAAAAAAAATAGGTCTATTCCACTTATTTCCATTACATATTCTTTACATCAGTCATTCTTTAAGTGCATCTCTGAATAAGCTGTGCTCGTTTTCACAAATAGCTATTTATAATATAATAACAAACAGCGAGTTTTAAAACAGCAGTATGAAGTTTGCTTAGTCGAATAAAACTGGTCCATAGCCGATAAGATCACTTAAAGTGACCAAAGATTCAAAAAGCCGGTTGTCAATTACCGAAAAACCTAAAATACGACCAGTAAACAACATATTTTAAGTGAGCATTAGCAATTTATTTCAAAAAGCCTGTGACTTCAATAAAAATGCTCTGGATTCGATACGAGCTAACTTAAAGTTAGGGTACCTTGGTTCGAATTCTGGAAAGGAAGATAATTTTTTATTGTTTTATTTTCATTATATTGCTTTATAACTACCATATAATTCAGGCGCGGTGGTCCTCATGTCGGGCGAATTTCCTTTTTTAACTGCGTGTTTCCGTTTATTACAATCCATTTCTTGCTTAAGGTTCCGGTTTATGCTTTATAAATTAAGTATTTACTCAATTATCAAGCTCTATAGTTCACTTATTTTTACTGAGTTTTTTTAAGGAAATGCGCATAGTTATCCTGTCGGTTATACACAACTATGCCTCCATAATAAGAAAAGTTCACCACTATTTACGCAAGTTTTGGTTAGTTTTATCTTTAAATGTTTTTGCGCACCAGTCTAAAATTTATTTCTATCTTACAACTTAGAAAAACAAACTTATAGTACATTTTATTTGGGTACATTTTATCCGGGGACATTTTATCCAGGTTCATTTTGTACAAGTAAATTTTATCCGGAAACATTTTATCAGGGAACACTTTATCCGGGTACGATTTATCAGGGTTTTATCCAGGGTCATTTTATACAAGTAAATTTTATCCGGAAACATTTTATCGGAGTACACTTTATCGGGTATCTTTTATCAGGGGACATTTTATCCGGTTATACTTTATCCGGGTACATTTTATCAGGGACACTTTATCCGGGTATATTTTATCAGGGAACACTTTATCCGGTACGTTTTATCCAGGTCATTTTGTACAAGTAAATTTATCGGAAACATTTATCGGTAGTACACTTTATCGGGTATCTTTTATCCGGGTATCTTTTATCAGGGGACTTTTATCCGGTTATACTTTATCCGGGTCATTTTATCAGGAACACTTTATCCGGCTACATTTTATCAGGGAACACTTTATCCGGGTACGTTTTATCCAGGATAATTTTATTCAGGTAAATTTAGCCGGAAAAATTTTATCCGCGGGTGTATTTTATCTGCAGGTACATTTTATCCGGTTACATGTGACTACTGGGGATAATACAGGTTTTACTGTCTAAGGACGAGCGAAGAGTGCCCAAAGTCTACATAAAAATTAGGTGAT
>JACMZG010001913.1:14234556-14289789 GCA_018340805.1 Microvelia longipes | reverse complement strand
TCTCTTCTAATGTCTCTTCAAAACGTGTTCTTAGATCAGCTAACTGCAAAGTTAACTCTGATCGTTCAACCTGTTGAGGTTCTGCCTCATCTGGAATGTAAACACGAGCTGTTCTAGAAATCAGGTGTATGAACCCTGTGTTTATCTTTTTCCAGTCATTGTCTCCCTTGATACCATTAAATGTTAGTATCTTACTCTCAAGTTTGGGTATTTTTGCCCTTATAAGGTCTAATTGAGTTTGAGGATCTCTCTTTTTGAGTGGAGAGTCACACAAAGTTGACGTCCCAGTATCTCTTTCCATAGGGAGAAGACTCCTTAAACTCTTTCTCATAGTATGCACATCAGTGCCTTTGACAAGCTTAACGCCTCTAACTTCCAACTCATCTTCCAACTCGTCTTTATCCAGTCGATCAACGTCCATGATGGCTCAAGAAAAAGTAAAATATAAATAAAACTAAAATATAAACAATAATAGGCACTCTTAAAACTAATGGTTCATTATCAGCAAAATCATAAGTCTAAGTTGTTTTAATTTCTCAAGAAAATAAATATTTTTCACAAAAAGAAGTAAACCATAAAGTAAAATGTCCAAAATAAAATATTTAAGTGACCCAGACCACAAATCTTAAAAATAAATCTTAAATCTAAGTTATCTAA
The DNA here is from genome assembly GCA_018340805.1 of Microvelia longipes. Lineage (NCBI taxonomy): Eukaryota > Metazoa > Arthropoda > Insecta > Hemiptera > Veliidae > Microvelia > Microvelia longipes. Next base: position 14,289,132 of record JACMZG010001913.1, on the reverse strand, counting down.
CCCCTTGGCTAAGTGTTTATTTAAAAATGAATAAAAGAAAATATGGTGCATAGAAATCTCACTTTAATTATCCAAGAAATCATGTATTGTGCCAGTATTCCAAAATAATTTACTAATATCAGTTAACATAGAAAGTATTTAGGGTTTTTAATCATAAAACTTATCATAAAAATCTAAAGTCAAGAAGTAAATCTCCAAAACAAATATATATTGGCAAATATACTTGGCAAAATATTAAAATAAGTAGAATATGGATATTTTAAATTTAAAATTCTTCATGTAAAATGAGGGAAAATATTCCAAAGTTCCAAACAAAAATTATCTATCCAAAAATTATTATTAAAGTATAAATCAACAGTGGACTTTATTAGTGAGAAATCTAGCTGACAAATATAACCATAATATCATCATAAAAGGTATTTGAAAAATTTTAAGACTTAATAATTAGGTCCAAACGTTCAAACAAAATAATCTCTACATACAAATGTTCAAATTAATTACAATGAGACCTTTTAATCGAAATACGAAAGTTTCATAGATCTGAATTTGTACATCTAGGTAGGTACTTGACATCTATCTGGCTCATAGGTTGTAGGAAAAAAGGGAAAACAAAATAAAATACAAAGCATAAATATATTTTATTAAAATAAAATAAAATTCATAGAATCATAAATATAGTATGAGTAATCAGTTTTTGAAATAAATAACACCGCCCCCCAGAACCTAATAATAAACTAAAAGAAGACTTAAAAATAATCGACAACATTCACTCATTCATACAATAAAACTAAAATTAAGAAACCCCAATTAACTCTAAATATATCTAAATCATAATCTATTTCCCTAAATATAAAGTGATTTGGGACAAGAAAACAAAAATAAGTGCCCTCGGATAAATTGAGTTCCGAGTAATAGGACTATGGTTTGGCTCGAGAGTGCCATTCCTACAATAACATCAAAATTCTTCGACGATATGGGAATTGACCCAAAAACTGACGCAAATATCTGAGAATATTATTTTAGATTCGTTAGGATAATTAATAACCATGTGTATAATTAACTTATCTAGTTTTAGATATAATGTAAATTTAATTTTCTGTTTGTTTAACCTAATAATTTATTTTATGTATTTAATTTTTTTTACTATAGTTTTACTTATTTCATTGTTAACATGTTTAATGTGATTGATTAGTACGCTGTGTGTTTTAGAACTCATTGTATATGAGCAGCCCCACTATGTATTATTTTGTAAATATATTGTGTTTCTCTCATAAAATACAACATCTATCCCAGTCATGAAAGTTTGAAATCCTTAAAAAAAAGTTAAGATAAAAAAATCGAGTGAAAATTTCACGGATGAAAGTAAATCTATGTGCAGATTTACTAATATTTCTACTAACGACAACACTGGCTGGCAACACTGATTGAACAGCAAATTTTTCTCTCCCACCCCAGCTCTGATAAAAACATGTGAATTTTCTCCAAAAACAACGTCTCTCCAAAGTTTTATTTTAATTTTAAAATAATAAAAGTGAAAATAGGTACCAAAATGCATCAAACACCAAGAATAAATAATAAAGAAACTGAATATCGTATTGCAGAAGCCGTATGTGATCCGGAAAGTTCATAAAATAAGTGATAAAAAGTGATAAGATAATCCTGTAAATATTCAGATAGGTAAAATAATTAGTTTTTATTGTTTTTTTGAAATAATGTTTTCATATTTAAATAGATAAAATAGTTATTTATTATTTGTGTTAATAAAAATAGTGTGAAATAGATATATTTTAATAAATTATTACATTTACGAACGGCTTGATCACAACGGTCGTGCATACGATGTTCATCTAACCTTTTCCTAGTTCCTTCTCAAGAAATTTTAGACAACCAAAGAAACTTAAAAAAAATACAATATGTAGGCAACCAAAAATGTCGACCCCACGTCTTGGGCGCTATTCTGTAACCTATAATTTATGCCCAACTCAGATCGGCTGCACGGGCTGGGTGTTATCATCCAGTCCAGGTTCCTGAAAACCAAACCTGTGATACCTGAAAAGCCAGTTGGCTTGGCCTTTTTCTTTCCTGTCAAAATTACTATTATTAGGCGCCAGATTCTTATGTCCCTGAAGGGAGAGGGTAAGAATCAACCTCGGTTCTATGGTGCTGATAAGGTAAGTACTCAAGGATAGGATACTTAAACCTACAGAAGTCAGTAAAATACAGACTGTGCGGGTTAATACTTTTACTCCAGGTAAAGTGAATATTTACAATCAAGTAAAGTTTATCTGGTCTTGCCCAGTACATAAAAAAAGGTAAGTAAAGGCTCTAAGGCCTAGATAACCAACTACTCTAACTGAGACCTCCAGTCTACCAAAGTAAGTATTCTTTCTGGAGATTAAATTAATATCTATCCTGAACCTATATTTAAATAATAAACTGATACATAAGTTCTTTAATTCTAGATAAGTAGGATCCTTGGGGCCCCTTACATATGTCCTACACTGGCAGTCTTCTGCCAGGCCTAACTTGACTACTGGGCATACAAGGATTAAAAATAAAGAAAATAAAAAGAGAGATGATGATTTATGATCTACTCCGATAATAAATCATTGGTGACGTGATGAGTGATGGAGAAGAGAGGTAGGGGTAGGGTAGAGTTTGAAGCAATCTGGAGCCAACTTCGACCCAGGTTTGGCCATAAACAGACACCACAAAACTGACTACAATTGTTCCAACCTGTATTTTGGTTTAAACTTAAGTCTGACAGATTGACAGACGCGACGACGGACAGTACTGATCACTAACAGCACCGACGTCCTTCCAAATTCAAGACAGTGAAGTTTTAAGTGAAGACCTCAGGTAGCTCACAGTTTCGGCCCTCAGGGACGACCGGAAATCCGCTACAGCGTTAGCTGCCTAAAAGATCCTTAGTTGAAAAGACCACTTCACTATAAACTGACTAACAAAAACGTGCTCTCAGCGACGCTCTCACATAACCTTCTCGACAGACTCTCAACCTGACTCTCTGAAACCTCTCCTTCAGCATTCAAGCCAACACGCATTCATACAAAGAAAAATGAAACACTAACAAAACCTAAAGAACGAACCTAAAATATAAAACTAGATAAAAATAAAAGGAAATGGATACAAATAAATATTAAATAAAAATATAAATGATAAGGAAAATAAAAAGGCGGGAAACCTATTCGAGCTCACCTGGAGCCCCCCATAAATTTAAAATGACAGCCAAAATCAAATTCGCGCCAACTTTCAAATTAAATAAACCAATTCAAACATAAATTAATTAAACAAAATATATTATATAATATATATATATATATATATATATATATATATATATATATATATATATATATATATATATTTATATATTTATATATATATATATATATATATATATATATATATATATATATATATATATATATATATATATATATATATATATATATATATATATATATATATTAAGTTTCGCGAAACGTATTTTTTCGTCATTAGGGACCTCTGAAAGGGATTTTTGTCGTGGTCCGAGGTTCGAAATCCGCCACGACGCCTATCCCATTAGGCAAATTTCCAAAGGAAATTCGCTAAAAAGTCGAAAAACCTGTAGAAAATAACCAAAAAATAAAATTAAGGCTAGTTAACGACAATTTTCGATCGGGGTGTCTATTTCCATGTTTTTTGGGTCGCTGAGTCGAAAAAAACTGGTATGAATTTGATGCCAACATTTTAAGTAATCAAAATGTCACAATAATCAGCGCTGAATTACCAGGTAACCTAAACTACGGTCGTTTAACAACTTATGTCTTACGTTGGTATGCATACAATCATGCCATTAGTGGTTTTGACAGAAATTTTGTAGTACATGTTAAACATGGTTAAGAATTAACACAGTTGAGTTTAAAAAAAAAAATATTTAATTGTCAAACCACAATACATAAAAAATAAGCTGACCGGTTTCAACTATTAATTAGTCATCTTCAGAGTACATTTATAAATGTTAATAAATATTACATTTATAAATGTTATAAATAAATATTACATTTATAAATGTATTTATAAATGTATGTATATGTATAAACATAAATGTTTATAAATTTACTCTGAGGATGACTAATTAATAGTTGAAACCAGTCAGTTTTCTTTTTGATATGTTGTGGTTTGACAATTAATTTTTTTTTAAACTCAAGTGTGTTAATTATACAATTAGGCCTATCAAAGTATTCAAAGCCAGGGTTCGAATCTTGGTACTGGCGGTAATATTTTTAAGACATAACTACAGTACATAAATTTAAAACTACAAAATAATCTTGGCGCGGAGCTCTACAGGCTGGACAAATTCTTATTTGATATGTGTGCTTTCTTTCTCATTAATATTACATTATTCTTTCCATGCTTAATTTTTCGTTATATGGTTTATACCTGAACTGTTGCGTGACACCTTCTTATGTAATCTTTCAGAGTTTTAAAAAAATTAATAAGATAATTACAGATACAAATTATATGAAACGTTAAAAAAGTATTTCTTTCAATTAGAAAACGTCACATTAAATATTTGATTATCTTCTTTGAAAAAAGTCGACATGTCCAAGGACAGAAAACTGAGGTTTGAATTTGAAAGAGTTAGTCTGGGAGGTTTATTATATTACGTCTGGTTCTGACCACTGTGGATTTTATTCCCAAGTTATATTTCCATGGTCCCATGCACAGTTGAGTTCCAAGCAGCTAAGATAAAGCTTTCAAATAAATAAATAAAATAAATTCAATCTGGAAAAATCTTACCCTTACTAAAATAACAATTTGATTCACTACACACGATTCTAAGTTGAAATTTATTTCTGCCCTTAAATCGAGGATATTTTATGTCTTATTTTATAAATTTGCAAAGAAGGTGGCTTTCGTCAATAGTCTTTGTTTTTTTTTTCCAAACAGATTTAATCATGGTGTGTCTTTATTAAAGAAATATACATAAAACATGCATTCCGCTTCCCTTTTTAATTAGAAAGAAAACGTAACATTTACTTTTTTTAGCAAATTTTGACGTTTCAGCGCCAAGAGATTCCAAAAATTGGAAACAAAGTAGTGTAAGTATGTACAATACATGGCTTTATGGATAAGCACATTTATTTTACCATGTATGGGTCATTCTATATCAAATCAAAATAGGTAAAAACACGTGATATCTCTAATTTTTTTATAATTTGCTGTAAAATAGAAATTTGGCTGAAAGAAAAGAAATCCAGATTTTTAGCTCATTTGGTGCAGCCAAATTGCCACAGTAGGGTGGTGAATTTACCAAAAAAAGTATTATTTTAACATTTCATTGACTTCAAAAATGGCTGTATCTAAAATTCTGCATGTGGTATTATTTTTATTTTAGTGGCGTTTAAAAGCTTAAACTTGAATGAATAAATGATCTCCAACTTTAGAATACACTTTGAGCGTAACGGTTGCTACTACCACCCGAGATTGTTCCCGCAGAGGTTACCCCTGATGAGCCGCAAGGCTCTAAACTGGCATTATTTATTTTTATATAATATATATATATATAATATATATATATATATATATATATATATATATATATATATATATATATACATACATAATATACATTTTTTTTTTTACTTATACTATTGGTATCAGGAAGCCAAACTGATTCGATTTCTTATACTGCCAATCTTAACTTCCGTCATACGAAAAACCGGGTTATTACTAGTATTATGTTAATAATTATGGTTCGTGGCCATAAAGATCTAAAAATCTGCACCAAAATTAGGAAACAAATTATAGGGATACGGATAATAGCCGCTTCCTCCACATTTTTGTGGGGTAAACTGATTAAGATTAGATCATTAATAAGAATGGTTCAGAGATTTACAAAAGGCATAGAGATATATTACTAGAGGGGCCCTATTGGGTGAATTTTGAAACATCCGAAAAGTAACATGACCCCGTTCGATTATCAATATAATCAAATAAACAGAACAAAAATACAGTAACTTATATAGTAGAACGTTAAAATTAAAAATCAAAACACAAGCAATGTGCGAGAAGCCGGACAAATTGATTCATTACAACCTGAACTCACTCGTAGAGGAGGTTTTAATTAAGTTACACAGAGCCCCTGAGAGCCCCAAAAAGACATTTTAGGCCTCTTAATGTATTGAGATAGAGTATGGCCCCTGTAGTATATATCTCTATGACAAAAGGAATAATTGAAGGTACAAATAAAACATGATTGTACTTCAAAAGAATAAAATAATGACAGAGTATAGAAGTAGTAAAAGTTTTCCTCGACAAGAAATATTTAAACACTCCTACAACCTAGCGGCAAAACACTGTACTACCCAACAGATCAATAAAACCTCTTTCTTTTATAAAAGCCCGCTAAAATTTGATTTTTTTTTTCACTTTAAATTTTAACCGAAGAATGTATAATTTAAGTAATTACTGCACTTCATAATTAAGTTTGGGGCATAAACAAGAAACACAACAACAGCAATTCAAATTTCCGGTGATTGATTAGTAAATAAACACAACAAAAATTCAAATTTTGGTGATTGATTAGTAAAGAAACACAACAACACTTTAAATTTTTGATGATTGATTAGTAAAGAAACACAACAACAACAATTTAAATTTTCTGTGATTGATTAGTACAGACATTTCGCCATAAAATACATTCAAATAAGATGAATACGAAGATAAAAGTACTTTTCTTAGAAACCTAAGGTAATAGACGAGGAAAATAAAGGGTTTTGCCTCAATCAATTTTCAACGCAAGCCATACTTCTTTTACTATGACGAAATAAATTTCAGTTTTAGAAAGTTATAACAAAAATCATAAATTTACAAAGAAGAGTAACTGCTACTACTTCAAATATAGCACTAAACTTTAAAGCACTAAGTAATTATATTAGAATGTACCTTCACTCATCATGAATCTAGTATCTAATCATAATAAACTCACCTGCTGAAACAGAAAATAATCAAGGATTAATAAATATAAACAAAGACTCAAAATAACAAAACATCCATGACACAGGTATGCTGAAGTCGCAAGAGTAGTTGAAAACTCATAACGTGGGAATTTGTATAGCATAATATGTAATTAAAATAACTGGAGACATGAAAATTATTTGTATAATTTATTTAAAAAAAAATAGGTCTATTCCACTTATTTCCATTACATATTCTTTACATCAGTCATTCTTTAAGTGCATCTCTGAATAAGCTGTGCTCGTTTTCACAAATAGCTATTTATAATATAATAACAAACAGCGAGTTTTAAAACAGCAGTATGAAGTTTGCTTAGTCGAATAAAACTGGTCCATAGCCGATAAGATCACTTAAAGTGACCAAAGATTCAAAAAGCCGGTTGTCAATTACCGAAAAACCTAAAATACGACCAGTAAACAACATTTTTAAGTGAGCATTAGCAATTTATTTCAAAAAGCCTGTGACTTCAATAAAAATGCTCTGGATTCGATACGAGCTAACTTAAAGTTAGGGTACCTTGGTTCGAATTCTGGAAAGGAAGATAATTTTTTATTGTTTTATTTTCATTATATTGCTTTATAACTACCATATAATTCAGGCGCGGTGGTCCTCATGTCGGGCGAATTTCCTTTTTTAACTGCGTGTTTCCGTTTATTACAATCCATTTCTTGCTTAAGGTTCCGGTTTATGCTTATAAATAGTATTTACTCAATTATCAAGCTCTATAGTTCACTTATTTTTACTGAGTTTTTTAAGGAAATGCGCATAGTTATCCTGTCGGTTATACACAACTATGCCTCCATAATAAGAAAAGTTCACCACTATTTACGCAAGTTTTGGTTAGTTTTATCTTTAAATGTTTTTGCGCACCAGTCTAAAATTTATTTCTATCTTACAACTTAGAAAAAAACTTATAGTACATTTTATTTGGGTACATTTTATCCGGGGACATTTTATCCAGGTTCATTTTGTACAAGTAAATTTTATCCGGAAACATTTTATCAGGAAACTTTATCCGGGTACGATTTATCAGGGTTTTATCCAGGGTCATTTTATACAAGTAAATTTTATCCGGAAACATTTATCGAGTACACTTTATCGGTATCTTTTATCAGGGGACATTTTATCCGGTTATACTTTATCCGGGTACATTTTATCAGGGACACTTTATCCGGGTATATTTTATCAGGGAACACTTTATCCGGGTACGTTTTATCCAGGGTCATTTTGTACAAGTAAATTTATCCGGAAACATTTTATCGGAGTACACTTTATCGGGTATCTTTTATCCGGGTATCTTTTATCAGGGGACATTTTATCCGGTTATACTTTATCCGGGTACATTTTATCAGGGAACACTTATCCGGCTACTTTTTATCAGGGAACACCTTTATCCGGGTACGTTTTATCCAGGATAATTTTATTCAGGTAAATTTAGCCGGAAAAATTTATCCGCGGGTGTATTTTATCTGCAGGTACATTTTATCCGGTTACATGTGACTACTGGGGATAATACAGGTGTTTTACTGTCTAAGGACGAGCGAAGAGTGCCCAAAGTCTACAATAAAAATTAGGTGATGATCATATCCAGAGGACGAACGAATCGATTTTGAAGAGGCGAGAATGAGAGTACCAAAAATACGATTTAAAAATAGGGTAGCTTAATCCCATATTTGGCAGTTTATTCCAATTACTGCAAGCAATACAAATTAAGAACAACATTCTTTACGGAAGAGTATTTTATTTGGTTAGATAAACTTTTATAAATAAACCTAACCTTATTATAAACCTTAGTTCTAACCACCCTGACCTTTACTCTAATATCCCTTTAAGAAATTTGGTACTGAACTTAATTTTGACAAAACTCAACTAAAAACAAATTTGGATGTCTATGAAAATAATGACAAATTCTGTCATATTAAATTTAGTGCAAAAAACATCAAAATTAACAAGTAATAAAAATAAAAATTGACACAGCTTGGCAGCTGTGACACCCTATAGCCAGGGATGTACACGAACCCAAGGGAGTACCCGCACCTCAGGGGGTTGACGTATCCCTAAGAGTACGCGGCTTGAAAAATTAAAGTTGTTTAATATCTTAACTTTTGTAAAATTAAGCTGTTTTTAATATATATTATTATGTCCTTAAAATATAAGTAAAATTTATTCCTAAATAAAACACAATAATCCAGGATACTACGATATCGATAATTAAAATAACCCCAACCACATAAATTATTTTTTTCTCTTGAAATTTGCTAAAACCCGGTAGGTGGAGGAGGCGGGACTTAAAAAATATTTTCAGTCTTAAGAGGTCACAATAAAGTTTGGTGATCTCTGCTTAAGACATTAAATTAAATTTAATTACAATAAATTAAATTTAAAATAAAAAAAATTGTTAGAGGTCAATAAAGAACTAAGTATAAAGTTTGCCAGCCTGTAAATATCAGTATATTAGGCGTCTCCCCAGACTTAACCTTGGTCCTAAAAATAAGTTTGTCTTGTTTCAACCACATTTACTTCTCAGTCCTCTGTGCTCATAAAACAAACTTATGACAAACTTGTTTAGGAAACAACAATAACAATTATTGTCATTTACTAGACTTTATTTAACAAGCAGGTTCAATTATTTAAATACTTAAAACAAGTATTTATTAAACTATGGTATAATAATCAAGACTATATGCAACACCAATCCGTCTCTCCACTAAAGAGAGAAGAGGTTACTTCTATATAGAAAGACGTGTTATTCATTGTATATTAAGTATTACTTCACTGCGTTTCGCGAAGTCAACACAGTCAGTCACGGTTTTGGAGTTAAGTATTACTTATACTAATTATGATAGTTCAGGGAATCAGGCCCCAAAAACGTGACTCATTTTATACTGTTAAAACTAGATATTTTTAAAATTATATTTTAAAAAAATGACAAGAGGCCTTTTTTACTTCAAGTCTACATCGGAGCTAAGTGCTGCTTCGCGGTCTCATAGTTGCTGTCCTGTATCAGTTAGAAGTCTGGAATTTATATAAAACCTTTAAAGACACCCATAATAAATTACTGGTAATAAAATTTATGAGGTATTGGTCAGATGAAAAAAAAACACAAATTTGAGCCTTTGGCCATAAATTAGGCCATCTTCAGAAGTAGTTTTATTTCAAACTGAATCTTAATTTTATATTATTTAGTCAATAATTTTATATTAGTTTTGTGATAATCATAATTGCAGTCAATTAAAATTAAAGTTTGATAGGGTCTGGTTTTCAATGTATTTTGGGCGCTAAATCGGATGAAACCAGTTCGGTGTCCTTACAATCACTTAAGGTAGACAAAAAATCGAAACAATGGTGTTAACTAACCGGAAAATATGGCCGGTAAATAACATATTTAAAGTGGGGAATCGTTTTAGATATTGGGCCTGTGGTTAAATCAAAATGGTCCAAAAAAGCCAGGTTACCTGGGTTCAAAACCAGGTAACGACGATGATTTTTAATAGTTTTTTTTTTCATATCATAAGTTAATTAGTACAAATTAATTCTGGCACGGTAGTCCGCATATCGGGTGAATTTCCTTTGGAATGCGTGTTTCCGTGCTTAGCAATCCATTTCTTGCTTAAGGTTCCGGTTTATGCTTTATAACTTAAGTACTCAATTATCAAGCACTACTCGTAACTCATTTTTTTGGTTCTTTCAAAGGAAATGAGCTGAACACCTTTAAATAAAAACACCAACTGAGCATTAAAAAAGTGAAAATAATGGTGTACTCAGCCAATTTTAGAGGCTTAGTTTTATATAACCCACACGTTAATTATGCGCATTTCCTTTGAAAAATACAGAAGAAAATGAGTGACGAGTAGTGCTTGATAACTGAGTAACTGCTTAAATTATACAGCATAAGCCGGAAACTTATCAAGAAATAGATGGTTACCTAAGAAAGAAAACGATCTTCGACGATCTTTCTTTGGATTGTTAACGCATTCCAAAGAAAATTCGCCCGGCATGCGGACCACCGCGTCGGAATTTTTAAATGATTTTAAGAGTTAGTTCGATGTATTATCGTCTAACAAAGCGTTCATCGAATTTGATGCTATATACAGTTTTAAAATATTAAATTCATATGTGATATCAATTAAATTAACGAAGACTTCAGTCCGTTTTTATTAAAATTTATTCAAAATAAATTCACGAAGAGCTTTCGCCCAGGGATCCTGAGCTTCTTCAGTTCTTAAAATGACAAAATGAGAAAGTTCGAAAATTAATAAAATTTTGAATGTTTTTTTATGTCACGTGTCTAACATATAAAAATAAAATAAATTTAATTTTTTATTTTATTTTATTATTTTTTTTAATGAAATTAGAAAAAGGTAAACTTAATTTTTCCTTTACCTTTTTCTAATTTCATTTTAAAAAAAAATAAAATTTATTTACTTAGTTAGACACGTGACATAAAAAACATTCAAAATTTTATTAATTTTCAAACTTTCTCATTTTGTCATTTTAAGAACTGAAGAAGCTCAGGATCCCTGGGCGAAAGCTCTTCGTGAATTTATTTTGAATAAATTTTAATAAAAACGGACTGAAGTCTTCGTTAATTTAATTGATAATTTAAGTTATTAAATTCATATGGCTAATTTTCTACAATAAAGTTTAAAGATAGAAAAGCATAGGACCTCAACTCACATTGGTACACACAATACACATTGGTAGGGAACTCAAATCACATTCTATAATATATAGTAAGCAAAAAATATACAATACATTAAAGGAAACTGGAGTATAGAGTTGGAAAACATAACTTTTATATAAACTAAATCGCTGAAAGCTATTATTTGTATGAAAATTTATTTCCATTTTAGTTCTTTGAACAAATGACTAGAATAATAAATTTTACTCTCCATTAGCCTTTACTTCCCTGCCTTCTAAAAAAATGATAAAGCATTCCATTAAAAAAAACCTCACCCACTTTCTTTAATCAAAAGAACAAGTTTCAAAATTGGAGTGGTCCAATTTTAGTGAAATCTGGCCCAAAAATCAAGTTTTATTAGGGGAAGAAATGAATATATTTTGAGAATTAAACCAACCTGATATATCAAAATGTAATTTTAAACTTATAAAAAAATGTATACACATTAATTAATGTGTTTGAAGATAAAAATTCATTATTAGCATTAGTTCCAGTTTTATTTATTGATATATTACAACATAAAGTAAACAAATCGCGTTTTTTAACAAATAAATTTGCTTAAATAGTGGCAGTATGCAACTTATATTAACTAGTAATATGTGAAACTGACATAGGACAACAGTCATGTGTTCTATTATTTTTTAAAAATGTACTCTGATGAAATGTTTCAAACAAAATTGATAACATTAAAATTTAAAATAAAATTTAATCAAATAGTCTAGCTCTAAGATTATTTTAATGAAACCTTTTTTCGTAATTTAAAATTCTAATTTACTTTTATTTTAAAAACGGAATAAAAGTTTGTAATAGATTAACGTAGTGCTTTATTCTGTTTGTTGTGCTTTCTTATGTTTTATTTATTAATATCTAACACTTGTAACATTATAGTAACACGGGTTAGGTTAATTTAGACTATTACATAAATTAATTACACCTTTTTGAATATTTATTACCAAATTAATTACCATTTTTTATTTGTTAAAAGTAGAATATAGCAAAAGAATTAAAAACAAGAGAAGAGGTACGTGAACACATCAGTAACAAAACCAAAATTCGGGTATAAGGAATTTCAGAACATTTCCCTTATCTTATCGGGTTCGCTTCGCTTGTCCACTTCAGTTTTCTCGTCAGAATATGAAAATCACCTATTTGATGTATAAAAAATCCCTTAAATTGCAAAAGGTGACCTATCCATGAGTTGATCTATGCTGCTCTCGAGCGATTTAGCAAACACTTTAAATAGAAGAGCAATATTAAATACAAAACATTTACTTTATTGTATACTTGATCAGGCCCAAATTTAAACTTACTTATTTTTTTTAGATTTTTAATGGTTAAACAAATTCATACATTTCAATTGATAAACATAAAACTAATGGTGATTATGAGAAAACACTTAGCACATTAACTAGTTTTATACATGACAAATTTAACATCTAGACAATTCTTTTTCCCAATTTTTATACATTTTTACAATCTTTCTTTATAAAGATTTTTTACAAAACATCTTTATAAAAAACAATCACTATATAAATCATAGCAGAAGATGCACTAGGACTTGTGAAAAATACGTATAATATATATATATATATATATATATATATATATATATATATATATATATATATTAATATATATATATATATATATGTGTGTGTGTGTGTGTGTGTGTGTGTGTGTTTTTTTCCCCTGACTTAATAACATAAGTACAGGGACCCCATTCTGCATGCCCCATTTATTTATTAACATGCATTTAACAAACTTACAATAAATTTTATTATAATATTCATGCAATTAAATTCAAAATTTATAATTAAGACAGAAAATAACTTATAAAAATATCCGTTGATCCATCTGCTACGCATAAGTCCTGTAGGGTATTATTATAAATCTGGGATGATTTGACTCTGCTTTACTAATTTTCTCGAATAGCAAATCTTGCGTCCATTTTACCAAAAGCAAGCGAATTTAGCATCAAGTACAGTGCAGGTACGTCCTCAATCTTTCAAGAAAATTCAGATAAAAACATAAAAGAAGACTCAGGGTAAGAAGAAACAAAAAATAATTCTTTGATACTCACCACCACAAGGAAAATAAAGATAACATCAGTCCAAGCTGTTTTTTTTTTTTTTTTTTTTTTTTTTTTTTTTTAAAGTAATAATAAATAATAAATAAATAAATAAAATAATAAATAATGATGAATCTGAAAATGAATGAAATGAATCTGAAAATAATAATAGATCTGTAAAAAAAAATATAAAATAATTCTTGATAATAACTACATATTGAAATGTAATAACTAGCCTAATAAATCGAAATCTAATTTGTTCACAAATAATTGAAATTCGTCGAGATATTTGGAGACGAGAAGTTGTTCAGAAACGGGCCACGTATCTCCTTGTAGAACCACCTGTCTGATTAGATGGCTTCGCTCCCTTTCAAAAAGTGAACAATTTTGGACCAAATGTTGCCATGTTTGTGGTTCACGAGCACTGCAACTACAGCTGGGATCGTCCTTAATCTTAAAGCGATGGAAGTACGCGGCAGTCCTCCCATGACCTGTCAATGCTTGAGTCAACTTATAACTCATACGCATAGGTGACTTTAACCTGCTTTTAACAGTCGGGAAGTAGAGCTTTGTAAAAGAACCTTTCGTCGTAGCTCTCCATGCAGCTTCCCAACGCTCCAGAGACTTCTGTTCAATCATCCTGTGTACATAACTTGATGGAAATTTAGAAAAGTCGCAAGCTATACTACAGTCCAAAGCAGCTTCCTTCGCAATCCTGTCAGCTTCCTCGTTGCCATAAGTCCCACAATGAGCTCTTGTCCAGCAAAGCCGCACATCCCATCTCTTAATAAACTGAAGGTTGTATAAAAGATCCCGAACACAACAGGCAGACTTGTTTTTGTTAGAGTTATCCGAGATCATCATTAAAGCAACTTGACTGTCCGTTCGAATAATAGCCGACTTCTTTTCTGGTTCAGGTTCAAGAGCGGCCAGCCAGCGCAATGCCATCTCTATAGCTAAAATTTCAGCCTGATTGTTCGAACACCAGTCAGCAAGCTTGAACTTAAGCTCCTCTATAACTTCCGATTCGGTGTTGTTGAGAACTGCAATGCTGCAGCCAGTATCTAAACCAATTTTACTTCCATTGGTGTATAAATTAAACTCAAACTCGCCTTCCTCACAGATATTGACATTAATTGCTTTTGCCGGATGACTCCACTCTCTAACAGGTAGCAGCTGATCGACCTCAAACGCAGGACCCTCCGCAACTGGTAGGGCATTTAATGCAAAATATTTTTCAGTGAGTTCCATGATCTTAATATCAATAGGAGTAATACCAGCAATGATACAGGAAGCCTCGTGCGATGTTGTTCGAAAACCCTTGATTATTCTTAAAGCCATTAACCGCTGAACCCTCCGCAACTTAAGAATATTATACTTCTTGTGCAAAGCTTCCGCAGACCAAGCTGGAGCAGCATAACATAAAATTGGAAGAATTGCACCACTGTAAATTACCTCAAGTGCATCACAACCTAGCCCCCAGTGGATCCTTGCTGACTTTGATAGTGTAAAAATCAACTGAGACGCCTTCCTCGTTACAAAATGTATGTGCTCGTTCCAAGACATCATATTGTCAAATAAAACTCCCAAATACGTCAGCTTATTCACATTATTGAGTGCCTTTCCATTTAAGAAGACCTGAACTTTGGAACAGTGTTTTCTCTTGCCAGCTATATGCATCACCTCTGATTTTGTCTCGTTGAACTTTAAACAATTTCCTTTTGCCCACGTCTCAACTAAGTATAAACTTGTATTAGCTTTAATTTCTGCATCCAAAAGATCCTTTCCTCTAATAACGAGCAACAAATCATCTGCGAAAGCATAAACATGGACGCCTTTAGGATAAAGCAATTTTAGTACCCCATCGTACATGATGGACCAAAACCCCGGTCCGCAACAGGAACCTTGCGGGCAACCGCGTTCTGGATCCTTTGATATTAAAGTTGACGCTAAACGAAGTATTGCCTTTCTATCACTAAAGTAGTTAGCTGCTAACTTATAAAAACTCTTTGGACAACCCATTATCCTTAAAGAACGCAGAATCACCTTCCATGATGCCGCATCAAACGCCCCTTGCACATCGAGCGAAATCATTATTACATGTTCCTTTTCCCTTAAAGCCGTCTCTATACAGCTAGCCACGTCAAACAAAGTATCTACCGAACCTTTCTGAGGTACAAAACCATACTGTCTATCTGAAAGCCTATCCTTAGATCGAAGATGAAAGAGAATCCTGTTTATCATTAGCTTCTCCAGGATTTTCCCAGCAACAGGCAGCAAGCTGATCGGGCGGTATTTAGAAACGTCATTACTATTTTCTTTACCAGGTTTCGTTAGTAAAATCATGTTAGACTCCTTCCAGACACGAGGAAAACAACTTCGCTTCAAACACTGATTAAACAGCTCACTTAACGCTAGTGGAAAGTTTTTGAAAACCCTCTCTAAAATTGTTTTGGTTAGGCCATCATGACCCGGTGCTTTATTTTCTGACATCGATTTTATAACTTCTTCTATCTCAACTTTACTAAACGGAACATTATCTTCACTTTCTTCGCAAATAATTGGATCCTCGATACTGGAATCGCACTCTTCCTTAGATGGCACACACTTTTCCATTATTACTGACAAAGTCTCCATTAAACCCTCAGTAAAACTACCGTCTTGTTTCTGCAAGGTGGTCAAAGTAACAGGTTTTCTGATTTTACCAGCCGCCGCCTTATAAACCTTATTCCACGGCGATAGCTTATCTGTTGCATTGCAATAAGACCTCCAGGACTCTCTCTTAGAATCAGAAATCTTTTCACAAAACTCGTTTTTCTTAGAATAGTAAAATTGCCTTCTCTCCAATCGCAAAGTTTCATCCTTAGTTCTCTGGAAGCGCCTCCTAAGCCTTCTTAGCTCCCTCCGCCTCTCTTTGAGCTCCTTACTCCACCAAGGAACTGATTTAAGCCTACGATTTGTCTTATTCGTGTGCAGAGGCATAGACTGATAACAAGAATGGTGTATAATCTCCATCACAGCTTCAGCAGCACTATCAATGTCAGAACAACCTTCAATTGTACCTGCTAAACATTCATCGAGATTATTTGGGACACCAGTATCGCTTGTGCTGCTTGAAAAAGGAAAAAGTGAAACGAAATCTTTAAATTCCGATTCCAAAGACTTATCAAACTTTTCCCAATCTGCTTCCTTATATTTAAAACGGTATCCGCTTAGCCAAGTTGCACCAGCATACTTTGGACTTAAGCTAATTCGAAATCTTAACATTCGATGGTCCGAAGCACTTTCGTCATCCAAATTTTCCCAACCTGACACATAAGGTAACATGGCCGATGTTGAAATAGTTAAATCAATATTACTTTGTCCTCTTTTTGTCTGAAAAGTCGGATTTCCATCATATTCGTTTAGAAAATGTAATCCTTGTTCTGCCAAAAAGTTTTCAACAGCCTCACCACGTTTGTTGGACAAAGAGTCGAACCACGCACAAGACCTGGCATTAGTATCAACCGAAAAAAGTATCTTATTTGTGTTTGAACATGATATAACACTAGATAACTGGCGTAAACTGTCCTCTACGTTATCCTTGTCACAGAAGTATCCCGAAACAAGGCGAAATAGATGAATACCTGACGAAAAAACATCCACAACGACAAGATCCTCAGTTGAAAATTTATGGTCTAGTATAACATCATAGCTTGTATTTGCCACAACTATACCAGCTCTTTTACGATTAGTACCGGCTTGAAATATTCTCCAATCAACAGGAAACCCTGAAATCGCACTTTTCGAACAATAAGGCTCTTGTATCAAAGCAAAATCGACTTTATTGTCAAGCATAAAGACCTGGAGGTTATCAGTGGCGACTTTTGCCTTTTGAAGGTTAAGCTGAAATAAACATTAACTCTCTCTCCGAAACTATATCAGAACCGCTATTCATCATAATGACCATAATTAATAGTTTCCATAACACGCTGAACCGCAGCCATGTAAGATGGACAAGATTTTTCGAAAGCTGCATGACAAGTATTAACTTTATTCTGAGACCGAGACCGTGAATTGTAATTAACGCAATTAATACATTTATAAAAATTTCGTTTATCTTTATTAGGACAATCCTTTAGCTGATGACACTCAGCACAAAAAGGACAAACAAGGGCATTCTTGCAACCCTCGCCATCGCTAGCTTTATGTGAAAACCTGGAACACTGATAGCAGCGCTGAATAAATATGTAATCATCTGAAGTACACATGGACCAACTCAACTTAATTTTAGATTCTAACATTCTCTTTCTCAGCTTCGGATCAACTTCGACGATTATATTCCTTCCCGCGTTGTTCTTATTTTTGAATACATGCTTCGGTATGATGACACTGCCATCTTCAAATAAGGACTGGTTATGTGATTTGAAAATATCAGAAAAGTTCTCCTTAGTGACCTCGGCAGGAATGTCAAAAATAATTAAGCGTGGATTTCTTTTAACACAGAGCACAGCATTTAATTCGTTTGTACATTTAGAATTAATTTCTGTACACAGAATCTCGCTTTCTTCTTTTGTACACGACTGTAAAAGTATGCCGCCGTCATTAATACCAACCATTTTCTTTATGCCAACATTTAGCTGAACAGGATCGACAGTGTTTTTAATCAAAGCTTTAGTTTCCTCCGATTTCATCTCCTGCTTGTGTGTGTGTGTGGTGTGTGTGTGTGTGTGTGTGTGTGTGTGTGTGTGTGTGTGTGTGTGTGTGAGTGTGTGTGTGTAATTAGCAAGTCCTCCAATTTTACAAAACCACCTCCCTCACTTTTGTGGCTCAAATCCTATTAGCTCTTTATATCTTATGAAATTCGCAATAAATCTAAACTACCACTAACGCTCCATTAAACGCTTAAAATCAAAATTTATGA
Source organism: Microvelia longipes (assembly GCA_018340805.1). NCBI lineage: Eukaryota > Metazoa > Arthropoda > Insecta > Hemiptera > Veliidae > Microvelia > Microvelia longipes. Next base: position 14,270,454 of record JACMZG010001913.1, on the reverse strand, counting down.
CAAATAATAAAAAGGATACGCAACTAAAAAACAACGAAATATTCGGAAACCACAACACTAAGTAAAATTGAGTCGTATCGGAAAAGAGTAAAACCCTGTTTATAAAATAATATAAATTAATTTAATATATTTTATTTAAAATTATATTCTCTCAGTAGTGTCAAGATAATAATTTAATATTTAAATTCAGAACCTGCAGCAAAACTAAAAAACAAGAGTATTTTTAACATTTAATTTCACAGAGATAAATAATCAGAAATCACTTTTTTTCCTTTTAATTTATTTTTACTCTTTTTTTAAGGAGAAAAAGTATTGCACTGAATTCTACCCCTTTATATCTTTTAATTGATTTTTTAGTTAAAAATAAACATTTAAAGTTTAATATTTGACAAAAAACTATGAGGCAGGAATAATTATTCAAATATGGTATATATATATATATATATATATATATATATATATAATATATATATATAATATAATTATATATATATATATATACATATATATATATACATACATATATGTATATATATATATATATATATAATATATAATATATATATATATATATATATATATATATATAATATATATATATATTATATATATATTAAGGACTAAAATATACATAGAAACAGAAATACAGAACAATGTACGATTCACCTACCGAAGACACTTTTTGGAAATCAGAAAGAAAATGGCCATGGAGACTGGTTAAAAGTAGATGTCAAGCTATAAACGATCAAAACTTATACACTGCCCTACGGACTTGCGACCGGGCCTTTATTTAACAGAGGGTTAAAAAGGATTCTTTAGCGTGGCCACAAACCGCTATAGATGAATAAGGCAGACGTAGGATAAAATCAGTAGATGAAAGTAGAACTAATCGGATGCTGACGATAGAGAGTAGGACGTAGACACATACAAAAATTAAAGATGACATAAAACCAACGCTAAAAAGAATATATATATATAATATATATATATATATATATATATATATATATATAATATATTATATATATATATATATATATATATATATAAACAAAAGTACTTACTAGATTAAGATGTCCAAGTGGTCAATGGCTTTACATTAGGAAGAAGCCTTTTGTGTTTTTTGACAACATACATTAATCATAAGTAATTTTTATTTTGCATTATTTATTCCTTATGTATGAACATCAAGTATTTTGTTTCTAAGATACTGTCGGTTTTAATATACGAAAATTAATTTTATTAATAAAATTTATTTATTCGTTTTTGGGTTTTTTTAAGACCTCCTGAGTAGTTTTCACTAAGTTTTCTGTTAGTATAAAAGTAGACACATACAGACATATTGATGCTGTCAATATGTACGTCAGTATATACGTGTGTGTTGTAGCTCCCAAAGTTTTTATGTTGTTTGAACTTAGCAGAAAAATCAATCAAATGTCGTGATTTTTTCACAACATTAAGCTGAATGATAAAAAAAATACGTTTAAAAATAAGTTAAACAAACTTTACTGAAAAAAAAGCAATTTAAAAACGGCCAAAAATTGACAAATAACTGACAAAATGAAACGAAAATTGCAAAACAATAATAATAATTATAAAATATGTTATTAATAATATAACAAAGTCGGGTACAGAATACCTTGTAACTTTTCCTTATCACTTCGGATTCGCTACCATTGATTTTATTTATCATTTAAAATACACTTAACACTTAAATATAATACAAATAGTATTATTAATACATTATTTGTTTTATTATTGTAATGGTGGAGTATTATTAAGGTTTTAGTAATTTTAATCTTATGTTTTAATTCAATTAATGAAGACTTCAAGAGACTTAATGAGGACTTAAGTCCTTTTTTTAATTTTATTGAAAATAAATTAACGAAATGCTTTCTCCCAGGGATCCTGAGCTTCTTCAGGATCTTTTTTACCCTTCCTTTTTTGTAATGTCATTTTAAATTTATTTATTTAGTTAGACACGTGACATAAAAAACATTCAAAATTTTATTAATTTCCAAACTTTTTCAATTTTGTCATTCTTAAGAACTAAAGAAGCTGAGAAAGACTAAGCTGAACAGCAAACAATATGCTAGTCGAATCAAAAGGGTTATGCTAGACAACCCGCTGTACTCAGTATCAGAATTCTTTTATATTAAATTAGAGTAACTTAACGCTAGGTAAGTAAGATTCAGTGTGTGTTAGTTATTTATTCTTTTACTGTGCTTTTTCTCATTTCTGTTTGTTTAGTATTCCATATCTGCTTATTATCTATATATAGGAGAATAGTCTTTGTTATTTATTAATCATTAATTGGTAATTTATTATATTATAATTATTTATCTATTTATTTATTATTAGTACAAGATTAAAATGGTGTAAAATTATTATCTAGTCAACTGCAGTCTTTATACATATATAGTTATTTAACCTTAAAAATTTTAATTTATTGTGAAAAGTATTTATTTTAGTTAGTTCGTTTGTTTGTTATTTTTGTTATAGTTTTAAACATCTCAGATTTAATCACGTTAGACGTTTCAGCTAATAGAATAGTACATTAAGTAGTATATTTAATTTTATTTTATTATAAGGAATTTTTTATTTAAATATAATTTTATCTCATGCGTTACAAATGCACTATAGGCTATAGTGCCATTGTAAACTAAGCTATTAGTTAATAAATGTTTAGTTACCAAAAACATGTTTATAAGTTATATTGCAGTGTGTTTGTCTTGTGCTATATTGTTCATTTATTTGTATATTTATTTGTTTTCTTTTAAATTTTCATAGTATGTTAAGATAATCCGAAAGACGATTGATTTATACGCATTATTGTTGTATTTATATCAATAAAGAAAATTTATTTATTTATTTATTTAAAGGGATCCTGAGCTTCTTCATTCAATTTTAAAAAATAACTGAAGTCTTCATTAATTTAATTGATATTACAATTTATAACAGTTCAAAAAGCTCTAAAGTTATTTTAATGTTGTATGTAATATTATAAATGCATACATAAAGATTATACTAAGTATATTTAGTATTAAGAATCTGATCCACTTATCTAATTTTAAAGTACATTATAATTACATATATTGTTTAAGTTTCTTATTACGTTTTGAGGGAAATATGCATGACTGCAGAGATCACTATAGAACATACTTAAGGTTTCAATATCTAGTTAAATACACATTATATTTTACTAACAATACTCTATTATCTTTTTTATGTAGTTATATATTTCTAAAGTAATATATTACAATATAAAATATCTTATGGGGCTTCGTGTAATGTATTATAATCTAAGTTAGTAAAATAGAGTTTTAATAAAATAATAGGTAAGTAGATGGCTATATAATACAAAATCCCCAATCGCGATTAATAAAAATGTCTGGAAATTTGTTTTACAACATTTTCTGTTTATAAGCATTTCCTGCTTATTATATATTATATTATATATATTATATAATATAATAAGTTCATATTATATAATAAGCATGCTCATAAAAACATTAAATACTGGATCATATACGGTATATCTAAAACAATCTTATATTGATAATGATAAATATAAGAGTCTTTCCACTTAATGACTTTATAAAAACAATGCCGGCTTTCAACCTCAAAAGGTCATCATCAGTGGCGGTGAGGTGTTGGGAAGAAAATAGAAGATCATTCATTAGATCTTTTCATTGTTGAGACTGAATACAGACAATTATATTGATAAGACTTACACAGGGGTGGACTGGCCATTGAGGGCGAGGGCGGCAGCCCTCCTTGAGCCCCTCAGCCACAAATAAACTTAAAGAAAAAATAACGAAAAAAAGATTAACTTATGAAATATTTTTTAGCATATAATAATAAATATATTTATTTATTATAATTATGAAATATATTCATAACAACAGAGTCAAAGGGGCCTACTGCTCTAAGGTAGGGCCTAAAGAGCTCTTAGAGAAAATTGTTTTTTAAGTATTTAACAATTTTCTTAATTTGTTATAGTTACCTGAATCTATAAGGTAACTACAGACAGTCTAATAAACTGCGTAGGCTTCCGCGGTTTGTCATAAAGATTTATTTGTCAGGATAGAACTGTCCAATTTTTATTTTATAGAGCATTGTGTTTCTATCTATAATGTCCTACAGCCCTGAAGATGCCTCCCTCTGTGGAAGCGAAACGTCTAATTCTTCATCTACATTGACATGGTCACCACCAAAAGACCTAAATCTTCATAAATAAAGTCTGTATTTATTATAAGTTATGTTTTTGGGTGCTTAAGAGACAAAATGAAAATTTAGATGTTATTTAAACAACAATATTTCGCTCTTCATCGCACAGAGACAACATTTTTTCATTTTGTCTCTTAAGCGCCCAAACACATAACTTATACTTATTATGGGGACCAATACAGTTGATAATGTATTTATTATGACTTTCACCAGTTACCTAAAAAGTTTAGGTAACTAATTTAAATTAAGTGATAAGTGGTGACAATCACAATATAGTGTTTTATTTTAGTTATGTTAGTTTTGAATAAGTTTAGTTAGCACAAACTCACAAAATTACCTTTTTATTGCATTAAATTGTTTAAATTAGTTTTAACAGGTATTTAAAGTAACTGATAACAAGCTGATTTTTACCGTAATGGTGTTATAATTTATTAATCAAGTAATTAATAACTCAATAAATTAACTTTTCTGTTACATTTTTGTTTAAATTATTCGTTTAGGTTTTATTATTTTTGGCTTAAATCTGACAAATCCAAGTCTGTAGTAATAAGAGCCTGATTTTATATTTAAAATCCTGGAATAATCGAAGTATTTATCTATGAAATATTGGCCATTTTTTAGCACCGATGGTCGTTTTATTAATGTTTACCTCATTTATCACAAATTAACAAACAATAAAGAAATAAAAGAAGAACTTTCATCGGCTCCTATGCTAATCCTATGACAAAAAAAATTGATCACTCTATCGTTTTCCTACCATTGGTATTGCCAACCTTACAAAAATCTCTTTGAATCGCGAATACAGACTGATAACTTTATAAAAACCACTGAGGATGTCTTAAAATGCGTGAAATGGGTAATTTAGGGGAAATCCCAGCTGTAAATTGTTATCTAGGGAAGAAGATTATCTTAGGATCCACTTTGCACGTCTTTAGATTTTCATATAGTACTGCCCACAGCTGTACTTTAGGCACGCTAAGCTAAACCTCATAACATGAAAATTACTTGATTTAATCTCAGCTGTTATAATACAAGTCAGTTTTTATTTGCTAATGATAATTTTTACATTTTAACTTTTAATATTTTGTTTTATTTTCAAACGTTTGAATAATATTTACCGCTATTTGTTTTAAGCTGCTTAGTTACATCAAGGATTTTATTAGACATTATAAAGTATAAATGATGTCAATAAGAAATTTAAAATCTATTCTTACAACATTAATATATTTGGGTAATAGTTACTACAACCATAATGGTGAATAATACTGCCAGTATGGTACCTTTTTCGAAAGTCTAGGACTATGTTCTTTTATATTCTTAAGGATTTTATTTTGGTGCATCTAAAACATTCCGCCCGGTGTACATAAACATATCTTACATAATTTAAAGTCACTGCTTTTAACAATTATTTAAAAACCACTGGTTTTAACAATTATTCAAAAATCGTACCAGTAGCTCGATATTATAAACTTTTATCGTTCTAAATTATCACAAAAGTAAAAAAAAAGAAAAGTTAAAACCTGTATAATATAATTAGCACAAGTGTCTGAAATCGATCAGGACCTTGGTGGGCTCTCCAGTTTAACCCTCTGTCCCATCTTATTCTTCCCTTATCAAAGTCAAACTCTAAGGAGACTACACATTCAAAAGACATCTTAAAGTGAACAAAAAAGCTGAGTATTCTTTTTAAGAGACTTTATATACTAAGGAAAAAGTATAACTTGAAAACATTTTAATATAAAAAACTTTAAAAAACTAGTTATGTTGTTTCTCCGAATTATTATATAAGTTTAGAATGTATACGATTTTTATTAGTTAATTTTTATGTTGTTTGTATTTTTTTATTTTATATATTATTATTATTATACTCATTCTAAAATCCAAAATCGGGGACGGAGTTCCTCAGAACTAATCCTTAATAAAAGAGGAAGATGTCTCTCTACAAAATATATTTCTCTATAGCAGAGCACTTTCAACCTAATAAGAGGCCATCATCAGTGCAAGCCGTTGAATAAAGAAGAGGGTGATAGATGAGTCTTACATAGATCAGATATAAAATATAGACTCGCTTAGCGCTTTGCTCAAAGAAATATATTTTTGTGGAGAGACTTCTTCCTCTTTTATTAAGATGAACTCCATTAACGCTCAGCTTAGTTCTTGAACTAATCCTTCGAATTTTTATTCATTACTCCTTATCTTATCAGATATTCCCTCTTTTAAACCTCTTCGGACTCGCTTCGTTCATGCTCAGACATTAAAACATATATTTTACTTCTAGAGATCAGCCTTTTATTTCTACCCAGGAACTCACCTTGCTGGACGCTGTTTAACTTTAATGATCTAAAAAAACGGTAGATTTACTAGCCGTATTAAAATAAAATTTCTTTATTTTTCTTTTATTTAATAAAAAAAAAATACAATACTAGCAATTTCAACTCAATTGGATTATCTTTTGATTTTTAACGATTTATTAAAAACGTATATACATGTCATTATGATAATGAGATGAAACTTTGCAAATTTGTTGGTCTTATATATGACCAACAAATTAGTCGTCAAAACTAATTTTAAAACACGGTCTAAATGATATTATAAATCACATGAAACAGATAATTCAGGTGTAATTCATTTAAAACGTTCTAAAGTGACATTAAATGGATACAATTGTAAGGAAATAGACAAATTATTAAAAATTAATTCAAAAATAAATTTATTTATTAAAAAATTACGCAAAGTGCTTTCGACCAAACAAGAGAAAAATTATGATGATGATGGTCATAGAGATATATTTACGAGAGATGGGCATAGCCTATCTCAATACATTAAGAGTCCTGAAACATTATTTTGGTGATCTCTGTGTAACCACATTGAAACCTCTTTTAACAAATAGTTGAGGTTATAAGCAATCATTTTTTTCGGCTTCCTGCACATTGTTTGTGTTTTGATTTATATTTTCAGCGTTATACTATATAATTCAGCTTCAACCCTAAAGAGTGCCTCGGCTAATAGCCGATTTGAAACTTGTTAATAAATCGTAACATTATGAATGCGTACTAAATATATTGAAAAATTGTAAATTATTATTATTATTTTTTTACGCTTTAACCCGTAGGGTCATTTAGCGTGTAAATTATTATTATTAACAGTTTTAATAAAAGGCTAATTTATTTATACTTATACTATATAATTAATTACTGTTAATTTGTAATTTTGTTCTGTTCATTTGATTATTGATTGTCGAAGGTGGTCAGGTTATTTTTTCGATGTTTCAAAATTTCACTAATAGGGCCCCTCTATAGCAATATATTTCTATGATGATGGTCACTTGGTGAATATAAATGGAGTCATTTTAAAGAATGAATTATAAAAGTCTCTCCAAAAATATCTTTGTTTATCAACAATTTACGCAAGGTGCTTTAAACAAGACGACGACCTCTTAAAAGGTCGAACCCACTTTGCATATTTTCCCAAACAAATTAAATTGCGTTTCTTTATAAATAAAGTTGCAGGCATTCCCTTGCAGTTTTTATGACGTAATTTTCATGGGATTTTTCAGAAAAGCATCATTGACGAAGCACCCTTTGTAGAAAACACCTTGAGACTTATTTTACTTCCTTGTATCTTTATAAGGGCCGTAAAACTATTTTAAACCCTAATAATTATATTGAGGTTAACCTATATTAACTTACCGAGCTTACTCATACTTCAAAATTGCATGACTCAACTAAACATAGCTGTGTCAAACTAATACTCTGACCTAATCTGGTTTAGCAATGACCGACAGACTGTTTAAATGACAGACTTCTTGTAACTCTAAAGCAAGCTGATAGAATTTATAAGGTGATTCCATTGGAGTGTTTTTATGAATGAAATATAATTTTTTTAAATGTTAGGTTATGGTCCAGAATTGACGTCATTGCAGGAATAAATAGTAAATTTTCAATGTTGACCGCCTATACCGATTCCTGCAATGACGTCACACGTCATTCATAAAAACGTCAGGTTATAACCTCCGAATGCGTTTGGTTTGTTTATATCGAATTGAATCACCTTATAAATTTCTATCATCTTGACTCTAAAGTACTTCTGACAAACGTGGACAATTGAAATTTGTTATACAAGTAAACTTTTATGAGGAAATCAATAAAGAGCTATCCAACCCAGACACATACTTAAAGTTTCTACTACCTTATAGGTATTATTTAAATTTTAAATCTTGACGTTCTACCTTATTATTACAAGAAGTTATACAAATTGTCTACCTATGTCGAAACCAAGCTGATAAAGTTTATAAGGTGATTGGAGGGGTTTTATGAATGAAATAGTTTTTTTATACGTTAGGTTATACTTCAGAACTGACGTAATTGCAGGAATAAATAGTAAATTTTCAATGATGACCTCCTATACCAATTTCTGCAATGACGTCATACGTCATTCATAAAAAAAGTCAGGTTATAAACTTCGAATGGGTTTGTTTTGTTTACATCGAATTGAATCACCTCATAAAATTCAAAACCTTGTGTTTTTAACACCTTAAAACGTGTTTTAACATATCTTAAAATAACTTAACTTAGTTTTACTGAGTTAAGTTATTTTACGATATTTCAAATGAAAGAGATTAGTAGCGAAAACAAGAAAGATATAGAAAAGATATAACCTTTTTATTATACAACCTTTTATAGTATAGAATTTCCTTTGGGAATAAAATTTGCTAATGGAATAGGCGTCATGGCGGAAGTCGAACCAATGACACAAAATCTGTTTCAGAGGTCCCTAATGACGAAAACATTATATATATATATATACAAACTTATTATTATTATATATATATATATATATATATATATATATATATATAATATATATATATATATTATATATATATATATATATATATACATACTAGCTAAAATACCCGCCCTTCGGGTGGGAGAGGTGATCGTTCATGCGTTTAAAATTTAGATTAAAATAAATATATATGCAAAAGAGGGTCTAACAGAGCAAGAACACACTCACATGCTACTAATATACGTTTCCTTTAAGGGAGGCGTAGCTAAAAATTATACGAAAAATTATACAAATCAACAGATTTTGTATCATGCTAATTAAATAGGGAATTAGCAGTGAGCAGCGCATTCGCTGCAAATTTGTATTTCCATTAGGAGGCCTTAAAAACACCTGAAACGGATACTTTAGGTACCATCCTGGTTTTTTTGCAAACACAATACTTTTCCTATATACCTAAGATATAAAAGGTAAAAACAGCGTCAGTACACCCTTAATCTCTATACATATAATAGAATAAATCAATACATCCTCTACTAAGCAACCGAGATGAAATCATCTACAGAAATAGCAAAAAGAATATTATTTTAAGAAAAGTTTATTATTATTTCTCTTATTTTCAAAACTCTTGAAAACTTTACTCTTGACCATTTATTTGTATTAAGAAAGTAGAAAAAGTTGGATATTACTCAAGTTTATTTTTACCACTAAATACTCAGTGGCTCATATTCATTATTAAATATTTTTAAAGTTTAAGTATATTTTCTGGGCAAATATAAAGACAATATTTATGCAACTGTATGTTTATTCAGCTTGTTTCTAAGTTCATAGGAGAAGCATCGGGCAACATAGTCATTTAACTTAGTATTCATACTACACAAGCGTAAGTAATAAGCACAGAAAATAAAGCACTATTTTGGCTAATTATTGAAAAAAATAAAACTAGCAGTCAAATGAGTCAAAAATTCGGGTACAGAGTATCTTGGAACTTTTCCTCTTCATTCGTTACGCTCGTCCTCCCTTCTTCAGACTCGCTTTGCTAGTCCTCCTTTCTTCAGACTCGCTTTGCTCGTCCTCTAAATATGCAAGTCGTTAAATGTATACTGCAACACGTTTTTGGACTCGCTTCGCTCGTCCTCAGGTAGTAAATACATTCATTTTATTCCCAGCGGTCATCTATCCTGGTACTGACCACGCTTAATGTTGCTTTACTTTTATGACAAAAAATATAGATATACTAGACATATTAAAACAATAGTTATTTATGCCATAAGGCTGAGAAGTGTGTCTTTATGTCACGGCAATTAGATTTACCGACGAGCGAAGCGAGTCGGGAAAAATTGCCAAGACATAGACTGATTTTTGTACAAATATTAATTTCTCTAGCATAAATACTGTGGGCGCTACGATGATAAAAGACAAACACACATAAATACAGACAAATTTGTGAAAACTACTTAGGAGATCTAAAAAAAAACACTCGAAACTTGTTTCAGTAGGATGTCACTGAATAATGAATAATACATCTTGGTTTCGGATGCTTTTGCAAACACAATAAAAACTTATTTTTCCCTTATTATATATAAGGAAAAAATTTCATTATATTTTGATATATATATCATTATATATATAATTTTATATTGTATTTCATTATAAAATAAATTTAGAATAAAAATTCAAACGAAAAACTAGCCACGCACAAGCCTTAAGCTTATGTGGCTAGCAAGATTTTAGGTATAAACAAATAATATTGTAAATAGATGTAATAAACTTTAAGAGCTTTATAAAAATAATAAAAAAGATTGCCTTTCCTCATATAAGTAAGTTAATATGTATATTTAAAAATTATAAAAAATAATTAGAATTACAATTTAAATGATGCATAGAAAGGCATTGCCTATCTTTCCTCATATACCTAAGGTATAAATGAGAAAAAGTATTAAGTAATTTGACTGTGACTTGACTAAGTACAGAGTACTAAGTGGTCCTCATTTGGCATCAACATTATTTAAATTGGAATTTATTTGCACTTCATAATAACCTTTCAATTTTTGCAACACGGTACTTGAACATGCACTAAGTACTAAGTGTAATAAGCAATTCATAAGACAGAAATTTTAGAAATAAAAAGTCCAAATTAACTTATTCAAAAGAGAAATGAAAGGGAAATCAAAAATAAGCATAAAATTACAGATAGAGACAGCAATATAAGATGATATAGTGTATCAAGAAAATTTAATTAGTCGTGAAAATTTTAGAAAATCTTTTTCTCTCAATATAGAATAAGAAATTCAACATCCACTCTTACCCCTGCCTCCTACATTGGTCTTAAGTTCGTAGAAAGTTTATTTAAGAAGGATTTAAGGTGTAAGAAAAACTATAAAATCCGTCCATTCGTTGGGTTCATTTAAGTTTACAAAACAAGGGAAACGTGAAAGCCAAAGATTATAGAAACTTGGGAGAGTTTTTGTAAAAGAAAATTGGTAGGGTGAAACAAATCATAACACATACCCGAAAAGAAAATACGCAAGTAACAATATACTGATAAAATAAATCACAAAAAATTCCCTAAACTACGGTTGGTAAGGTGTAATTTTGGAAGCTTTTTAGGGCACTGAATCAAATGAAACATGTCCAGTGTCGTTATAATGCTCTTTGTTTAGCCGATCATTTTTTCGTTTAATTGAATCTATACAAGTATATTATTATAAAATTATTCTGATGCAGAGGTCCAAAAGCCAGGCGAATTCTCTTCAGAATATTTCGGATTTTTTATTTTTGATTAGCAGCATTATTGATGATTTGTAACAATTTTTCTATGAATATTTTTTGGATTGTTCAAAATAAAAACTTTAAAACATTTTGGAAATAAGCATAAATTGTATACGAGGTACTTTGTAACTTTTCCTTATCTTATTTGTTCCTTCCTACTGGACCAAGAGTCCAAGGGTGTTTTGTTAATAAAAAGTGTAATGGCTGGAACTGGTCTCAATTTTTCATAAATACCTTCCTGAACAAGGATCTGCAATTCTGCCGACTCGTATCGGATGGGTGTCCCAGGCAGAACGCACTTTAGGGGTCAAAGGTTCTGCCTGGGACACCCATCCCATACGAGTCGGCAGAATTGCAGATCCTTGTTCAGGAAGGTATTTACGAAAAATTGAGACCGGTTCCAGCCATTACACTTTTTATTAACAAAACACCCTTGGGATAGTAGGAAGGATCAAATAAGATAAGGAAAAGTTACAAAGTACCTCGTATACAATTTATGCTTATTTCCAAAATGTTTTAAAGTATTTATTTTGAACAATCCAAAAAATATTCATAGAAAAATTGTTACAAATCATCTGTAACAATAATGCTGCTAATCAAAAATAAAAAAATCCGAAATATTCTGAAGAGAATTCGAATTAGATACCTTTTTGATTTTTAATAATCTTTAAAAAAACATGTATATCTCAATCCGCTTAATTTTCCGTTTTCACATATCTTAAAAAAAATGGTGAGTCGTAAATGACTCATCATTAACTAAAATATTATTTTCCAGTAGATATAAGTAGACTTAAAGATTGCTGTTTGACTCAAGTGGCAACTCTGTAGCATAAATACACTGGGAGTTTTGACAACAGTCACAACGAAAAAAATGTGTACATTGTTGGTGAAAATCTACGTACATAGAAAAAAGTTTATACAAGTAAGACTGAAAACAAAGCAAAAACTTAAAATAAAAAAGAAATGGATTGCTTCCTGATTCATATCTTCCTTAAACATTTTAATATATTTTTGTTTTTTTTACAAGGATTATGAATCCTAAACATTCAGTTATTAAAACCAGTCACGTTTTTCATTTGCATTTTTTTATTCATCAGTTTTACTATATTTTAAAAGAAAAGTAGGGTTTTCTTTGGGGGGCTGTAAGTGGATCACAAACAAATTGTATTTATTTTATTTTATTTCAATTTATTCAAGTAAAATAATAGTAGTTGATTGCGATTTCTCAGAAAGTTTTATTTTGGGATATACCTTATAAACATTTTTATTGAAAAAATCATTGACTGAAATGATTTTTAATTTTCCTTATTTAACCCGTCGTAGATACTTAAGAAAAATTATGTGTTTACACTGAAAATTTAAAACTGAGATTCCACCATGTAACAATCCTTGTAATAATTTTACCTAGAGAAAACAAGGTTGTTGTTTAGACAAACTTGGTATAAAAATTAATCTTCAGTTCTAGTTGTGTTTTCAAAGAAATATTTTTTTTCAATGATGTCATCAACCGTTAATAATGACAGCTATTAAAATTAATCATAAAACAGAAATATCATGGAACAATAGAGATATTATCGGATAAAATTCAGTACGAATTTGTGAAGAATAATAATATATTTTCCAATTTTGGGGTTGCATTACGGGCTTCACCAACTTGCTGAGCCAAAGTATTTTATTTTCAGAACAAAGAAAGAAAGAAGAAAGAAAGAAATTTAATGTATTTTGAATATAAATAATTCATATACATAATAATTCATATACTTATACTTACTTAATCATATACATACTTAAAAGCTACAAACAGGTTAAAATAAACAAGCCTATATAGTTACATTATTGTTTTTGTTTCCTTTAGTAGATTCCTTATCTCTTTCTTATTATTTAGCTGTATGTTGATTATCTAGTACTGTATACAGTATTTTAGTTCGATTATTTCACATACACTTAGGAATACCTAAACTAAATATTATGATTTAATTAGGAATACAAAAACTAAGTAATATGAATTATTTTTTCATATTACAATATATTCATATTTTCAGAACAATGTTTTGAGGAAGTTTCCCTTATTTGTAAAAAAACGAAAAGGAATTGTGAAATTGGCATCAAAATCAGGCATTTTTCCTTTAAATTATCTCTCTCATCCCTATGACCTCGATTCGCTTAAAGTTTATGGACAAAAAGTTAGGTCAAGTCCCGTTTTCATGAGCTGCTGAGTATATTCTTTTAAAAAATATCATATCTTAAAATTACGAGTGTTTTAACTCTTTGACAATGGCTAAGAACAATGAAGTCTGATTATAAAATATTTTTTCAAGCATATCTAAAAAAGTAAAGTAGAGGGACACCCGTTATTAAGTGTTAAATCGGATCATTATTAATATGTTATAAAAATATTAGTCCTCAAAGTTAACAAAAAAAAAAAGAAGTATTTTTTTAATCTCGGCAAGCCTTAAGTAAAGTCAATAAAGGTATGTTTTTAGCGAATTTCCTTTAGGAAAAAATTCGCTAATGGGATATTTTTAAACTACCTTAGGTTTTTCATTTTTACTAATAGTTCAGCATTTCTAGTAAAACTATCTAAACAAGAAAAAATCAAGACTGCAGATGCCGGCAAAATCTTTATTTTTAAGGTAAATAATAGAAATAGTAAAAAAGTAGCCAAAGTGAAAATGTTGCTAAAGTAAATGGATATTATTTTGGCCATAGTTTAAATTTATTCTAATAAACATACCTTTGAATTATTTTTTATCGAAACTGGGTTCAAGAGAACTTAATAAGGGATAACAAAAATTACCATCAGTAATACATGTTTTTATGTCTGGTGTTCGCATTCCATGATATATCATGGGATGCAAACTCAGGAAGCGAACTATTTTTTTAACTGAGACTATAGCCTCACTGGTGTTCGCATTCCATGATATATCATGGGATGCGAACTCAGGAAGCGAACTATTTTTTTAACTGAGACTATAGCCTCACTGGTGTTCGCATTCCATGATATACATGGGATGCGAACTCAGGAAGCGAACTTTTTTAACTGAGACTATAGCCTCACTGGTGTTCGCATTCCATGATATATCATGGGATGCGAACTCAAGAAGCGAACTATTTTTTTAACTGAGACTATAGCCTCAGTTAAAAAAAGATCAGTTCAATAAATAATTACCAACATTACATTAATGTTGGTATGACCACAACCTCCTAAGGTTGTGGTCATAGAGGTTAATTAGATAGAAGAATTATTACCATTTCATATATATTTCTAAGTTTAAACTATTTCTAATCATCATAAAAATATGTTAGTATAATCTCCCATTGTAAAAAAAGTTTGTAACAAAATCCTCAAAAACTAGTTCCACTGAACGTTATTTAACAATTTCGCAAAACAAACAACGTTTTACAAAACTCTTTCAATTGATCCCAAAAATCATTACGATAACATGAGTTGTAAATCTAATTAAGTGAGGTAAATGGAAAATAAATTGCGTTTTGAAAAATCAATCAAGTTATGTAAATTTTAATTAATGCAAACTAAAACCCATAAGAAAATGCAATTTCTAGTTTTTCCTACTTAATAATAAATAAATTGGATGACTAATTTCTTTTACAACAATAAATCCATTTCCTCTCCTAAAGTAACACTTGAGATAAAGAGAAAACGTAATAAAAGAGAATAAAATGTAACAAGAACGTAAAACCATTTTAATGAACGTCTATTATTTATAACTGAAAAGAGGTTTTATAAAAAGATTCTAGTTATACAATTATAAATTCTCATTAAAATTACATAAATCAATAATGATAAGATATTTCAAACTGAATTTCACAAGCATTCCTAGGGGAGTTCGAACATACCGCCTATCTAACTAGACACAATTCATTATGAACAATATCACTAGAGGTTAAATATTATTACAGGAAAGACAGACTTTTGTTTCCTTCCATTTTATAAAATATCAACCCACAACGGCACACTTTTACTTCCCTTACATTCAACCAGGAGAAAAATGCAATGTTACAGTAATGTAACAAAACGGATTGTTCAAGCTCTTAGAATAATACTATATATAGAAGGAGCACAGGACCGTAAAAACAATGTAATTCCACTGATAACACGAAAGCCGGTTGACTGGTGCACTTAAGTAATGCTGCCAACCTGACAACAAAACATTATTTTAAATATGTGTCATAAATATCTATTAATGGAGAAAGATCGTAAAGAACAAATATTACAACTTAAAACACCTGCTGAGTATTTAATAAAACCGGTTTTAGATGACAAAAGCTTTAAATATTGTAATGCACCGATATTTATATTAGTATTTTATGAATAATCAATCATTAATTAATAATAGAACATAATAATTCAGCAACCGGAAGTATTGCCATCTTCTTTTTAGAAAATTATTTATTGTTAGGGTGGCAGCATAACTTAAGTGCACCAGTGAACCGCCTTTCGTGTTATCAGTAGTGCTTCTTCTAAATATAGTATTATTTTAAGTTCAAGCTACAGGAAGTTATGACAGGGAGTCTCCCAGCTAATACAGCATGGCCAACTTAATTTAAATTAAAAATCATCAATTAGTCAGATTTTACGAAGATTTACGTTTGAATCAGTGTTAACGTAACGATGTTACGAGAAGAGGTTAAAACTTGTGGCCAAGAGGGTAGCTTGTCCACAAAGTCCTACATTGCTCGTACTGATAGCTCGAGCTACAAGTTCGATTGGTAGTTTTTGTAATGAATTACAATGTTATACATTTTTATAATCAAATAACTAAAAACTGGTACCTCGGAACTTTTCCTCGACACAGACTCAGGCATTCCATTTCAAATCAACACAGGTAAGAACATGTGATTCCTCCAATTTTAATATATAATTTGGCCGACTGGTAGGCTGTATAGAAAGAGCAAGAAACTCCAATTTTTTGGCTCATTTATGTGGCCATATTGCCGCATAACGTGCTGCATTTTTTAAAAAATTTGATTTCTTTGACTACAAAAATGGATGTATCTAAAATTCTGCTTATGTTATAATTTTCATTTTAGTGTCGTTTGAAATATTAAACTTAATTCTTTCAAATGGATTCAACATATTTTCCGATAATTAGTTCAAAGTTTTAATTATTTGCAAATATAAAGTAAAAATGCTATTATCTCATAATACCAATTTTTTAAAATAAAATTAAATCCAAATAAGAGCTTAATCTGCTAATAAAATTTCCACAAAAAAATTGAATTTTCACAAGGTTTCACTTTGGGACCACTATGGGATTGGACGCAGTAGCGCATAACGTGTGTCAAGGTATGTCAAAATGAAAAAAAGACGAGAGTTATCGCAAAATCATTTATGGGAATTTACACCAAATATATTATATTACGAACTTGAACTAAATTTTAACACTGTTATTTTTTACACATTGGGAGCTAAAATAAACAAACGCACATATACAGATTCGAAAACTTGATAAAAAATTGTTCAAGAGGTCTTAAGACCAGAATCGGATATGTCTGGTATATGCCTGATTTAAATACTCTGAAGCGTTAATTCGATTAATGTGGACTCAATATAAAAATACCTATTACAGAATAATAATTTATTTAGTACTCTGCAGCGTACTAAAGAAGTTCAGCAGATATCAATTAACCTTAAAAACGTTTTAAATTTACTTAGAATTATAACTCGAGAAACATTTATGATCCCAAGAAGTCTCTATAAAGTGTCCCTTACTCTGCAGAAGTGTTGAAACCTGAGATTAACAGATTATTTATAATAACTATTCTGTCTCAGTACAATACAATATCTCTTAACACAAAGGGAATATCATTTCATTTTATAACTTAGTAAATTAACAGAGCAGGTCTTTATCCATTACTCAGTGTTTCCATGACAAAAGTTTCATTTCTCAGAAATCAACACTTAAAATAGCCAAGATTCACTAAAGAATCTAACTCAAGACTAAAAGGTTAGTTTGTACAAGTTAAACAATATCTAGTCAATGTGAAAACTAGCTCGGTGTTAAATCATAATTTCGAGTACTTAAAACGGCTGTATAGCTCATTGTTTGTAATCTATTAGGTACAAGGTCAAGACTTGGTGGCAACATTTGTGGGGGCACTAGCTCAATAATTGATCATTTTACATTGATCATTACATTTTTAGGATATAGTGATATCAGAATAATTTCCATGTAGTGTCATCGTCATCGCCGGCGTATTGAGGAAGGAGCCTTAAGGTGTTAGACTAAAGATTTAAGCTACAAACTACAATGATACAGCCTATATTGAGAACTAATTTTTCATTATGAAATTTTATGTTACTTGTATACAAAACAATGCAACAACTCAGCCTCCCACGACAGCTAGTTAAGCCAAATTCATAGCCAGCTTAATATGAAGTGGCTGTCTCGAAGCTATTGATGAACAATGAAGAAATCTATCCGTTAAAGTAGGTTTTTATGTGGAATAAGATGCCTGCTATATTATTATATTATTTTCAACTAGTGGCAAGTTTAAAATCAGATATAATTTGAGAGATTATAAGAGGTATACTTGCCCACAAAGTACTTTGTAGAGGTATTGCAAACTGAAACAGTTTAATTTAATATAGAAAAAAACCCTTATCAATCTTAGATTGACAGCTGTAAGACCAGACCAGCTCTTCTTAAAATATATAAGCTAAGATACAAAACTACTTAAGATATTTTCAAATGTTAGTTAAGAAAACAAGGAAAACGCCCCATGGTAAGTTATCTTTAATGGTTTTGCGCACTTCCTTTGAAAAAGGAAATGCGCAGGTGTCCTCGCACAATTCTATTGTGACATCTATGATTTTTGTTAAAAAATAAAAGTTAAGCAGCATCGAAAGTGGTCAGAGCCTGGATGAGAGGCAGCTGGGAATGAAACGAATTCTGAGAATGAGCAAAGTAAGTCTGAGGTAGAGAAGATATTCGATGAGGAAAAGTTCCGAGGTACCCCGTACTCGATTTTTTAATATTCATTTTGTTTGTTTGGACTTATATTTATAAATGAATACGCTTTTTATACTTTTTACTATATTTAATTAGATATAAGGAGTTGACTTAGTTTCGCACACAAGCTTTAAGCTTATGCCACACAAATGATCAATATATATATTATTTTATTTATATATTATTTGTAATTTAATTATCGTAAGATAAGTATTTAGATATAAATAAACGGTTTATTTTATAAAAAAAAAATATTAAGAACAAATTATTGCAGGGCTTAAAATTTTAACCTTTGCAAATATTTAAATGCTAAGCTAATTAAAGCTAATTAGATTTAAAAAGATGAAGAAGTTTGAAAGGTATAGAACATTGATGTTAAAAATGTCAAAGGTCAATATTTTTAACATGACGGCTGATATTATAGTACGACACACGGCTAAAATCAGTTGACAGCGTAGGAAAATAGTGTTGAGGAACCAATGAGGTTGGCCTGATTTCAAATTGAAGGCGTGGTTTAACGTCTAGGAATAACCTCATTAGCTTCCTTACATTATTTTCCCACGCTGTCAACTAATTTTAGCCGTGTGTCGCACTATAAAATGAAAATTGATAGAAATATTTGTCACTTAAAACAAATATAAATTTTAAACTCGATTAGTAAAAATGCCTTCTATTAAGATAAGTTTTAATTTTTTTAAATTTTATTTCCTACTAGTACTAATAGACTTTAACTCTGAAATTAGAGCCAAGTTTTAAACTCTAGATTGACAACAGCGTGTGTTACGCGCAAGGAACTTATATGAAGGAAAAGGAACATATCAGGCCTTTACAATGTAAAAAAATGTCGCCAACCCCCAACGCTACTCCTTCGGCACTCGTAGCACTACTACATCCTTCCTCTTTCCAAATCAACACTACATAAACACGTCAAGTAAAATTTTAGTTCTTTATTGTTGTTTAGTAGTTAATAGTACATATTTAATGTTATTCTTACATTGTTTCAGATTATAATGTTATGAATCCTAGGAGAAATATAGAATTACTAGAATTAAAGTCAGTTGACATTAAGTGTGATAGATCGTAAAAGAGAAAAACACGAACTTTAAACGCTTCTCCAATACTTTTAAACTCTATATGGGACAAGTTCTCCCATGCTCATCTATTTTCCTTGAAAACGGTGGCAACACTTTTATTCCTTTATGCTCCCCCTGTGGTTACGCGTGACATACACACATATGCAGACGACAACATTATAATATTCACTTTGAACGTCGATTAGCGCATGAAACGAATGACTATAATAAAATCTCGGTTTTTAATTTTTTTGGTAACCATATTACTTTTCCTGTTCACGGCCATAGGTGAGAAGAAGTAAAAATACCATCAATACAAAAATTTATAAATAAAACGACAGCACTTTCACTATAAATCTTAAACTAGGAAGAAATAAAAAATTCTTTGCAGGACAAAAAAATCCACAAGGATCCATATAGATCCCAGGAGAGATTTACGTAATAAAACACTAAATCTGGATTTTATCAATAGTTTTTTACGAGATTGTTTTAAGAACTGTTTAAGTCCTGTGGGACCAAGGATGTTATACTCCACGTTGTCTTTTAATCGAGTTACCCTAAACTGGCGGCTTACGTAATTGAAAGGCGAAATAAAATTAGAACATTCAAATTGAATCAGAACATTGCTTCTGTTTGATGTCGCGTACATTTAAACAGCTAATGCGAGCCAAGCTGATAGAATTTATAAGGTGATTCAATTGGAGGGTTTTTATGAATGAAATTTTTTTTGTCATGTTAGGTTATAGTCCAGAATTGACGTCATTGCAGGAATAAATAGTAAATATTTATTGTTAATCACCTATATCAAGTCCTGTAATGACGTCAGACGTCATTCATAAAAACGTCAGGTTATAACCTCCGAATGCGTTTGGTTTGTTTACATCAAATTGAGTCACCTTATAAATTTCTAACATCTTGAATGCGAGCAACAATTTTGACATATATCTAATTAAAATTTAAATGTGTCAAAACAAATACTTGAAGACAATCGTCATAACCTTAGAATATTACTATATATAGAAGGAGCACTACTGATAACTCGAAAGACGATTCACTGGTGCAACTAAGTAATGCTGCCACCCTTACAATATACAATTTTCTAAAAAAAAAAGTTGGCAATACTTCCGGTTGCTGAATTATTATGTTCTATTATTAATTAATGATTGATTATTCATAAAATACTAATATAAATATCGGCGCATTACAATATTTAAAGCATTTTAAATTGTAGTTTAACGTATTTATTAAAATTATATTAAAAGTAGTCCTCGTCAACTAAATGTAGATTCTTGTATTCCGCCACCCTTTTGCCATCTAATACTGGTTTTATTAATTACTCAGCAGGTATTTTGAGTTATAATATTTGTTATTTACGACCTTTCTTCATTAATAGATATTTATGACACATATTTAATATAATGTTTTGTTGTCAGGTTGGCAGCATTACTTAGTTGCACCAGTCAACCGGCTTTCGTGTTATCAGTGGAATTACATTTTGTTTATGGTCCTGTGCTCCTTCTATATATAGTATTATTCTAAGGTCATAACAGAGAGTCTTCGTAGCAAATTTAATTTTTAGTTACTCTTTATTTATACCATAGTTGCAGTAGCAATTGACCTTATAAACGATTATGTTGAAAAGACGATGAAGAAGAGATTGTATTGTGATATTCTATCATTTCACATGTGAATAAAAAGATCTTCAACAGGTAGGTGTAAATTAATGTTATTAATTTAAAATGTAATGTATTTTAATATATATTGTTAATGTTAAGACTTTAAAATTTAGAACCAAAAGCTATCTCTGTAGGTCTAGTTGTGCTTTCTACTATATGTTTATGTACTAGTAATGCGTTGCATTAAGAACTAACGTTAAAAGAATACATCAAATAAAAGCATTTATTTATAGATTCCCTTCCCTCACTAGATAGAGTAAATAAGGAAAAATTCGCACGCAAGTATAAATTCAAAAAAGGGCTCGCTTAGCTCGCTACTTTAAGTATCTTTAGAATTTTAAATAGTAAAAAAGGCTCGCTTCGCACGCTAGAGAGTGCATAATAAACATAATAATAGACATTAATAATAATAGTGTATAATAATAATATTAATAATAATATTAGTGTATAATAATAGACATTAAATAAGGGCTCGCTAGATTGCGAATGTATATAACTTTACATAGTAAATAAGGACTCGCTTCGCTCGCTAGATTGCATACGTTTAGAATTTTACATGGTAAAAAAGGCTCGCATCGCTCGCTAGTTGGCATATATTTATAATCATACATAGCAAAAAAGGCTCGTTTCCCTTACTAGAGTGTGCATGTTTATATCATTTTTTTAAGCATTTTGAAAAAATCCTAATAAAAGCTTAAACTGTTTGTAAAATATCCATAAATTTTCATCTTAGGACTGCCATGGGATTAGACACAGTTTGGCATAACGTGTGTCAAAGTGTAAAAAAGATACTTTATTTGACATTTCTATCAGTGTTTATGAGATAAGTCTTACCTTTTTTACACTTGACTTTGACAGACCTTGACACGCAATATGCGCTACAGCGTCTAACCCCTTGGTGGTCCGAAAATGTAATTTTTATTACAACGCACAACACCTTTTTAAAAAAAATATTTAAAAATATTTGTATTATACATAAATAAGTAAGTCCATACACAATACTTTTCCTATATATCTACCGTACATACGATGGAAAGTAAAAGGGTCAAAAAGACGTTCCATTCCAACGATGACGTCACAGTTAAAACTAAAACAAAATATATCGAGAAAACATTGCTAAGATAATTTCCATCTTCTCTCAGCAATGTTTGCTAAGGGAAGAAAATAACAAGAAAACAATCCCTTACATAATAGTAGAAATACTTATTATTCTCTTTCCAGATTTACTTAATCTAATTTAAATTTTATTACATTAAGTAATAATGCATTTGAGCAAGTTAAAATATATCTTTGTGTAATCGTTATCTATATTTTATCTTTATATCTCAGCTAGAAAATAATAAATTTAAGACAAAGTCAATATTTTTTGCTTCTTTCACGAAATGAAATATATTGAAATAAAATATATGTTTTAGAGACATTGAAGCTAAAATTTTCATTAAAGAGCTTTGGACATCATTAGGGATTACCTCTATAGGAGCAGCCTTTAAAGGTATGGTAACCTATATTATATAGGTTACTATATTAAAGGTATGGTATATATATATATATATATATATATATATATATATATATATATATATATATATATAATCATAAATTAGATACTACCGTGTTTTGCAAACATAAATAGTTGACACAATATAAATTGTGCGAGAGACACCAAGGAAATTTAACAAGCAAAAAGCAATGCTACATCTGGGAACTGAACCATCATTCGACATTTGTCATCATTAATGGCTTGACATTATGTCATGTCCCACTCTGTTTCGTTACGTCTAACTCATCAGGGCGCCGACTGAGCCTGAACTTACTCTGACCTTCGATTAATTCCAAAGAATGTAATGGAAAGTATTTACCAGAGGCTAGCGGTGCTCTCTTACCGCCATCATGCATGGCAAGCAAAACATGTATCTGAATAGTTGACACATTACCAAGGTGTCTCATTAATACATCGTTTTTTAAAGATATACGTGAATAATAATATAATCAAAATAATAATAATCAAGAGAAAAAACTGCGTAAGATTCCGTGGTCAACCGCGTCAATGTAGATGAAAAATCCGACGTTTCCATTACGTAATAAATAAGTATACTAAGTTTCGTTTCAATACGTTACTTATATGTATGGTTTTTGTTGAATCATGAAAGTAAAGCAGCATTGAGTGAGGTAAGAGCCTAGATGGGTGACTGCTGAAATAAAACTGATGAAATAACTATCTGAGGACGAGCAAAGAGAGTCTAAAGTCGTGTTGCAGAATAAATTTGGCAAAGTTTATATCCTGATTACGAGCGAAGCGAGACCCAGTTAGGGAGGATGAGCGTAGCAAATCTAACGTGCTTTAAATAAGTTCAGAGGTACCCTGTACCTGATTGTCATGAAAAGTATTAAATACGTAAAATTTGTTGAATATTAAAAAAAAATTGAGGTAGTACGTAATTGAGCACTTTATTGGACCGTTTTTAGGATGAGAAGCCAATCATTATTGTTATAGGAGGTTATTTAGTACTTTTCACCTCCGAGGACAATAATGAATGTAAAAAAACTCCTAGGACGTAAAAGAAATACATATATATGCCGCCATTACTGTAATGTAATGTACTCGCTTCGCTCGTCGGTAAATCTAATTGCTGTGACATAAAAACACACTTCACAGCCTTATGGCATAAATAACTATAATTTTTTAATTATATAATAAATTAAACAATTAACGGGCTGAAATCCCCAAAAACAATCATTTACTAATAAATAATGGCTCATCGAAAGAAAAAATATGGAAATATGGATTACTGCCAGCATCAAGCACGCATAGAAGTTCATAATGCAAGTTAAAGCCGACTAAATAATTTTTTAAAATATTAATATTTTAAAATATGTTAATATGCATGTGAAGTACAGATTTTAACTTTGAAAAATTATAATTTCAAAAGCAGACGGCTTTGTGGGATGTATTATAATTTCTAATTCGAGTTACCTCGTCTGTTACTGACGTGAATGGATTCCTCCTGGGTATTAGTTAACACCAAGTTTAAAAACTCAATACTCACCTGAAATCATAAAAACAAATTAAATGCATTATTATTGCTTTAAAATATAATTTAGGTTCAACATTTTACACAATTCCTTAAATATAGCTGTGTTCATATATTTAAAGCCTATACTTGAAGACTTTTCCGTACAATACAATTATGAAAGGAACTGTTCCATCATTGGACGTTTGATATTATTGATGGCTCGATATAATGTCATGTCCCACTCCTTCGTTACTTCTAACCAAGGATGTTGAATAAAGGGGATGATGAAGTCGAATTGCCATTCATCAAAGTGACCCCATCGAAAATCCAAACATAGAGAAGAATGCAATACGAAACACACGTCATAAACCAACTGCACATGCTTGGTACGAACTGTGCAGGTCTTAAAATTTAGAGGCAAACTTAACTCTCTATGGGTTTCCCACTGTTTTGCTTGCAAAGGTTATAAACAAATTGAAAAAGTTCATACTTTTAACTGTTTTTTGTCAATATTGCTTAAAATTAACAACATTAAAGAA
The DNA here is from genome assembly GCA_018340805.1 of Microvelia longipes. Lineage (NCBI taxonomy): Eukaryota > Metazoa > Arthropoda > Insecta > Hemiptera > Veliidae > Microvelia > Microvelia longipes. Next base: position 14,245,391 of record JACMZG010001913.1, on the reverse strand, counting down.
AATTAAGAACATTACAATCAATAATGCGTCATCCCCTTTATTCAACATCCTTGCGTCTAACTTATTATGGAACAAAATAATTAGAACGAGCGTGAATGGAGAAGTTTTTATGATATTTTAATTGCATTTCATATATTAATTTTTTATTACTTCAACATTCTTTACAAAAAAGTTTTATTACTTTTTTGTTCTTATCCTTTATCATTTTTTTTAAATAATCTTTTTCATTATAAATAATGAAAACTACGAATTCTCTCTACAAAACAAAAACTTTATTGGCTAGCGCTTTCAATCTAACTAAGATGGCCATCATCAGTGTAAAACCTACAAACAAGTACAACAAATAAAAACCAAAATAAAATAATGTAATAAAAACGAATAATGATACAAAATGAATAAATAAAAAAATCTAAATTGTGTACATCAACACAATTTTGATTTTTACGCTTTGCCAACAAAGTTCGTTCTATGGAATGACTTCGTCATTTTCATTCTTTTATTATGAAACAGTACCAGATGTAACATTGCCATTATTAAACTAAAACATTTAGTTCAATTTTAAAAAAAATGATACAGGATAAGAACAAAAAGTAATAAAACTTTTTTTATAAAGAATATTCAAGTAATAAAAATTAATATATGAAATGCAATTAAAATATCATAAACCCTTCAATATGTTTCGATAAGTTTATGTTTATAAATAATAAATAATCACAGCCTTGGCTGATTTAGATCTACTTAAATTAGATATTGCATGTATTTTATGAAAAATGTATAAAAAAAGATCTAATGGTTAATCATTCATTAATAAATAAGAAAAATTAAAAACGCGTCGCCACTTAAATATAATATCCAACTACAAAAACCAACGGTAGAAGGTTCTCCAATTTCTTTTCATCCCCAAGTTAATAACCCCTCTTTTATTTAAAAAAATGGGGATAGAGCAAAGTGGTGCAAATTATAGTATAATACACGGCTAAAATCAGTTGACAGCGCGCCAAAATCTGTGAGGGAAAGAATTCTATTGGTTCAGACAGACCACGCTCCTTCCTTTTCCACCTCATGCCAACCTCGGTACAAAAAGTTACCGTTTTCGTAAATAAAATCATTAAAAGGCAACACTAGTTTTCAAAATTTGTAACCTCACATCGCTCTTTTACCCTCATTGTGTATTTTTATCCGTTTTGTTTCATTTTGCTCAATTCATCTTAATTATTGCAGCGTTTTGGTTTTTATTTTATTTATACACTTAATTGGTACCTTTTAAAGATACATTAATGTTTATACTTAAAAAGTAAATAAATCAATTCTTAAAATAAAAAATACAATACAAAATAAAATAAATGATAACATTCAAAATATAACCTGAATTTTAGCCAAAGTAGAGAATTTTATTTTTAATTAAAAAAAAGGATTTTTGTTAAAAATAATTGGGCTGAAAGCATTGAGATTTTGGCGGGCTGACAACTGATTTTAGTCGTGTGTCGTACTATAATAGAAAATGACCCTCCTAGTTATATCATATTCGTCATAGATTTGGTTTTACTCAATAAGGCCGTAATAAATTTTTTTTGGCATCATAGAGATATTATTACTAGAGGGGCCCTATCGGTTAAATTGTGAAATATCGAAAAAGTAACCTTACTACCTTCGATCATAAATACAATCAAATAATCAGTAAAAAATTACAATAACTTATAAAGGAGAGTGTTAAAAATACAAATCAAAACACCAACAATGTGCGGGAAGCCATAATTAATTGTTTTATTATAACCTTAACTCACTCTTCAATGAGGTTTTAATGAGGTAACACAGAGCCCATGAGAGCCCCAAAATTATGTTTCAGGCGTCTTAACATATTGAGATAGGCTATGCTCCCTTTAGTGTATATCTCTATGTTTGGCATACAATAAAAAAATTGTTTGTAATGCACTGATGATTTGTATGAAATTATACTTAAGATATTTTGTAATCCTTTGTTCTTTTAAGTCTACTGAAGTCCTAATTCAAATCTGGTTAACTGGGTGATTCCTCCTATCAAGACTGCCAAGTCACTTTAACTAGCATGAGCACTATGTCAAATACATTTATTGTAGACAATTATCAATAAAGTTAAAAAATCTGGTTAAAATTAAGATTTGTAATTCAACATTATAACATATGTTTTTCACATAATTACACTTACTTGTAAACAGCAATAACATTCTGTGAAATGACATAATCCATTAATAGTATTGCAAGGAAAACTTACAATGCGTTCTATGGAAACTGTATTAACTTTTAATCTTTCAACTATTTATGTATTAAGGCTTCTACACGCGACTATTCACTACACATAATGTCAAACGTATTTAAAAGATAAAAAAAATAGAGGCACATAAGATTTTTCTTTAAATGACAGAATCAAAGTTTATTTTCCAGCTTTTAAAAATAAAAACCTTAAGAGTAATTTAACAAATATTGCTTGAAAAAATTAAAACGTTTATTTTCTGAGAAAAATTTAAACGTCTGTCCCACATGTTTAAGGTAGAGCTTTAAATTAGTTTTAATAACAAAGAATAAAATAGAACGTCAGCTTTATTTTATAAAAATGTCTTTCACAAAGAGCAGTATAATGTGAAATACAGTAAAAGAAAAAACTCTACTCTACAAAAAAAGTAAAGAAGTCGCAATACTTGAAGATGTGCCGTTCCTTTTTTTGAACTTTCCAAATTGCCCGACACTAATTGTCTTTGGAACTTGAAATTTTTTACTCATGCTCGGCACATTATGTTTTCGGTATATTTGCTTAGAAACTCAATTATTATTCCACATTAAAAAAAATGAGTACAACGTTTAACGATGTTATAGACTAATTTTGTCGGTTTCAATTTATTTATTTTTTATAGTTATATTATTATAGCATTATCGGGTAATAAAAATCAATCTTTTAATCATCACAATGTCAATAGTAAACAAATAGAAAGTTTTGGGACATTAGAAAGGTTGATTTATGTACCAAGTTTCAAATTGATCCGAGAAAGCGTTCGAGTTGTTATCGTGTCCCATACGTCACTTACATGTATGGTAGTACTTACAAGTTATCGTATCCCATAGAAAAGTCTAGGACACAAAATCTCGTACATACATATATACATATATTTAAAAACAACCAAATCGCCCTTAAATCAGGAACCTACAAATGCAATAGACCAGATGCAAAACGTGTCCTGTTCTTAATCAATCCATTAAAAATATGTGGATGGATCACATCACACATATTCCTATGTGTCGTAGAAGATTAACAATGTTGATAAATTGGTACACATGTTTATTGTTTGTTAAATTAATTATTTATTATAGTTAATTAATTTATTAATAACAATCATTATTAATTATTAATTAATTATTAATTAATTTAAATTAATCAATTAAAATTAATTCCTCATTTCTTTAAAAATGAGAAATCAATTTATGATCGCAGTATTTACAAGTTTCAGTAGGAAATGAGGGAATAAAAGTATAATCAGATATCAGAGAGTTTAAAAATGAAGACAACCACAATTAAAGTTTAAAATTTAGTAAACAGTTATTAACGAGGTTACTAATGACAAGTGGGGCTACTGTTGCACGGATTTTAACAGTATTTGTAAATAATGCTTAGAAACGCAACACTGTCACAGCGAAAGCAAAGATTAAAAATTACACATTTATGAAATTAAGAGTTCCTATTATCACCGAAGGAAATATCTCCGATCAAAATAAAACATTGTACAAGTAACAGCTGAATTAATCTTCTGAATGAAGATGAAAAAAATCTTCATTTGTCCCACGAAAATCGGAAATAAATATATTTTACTGTCATTAATTAGATTTTACTGCTTTGACAAGCGAAGCAGCACTGAGTTTTATTTTATTTATTTACACTTAGAGGTGTATTTTGCCCCATCCACTCCGGTGGCGTAAAGAGCTGTACGGACATAGAAACAAACAAAATAATGGAAGTAATACACGGCCAAAGAGACTTATACAACTCTTAGCAGTATAAGACTCTCTTTACTAATGAATAAAAAAAAAACAGAACAGTTTTTGTCTCTCCACACATTATTATATTTATATAACTGAGCCGGCTTTCAACCGTTAACGGTCATCATCAGTGCCTACATGACAAACAATAGATTAATTAATAGAATGAAAAAATAATCGTAGAGTAAAATGTAAAAAAATAAATAATACAATACAATAAACAAGAAATCTAAAATAAACATGAGAATAAGGTGTCAAAGAATAAAAATTAAAACAACATATAATTAATAAAACATAGCATACCGGTGAAAGTGAGGCTAGTAATCAACCAGTGTATTTAAAGGTGAGTACTTGACTGGAGGGCATGGCGCCATTGCCACCGCTTGAATACACACAGAGTTGCCCCCACTCTCACTCCTAGCATTTAGACATTTGGAACTATCCTTGTCTATGAGTCGCTGAATTTCTAACCTCTCAAGGAAGTTCAGTTTACTACCCTTCGCCATTTGGTGAAAAAAAGTAACTTGATGTCCACTCTTATGCCCTTCTTCCATAGTATGCTTATAGAAGCAACTGTCCTTGCGCACTAAGTGCTCCGCAAGTCTAGTGGAGAAACTACGTCCAGTTTGACCTAAGTAGGCGCTATCGCAATAGCGCCGCCTCACTTTCACCGGTATGCTATGTTTTATTAATTATATGTTGTTTTAATTTTTATTCTTTGACACCTTATTCTCATGTTTATTTTAGATTTCTTTGTTTATTGTATTGTATTATTTTATTTTTTTACATTTTACTCTACGATTATTTTTTCATTCTATTAATTAATCTATTGTTTGTCATGTAGGCACTGATGATGACCGTTAACGGTTGAAAGCCGGCTCAGTTATATAAATATAATAATGTGTGGAGAGACAAAAACTGTTCTGTTTTTTTTTTATTCATTAGTAAAGAGAGTCTTATACTGCTAAGAGTTGTATAAGTCTCTTTGGCCGTGTATTACTTCCATTATTTTGTTTGTTTCTATGTCCGTACAGCTCTTTACGCCACCGGAGTGGATGGGGCAAAATACACCTCTAAGTGTAAATAAATAAAATAAAACTCAGTGCTGCTTCGCTTGTCAAAGCAGTAAAATCTTAATTAATGACAGTAAAATATATTTATTTCCGATTTTCGTGGGACAAATGAAGATTTTTTTCATCTTCATTCAGAAGATTAATTCAGCTGTTACTTGTACAATGTTTTATTTTTGATCGGAGATATTTCCTTCGGTGATAATAGGAACTCTTAATTTCATAAATGTGTAATTTTTAATCTTTGCTTTCGCTGTGACAGTGTTGCGTTTCTAAGCATTATTTACAAATACTGTTAAAATCCGTGCCAACAGTAGCCCCACTTGTCATTAGTAACCTCGTTAATAACTGTTTACTAAATTTTAAACTTTAATTGTGGTTGTCTTCATTTTTAAACTCTCTGATATCTGATTATACTTTTATTCCCTCATTTCCTACTGAAACTTGTAAATACTGCGAGTCATAAATTGATTTCTCATTTTTAAAGAAATGAGGAATTAATTTTAATTGATTAATTAAATTAATTAATAATTAATTAATAATTAATAATGATTGTTATTAATAAATTAATTAACTATAATAAATTAATTAATTTAACAAACAATAAAAACATGTGTACCAATTTATACAACATTGTTAATCTTCTACGACACATAGGAATATGTGTGATGTGATCCATCCACATATTTTTAATGGATTGATTAAGAACAGGACACGTTTTGCATCTGGGTCTATTGCATTTGTAGGTTCCTGATTTAAGGGCGATTTGGTTGTTTTTAAATATATGTATATATGTATGTACGAGATTTTTGTGTCCTAGACTTTTCTATGGGATACGATAACTTGTAAGTACTACCATACATGTAAGTGACGTATGGGACACGATAACAACTCGAACGCTTTCTCGGATCAATTTGAAACTTGGTACAGAAATCAACCTTTCTAATGTCCCAAACCTTTCTATTTGTTTACTATTGACATTGTGATGATTAAAAGATTGATTTTTATTACCCGATAATGCTATAATAATATAACTATAAAAAATAAATAAATTGAAACCGACAAAATTAGTCTATAACATCGTTAAACGTTGTACTCATTTTTTTTAATGTGGAATAATAATTGAGTTTCTAAGCAATATACCGAAAACATAATGTGCCGAGCATGAGTAAAAAATTTCAAGTTCCAAAGACAAATAGTGTCGGAGCAATTTGGAAAGTTCAAAAAAAGGAACGGCACATCTTCAAGTATTGCGACTTCTTTACTTCTTTTGTAGAGTAGAGTTTTTTCTTTTACTGTATTTCACATTATACTGCTCTTTGTGAAAGACATTTTTATAAAATAAAGCTGACGTTCTTATTTTATTCTTTGTTATAAAACTAATTTAAAGCTCTACCTTAAACATGTGGGACAGACGTTTAAATTTTTTCTCAGAAAATAAAACGTTTAATTTTTTCAAGCAATATTGTTAAATTACTCTTAAGGTTTTATTTTTTAAAAGCTGGAAAATAAACTTTGATTCTGTCATTTAAAGAAAATTCTTTATGTGCCTCTATTTTTTTTATCTTTTAAATACGTTTGACATTATGTGTAGTGAATAGTCGCGTGTAGAAGCCTTAATACATAAATAGTTGAAAGATTAAAAGTTAATACAGTTTCCATAGAACGCATTGTAAGTTTTCCTTGCAATACTATTAATGGATTATGTCATTCACAGAATGTTATTGCTGTTTACAAGTAAGTGTAATTATGTGAAAAACATATGTTATAAATGTTGAATTACAAATCTTAATTTTAACCAGATTTTTTTAACTTTATTGATAATTGTCTACAATAAATGTATTTGACATAGTGCTCATGCTAGTTAAAGTGACTTGGCAGTCTTGATAGGAGGAATCACCCAGTTAACCAGATTTGAATTAGGACTTCATGTAGACTTAAAAGAAAAAGATTACAATACTTAAGTAAATTTCATACATCATCAGTCATTACAAACAATTTTTTATTGTATGCCAAAAAACATGAGATATACACTAAGGAGCATAGCTAATCTTCAATATTTAAGACGCCTGAAACATAATTTTAGGGGCTCTCATGGCTCTGTTTACTCATTTAAATACTCAATTGAAGAGTGAGTTAAGGTTATAATATTTTTTTTTTTACAATTATATTATGGCTTACCGCACATTGTGGTGTTTGATTTGATTTTTAACAACTCTCAACTTTATAAGTTATTGTAATTTTTTTTACTGATTATTTGATGTATTTATGATCGAGGTAGTTAAGGTTACTTTTCGATATTTCACAATTTAACCGATAGGGCCCTCTAGTAATAATATCTCTATGATGCCAAAAAAATTTATTACGGCTTATTGAGTAAACCAAATCTATGAGAATTGATATAACTAGGAGGGTCATTTTCCTATTATAGTACGACACACGACTAAAACAGTTGTCAGCCGCCAAATCTCAATGCTTTCAGCCATTATTTTTAACAAATAATCCTTTTTTTTAATTAAAATAAAATTCTCTACTTGGCTGGCTAAAATTCAGGTTATATTTTGATGTTATCATTTATTTTATTTTGTATTGTATTTTTTTATTTTAAGAATTGATTTATTTACTTTTTAAGTATAAAACATTAATGTATCTTTAAAAGGTACCAATTAGTGTATTAAATAAATAAAAACTCAAAACGCTGCAATAATTAAGAATAATGAGGCAAATGAAACAAAACGGAATAAATACTACAATGAGGGTAAAAGAGCGATGTGAGGTTACAAATTTTGAAAAACTAAAGTGTTTGTCTTTTAATGATTTTATTTTACTGAAAACGGTTAACTTTTTGTACCGAGGTTGGCATGAGGTGGAAAAGGAAGGAGCGTGGTCTGTCTGAACCAATAGAATTCTTTCCCTCCACAGATTTTTGGCGCGCTGTAACTGAATTTTAAAGCCGTGTATTATACTATAATTTGCACCACTTTGCTCTATCCCCATTTTTTTAAATAAAAGAGGGGTTATTAACTTGGGGATGAAAAGAAATTGGAGAACCTTCTACCGTTGGTTTTTGTAGTTGGATATTATATTTAAGTGGCGACGCGTTTTTAATTTTTCTTATTTATTAATGAATGATTAACCATTAGATCTTTTTTTATACATTTTTCATAAAATACATGCAATATCTAATTTAAGTAGATCTAAATCAGCCAAGGCTGTGATTATTTATTATTTATAAACATAAACTTATCGAAACATATTGAAGGGTTTATGATATTTTAATTGCATTTCATATATTAATTTTTATTACTTGAATATTCTTTATAAAAAAAGTTTTATTACTTTTTTGTTCTTATCCTGTATCAATTTTTTTAAATTGAACTAAAATGTTTTAGTTTAATAATGGGCAATGTTACATCTGGGTACTGTTTCATAATAAAGAATGAAAATGACGAAGTCATTCCATAGAACAGAACTTTGTTGGCAAAGCGTAAAAATCAAAATTGTGTTGATGTACACAATTTAGATTTTTTTTATTTATTCATTTTGTATCATTATTCGTTTTTATTACATTATTTTATTTTGGTTTTTTTATTTTGTTGTACTTGTTTGTAGGTTTTACACTGATGATGGCCACTTAGTTAGATTGAAAGCGCTTAGCCAATAAAGTTTTTGTTTTGTAGAGAGAATTCGTAGTTTTCATTATTTATAATGAAAAAGATTATTTAAAAAAAATGATAAAGGATAAGAACAAAAAAGTAATAAAACTTTTTTTGTAAAGAATGTTGAAGTAATAAAAATTAATATATGAAATGCAATTAAAATATCATAAAAACTTCTCCATTCACGCTCGTTCTAATTATTTTGTTCCATAATAAGTTAGACGCAAGGATGTTGAATAAAGGGGATGACGCATTATTGATTGTAATGTTCTTAATTTCTTTAATGTTGTTAATTTTAAGCAATATTGACAAAAACATTTTTAAAGTAGAACTTTTTCATTTGTTTATAACCTTTGCAAGCAAAACAGTGTGGAAACCCATAGAGAGTTAAGTTTGCCTCTAAATTTTTAAAGACCTCACAGTTCGTACCTAAGCTCATGTGCATTGGTTTATGACGTGTGTTCGTTTGCATTCCTTCTTCTATGTTTGGATTTTCTGATGGTTGTCACTTTGATGAATTGGCATTCGACTTCATCATCCCCTTTATTTCCAACATCCTTGGTTTAGAAAGTAACGAAGGAGTGGGACATGAACATTATATCGACCATCAATATATTCAACGTCCATGAATGGAAAGTCCTTTCATAATTGTATTGTACGGTAAAATCTTCAAGTATAGGCTTTAAATATATGAATACACAGCTATATTTAAAATTTGTGGTAAAAATGTTGAACTAATTTATATTTAAAGCAATTAATAATGCATTTTAATTTGTTTTTTATGATTTCAGGTGAGTATTGAGTTTTTTTAAACTTGGTGTTAACTAAATTACCTCAGGAGGCAATCATTCACCGTCAAGGTAAACAGACGAGGTAAACTCGAATAGAAATTATAATACATTCCACAAAGCCGTCTGCTTTGAAAATAATAATTTTTTCAAAGTTAAAATCTGTACTTCACATGCATATTAAACATATTTAAAATTATTAATATTTTAAAAATTATTTAGTCGGCTTTTAACTTGCATTATGAACTTTCTATGCGTGCCTTGAAAAATGCCTGGCAGTAATCCTATATTTCCATATTTTTTATTTCGATGGCCAATTATTTAATTAGAATGATTGTTTTTGGGGATTCAGCCCGGTTAATTGTTTAATTTATTATATAATTAAAAATTATCGTTATTTATGCCATAAGGCTGTGAAGTTGGTGTTTTTATGTCACATGCATATTAGATTTACCGACGGCGAAGCGAGTAAATTACATTACAGTAATGTGCGGCATATTATATGTTATTTCTTTTACGTTCCTAGGAGTTTTTTACATTCATTATTGTCTCGGAGGTGAATATAAGTAATAAATTAACCTCTCTATTAACAATAATGATTGGCTTCTCATCCCTAAAACGGTCCAATTAAAAAGTGCTCATTACGTACTACCTCAATTTTTTTTTAATTATTCAAACAATTTTTACGTTTATTTAATACTTTTCATGACAATCAGGTACAGGGTACCTCTGGAATCTTATTTATAAGCACTTAGATTTGCTCCCGCTCATCCTCCCTAACTGGTCTCGCTTCGCTCTATCAGGATATAAAACTTTGCCAATTTATTCTGCACACGACTTTATGACTCTCTTTGCTCGTCCTCAGATAGTTATTTCATCAGTTTTATTTCATTGACCGTCACCATCTAGGCTCTTAACCCTCACTCAATGCTGCTTTACTTTCATGATCAACAAACACCATACATATAAGTAACGTATTGAAACGAAACTTAAGTATACTTATTTTATTACGTAATGGAAAACGTCGATTTTTCATCTACATTGACGCGGTTGACCAACGGATCTTACGCAGTTTTTTTCCTCTGATTATTATTATTTTGATTATATTATTAATTCGTTATATCTTAAAAACGATTATTTAATGCAGACCACCTTGGTAATGTGGTCACTATTCAGATACATGTTTTGCTTGCCTATGCAATGATGGCGTGTAAGAGAGCACCGCTAAGCCTCTGGTAATATACTTTCCATTACATCTTGGAAATTAAATCGAAGGTCAGAGTAAGTTCAGGCTCAGTCGCGCCCCTGTATGA
>JACMZG010001913.1:14168646-14233556 GCA_018340805.1 Microvelia longipes | reverse complement strand
GTCACAGCGAAATAACAAAGATATAAAGAAAATAACATAGAACTAAGATTCCTATTAACCGAAAGGAAATATCTCCGATCAAAAATAAAAACATGAGCAATAAACAGCGAATAACTTCTGAATAAGACACAAATCTCATTGTCCCACAAAATCGAAAATAAATATATTACTGTCATTATTAAGATTACTGCTTGAACAAGCGAAGCAGCACTGAAGTTATTTATTAATTACACTAAGTGTATTTGCCCCACCAACTCCGGTGGCGTAAAAGACTGTACTGACAAAGAAGAACAAACAAAAAATGGAACTAAACACGCCAAAGAGACTATACAACCTTAGCAGTAAACCTCTTACTAAGAATAAAAAAAAAAAAACAGAACAGTTTTTTGTCTCTCCACACATTAAATTTATATAAACGAGCCGCGTTCAACCTTACGGTCATCACAAGTGCCACATGACAAAACAATAGATAATTAATAGAAGAAAAAAAATAATCGAGAGTAGAACATGTAAAAAAATAAAATAATACAATACAATACAAAGAAATTCTAAAAAATAACATTGAGAAATATTCAAAGAAACTAAAAATAAACAACATCTAATTAAATAAAACCATAGCATACCGGAAAAGTGAGGCAGTAATCAACCAGTGTATTAAAGTGAGTACATGACTGGAGGGCAAATGGGGTCCATTGCCTCCTAAGCTTGAATACACACCAGATCCTCCCACTCTCACTCCTAGCTTAGTACTTTTGGAACTATCCTGCTAGATTCGCTGAATGCTAACCTCTCAAGGAAGTTCATACTACCCTCGCCATTTGAAAAAAAAGTAACTTGATTCACTCTTAGATGCCCTTCTTCCATAGGCTATAGAAGCAACTGTCCCTGCGCACTAAGCTGCCCGCAAGCCATGGAGAAACTATCGTCCAGTTGACCTAATAGGCCGCTATCGCAATAAGCGCCGCCCAACTTCACCGTATGGCTGTTTAATAATAATTTTTTAAGTTTTATTTCTTACCACTTATCTCAGTTTATTTTGATTCTTGTTATTGTATTGTATTATTTAAAAATTTTTTTACAAAATTTTACTCTACAGATTATTTTTTCATTCTATTAATTGATCTATTGTTTGTCATGTAGGCACTGATAATTACCGTTAACGGTTGAAAGCCGGCTCTGTTATATAAATATAATAATGTGTGGAGACAAAAACTGTTCTGTTTTTTTATTCATTATTACGGCACTCCACGGCTCAATTCAACATATACTCTCTTTACTCGTACACAGTAAAGGGACGCGAAGTGAAACGATAAAGCTGTATCAAGTACCTAACAGGTGTTTTAAAACAATTACAACACTAAAAACTACCACTAACACTAGTTAAGTTGAATTTATAAGATTAGTTAATAATTAAATGTCAATGTCTAGGAATTTTTAAATTCTCTAGTGTTGCATCTTTTCTTTCTGCATGTAGCTTTAATTTCTGGCATTTATTTCATATTTTTAAAAACCTTTTTTTTTTCGTGTGCACTTCTGAACTTAGTACATTTTTTCAAAAGATCTTTGTTTTTTCCCCTTCTAATATTAATTTTAATTAGTAATTTAACAACTTAAACCATACAAATTTTGCGAACAAATTCAAAACCGAAATATCACCTGAGTTATTCATTTTAAGCGCTTTTATGGCGCAAAGCTTCCTATGTAGTTTTTACAAAGTTGTCTGTCAGTATTTATTTGTGTGTATCTAATAAAATCATAGCTCCTAAAATCATTTATGCTAGAATCTTGAAATTTGCCACAAAAAACAGTCTATAATTGTAGTTGTGCAATATGGAAAATTTTTACTTTTCCTCATTTGTACCGTAGGTATATAGGAGATTATTGTGTTTGCGAAAAAATCCGAAACCAGGATGAAAACGGAATAATGCGTTTCAGGCGTTTTTAAGGCCTCCTGAGTGGATTTCGCAAAGTTGTGTCTGTATGTGTGTGTCTGTTATTATCATAGCGCTCAGTGTATTTATGCTAGAGAGTTGAAACTTTGTATCAAATTCATACTAGCGGTGAGTTGTGCCATTCAGTAAATAATTTTTTAAGACGTCATTAACACGGAATAATAACTCAGAAAAGAATTCGGAAAACCATTAAACACGAAAAAAATGGTGCGATCTGATTGAAAATTTGTACGCATGTAGCCAGTAAAGACTAACATATGTGCTAAAGTTTCATCTCATTAGTTATCAGCATAGTTCAATTTTATCAAATGGATTGTATACGATTTTTAAAAAATTGTAAAAAATCGGAAAAAATCTAAATGAGTAGAAGTTGGGTGCAAGTGTACTCCTTTACGTAATAAATAAGGGTACTAAGTTTTTTCGTTGTATACAACAAGTCTATATATAATTTTTGGTGGATCATAAAAGTTAAGCAGCATCGAGTGTGTTCAGTAATTGGATAAATGACTACTGAGAATGAAACGAATGTATTTACTACCTGTTGCAGTATAAATTTAACGACTTGTATCTCCTGAGGACGAGCAAAGCAAGTCCGAAGCTGGGAGAATGAGCGAGCGAATCCGATGTTATGAGGAAAAGTCCGAGTACCTGTACCCGATGTTTTAATGTCATTACTTGCAAAAATTACTGAGCATCTATTTGAACATCATTTTGATTAATTTGAAATTTGATGAAACATATGTGCCCATGTATAAGACCACAAATATGATTAAGTTCATCTCATTAACATCATTAGTTCAATTTTATCAAACGACTTGGGTAGATTTTTTTAAAAAAATGTACAAAATTAGAAAATGATCTAATTGAGTGTAAATTCAGTACAATTAAAAAATTCACATAATAAATAAGTACACTTTTTTTCGTTTAAATAAGACAAATATGTGTGAAAGAATAGAGTCTCTCCACAAAAATATTTTATTGGCAAACCTATCATGAGGCCATCATCAGTGCCTTAGAGTATAGATGAAATTAATAAATCATGAGACAAATAAAGTTAATAAAACCACAAATAAATACTTCTTCTTCTTAGATTGTAAAGGCTCGGTGAGCTATGTAAGACATGATGATGGGCTCATGGTAGGTTGAAAGCGCTTTGCCAATAAAATATTTTTGTGGAAAGACTCCTTTCTTTTCTCCAAACGACTCTAACTGGTGCTCAGTTTAATAAAAAAAGACAAGTATATATACGGTTTTATTGAATCATATAAATTATGCAGCATTGAGCAAAGTCATCAACTGGATGGGTGACTACTAGGAATGAAACGAATGTATTTACTATCTGAGGAGAAGCGATACGAGTTCGATGTAGTATGGAGTATCTGATGAAGTATGGAGGATGAGCGTAACAAATTTGATGTGATAAAGAAAAGTTTCGAGGTACCCCGCACCCAATCTTTTTAATCTATTATTGTATCCTTGAAGATGCCTCCCACAGTGGAAGCGAAACGTCGGATTCTTCATCTACATTGACGCGTTCACCACCGGAAGACCTAAACCTTCTATTACTTTATGTTTTATATGACTAAGAAATTCTCAATTTTATATTGATCACAGGGTCATGTTGTTTTTCTTCCTGTGTAAAATTGAAAGTGTGAGTTTTAAAATGTAGCTGATATATGTTGTAAAATCCAATAATTCAACAGGGGAAAGAAAAGTTAAGGGTATGGTGTTTAAAAACGTGAGAACAGAAAAATATGTGGAAAGGTGGTTACAGAAAAAGGTGGGAATAAACTCAAGGAATCGAGCTGAAACAATCTACTCCACGTTATTTTTTTCTATTTTAGCCTTTCGTTTTGGTTTTACACCCAAGCTATCACAAAACCTAAGCTAATAAAAGTTTATGTATTTAGAATTTTGAAGAAATTTTTACTACCACAAGAAATTATAGCTTAAACACATGATGAAGTTAAGAAAATAGTTTTACCAAAAATCTGTAAGAAAATATCTAAGTATGTCTATAGGTCTAACCATATAAATATTACCAAAAATCTGTAAGAAAATATCAAAATATGAATATAGGTCTAACCTAATGAATTTTATCAAAAATCTGTAATAAAATATTTAAGTATGAATATAAGTCTAACCTAATGAATTTTATCAAAAATCTGTAAGAAAATATCTAAGTATGTATATAGGTCTAACCTAATAAATTTTACCAAAAATCTGTCAGAAAATATCTAAGTATGTCTATAAGCCTAACCTTATGAGCATTATGTTGGACCTATAGACATACCCTACAGAAAAATATGAATTTATGTTCATGAGTTCAGAATTTACAAAAGGTGTTATTTTAACAAAACCTTAACAGTCATAGTCCGCAGCTAAGAATTAAAATATGTAAAACCAAAATACAACGTGCTCGTATAGACTCATTTTCAAAGGACCATGTTCATACATTTCACAGGGTTAGAAATCATCAAAAATGACTCCCCACTGGTAATATGTTGTTTACCGGCCGTATTTTGAGGTTTTCCGGCATATTATTTTTTACTTTTTGGTCATTTTAAGTGGTCAAATCGGCTCCCATTAGCGATTTTTTCCATTTTCTAAATGAAATTTGAAAATTTTTCAATACAATACAGTTAAATTCTAATAAACAAACTTATTTGGTTCAAACTCTATGCAATTAAATCTGTACGCTTTTATTAGTGAAAGTTTCTTTTTTGAACTTAAAATCAGAGCAAAATTATTGTTTGACATCCAATTTTGGAAGGGCAATCACAAATTATAATATTTTTTTAGAACAATTCCATTTAACATTAATTTAAGTACTTGAAAATGTATGAAAATATAATTATACCACTTTTTGATTACAATCTATTTGAATTTCGTTTATTTATTTAGAATTTTAATTTTAATTAATAAATGTTTTTGTAGCGTTGCGGATTTTGTATTATTCTTAGAACCAGGTCAATAGGACAAATATTTATTTGAATAAATTGACATTAAATTAAAATTGGCCTCAATGTTTTCAATCTACTTAAATTCATCAACTAAATTGTTTCTATTGTGCATAAACTAATTGCAAGATAGCAAATTGAAATTACTTTTTTGACATGATTTGCCAAAAGGCTTTAAAGTGGGAATTTCATTTTTTTAGACAATCAAAGCTTAAAAGAAATCAAAGCTAATCAAGATTTTCCACTCATACATTTAAAAATTTGCTTATGTCGTGGCAGTATGCCACTTATATAAACCAGTAACATGACGAACTGATAAAGTACAACAAACACGTGGCCGAAAAGCGGCAACCGAGAGACGCGGAATTGTTGTTTCAAATCCCGTCTGGGGAGAAAGCTATTTTTAGTTTATGCTTTATTTTTTTATTTCTATATGTGTCTAACTGATTTTCGATCGAATGGATCGAAACATTTTTCCAATTTTTTGAAATAATTGCCGGTTATTGATGTCAAAAACATTTTTTACTGAATAGCAACTAAACTTAAAAAAATGATTTTTGTGCCAAGTTTCAACTCTCTATCATAAATGCTCTGAGGGCTACGTAAGGCGCACTCACATATACAGACAGACAACTTTGGGGAAACTACTAAGGAGGAAACTACTCGGTTTCAGATGTTCAGAGCAGACACAACCCATTTCCCGCCTACGGTATAAAATACATTTCCTATAAATTACATACGGTATAAATGAGCAAAAGTAAAAATTATGCTACAAAATTTTATTTTTTTTTTAACAAAATGTGAACCGAGGACCTGAGGCTTGAACCCGTAATCTCCTATATTAGAAGCGAATGCGTATCCACAACGCTATCAAAGCTTATGATTAAATGACTGATTATTTTCTAAAACAAATGAAACGTAAACAACTACCTTATTAATGTGTTCATTTCACTAAAATATTAAATAAAAATGAATTATTTCTACGTAAAATTAATCAATCTTATGCTACTTAATAATCTCAACAATTTTCGGCCAAATCTTTTGCTTACTTTGTTTACAATTGGTAATTATTCATAATTTTCAATGTAAGTCGCCTATATCGATTCCTGCAATGACGTCACGCCATTCATAAGAAAGTCAGGTTATAACCTCCGATTGCGTTTGGTTTGTTTACATCGAATATAATCACCTTATAAATTTCTATCATCTTGACATTGACTTACACCAATAGAAATATTTCAATAAAAGATAGAGGTAAAATATATTAAAATAATAATATAATAATACCAATGCTGCTGAATACACACCGTGAGAGTTCACACAAACGTACTGTTCGTTTATACAACCTATTACAAAGAAAAAGCCTCCTATTATAAGTTAATAAAATCTGGCTGAATTCAATAAGAATAATACAGCGGAAAAAATAATATAACAAACCCCGGCTCGAAGAACCAAAATTATGGTGCAGAAAATAGAAAAGGCTGGGAATTATAAAAATAATTATATATATATAAATAAAGTAAGCTTAATACAAATCACCGGTTTTTAAATTGACGGCAGAAATAATAAAATATATAACAAATGAATTGTATGTGTCTATGTAAAGTGTAAAATGTGACAATGCTGGTATAAATGTAAGGCCTGTGATTATTTAATTTACCGTAAAATTTGGTAAATTATTATTATACTTATCTGCAGTATAAACGAGAGGTGTAGCAAATGCCTATTAAAGCAGCCAGTTTAAGTTAAAAAATGGTAGTTTGTATACTTATACTATAGAGAATTATAATAATAATGCCTGTTTGCGGTTCATTAGGGATAAACCCTTAGGGAACCACCTTAGGTGGTTATGGCAATCGTTACGCTGAAGTAGGCGATAATTTATTTAAACAATAATCTTATTTAAACTGAAAGCGTAACATGAGATGCGAACCCCAGACCTCCGTGGTGTCAAAAGTCAGTGTTAAGACTAAAGCTCTAACGACCTCGGCCACGGAAGCGGCTTTTTATACTGAATAACTAAAAATAGCACTACTTGATATGTTTGTATTACAGTCGATTCCAAATAATTTCTTGATGCGTTCGAATAGAATTTTAAATCTTTTAAAGTAATATTCAGATCATAAAAAGCCCTTTTTGCGGCAAAAGTTTTTTGTTAAATTACCTAGCTTGAAACATTAATTACTCTCTAGAATTCAGGCCGATTACATGAGTTATAATTATTTATTATAGAAGATAGTAGGCTATTTGAATATACATTTTTATGAGACACGCAAATGCACCAAGATTCTAAAAATAATTAATATAAAAATGTTGAATGACTATTGAATCCATGTCATTATATATCGATATCGAATTAGTACTGCATAGCAAACCAATGTTGTTTTGAATGAATATCGAATCTGTGCCGTTAGACATTAAACCATATTTGCACAGCGAACAGGTGTTATTTTGAATGACCATCGAATCTGTGTTATTATATATCGATATCAAATTAGTTCTGCATAGAAAACCAATGTTGTTTTGAATGAATATTGAATCTGTGCCGTTAGACATTAAACCATATATGCACAGCGAACAGGTGTTATTTTGAATGACTATCGAATCTGTGTCATTATATATCGATATCAAATCCGTTCTGCATAGCAAACCAATGATGTTTTGAATGAATATTGAATCTGTGCCGTTAGACATTAAACAATATTTGCACAGCGAACAGGTGTTATTTCGATATCAAATCAGTTCTGCATAGAAAACCAGTGTTATTTTAATACTCATCATCATTTGTTTGCGAGTTGTTACCGTTGCATTTATATACTTGAGTGTTTGGCACTTGAATGGTGACTGCATTAGTAGTAGTAGTAGTAGCATGTGACTATTATATGACTGTTTTGGTATATATTAGAGAATGAAATAGATTAACTTAATAGTCACAGAAAGTGAATTTGAATTAATTAAGGCATGCTGCGAAGTGAGTTGCAAAACAAAATGTGGAGATAAACATATCTGAACTAAGTTTAAGTTAGAAGATCGTCAGTGGTAATTTTATTTTGAGGTTAAGAGTGTAGGAAAAGAGTTTAAAGAGGAAATCTAAAGAGAGTAAATATTCAGGAATATTTGTAAAACATCCCCCCAGATATTTTTTGAATAATTTATTTAAATGCATCGTTGAATTTCAATAAAGGGTTTTATTGAAGAAATATGTAATTGTAAAAGATATTTCCATTTCCGGTCCACTATTCCAATAAAACCTCAAGAGGGATACACTTTTATATTTGTAGTAACTATTATTTTTTTATTCTCAAACGGATTTATGTTTTGCTTCCTTTGAATTAATGTTGGTGCTGTGGAAAAATTTTAGCGTCAACTTATCAACATCTCAGCTTATGATATATAGGTTTCATGTTTTTTTTTTGTTGTTTTGTTTACTCATTCATTTAATTTTATCAATGACAGTAATATTCATGTTAGTTTATTGTTCACTGGTTCAAGTAATTTTCTCCTTTGCAACGATATACATTTAGATATATCGATGTGTCATTTATAACAATGAACTTCTGGTTTGTTCATTGTTAAGATGAATCTTAACACGTGTAGGTCAAATTTAATTTCATGTCTAAGAGTTAATATACTCCGTTAAGGAGAGGTAATAAGGGGAGATAACAACGAGGTCTTAACGAAGAGATAAACTGGAGCTTTGTGCAGCCCCAGTATTATTTGAGGGCAAGAGATTGACCTCTATTCTAACAAGTTTGAGTAATTAGTTTAAATTAGAATAGACAGAATTTAGTCAGTTGTTAACTTAGTTTATTAAGGTGGGCCAAGTTAATTTTTTAAGTAAGTAAGTCAATCAGTAACATTGGATTATAGGTTGAATGAATGGAGGGTAAAGGTAAAAAATAAAGGAATATTAACCTGCTTGATGTGATGAATGATGAATGGTGAATGAGGACTGTATGATTGCGGTTTAGTAAAGCGGTAGAGCATGTAAAGAAAAATGATTGATTGAATGGCGATTATAGCGTGTGTACATTTGATACGGAACTGACTCGGAAAAACTAATGCGTACCGCGGCAGGTTCTCCCACTCCAAACATGAAAGGTCGAAGTAAAAGGAAACATAAGGAAGGGATAACCATCTTGGATCCAAATTTAAAAATTAAAAGAGATAAAATTGTCCAATGAATATTCAATAATTCAATTAAACCTCACTTTAATTTTAATTTTGCTGATTGTCAAGGTTATAGAAGCAATCATCATAGGAAAAGTTTATTATGGATACTTTTCTTATGATTGTGCTCTGGAAAACGTAGGGGTTAATAACATCAAATAACACAGTACTGGTTCTTTTTTGCGATTTCAAGCCCTGAGATATAATATATAGATACGATAGTTAAAGAAAAAAAAGGTCCGCAAGGATATGGACAAGGTTAGTCCATCTGAGGTTATACTTATCATCTCGACTTGACGTTAAATCAGCGTAGCAATCTTACTAAATAATACTACCTAGCTCTTTTTAAATCTAAAGTAAGGATATGGACAAGGTTAGTTTATCCAAGGTTGTACTTTTCACCTCAACATGACATAAACTCAGATAGCAAACTAGAATCAACAAGACAAGCCCCTTTTTACCATTTCATGTACATAGATATAATACATTAAAGCGAAAGAAAAAATCAGTATAGAGATGAACAAGGTTAAGACTAATCTGGTCCATCTTATCAATGTTCTACCTCGGATAGACATCCGAGGTAGTCATCATCACCTCATATCATTCAGATTGACGTAAACTCTAAGCAGCAATCAACAACACCAGCAGCTTCTTATTACCGTTTCATGCCCATAGATAATATAATACGATAATAAGAGATGAAGAAGAAGACAACTGCAGGTACACCTATATACAAGGGGATTGGAACGCTAAGTTAGGCAAGTCAGAGGGAGAAGAAGCGATCGGAGAATATGGTCTAGGAGATAGGAATAACAGAGGAGAGGAGATGGTTATTTTTCTGGAAGCAAATAAACTATTTGCAATGAATACCTTTTTCGATAAACCACAAAATAAGAAGTGGACTTGGGCTAGCCCTGACGGGATTACTATGAATGAAATTGATTATATGGTCACCAATAAGAAGGATACTGTATTAGATGTTGATACAGAGGATCGAATTAACATAGGAAGCGATCATCGCCCCATTAAAGCTATACTAATTTTGCAAAAGAATAAGATTAAAATAAATAAGAAAAATAAATATAATACAATTAGTGTAGAGGAAATGAAGCTACGCTGATACGCGAATATATTAGAGAAGAAAATCAATAATATGAATGTAGTCGAATATAATAATGTGACGGATAAAGAAAACATGATTGTGAAAGCAATAAAGGAAAGTAGTGGAGAAATAAATATGGATTGCGATAAAAAAAGAAAAAGAAAGTTGCCAAATGATATAAGGAATTTAATGACGAAGAGAAGAATGTTAAAAAAGAAAAATAAGGGGACGAAAGAGTTTTCAAATTTATCAAAAGAAATTAGAAAAAAATAAAAGAATATACATATAAAAAAGACTTAGATGAATTGCAAAATGTTATCTCTAAAGGAGCAAGTGTCAAAAAGTGCATCAGATCTCAAAAAGTAGGAAAAAGTGTGATGATAGCGTTGAAGGATGAAGAGGGAATGGTCAAGAGAGAAGAAGAAGAGATGCTTGATATAATCTATAAATTCTATCAAAAACTTTATAGCTTTGGCGAGGAAAATAACGAAATACTTAAAAATTAGTCAAAAGATAGTAAAATCCTGTATTCTAAAAGTGCGTTGAAGGTAGGTGAAATAGGTTTAGATGAAGTGGAACTTGCTATTAAGAAATTAAAGTCGGGAAAGGCAGGAGGCAAAGATGAGGTAATTAATGAAGAAATAAAAGCAGGAGGAATTAGATTAAAGCAAGAATTATGTAGTTTATTTAACCAGATTTTAAAACAAAAAATAATGCCTCAAAATTGGCTCGTATCGAAACTGACGCTTCTATTCAAGAAAGGCGATATTCAAGAAATTAAAAACTACAGGCCTATAAACTTACTCTCAACTATTTATAAGCTGATTATGAGTATTATCACGCGTAGAATCAGTAATCAATTAGATGAAAATTCTCCTGACGACCAGGTTGGTTTCAAGAAACATTTTTCTACGTGTGATGCAATATTGTAGTTCAACAGCTTCTACAAGGGCCAACGAGTATAGCTTTCCGGTGTACTTGATTTTGTAGATTTCGAAAAGGCTTTTGACAGCCTGTATAAAGACGTAATAATGCAAAGTTTAAAGGAAAATAATGTAGAACAAGATTACGTAGATATATTTGAACATGTATACCAGAACGCTGAGCTAGAGGTAAATGTAGGAAGTAAATCAAAAACGATTATGCTTAAGCGAGGACTTAGACAAGGCGATGTGCCATCTGCCAAAATCTTCACCGCTTCTCTAGAAAAAGCATTTAAGAAGCTTGATTGGGATAATAAATTTGGCATTAAAATCCATGGAAAAAAAATTAAATAAGCTTAAGTTTGTAGACGATTTAGTGTTGATCGGGAAAACTGTCAGGGAAATAAAAGAAATGTTAACAGAGCTTATTGAAAATGCAAAAGAGATAGGGTTAAAAGTGAATATAAGTAAAACGAAAGTAATGGTTTTGAACGGTAGCGAAGAAAATATAGAACTTAAAATTGAGGGAGAAAGTATAGAGCAGTAGAAGATTTTGTTTACTAGGTCAGTTGGTCTCAAAGATGATGAATAATAGAAAAGAAATAATAGAAGAATCGGCTTAGCATGGTGGCTTTAATTCTTACAGAAAGATTTTCAGATCTGAGATAGAAATAAGAGATAAGGTCAAGTATGGAAAGTGTGATTAAGCCAATCTTATATATGGATGTGAAACATGGGTGCTGACTGACGAAATATTAATAAATTAAGAGTCACGGTCAGACGGATGGAGCGGAGCATGCTTAAAATCAGAAGAACGGAAAGAAGAACAAATAAGTGGATAAGACAACAAACAGGCTTAGATGACATCGGTAAAATAGTAACGGAGAAAAGTGGAGATGGGCCGGACACATATTAGAGTAAAAGATGAACGATGTAGCAAACAATTGATGGATTGGTACCCTAGAAACTGTAAAAGAAAACAAGGTAGACCGAAGACAAAGTGGGACAAAGAGATGATGGCATGTTGGAGGAGAGTTGCTCTAGAGAGAGATATGTGGAGGATAATGAGTGATGTATATGTACAGGCGTGGCTCAAACAGGAAAATTAAATAACGTTTGAAAAAATATAATTTAGTTAATATATATATATATGCATATTAATAAAATATATGTTTTTTTCTAGTCTTAATAAGAAAAATAAATGGATCAGCACTATCGAGAATTAAAATTATTTATATTTTTAAAATTATCATGTTTAATTAGGAATATAAAATACTTTTAAGTCATTAAATCAATTAAAATAATAAATATATAAAAAATTTAAAATTATAAGTATAGATTTCATCTTACTAATTAATAGATAGAATTTAGTACTCTAAAATTAATTTTAAGAAATATATTTATTACATGTGTTTCTGTTTGGCTTAATTATTAAATCGTTATTGTTATGTTTTATTAAATGTTATTAATTATAGATGTAAAACATGTAGAAAAGTGAACATATATTTATAAAATTTAGTCTTTAATTTATAGATTCAACTAATCTAAAACTAATTTAAGAAACATATTTATTTATTGCATTAAATTTAGAATTATTATTATTGCTACCTATTTAAATATGTATTGTTAATTATATTCATTTATGGTGTTGTATAAGTGTAATACGATGTTGTTTATTAGTAAGTTAAATTAATATATATACTCTAAGGTGAAGTATTTTTGCAAATATGTATGCATTAGTCGGTAATGACTAAAACTACCTTATAAAGTTTTTAATATTATAAAATGCTGCATTGCAATTTTAGTATAAAATTATTTTTGTGTTAAATAAATTGTATATATGTATTTATAAAATAAAATAAAACTAACAATCTTTTGTAACATCTTAAGATAATCTTTACCACAGCTTTCGGCTGATTAGGTCTTGTTAAATTAAGAAATAATAAATGGTTTATTTATTTATTTATTTATTTAATAAGAGATGACAGTTAAGGGAATTCTTAGGTAATTAGGGAGATAGCCAAGCTTAGTTTAACTTGTAGACTATCCCTGGGATTGTACTCATCACCTCTACTTACTTGACATGACATAAACTCAGCTTAGCTATCTCGGCCTTTATAAGTTTTATGCTCTATAAGTTTGTTTTCATAAAATAAATAAAAATGTAGAAAATAAATTGTACTTATAATTGAAGTTATAGAATATAGTAAAAAAATCACATGCAGTGGGAAATGTATTGAAAGCGTTAAAAGTATTTTCTAACTTGGTTTTCCGTAGGTTTGTTTTTGACAGAATCATTTTCTATTGCATGTAACCACTTGAGACGTAAAAATGAGGTTAGCTGTAAAATGCAATAAAAACCCTTTTCAATGCATTTAGAATTGAAAAGGTTATAGAATGTGCAAGTAAGTCTGGGGTATTGTAAAGAGTAGAAATATGCCATGTATGCTGTTAACACAGTACTTACATGCTTTATTTTTTTTTTAAATCTTTGATACTGAAATTAGAAAAAATATGAAATAAAATTACAAAGAAATTATGGCGGAACTCAAAGCCTTAAAAAGCAAAGGATACCAAAAAATATTGAAATCATGATCGATCCTAAAAATGCTGAAGTTTATTCTTTTTTTCGAATTTAGCGAATATCCGAAATAAGTGAAGGACTAATAGTAAAGGAAAATAAACTCACGAGTATGTAGTCATGTCTTAATGATAATTATGTTTCATTAATGTAAAGATAAGTGCTTTTGAATGGTTCATGTATTCATATATTTAGTTTCATTAATTTACATTTTTAAGCATTGTTTTTTATCAGTTTCTAGATATTTTTTCTCATAGTATTTCAACCATCACCATGTTTTTTGGCAATTTGCCAAAAACTAATTATGAAACAAAATATGTCGCATTATATATATTATATATATAATTATATATATTATATATATGATATATATAATATTATGTGTGTGTGTGTGTGTATTTGTGTGATGTGTGATATTTATGCACGAGATTTTGATCCCATTTAATAAACTAATTTTAATAAAACTGAATTGCTATGTAATAATATTATATTTTATTAGTGTCTTTACTTTTTTTTTAACCAGCTTTTATAATATTTTTTTCATTTATTCTTGTATTAGAATTAGGAGGAAAAAGAAAAGAGTGATATTTTCTTAAGACTCTTATAAGCTTTTTTTTCCGACTCGGAAAGTTTAAAAAAATGAAGTGGAGATGCACTTATCTAAAATAAACTCAAGTTGGAAGGTCGTCTGTGGTAACTTTATTTTGACTCCCTCTATCTTATTTAAGGTGAAAACTTTTCCTACACCACCACCCCCTAACCTATAAGCATTTATTGGAAGATTTAAAAAAAAAACCTTTTTCTTCCATGTCATGTATTTATCAGAGCTTCAATAATTATCGTGATGACTGGAATAAATCATTAACACAGACATAAACACTAATACTCGTTACCAAGCGAAAGACACAAAAGAGAATTAGATATAACATTGAAGTTGTATTAGTGTTTTAGGCAGGGGAGATGAGACTGAATACACCTTATTGCATCTGGGTTAGTGTCGCGATCATTTTCACCGCGAATTATTTCTTTTTTTTCACATCTCTTAATTAACTCTGTTACGTTTCACATTATAATTTTATTTCAATTTTTTTTATAACATTTCCTTTATTAAAAAAAATACATAATCATAATGACAAACTTCTAAAATAATTATTATACATTCCGACAAAATTTAGAGAGACAATATTTAAACTATATATTATAAATATATAAATATATATATATTATATATATATATATATTAAATGTATATATATATATATATATATAAATATATAATATATATATATATAATATATATATATATATATATATATATATATATATACATAATATTATATATAACCATATATATATATATATAATATATATATATATATATATATAAATATAATAACAATAAATATATATATACATACATATTATATAAACAGGCCTCAGAAGCTGTTTTATTTAACATTCAGATGCATATTACAGAAAGAGGCGTTTAAAACAAAAGCATATACTTAAATTTACTTTACTGCAAAACATATATTTTACTGCCATAATATTTTTGATATTGATTTTTACTTTTCCTCATTTATCTCGATATAAAGTATTGGGTTTGCACAAATAATCCGAAACCGGGGTTTCACCTGAATAACCTGTTTCAGGTGTTTTAGGGTCCTTCCTAGATTTTATTAATACTTGTTTTCTTATGAACATAAAGTTCTATAAATACATTTCATGCAATTAATTTATTAATTTAATAAATTTTATCATATGTGCGCAGTATCTTTCCAATGCAATTTAAATAAGTTTTTTAAATTGTTTGTTGGCAGCATTCAATTCCAAAATCTGTCTTCTACTTCGTCGATAATTTTGCCACTACTGTTCATTAATGTCGGTTTAAATCGATTAAATTAATAAATTAATTGAAATCTTGCTTACCATTAAAAGCGTTATGTGTTATGTGTAGGATTAAAGACGACGAAGGCCGCGCGATGCGTTTCGGCTAGTTAGAAGTATAACTATACTTAAGTATGAAAAAAAATTATCAAACTGTGGAAAAGCGGGAAATTAAACCACGCATATTAGGTTAAATGGTAAGCCCACCGCCGCAGCGCTAGCGTCGACCGAAATCCAAATTTTTCCACCATTGAGTGGACAGTCTTACTGTTTAAGTATCTATAGTCTCTGGTCTTAACTTTAGAGGAAAACTTACCTCTCGTTGATTTGCTTACTGAGTAGGTTATAAACTAATAGTAAAAGTAAGATCTACTTTTTTTATTTTTTCTCATTTATACCATTGGTTTATAGAAAAAGTATTGTTTGCGGAAAAGAAATCCGAAACCGGGATGTCACCGGAGCTATCCGTTTCAGGAGTTTGAAGACCTCCTAAGTGGTTTCACAAAGTTGCCTATCTTTGCATGTGTGTGTGTCTGTTATCATCGTATAGCTAAGTTCACAATTCAATACTGAAAGAAGTCTTATCCATCCCAAAGAGTGTTAAGCTATAATTCAAGTTTTCACTACTCGAGAGCAGATGTAACAGTACCACTAAGAGATTGTTCTATCGAGTATTCACCAAAGCTTTTACTATATCCCAGCTAATTATGACTAGGTTCCAAATCTAATTACAGGACATTATTCTATTTTTTGGTAATTTAATAAAATGAAGAGTAATCAGTTTTCAGAAGATTTTAAATTTAAAGTATTTAAAAAATTCCAGATTTTAAAAAATGAAAAAAAAAATTAAATAATGAATAAATTTATTTATCTCGAAACAAAATTTTTTGTTAACCCCTTTGGTAACCCTACCAGCGCGGAGGTCCATATATTGTATTAATCTTACAACGAATTTTCATAAATAACCTCGCATGAGATAAATTTCCTGTTAGCAAGATTCAATATTTAGTGATAGCGACCTAGATAATAAAGAAAATCAATATTTTTAAAAATACAGGAACATAATCATATTATGGAGGGTAGACCGTAAACACTGTTCCAAGACTAAAAGGATTTTCTGTATAGTCATACTAACAAAATTCTATAAAAGCAAAATTCTGGTTATTAAATTTCAAAGAAACGAAAATTCAAAACAAGCAACGCAGTACCTATATTTTATACATTTTTTTTTTTACCTAAGCCTACTATGTTTGAAAAAAATTAAATATTAAATCCTAAGGAAATATTCAGAGGGAAGTTAACCAAAACACATATTACAAAAACTATTTTTCAAAACGAAGAAAAAGGGACTACTGTAACATAAAAAATTTATTTTAGATGGAAAAAAATCAAAAGACGAGGAACTTCTTTCAACTAGTTAAGTCTCGTGACCCCCACGGTACGCCTCGGGGCAATTTTTACCCCTACTTCCCAAGCAAAAAAAATCTTTATTCGCCTTAAGAATTATTTTCAGATGTTTAAAATGTTAATTAAAAAAAATGTCAACATCAAATCAGTATTTTTACTTTTTCTCATATACCGAAGGTATATAGGAAAAGTAATGCGTAAGCACAAAAATCCAGAACCAGGATTTCGTAGCAGTTTTTAGCATTTTTTTGTCTGTATATGAGTGTATGTTTGTGTGCGTGGGTTTGTGCATGTTATTATTGTAGCATCTAGTGTGTTAATGCAAGAGAGTTGGGTTCTCTTTTAGTAGAACAAATTCAGGAAATATTTTGATCTAACAATTGGGGGTAGAGTTAAAATATAAATTAAATTATATTTTAACTATTGCTAAAAACTAACTAAATAGCTAGTATTAAGTAATACTAGCTTTATGCGAGCGCTTTTGAGCGACTTTTGATCTGGTGTGCAGGGTCTTATTATTCTTATTACTTATTCAAGCTTTTGAGGAGAATAGGTCCTATTAATACAAAAAAACTAATTTTGCCGAGCTTTCGATATAATTTAATCTTTTTCAATACTTAACATAAAGGTCTCTATAAAATTTTTTGTCTTATTCTTATTACCTAAATACTGATTTTATACTTGATTTGATACTTGATTTTTCAAATACTGATTTGATGTTGACATTTTTTTTTAATTAACATTTTAAACATCTGAAAATAATTCTTAAGGCGTGTAAAGGTTTTTTTTTGCTTGAAGTAGGGTAATAGAAGGGTACAATGATATTGTTATATGGTATACATACAATAATATGCATAAAAAACCTATGTATTCATATTTATTTAGGGGTATAATGAATACTCCACCCCTCTTTGCTCTAATCTTCTAGTATTTTTCTATTGGAAATTCGCTGAAAACATTTAGAGACTTAGCAAAGGATAAAATTCATTAAATAAACCCTAAATTTCGTTTTATTGTAAACATAAATAGATGATAAAGAAAGAATGAAATGTTAATTATCGAGATATTTTAACATAAATGACATGGTATTGGACAGACGCAGTGATGTGGAACCAATTGTATTCACAAGGGATATTGTACTCCAGTCTCCCTGAATATATTTAATAGAGGATAAACACATAGATAAAACCAATTTCTATTTTATATTTATATAAAGAGAGGGTTATTCGTAAAAATAATAATAAAAATACAATGTAGTGGATTTTAATATTACATCAGGTTACATGAGGGGTTAAAATGGATTTAGTTTTAAATAGTGAATAAAAAATTAAAAATTTGTCCGCATAACAGACGAATTTTCTTGGGATGCCTGATTTCATGCGCAACAATACATTTGTGGCTTGATAAATTTGTTTATGAAATATAGTCGAAAACGCGGTCTAAAAAATTAGCACGAATGTAGCCATGTATAAGACTACAAGAAATTTCATAAGAAAATATAAACTCTGAAACGTTGATCCGCTTTTCACATGTATATATATATATATATATATAATATATATAATATAGATAATATATTATATGCGTGTATGTGTGCGTCAAAGTTTTTGCGTTTAGAGCATATATACATATATATGCTTTAAACGCAATACATACACCAATACACTCAAACAAATACATACATACACACACACACACACACACACACACACACACACACACACACACACATATATATATATAATATAATATATATATAATATTATATATATAGATATATATAATCGTAAAAAATAATAAATTTTTATTTTAGTACACTCTGTAAATAAACATCAAAGATTAAAGAAGCTCATTACTGCAGGTCACTTTAATTTACCTTTTTAATTTTTCATTAAAAAGTTTCTCTTAGTTGTTTATTTTATTATTCCAACTCTAGAGAATTAAGATTAATTAACTGCCCAAAACACTTTTGAATATATTTCTTGGAAGCTTTATTTATTTCTACTTTCCTTCACCAAAACTAAAAGCCATAGGGTAGTATTGCGTTTATACAAAAATCCCAGATTACGTTATACCGAGTTGTAATAAGTTTTATGCCACCATTAATGCTCTATTTAGCAAATACCTTTTTATCTAGACAACCAAATTTATGGTAGAACGTTTTAATTTTTAGCACAAACTTAAGCTTTAAATGAGGAAAAAGGGTAATTTTAACATTACAAATACCTTTTATTCATTATTACCACAATTCCTAATATATTATGCTACTAGGCTACGAAGAAAGTATTTCAACTGCGGTGGCAATTATCTTTCCTTTCGAGCTGGACACTAAATATAGCTAAGGTTAAGAGACAAAACTTCTAAACTGTTTCTCATCATGAAGCATATGCTATTTGTTAGAGGTAGCGGACAATGAAAAAAATTATTACTTTTCCTCATTTATATCGTAGGTATATATATATAGGAAAAGTGTCGTTGCAAAAAAAATCCGAAACCGGGACGTCACCGAAATTATAAGTTTTAGGCATTTTAAGGCCTAAAACTCATAAAACGCGAAAATAAGATGCGATCCAATTGAAATTTAGCTCGTATGTAAATTAAGATACATTTGTAAAATCTGATTGATTGAGATAAGATAATTAAGATAAATATGACTAGATTAAGTAAGATTATAAGTTCATAATAATAGCAGTTCTCGAAAACTCTACTTTCACAGGCGTTGTACTAGATTATCAAGAAGTGTATTTATGAAAAGGATTGGATGATCCATCGAGGATCCGTGAAAGCGTTTCAGATACCTTTTCCAAAAATTTACTAAATATCAATAAAAAAATCAGTTGAGTTGAAATTTGGTACATGTGTATTGTGTATCCTTTTACGTGATAAATAAGTATACTAAGTTTTGTTTCAAGAAAAGTATATCCACTGTTTTTTTGGATTATAAAAGTTAAGCAGCATCCAGCGAGTATATGAGTAATTATGTATTAGTAGTCTACCAGTGTCAGAAAAATCAAAAGTAGTTTTCAAAAAATATTTTGAAGACAGAAAAGAAGAGATTAGAGAGTTTTTTCCATTTTTTGTGGAACGGCAAAAAATAAAACAAACTTCAAAATTGTTTTTCTCAATTTTAAAGTTTGGTGTAACCTAATTCGTGCGCGGGTGCAAATCTTATACACACATACATCTTAAAAAATTTTGTTTTAAGTTTAGGGGAAACTTAACATCGAAAGTCTATTGCAGACGTATCTTCAAAATGTACGAAAGAAAACGACACTGCAAAAATAATAAGAAATACTGTATAATTTTTAATTTATAAATAAAATAAATTTAAATTACTATTTAAATTATTCCTTTTATAAATTTAATTTTCTAATTTCAAGTTTTTCATCGTTGATACTTCTTGTCATCTTATTTTATGGAGTTTTTTCTCAATAAAGAATTAAAGTAAAGAAAACCATTCCATTAACCTAATTAAAATTTATATTCCCGATTTAATACTGGTAATAATTGCCAGAATAATTTTATAAACTAATCTGAAAACTAATTACTTAAAACAAACTTTAATTTATTACTTTAGGTAATATTATTTTAAGTGTTGTTGTAGCAATTTTTATCAGATTAATTTAAAGAAATATATTTTTAAAATTGTCTTTCTTAACTCATCTCATTGGTGTAATTAAAAACAGAAACTCCGACGTGGGTATTAGTATTTTTTTTTTTCGCTTTAACCCGTAGGGTCATTTAGCATTTTCCCTCACTCAAATCTCACTCAACATTAACCCCTGAGTTTGTACACATCCAATCATCAAGGAAGCACGCTCCCCGTACATGGTAGCCCATATGACCAGTTCATTGTGCCTAGTTCATCTAGACCAGCTAGACTCTGGCTAGGCTCACCGCTCTGGCTAGCACCGACTACTAGTTCGCTGTGTGCTCGTTTCATCTAGTCTTACTAGCTCCCCTGATCACATTAGTCTCACTTGACCTCGTCCTTCCAGTCTCACCAATCTCATCAGTTCCACTAGCATCACCAGACTCTCTAGCCAGGCTCACCGCTCTGGCCAGTCCAGTGCCACCCGACAAAGAACTCTAGCACCCAGATGTCAGAGTGTACAAACTCATTCTACAGCCCTGACCTGAAAGTCACAGCTCCGCAGTGCTATTAGGAGACGTCTGTCTTCAAGAACCGAGCACTTTGTTCCTAGTCACTTACGTTACTCGTGTCACCGCCATCACTTTCACTGACTAAGTTTTCGGGCATACAAAGGCTCAGTATATCTTTCCGACCTTCATCTCCCCCAGCCCGCAGAACATTAACTTTTCGTGAGCTGGAGACAGCGGAAACGTGGACCCAGACTTGTCTCAGATGAAACTAGATCCATCCCCGCATTTGCGTATTAGTAGCCAAGGAAACCACGTAAAACCTTGGCTGGGTTGGCCGGCCTTGAATTCAAGACCTCCCGAGTGTACGGTACAAGGGATAACCTCATATTGAGGTCCTCCCTCGGCTGGATTTTAACCCTCGACCTCCAGGTCGAAAGGCGAGCGCTCTACCACTGAGCTACCGGACTCGGTGGTATTAGTATTGTTGTCCATAAGGGCACATGTTACCCTAAAATCATGAAATCCATTATTTAAAAGTCTCAAGTAGCATAGATGGGCATAGAATCCGATATGGTGAAAAAAAGTTCAAAGGTACCCCGTACTCGAATTTTACTTTTCCTCATTTATACCGTTGGTATATAGGTAAAGTATTGTGTTTGCAAAAAAAAATCTGAAACCGTGATGAAACCGGAATTATCCGTTTCAGTTGTTTTTAAGGCCTCCTGAGTGGTTTTTGCAAAGTTGTCTGTCTGTATTTGTGTGTATATCTGCTATCATCGTAGCGTCCAGTTTATTTATGCTAGAGAATTGAAATTTTGTACAAAAATCAGTCTATTGCTTTAGTTGTGCTATTCGGAAATATTTTTTTATGACGTCATTAACCCGCAATAATGACTCAACGAAAATTTCGAATAATCATAAAACGCGGAAAAATAATGCGATCAGATTGAGATTTGGCACGCAAGTGACTATGTATAAGACTAACATACGTACTAAGTTTCATTTCATTATCAGCATTAGTTTAATTTTTATCAAATGAGTTGTGTAGGTTTTTTAAACAATTGTAAGAAATTGGAAAATAGTCCAATTGAGTTGAAATTTGGTACAAGTGTTTATTGTTATCTAATGAATAAGTACACTATGTTTCGTTTCAATACGACATGTATATCCATGATTTTTGCTGGATCATATAAATTAAGGACCCCTGGCATACTCATGCCGACAAACCTACAAAACGAAGAATCATTTGACAAACGTAAATACATCTCTGTAACGTGGAAATTATTAATTTTTAATATATTTTATCAAATAAATACAAGAAATAACTAAGAAAAACAAAAATTCAACTATATTGTCACTTAAGTATAACACACGGCTAAAATCAGTTGACAGCGCGGGAAAATAGAATCAAGCAACCGAAAAAATAGGTCCGATATGAAATTTTAGGCGTGGTTTAACTCCCAGGACTAACCTCATTGGCTCCCTAGCATTATTTTCCTACGCTGTTAACTGATTTTAGCCGTGTTTTTTTCTGATTAAATTCAGAAACCACCTTTATAATATTAAAAGGAGTAAAATGTCTAATTTTTACGTAAGGTACACTTATTCACCAAAATAGCGGTGTAACTATGACAATAGTGAATTTTCAAATTTTATATTTGTAGAAAATTGAGTATTTCATTGGAATTAATTCATCTTTCTAGTACAAATATTATCTCTAATGTAAGATAAACTTTAATGTAATATGGATTAATTAAGTTAATTACAACATAGAGATATTCATCATGCACTTGATGCATGAAGACTAACATGAACTAACATAGACAAACGTGAACTTTATGCTAATCACATTTTACATTTCTTCTCTTAAATAAAATTAAAAAGTTTAGTCTTAAATCAGAAAAAACTAAGTTTTCCATGATAGGATTAAATACTTTACATTCACGTTTTCATGCGAATGATTTATTACATTAATTTAGAAACGCAGTACTGTTTCCCCCCCCCCCCCAAATCAAAAAGAAAAGTTTAAATACCGTGCTCAGTCAATAAAAAAAATCAAAAACTCACAAAAGCTGTCAGTGTATATTACGCTGTACGCAACAAATTCAGGTTTTTGAAGGTCAGTAGTATGGAAACGGCTAAAGGTACATATATTATATCATTAAAGTGTTTAAAGATGTAATAATATTTTAAATAACTTTATTTTTAAAGGTTTAACTATGACGGTCCAGGCATATTCAACAGGTGGTCATATCCAAGAGTAAAGGTGGTCATATTCACCTGTTGGTCTTATCAACAACAATGTGGTCATATCCAACAGCAAAGGCGGTCACATTCACCTGGTGGTCTTATCAACAGCAAGGCGGTCATATCCAACAGCAAAGGTGTTCACATTCACCTGGTGGTCTTATCAACAGCAAGGGTGCAGCCTATCTAACAGCAAAGGTGGTCACATTCACCTGGTCTTATCAACAGCAAGGTGGTCCTATCTAACAGCAAAGCGACACATTAACCTGGGTCTTATCAACAGCAAGGTGTCCTACTAACAGCAAAGGTGCACATCACCTGGTGTCTTATCAAAAGCAAGGTGTCATATCCAACAGCAAAGGCGGTCACATTCACCTGGTGTCTTATCAAAAGCAAGGTGTCATATCCAACAGCAAAGGTGGTCACATTCACCTGGTGGTCTTATCAACAGCAAGGTGGTCCTATCTAACAGCAAAGGCGGTCACATTCACCTGGTGGTCTTATCAACAGCAAGGTGGTCCTATCTACAGCAAAGGTGGTCACATTCACCTGGTGTCTTATCAACAGCAAAGGTGGTCATATCCAACAGCAAAGGTGGTCACATTCACCTGGTGGTCTTATCAACAGTTCATATCCAACAGCAAGGCGGTCACATTCACCTGGTGGTCTTATCAACAGCAAGGTGGTCATATCTAACAGCAAAGGTGGTCACATTCACCTGTGGTCATCAACAGCAAGGTGGTCAATCCAACAGCAAAGTGTCACATTCATCAACACAAGGTGGTCATATCCAACAGCAAAGGTGGTCACATTCACCTGTGGTCTTCATCATCAGGTGGTCAAGCAAGGTGTCATACCAACGCAAAGGTGGTCACATTCACCTGGTGTCTTATCAAAAGCAAGGGGTCATATCCAACAGCAAAGGTGGTCACATTCACCTGGTGTCTTATCAACAGCAAGGTGTTCATATCCAACAGCAAAGGTGGTCACATTCACCTGGTGGTCTTATCAAAAGCAAGGTGGTCATATCCAACAGCAAAGGTCACATTCACCTGGTGGTCTTATCAAAAGCAAGGTGGTCATATCCAACAGCAAAGGTGTCACATTCACCTGGTGGTCTTATCAAAGCAAGGTGTCATATCCAACAGCAAAGGTGGTCACATTCACCTGGTGGTCTTATCCAAAAGCAAGGTGGTCATATCCAACAGCAAAAGGTGGTCACATTCACCTGGTGGTCTTATCAAAAGCAAGGTGGTCATATCCAACAGCAAAGGTGGTCACATTCACCTGGTGGTCTATCAAAGCAAGGTGGTCATATCCATATGGTCACATTCACCTGGTGGTCTTATCAATCATATCCAACATATAACAGCAAAGGTGTCACATTCACCTGGTGTCTTATCAAAAGCAAGGTGGTCATATCCAACAGCAAAGGGTCACATTCACCTGGTGGCTTAAATCAAAAAGGTGGTCATATCCAACAGCAAAGGCGGTCACATTCACTGGTGTCTTATCAACAGCCAAGGTGTTCATATCCAACAGCAGACGATAGCTGACTTCAATCTCGTAAATAATTATACTCCAGTTAGGACGATGAGACCTCATAAAAAATTTTTGAACAAAGTTTCAACTCCACAAAAACACAGTGGGAGCTAAGATGATTACAGACACAGACACACAGGTAGGTAAAACCCTTTTAGGAAGTTTAAACTATAAAAACTATAACTAACGACTTTAATTAAATATAACTGCAATACAAGGAAAAGTAACAAAAATGTGTATTTAAATAATTTTGTTATATACAGGATAAATAAGGATAAGTAGAGATACTATTGTAACGTTTTGTGTAAAGGGGATAGGTCAGCCACGGCACCTTCTCTGCCATCAAAATTACAAATAAGTATGCGACTGCGCGACACACTCACACAAACAAAAAGTTTTTGTTACACAAATCACGTCCTACTCAAAACAAAGATTAAAAATAAAAAAATCTCAAGTGGGTGATTTCAAGCAGAAAGGAATCGTTTTCACGGAGTATTTTAAAACGTCAAATGGATACAAGTTCTGTCCGAACGAGTAAACTTGAAAAGAATTTCCTAATCGGTATTTTATTTCTATGCTACAATCCCATAGAGAGGCATTTTACGTTGAACTGATTTTACCAAAAAAACGAATTTTACAACACTTAAAAATTTACGTGATAAATTTCCATTAGATAAAAATAGAACTAATGCTAACAATGAGATGAAACTTGGCACACATGTTCGTCTTATACATAGCTACATGCGTGCCAAATTTCAATCTGATCGTATTATTTTTCCGCATTTTCTGATTTTCCGCATTTTCGCTGAGTCATTATTGCGAGTTAATGACGTCATAAAAAATTATTTTCTAAATTGCACAACTACAGCGGTAGACTGATTTTTGTACGAAGTTCTAACTCTCTAGCATAAATACACTAACTGTTATCATCGTAGGATGATAACAGACACACACACACACATACAGAAAATTTTGTAAAAACCACTCAGGAGGCCTTAAAAACGCTAAAACAGATAATTCCGTTGTCATCCCGGTTTCGGATGACAACGGAGAATACCTTTCCAATCATTTATCAAGTAATAATATAAACACTATTTCGTTATATTTTATCTTTTTGCGTATCTATCTTCTTTTTGGTTTTTTTGTAAAACAAAGGTTTTAAGTCAAGTATATCTACTACATTGTCAAACATAATCATTTTAGACCGAAACAAATAACATAAAGAAACAAAAGAAACTATTTGTTTTGTTGGTTTTCTTTTGAATTAATAAACTTAAATACATTTAAAAGGTGTGATTTTTCTTTAATTCGCTATAATAATTTTAACAGCTGATCTAATGACTACGTTTTTACCTAAAGTAGGATAAAGATAAGGTAAGAACAGTAGTGATTCCATTTTTATTTCTACCGTGTTTAAGTAAAAATAATACGTTTTTCAAGTTTATCGTTGCAACTTTATCACAACACACATAAACAGTAGCAAATATCATAAAAATTCATTAATGTGTTATTGAAGTTATTAATAAAAGCCCCGGTTTATAGTAAAGCAGTAGAAATAAAGGTTCCCAAACTAGATTCGAACAAATAATCTTTAGATTTCCAACCAAGTGTTAAATCGTTTGCGCTAAACAGTAGGGCGGAAAATAAATCACATTTCGCCCTGATTTTTGTTCCCTCCCTTATTTTCTCTAACAGGCTGTAATACGGTTTTTTCCTTCATTAAAATAAGGGCGGAAAGTTATTTTTTCTCCCGTCCAGAGGAAAATAAATAAAAAAACTGAATCGTCAATTATTACCAATATAACTTAATTTTATAGTTCGACTACTTCTTGATTTAGACTTATGTGAAAGATTGAGTAAAGTTTAGAAAGAATGTAGACTTAATATCCGAATGTAGACTTAATATCCTTTGAAACGAAGGAATGTATAGCAACGTATGTCAAAAGTAAGTTTAAATAATAAAAGTTTTCTGAATATCAATTCTAATTAGAAAATACAATTAGCTAAGTATGCCAATAGTTGGCTTTAATAGTTAAAGATTCTACATTTTGCATGTCAAATAATAGCTTAAATACTTAAATGTTTCTACATTTCATTCATAATAAGAAAAGAATTTTTAGGTATGCATCTCAATAATAGTTTAAATACTTAAATATAATAAGAAAAGACTTTTTAATGCATGTCAATAGATAGCTGGAATACCTAAGGGTTTCTACATTTCATTCGTAATAAGAAAATACATTTTAGCATTGTATGTCTATACGTAGCTTGAATAATTAAATCTTAGGTAAGGTAATGCTTACGACTTAATCAATAGACTACATTTAATCTGATTCAATGTAGATTATACCGAGATTAAAAGAAAAGTGCAAACCTATCCATTCTCTACCTCTACATACAATCTACTGATATTAACTGTTCAGCAAATTTCCAAATTAAAATTTCAAATGAAAAGAAAAGTGCAAACCTATCCATTCCTCTACCTCTACATACAAATCTACTGATATTACTGTTCAGCAAATTTCTTAAATTTCAAATGAAAAGAAAAGTGCAAACCTATCCATTCCTCTACCTCTACATACAAATCTACTGATATTAACTGTTCAGCAAATTTCCAAATTAAAATTTCAAATGAAAAGAAAAGTGCAAACCTATCCATCCCTCTACCTCTACATACAAATCTACTGATATTAACTGTTCAGCAAATTTCCAAATTAAAATTTCAAATGAAAAGAAAAAGTGCAAACCTATCCATTCCTGATATTAACGTTCAGCAAATTTCCAAATTAAAATTTCAAATGAAAAGAAAAGTGCAAACCTATCCATTCCTCTACCTCTACATACAAATCTACTGATATTAACTGTTCAGCAAATTTCCAAATTAAAATTTCAAATGAAAAGAAAAGTGCAAACCTATCCATTCCTCTACCTCTACATACAAATCTACTGATATTAACTGTTCAGCAAATTTCCAAATTAAAATTTCAAATGAAAAGAAAAGTGCAAACCTATCCATTCCTCTACCTCTACATACAAATCCTACTGATATTAACGGTTCAGCAAATTTCCAAATTAAAATTTCAAATGAAAAGAAAAGTGCAAACCTATCCATTCCTCTACCTCTACATACAAATCTACTGATATTAACTGTTCAGCAAATTTCCAAATTAAAATTTGAAAAAAAGTGCAAATATTCCTCTACCTCTACAATACAAATCTACTGATATTAACTGTTCAGCAAATTTCCAAATTAAAATTTCAAATGATGAAATTGGGATCATATAGGGGAAAGTACTTTTTAGCGATTTTCTTTGATACGAGAGCGACATCTCACCTTTAGAGTAAGAAAACATGTACTATGTATGTAGTACATGTACTATACATGTGTGTGTGTGTTTGTGTGTTATGTGTGTGTATTGTCATTGACCCACAACAATGACTCAAAAATTTAAAAAATCTGACATAACAAACACAAATATACTAATACAAACTGTTTATTAAATTACCGAAGATATAATACTAATTAATAATGAGATTAGGGTCTCGGAGGGAGGAGAAGGTGGTTTATAGCGATTTTCTCTGAAACGAAAGTCATGACATCTCGCCAGACATTGAATACATTTACTGTATAGTATATGTATGTATATACGTATATGTATGTATATATAATGTCAATAACCCAAAAAAATGAATCAACAATATAATAAAACCTCTAACTCAAAAGGTATTTGACATTACAAGTATGGTACAATTAGCATGTTAGGTGGGCGAAGAATAATATGTAGCATGTAACACATGGGCGAAGATAAATAAATAATATTTATGATGCATAATTAAAGTCACAAATACATATCGCAAAACGGTTAAAACGCTGAATGTCTATTATTTTGATTTTCGGGATCTTTAGGTACTGAACCGTGAATATCTAATAAAAAAATTGTAATTCACATTTTGCTATTACAATGTATAATCGTTATATTAATATAGAGTATAGGGAAACAATTAAGATATAAAAAATAATTTTAATAAAGCTTAAAGTTAATATTAAGAGGAATTTGAATGGTTGTTAGGTTATGAATACAGGCTTGTTTATACCGACTCTTACTCGTCTGGAGCACAAAAAATGTCTCTAATTAAATTAGTGTCTCCTCTCCACCTGGCTTCCCTCGCTATATCACTATCTATCCAGCCCTTATCTTGCCATTTATTCTATACCTATACTTCATTCTCTGGATTTATAAATATTTATTTCTTTCGTCAAATATTTTAATGTTTATTTATTTAGAGTAATCATTATAATTTATTATTGTAACTATTATTCAGAGTTAACATAATTTTATTTTTATACCTAATATTTACAGAGTAAACATTGATTTATTACAAAACCAAATATTCATTAATAAACAATGATTTATTGCTATACTTAGCAACTGTTGTCACTGAGTCCGAGAGCTCTCGCCTTTCGACCTGGAGGTCGAGGGCTCAAATGCTGCTGAGGGAGGACTTTAATATGAGGTTATCCCTTATACCGTTCACTCGGGAGGTCTTGAATCCAGGGCCAACAAACCCAGCCAGGGTTTTACGT
The DNA here is from genome assembly GCA_018340805.1 of Microvelia longipes. Lineage (NCBI taxonomy): Eukaryota > Metazoa > Arthropoda > Insecta > Hemiptera > Veliidae > Microvelia > Microvelia longipes. Next base: position 14,204,096 of record JACMZG010001913.1, on the reverse strand, counting down.
GGTTATCTTGACTGCTAGTGTGCAAATGCGGGGTTGGTTTACCTTTCGTCCGAGACAAGTTTGGATCCACGTTTCCGTTGTTGTCAGCTCACGAAAAGTCAAGGTTCTGCTAGCTGATGGAGGTGAAGATCGGAAAAATCTACTGAGCCTTCGTATGTCCGAATACTCAGTCAGTGAAATTGAAGCCGGACCCCGAATAACGTAAGTGACTAGGAACAAAGTGCTCGGTTCTTGAAGACAAAAGTTCCTAGTAGCACTGCAGAACTTTGACTTTCTGGTAATGTATAAAGAATGAGTTTGTGCACTCTGACGTCGGGGTTGTTTGAGTTAGTTCTCTGTTAAGTGGTGCTGGACTAGTCAGAGCAGTGAGCATAGCTAGAGGAGCTGATAGGATTGGTGAGACTGGTTAATCGAGAGCGGGCCAAGTGAGCTAGTAAGACAAGATGAATTAAGTACTCTGTGAACTACTAGTGGGCGCTAGCCAGAGCGGTGAGTTTGGATAAAGTCTGTTTGGGCTAGATGAACAGGGCACACTGTGGACTAGTTATAAGTGCCGCCATGTACGGAGGGTGAGCTTCTTAGACGATTGGATGTGTGCAGATTCTGGGATGGATTAGTTGAGTCAGAGGAAAACGCTAATATGACTCAACGGGTTTAAGCGTAAAAAAAAACGATTCTTGGCATCATCAAGTGCTTAAAAGTAGACATTGATGAAAAACGTGGGTTTGAAATCTTTTTATTCAGCAAGGGGTGGAGGTGATGATGAAAATGAGCCTCATTTTTTGTTAAAAATGCGCAGCGTATTCTCATGAGTAAAAATGATCTCTTTTTTTAAACACGTGTTGAGTATAGAAGAAGCTCCATTTTTATGTGTGTGAGGTCAGGAGCTCGTGGTAGGGTGGTTAGGTACCGTAACAGCGAGTCAGGTACAAAATTAATTCTTTCCTTAAGTTTTTAAACACAAGAAAGGCTTTTACAATGAGAAAGCACTGTAGTGGTTTTATAGTAATTTGTTGTATTGTCTATAATGTGTATAAGATGTTATAAGTGGCACAGGTATACTTAAGATTTATAACTTTAATATGGTTTGACTGACATTTCATTTTTGTAAGTCTTTGATGTTAAGATGTTAAGTGGTGTTAAGTCTAGACAGAAGTCAATTTTAGGCTGAGCCGTGGTTTAAGTGCATGCTCAGGTCACGCAGCTTAGCTGTAAAATCGAGTATATAAAGTTGTGAGATACCTATAGAGACATAGTTCGTTCTGATCCTACAAGCTAGCTATTTCTTCTCTTCAATTTAAATTACTTATACATTAAGTTCAAAATACATCTCTAAAGATCTTATGCTGCTTTTACTTCATCATCTGATATACCATCTCACCAGTAAGTTTTTACTCATATTATTGACTATGAATATTAAGTTGTGTAATAAGTTGTATTCAATCGTGCGTAAACTATGCTTGGCGTAAACCATTTGGTTTCAATTGTATTAGACCAAGAGCCCAGGGGTGCATTGTTAATAAAAAGTGTAATGGCTGGAAACGGTCTCAATATTTCGCAAATTCCTTTCTGAACAAGGGTCTGCAATTCTGCAGACTCGTATCGGATGGGTGTCCCAGGCAGAACGCAAATTTAGAGGTCAAAGGTTCTGCCTGGGAGACCCGTCCCAGAATTTCAGATCCTTGTTCAGGAAGGTAATTACGAAAAATTGAGACCGGTTCCAGCCATTACACTGTTTGTTAACTTTGGTGGTAAATTTGACCTGTAAAGTGCGTTCTGCCTGGGACGCCTATCCGATACGAGTCGGCAGAATTGCAGATCCTTGTTCAGGAAGGTATTAACGAAAAATTAAACCCGTTTCCAGCCATTACACTTTTTATTAACTTGGGAGGTAAATATGACCTGTAAAGTGCGTTCTGCCTGGGACACCCATCCGATACGAGTCTGCAGAATTGCAGACCCTTGTTCAGGAAGGTTTTTACGAAAAACTGAGACCGGTTCCAGCCATTACACTTTTTATTAACAAAACACCCCTGGGCTCTTGGACTTTATTATTTTCACATACACTGAAGTAGTTTTATTGTTTTGTTATTGTAGTTTATTGTTATTATTGTTAAAACAATGTCGTTTGTTTTTCTATGAATGTCAAAAGGAATAATTATTCGTTATCTGCAGTGCGTGTGTATAGATGATATATTTATATTTTGATGTGAATAAAAATGTAAAAGTAATAGGGTGGAGCGTAAATTGGAAAATGACATTAGTTTAAATTTTTCAAGTAACATAGTTTAAAAATCAATATTTTAATAATAAGTTAAATTGATATTTTATCATACACTTGTCTAATAAACTTGAGTTTGATTTCAGTTATTCGTGCTCAACTTGCCATGGGTTGTTTGGTTCATCTGCTGCATTATTATTCACAAAAAGCTACACCCAAATGAACGCTTGGGTAGTTACAAGATTTGCTCCTGGATATCATATGTGAGGCCTAATGCTACAAATTAACGGGTGCAGACAGAGCGGGTTTTGACTCATGACAGTGTGACACAGACTGACCAGACTCGGGTCAATACACTGCAGACTTAAGACTAATTATTTAAATCGTTAACGACTCAGACGGTGGACACAGAACGGGTGAAAAAAGGTCCGCAGACGGGAAATATTGAGGGGGCCATTTCGGCTACTACTATTACCTCCGTTACCACTCCAACTACTACTACACTTGCAAGGATTCATGATTTTAGCCCGCCATCGGTTCCTTTTAAAAAATTAGGTTTATCATTAAAGAAAAAAATTGATACGTGAATCGGCAAGTGCCCAAGACTGGCGGCTAGTGGAAGTGGGAGGCGGTACCCGTCCGTTTTAAATATTTTGTCAAGTTCTTCTGAGTCGGGGTCTGACAACTCGCCGAGCCCTAACAAAGACTTTAGGAAAATATCCACTCCTATAGAACCGCAACCTTTGGCAGTGGCGACAACATCGGCGATGAAAGAAGAAGATGATGGACCGTCCAACAAAAAAATCAGTTCCGGCAGAAGAGTTCACGTGGTACAGCGGGGAAGACGAGATCATGGTCTACTAAGGCATCGACTTCGTGTAAGGGCATTGGTGAAGGGTCTCACCAACCGCATGCTCAAAATGAGCGCGAGGCCGGGCCTAAATGTGCCGGTGACTGCAAGTGTGGTCATGTGATACAGAAGCCGGGTTTTGTATGTGAGATATGTCGAAAGAGTTATAGCACACGCTACAACATGATGAGGCATCAGAGTGTTTGTAAAGGTATTTCTACCCCATTTATTTGTATTCACTGCAATAGGCAATTTTTAAAAAAAGATTTTTTAAAACGTCACGTTAAAATGTGCTTCAAACCGGTAGATCAAAGAAAACGCGCTTAATAACAATTTAAAAAATTATTATATTGAAAATACTATGAGCCCCGACGAAACGCATAATTTTTATCATTTGGCGTTCAGTTCCATGAAAACTCTAGTAGAACAAAGTCTAGTAGAGTGGACGTCTTTAAGGCTAATTACGCGCTAGAAACGCTCTATATACATCCATTAACAGGCGCTATTGTAATAAGAAGCTTTAAAACAAAAAACGTGCCAGTATTCCAACTAACGGACATTAAAGATGTTCTGACAGTCGGAGTTGATAAAATTGACCGCGAACTTTGTGATTACGAATCAAAAATAGCGGGCATACATTATTTAGAATTGAAGGGTTTGTACTGCACATTAGTAAGTATGACCCTCTCCAAGCCGGCACGTGTGAAATCCCTTTACCTGCGCCTATACTAAAAACTAATACGTGCGACAGTAAAGAATACCCTTCCGGACTGCTTTCGTAAGGCTATCTTGGCAAAACCCCCACTGGCTGGGAAAATATTTGATTTTACAATGGTTTCATTTTCCACGGCGTTAAAAGAAATTAAAAAAATTAAAAAATGCAATTAGTGCTGGGTAAATTTATTCGCCATTGACGAGTCAGGTTTAATATATCCTTTTCACGTACCTGACCTTTTAGACCCTCACCAAATAGACATATTGCTTTTAAGTTCCGAAGAGCACCATCACTTAGTCAGAATATTTAAATTTGGCAAATTAATTAGGTCCCAAATAATCGGTTGTAAGCGCTCGGTGGCTGTATGCCGCCGATGTTTTACATATTATGACGATTATATGGCGGTTAAAAAGAGGCGAAACTATATCTTAATATGCTTCAATGTTTTGAAGCACCTTTAAGAGTAAAAATGCCAATGGCATTTCGAAATGGTAAATTCGTTTGCCATTTGCCGCTTACAGTGACATAGAATCGATTGTAAAAATAATTAAAAGTGACATGTCCGAGTCCACAGAAAAAAATTCTGGCGCGGTGGTCCGCATGTCGGGCGAATTTCCTTTGGATGCGTGTTTCCGTGCTTTTTACATTATATAAGTTTACAACTACTAAATAAATAATTCCGGCGCGGTGGTCCGCTGTCGGGCGAATTTCATTTAGAATGCGTGTTTCCGTGCTAAACACTCATTCTTGCTTATGCAAGAACCATGCCCATTGCGTGGTTCCGGTTCATGCTTTAGAACCTAAGCAGTTACTCAATTGTCAAGCACTGCTCGTAACTCATTTTGTCTGTATTTTCCAAAGGAAATGCGCATAATCATCCAGTTGTTGTACAAAACTATGCCTCTAAAATTAGAAGTACGCACTATTATTTGCACTAGTTTAAAGATTAGTTACTTATCTTTAAGCTTAGTCAGTTATCTTTAAAAGTTTTAGCGCATTTCCTTTGAAAATACAGACAAAATGAGTTACGAGCAGTGCTTGACAATTGAGTAACTGCTTAGGTTCTAAAGCATGAACCGGAACCACGCAATGGGCATGGTTCTTGCATAAGCAAGAAATGGGTTGTTTAGCACGGAAACACGCATTCTAAATGAAATTCGCCCGACAGCGGACCACCGCGCCGGAATTATTTTTTAGTAGTTGTAAACTTATATAATGTAAAAAGCACGGAAACACGCATCCAAAGGAAATTCGCCCGACATGCGGACACCGCGCCAGAATTATTTTCTAGTTGTAACTTATATTAGGTAAAAAAAACGATAAAAAATTATTGTCCCTACTAGGATTTGAACCAGGTACTCTGGTTTGAGAGCTCGCATCCAAAGGAAATTCGCCGACATGCGGACCACGCGCCAGAATTATTTTCTAGTTGTAAACTTATATTTAGTAAAAAAAAAAACGATAAAAAATTATCGACCTTCCAGGATGTGAACCCAGGTACCCTGAGTTTGAGTGGTCGTATTGACTCCGGACCACTGCCATTCAACTCAGAGGCCCAAAAAACATTGAAAACGACACCCTACTCGAAATTTAATTTTCAACGACCGTAATGTTGGTTTTATATATTTTTTGTGGTTTTTTCGACTTTTTGGAAACTTAAAGTGGTCGTATCGTCTTCGGACCGGTTTCATTCGATTCAGCGCCCAAAATTACATAGAAAACGACACCCTACTCAAAATTTATTTTTATCGACCAAATTTTGGTTTTTGGTAATTTACAATGGTTTTTTCAATTTTTAGGTCACTTAGAGTGGTCGTATCGACTTCGGACTGGTTTCATTCGATTCAGCGTCTCAAAAAACATAAATATTGACCTTTTTCGCGGCAAAAATATTAACCCTGAATTTTGCTGATTTTTTTGAAAATTTCGCTGACTCAGCAAACCGGGTTAATGACGTCACAAAAACCTGGTTTTCAATAGGGTTCGTGTCCTCCCGAAGGTTGAATTTTTGCACCAAGTTTGGTTAAAAAATATTAATCCGTTCGAAAGATAGAGTGTTTACAAGAAAGTGTCTAGAAATACATATATATATATATATATATATATATATATTATATATATATATATATATATATATATATATATATATATATATATATATATAATATATATATATATATATAAAGTCTCGCGAAAAAATTTTTTTTCGTCATTAGGGACCTCTGAAACGGATTTGTGTCGTGGTCCGAGGTTCGAATTCCGCCATGACGCCTATCCCATTAGCGAATTTTTTCCCAAAGGAAATTCGCTAAAACAAGGCGTCTTACACAAAAAAACACGAGCACCAAATAATGTCATGTGCCGATTACGTAGTAAGCCACATTCACGGTATTAATAGTCATAGAGGGTTTAATGAATTGCTCATGTTTTCCGGTAAAGACTGTGAGCTAAGTTTGTTTTGGAAACTATGGCACATGGCAAAAAAAATGTTGAGAATATTATTTAAAAATAACCCTGTTCACAGGACATAGGAACAAAAGAAGGCACATAACAGTGTCAAACATTAAAAACCGTGGGACCGCACACACGAGTTGTAACAAAACTACTCGCAATTCGCCCTACTTTATGCCGGTATTCTTTCATAACGGTAGTAATTACGATTTTAAATTTTTAGTAAGCGAATTAGAAAACCTTCCACCTACAAAAATTACAGTTTTAGCCAATACCGCTGAAAGGTTTATCACTTTTTTTAAGGTTGTAACTCACCCCGATTTTAAACAACCCATATCCATTCGATTTTTAGGATCTATGAGATTCCTGCCGTACAGTTTGGACGCGATAGCAAAAAGTCTTTTACCATCCCAATTTTAATATTCTCCCTAGGCATTATCAAGGGAGGCAGTTGGAATTATTATTAAGAGAAGGGTGCCATGCCTTACAAGTATGTCACCGACTGGGAAAAACTAGACGGCACCTGCCTACCGCCAAAAAGTACTTTTAAAAGTTCTGAAAAGAACTTTAAAAGTCCGCCTAAAAGTTTCTGAAAATGAAAAGAATATAACGGACGAAGAATATGCCCATGCACAAGAAGTATGGCGCGAGTTCGGCATTAAAAATTTAAAAGAATATTCAGATTTATATTTAAAATCCAATGTTTATTTCCTGGCCAAAGTTTTCGAAAACTTCAGATTGCAACTTTTAAATTCAAAGCACGGAATTAAACCATGTTATCAATACTCCTTAAGTGGCCTTGCCTTTGAAGGGATGATAAAAATAACAAATGCAGTTAATTTGTCCCATTGTGAAATGTAGTTAGTTTGCCCATTATCTTACATAATGGGCATAATGTCAGATTACGATATGCATAGCATGATCGAAAGGGGTATAAGGGGCGGTTTTTGCCAAGTATCTCTTCGTCATGTAAAATCGGACGCTTCTAAAGAATTTATGTATATAGACGCGCATAATTTGTATGCTAATTGCAGTGACCAGATACTCCCTAAATCAAATTTTAAATGGGTCGACCCTGATAGTGTCGATTTATTAAATACAGCCCATGATTCTAATATCGGCTACATAGCAGAAGTCGATATAGAAATACCACCGAACACTCATGATTATTTTAACTCTTTTCCACCCCTTACTGAAAAATTGGCTGTCAGTCAAAGTATGTCAAAGTAGTGGCTACCCTTACAAATGAAGGAAAATATTGTATTCATTGTAGGATGCTGCAATTTGCAGTGTCTCACGGCTGTATTTTTAAAAAGGTCCACAGGTTAACTGCTTTTGAACAAAGCGCGTGAATGAGACCCTTCATTGAATTTAACACCAAAATGAGAAAAGACGAAAAACCGATTTTGAAAAAGATATGTGGAAAAGACTCAATAATTCATGCTATGGCAAATTAATGGAAAAATTAATTATATCATTGAAAACTCTATATAAAGCAAAATGCCGCATGATTTAAATTTAGTTTTATAGTTGACATCATGGACTTTCTTGATAATATTAACGTCGAAAAGTTTTGCGAGCTAAGAGAATGTCATATAGAAAAAACCGCATTCCTATATACGGCGGCCGCGCTGGATTCGTTTTTCGGCACAATTAATTCGTTTTTTCAGATTTAATAGACCCATTACATCACGACACGGTACTTATTAAATAAGTAAATAGACCAGTTTGTTTTTAAAAACTATTAATTGTATTTATTTTAAACTAATAAACCTTTGAAAATACCTTTTGTCTACGCTTTTATTTATTTCAACAGTTAACTTTGTAAAGTATGTTTCTGTATTCACTAAATACAGCAGCAAACTTAAAACCCTTTCCAGTACGTCTATTAATAAAAATCACTTCCAAGTACCCTATTAAGGCTTAAGAATTAAAAAAGTAAACAATTCTCTATTTATCGAATAAACCAGAAGGAAAATATTTCTTATACACTTCAGGATATTATGCTGCTAATTCTATTTTAATATTTTTGTTTTCTGCACTTCGTTTAACAAGACATCCATTATTAAAGTAAGTATATCATAAATTATTTAATTAGGGTTAAGAGTTGAAAACCTTAACCTAAAGTTGTGGATACGCTAGACGCCACTCACACACCAATGCACCTAGTCTGGGTAATCCCCATCAATGACAAACAAGATATGCCAGTCAAACCATATTAAAGTTATAAATCTTAAGTATACCCATACCTTAAATAATAATAAAACAACTTCTATCAGAAATTGGGCACAAATGAGACACCAGTTAATATTAATTATTTATTACGATATTTCGCTCTGAACACCTGAATATTCAATTATGGAGACCAATAATTCAAATAATGTAATAAAACATCTTATATGTAGACAACCTACAATTTTAAACCACTACAATACTTTCTTTCTTTCTCATTGTAAAAGCCTTTCTTGTGTTCAAAAACTTTAGGAAAGAATTCAATTTGTACCTGACCCGCCGTCACGGTACCTAACCAAGAGCTCATTTTTACTCTTGAGAATGCGTTGCGCATTTTTAACAAAAAATGAGGCTAATTTTCATCATTACCCCCACCCCTTGCTCAAAAATGAGCATCATGTTCTCCACTACCTAGCCAAACTATCTAGCCAAACCAGACTATCTAAACTTACCAATCTGGCTAGTGCCTTTAACAAGTCCACAGAGTGCCTAGTTCATTTAGACCAGCTTGACTCTGGCTACGCTCACTGCTCTGGCTAGCGCCCACTACTAGTTCACAGTGTGCTTAGTTCTTCTAGTCTTACTACCTCCTCTGATGACATTAGTCCCACTTAGCCCGCCCTCGTTTAACCAGTCTCACCAATCCCATCAGTTCAATCTCATTAGTTCCTCTAGCATTACGGGACTCTAGCTAGACTACTCACCTCTGTGGCTAGTCCAGCGCTACCCAACAGAGTGTCAGTGTGCATAAACAAAAAAAAAATTTAAGAAAGTTAAGATAACACCTCCTTATATCTTTCCGGCCTTCAACTCCATCAGCACGCAGAACCTTAAATTTTCGTGAATTGGAGACAACGGAAACGTGGATCCACACTTGTCTCGGACGAAACAGGAACCAACCCCGCATTTGCGTATTAGCAGCCAAGATAAACGTAAAACCCTGGCTGGGTTGGCCAGCCTTGAATTCAAAACCTCCCAAGTACGGTATAAGGAATATTAATATTAAGATCCTAATAAGACCTCATATTAAGATCCTCCCCCGGCAGGATTTGAACCCTCGACCTCCAGGTCAAAAGGCGAATGCTCTACCACTGAGCTCCTGGACTCGGTGCTTTCCCTCTTATAATAAGAGATAGTAAAAAAACTTTATAATCTAAAGTAAGGCTATAGAAAATTTATTTGTTTAAAATTGTAAAGCATTATATAAATTAAATAAAAGATTTACTATTAACTATTACTACTCAGTTTTCAAGCAATAATGGAAAACCAGGTAAAAGCATTTAAAGGCTTAACTTGGATTTAAAAAAATATTTTTCTTTTCTTTAAAGGTTATATTTATTAGAATAAATATTGAATATAAACTAAGGAACGTGAGATCTTTTTAAGAATCATCGCACTGCTTTTTTTTAAATAAAACTATCCTAACTATACCAAGCATTAAAGAAAGTAAAATCCTCTTTTCCCCTTTTTAGATTTTAAAGCAATAAAGTTGCTAAATACTCTTTTAAATATCTTACTTTTCCCTTTTTTATTTTCTTTAGTAAAAGAAAAATGTAAGTCTACTTTGTTTCAGACAAATTTTAATTTATGCCTAAAACCGCACAAATGCAAAATAATTATGAGTGGGAGCAAAATTAAATGGAAAGCATTTAATTTGGAACAAAGTGTAACAGAACCCTAGGCGTAGCCGAGGGAAATAAAAATAAAATTTATAAATTTTATCTCCAGACGGTGTATAATGTAAACCGTCCAAAAAATAGCTCAAAATTCGTTTCTGACCAAAAAAGAATTTTTAGAGCAATAAAGAATGTATTTTTGGGGGCCAGCACCCCTAAAATTTAAGAGGGGGTCTGACCTAAAACAAAATTGGAATAAAGTAAGGCAAAACGCATGAAAATAAAAATAACAATAATAAAATGACTCTAAAGTTTAAAGATAAAATCCTGTAAACACCTTGGGGGTAAAATGCTATTTTTCCCTCGCAATTACCTTCCTCGGTTTCGCCTCAGGAGTTAATTGTCATAAGTCCTCGGCTTTGCCTTGGGAGTAAAACTCAAAAATACCTCGGCTTCGCCTCGGGAGTGAAATGAGTCTATTCCCTCGGCTTACGCTTTAAAAACCAAATAACTGCTCGGGGAAAGAATAGCATTCTTTACTCCCTTGGTGCATAAATAACAATTATTCACCTGTTATAAAAGAGTAAAATAATTGCGAAATAAGTAATATTCCCGAGGCGTTGCTGAGGTTAACTATCGTAAGAGCAAAGAAGCGATTTACACGTGTGCTGCATGAAAAATCTTATCATTAAAAGAAAGTATATGGCTTGAGATCCTTTTGATATACAAAAAGTCCTTTGGAGCATTAAAAATGTATTCTAATGGTAGTTTAAGCTTCTCAAATTCTAACCAAATGTCCAATACACAAATGGTTTTCTCAGGTCTCAAAATGTAAGAGACGAGATGTCCCACAACGAGTGGGACATCACCAACGAGAGAGTCACCTTTAGATGAAAAGTAAATTTTTATAAACATTTTCGGTTGTTTCAAAATGAAGAACTACAATAATAGAAATGCATAGTGATTTAAACCTACACTTTTCAAAAGCGAATTTTTACAGGAAATCAGCATAAAGCGCTGGTAATCGTTTCTGGTAATAATGTTATCTTTCATGCGTCTCAAAGTTTGTTTTTATGTTATAATTTAATAATTATGTGCATTGATAAAGACTTATATACTATTATATTATATTATATACTATTATACTCAGATTTATACATCCTTTATTCTCCAGCCGATTCCATTAATATACGATAATTTTAAATACTGTGGTCTCTAACCTTTTAATTATGATTTTAAATTTTTACCTACTTAATCAATCTAAAGACTGCATGGGGGATATGAAACTTACGAATGCGGCAGCTTATTTCGACTTAGTTTAATGTAAGAGTCTCTGCATTTATACTTTTTTTTTAATTCTGACAAAATCTATTGTGTATTCTATAAAGAGGTATAGAAACAAAATTTTACAATAATCCAACTAGAAATAATAGCCTAGATTTTAGAACAGCAAAAACTTTTACTAATTAACAGTCATAAATGAAGCTCGAGTTAACAAAAGGCTAAACCAGAGATTGGGTTTAATTTCATTGATATTGTCCCAACGCAGAGAACACGGTTTTGTGCTTATTTTTCAAAAGTTAGCACAATAAAATTGAAAATGCATGTCTTTTCATTTAAAAAGTTTTTTACAAGTATCTTCATTTTATGCTGTTAATACTTTCTAGGCTCTTTTTTCTGTTAAAATAATCTTATTAGTGCACTAGTTTACACTAGGTATATTAACTTAGCAAACTTCAGAATTTTTCCTTAAAACTTCTGGCACGATTGATTCATCCACAGATATATATATATATATATATTTATATATATATATATAATATATATATATATTATATTATATATATATACATATCGAAGATCAGCTACCGTCGATACTTGCTGTTGGCGGTTGCTGATTCTTCGATGCTTCTTCACTTGCGGTAAATATAACCTTTTTATTATATATTTATATATATTTATATTATATTATGTATATATTATATAATATTATATATTATATTATATATATTATATAGTATATGTATTTATATATATTTTATTATATATTATATGTATGTATTTAAGATTCTTAAAAAATATAAAATCAAATTAGTAGAGTGAGCGTAAATGGAGTCCATCATAAATAATATAATAAAAGAAATATCTCCATAAAACAAAACTTTATTGCCAAAGCGCTTGCAACCTAACTAGAGGTCATCATCAGTGCAAAACCGATGATGTTAATGAAGCAGAGAAGTGAGTCTATGTTTCCTACCTAGGTATTAGTCTGAATTCAATATCTAGTAAGAAAATATAGACCTTCTTTTCTTCTTCTTTAACATCTCAACGGTTTTGCAGTGATGGTGGCCTCTAGTTAAGTTGAAAGCGCTTTGCCAATAAAGTTTTGTTTTGTGGAGAGACTTCTTTTCATTTGTTTAATTTAAAATCAGGTAAAGAGCACTTCTGACATTTGATTTGGAATTCGGACTTGATTTAAGTATGCTTAAAGAAATGCAAAATTGGGTAGAAGGTACAGAACTTTTCATCTCAATCTTAGACATTATATCACACGGAAATGTAAAAATTCCCTACAGGATAGGTGTAGTAGTAATATGGGGGATTGTAGTGTAACTACCAGGCAAGTAGGCCGTTGTTTGGGCCCTTTTTGCCAGCTCCTAAGATAGTGTTCTACTCCTTTTAATTCAAGTGTAGGTATATTCATCTAATCAGACAGAAGAGGCCGTGAATTTCTATGGTTCCTCTCATGCTTTTTCAAGCAATCATACATATTTTCACTGACTCTTATAGTCTGTGTGTACAAGATGGGTGAGGGAAAAATCTTTGTAAACAAATCAGGTTCATGTTTCAAACATCAAACATCATGGCGATGTTTTTACTTTTTCTCATTTATACCGCAGGTATAAAGAAAAAGTAGTGCGTTTGAAAATCGCAATCTTAGACATTATATCACACGTCTTTAATCTTATTCTGTTTGTTTAAGTCCTTCTTTCGGTTGCTTCTTTATCCCAGGGATAATTACAAACTGTATTCGACCAAATCCCGTACATGATATGTTCTAAGTACGCTCTATAAGAACAGACAACTCGGTTAAAATCGCAAAAAAATATTTTCAAGTTAAAATCGCGAAAAAACTATTTTCCAGTCATTTCAAAGGTAGGTGAAGGTAAAAATGATGTTTTCCCTATTCATAAAATGATTGCCGGAACCCTACTCAAGTTACCGTGCACAGTCCTTCGTATTGTTATCGTTCACAATAGAAACAAATTTTGCAACATTCTTAGTAATACTATGACAAGGTAAAATATGTCAAAATTCAAAGAAATATCTTTCTCGTCATTTTTGAAGTGAAAAATAACTTGAGATTTATTACGAAAAATGCCTGGAATGAAATTAAGCTTCGCCATCTCAGTACTCGAATATCGAGTACGGGCTAAACAGGGTACCTCGAAATTTTTCTTAATTTTATCGAATTCGATACGCTCGACATAAAAAACATGATATATTGCAGGGCATCTTTGTACTCACTTTAATAGTCATTAGATGGTTAAAAAACATTTTTATTCCCTGCGGTCTGACATTCACGAACTGACCTCGCTCAAAGTTTCTTAACACTACAAAGTAAATACTACAACCCGTAGTATGTACTAGCCGTACTAAAATGAGACTTTGTATTCTTGTTCATTTTTTAAAGGTACAACCATCGAGCCAAATTTCAACTAAATTTTTCGATTTGAAATGATTTTAAAAAATCGGGTTTGGAGTTCTCGTCGTCACAGCAATCGCTCACATATCTTCTTTCGGACTTTAGCTTCGCTCGTCTTCAGAATTACAGGTCATAAATTCTAGTCTCTGGACTTGCCTGCAGCAGTCCTTGATAATATTCTTCTTTATTCTCCAAGGTATCCATCCAGGACTGATCACAGTCGATGCTGTTTAGTTCATTTATCACAACATACCATAGATTACTTGTTGTATTGAGCAATTAAGTATTTATTTATTAATATTTTGCACACTTTCACTAAATTTCACTGGTATATTCTCCATATCTATTCAATTTTATTTAAATCGGAAATCTTGTTGACAGGTGCGCGGCTTTCGGATTTTTATTTACCAATACTTTCCCAAAAAGTAGCAAGGTAGCAGGAAAGTCTAAATCCGTCCCTGCAACTTACCGGTTTTCATGGCGATGTTTTACTTTTTCTCATTTTATACGTAGTATAGGAAAGTATTGTGTTTGCAAAAGAATTCAAAACCGTATAAAGCGATTATCCGTCGTTCAGGCGTTTAGCGCTCTGAGTTAGTTTTCGCAGTTGTCTGTTTTATTGGAGGTGTGTGTCTGTTATCATCGTGTCTGTGTGTTATGCTACGGAATTCGAACTTTGTACAAATCATTTCAACTGCTGTAGTGTCATATTTTATGGTTTTCCGCAATTGACAGCGAATTTCCATAATTTAAAACGCGAAAATGAGTACGATTGATTGATATGGCGGGACGTGTAGCATGTATAAGATTACACTATGTGCCACTTTTTCTCTCTTATCAGCATGTTCAATTTTGTCCGAGATGACTTTGTATCGTTTGTTTAAAAATTGTAAACAAATATTTATCAGTTGAAATTTAGTACAAGTGTTCCTTGTATTAATAAATAAGTACATAGTTTGTTCATACCGCGAGTTATATTCAGTATTTTTGGTGGATCATAACTTAGGGTGATTGAGCGTGTCAGTCGCTGTATGGGGAACGCTGTGAATGAAGCGGGGATTCATTTGTCATTCCGGGGAGGACTTTTTTTAGATTTGTCTAGCGGCCCGGCGGGTTCTATTATTCTACTATTAATTTAGGAAGATGAGTGTATATAATAATTTTTATNGACGGTCGTTGGCGTGACAAAGTAAAGTTGAAGGTTTCAAATACTAATGGCCTTTGCAAACTTGTGAGGCAATCATTAGCTTCTTTTCTTGGCGCGTGCCAAGAAAATGAATAACATTAGAGGTAGTCGTTGGCAAGGGTATAAATAAGCGCTTGTAGTTCTGATTATAACCGTACCTTTACGGTTTCCTTCATATGCATTCTTTGTAAGCTATAGCAATTTTTCTCAACACAATTTCTTCTTCGCTGGCTTAAAACCGCAAGGAAAGAAGCTGAATTGATCTCCCTTACAGTGTTCAATAGGTTCTTTAGTATTACAACCAAGTCCTTCAAACTTTGAACGCATGACGTTCCACCCAATACGAATACTGGCGGGCAAAAAAGTTGATTTCCCTACTTTTTTGGACGCAAAGTTTGGCGGGGAGTTTTTTTTTTACCCCACATGTGGTTTTTGGTAATATTATATTTGTCATATTCTTTTTTCATTTTTTATATAATTATATTGTATGTATTGATTGTTATTGTATTATATAATATTATACTCACATATTTTTTATATCACACAAGCATTGTGGTCATCCAAAGGGAATAATTCAGTGGATCACAATCTAATAGTTGGCGACGATTTTTTTTGAACATTACATCTCATAGAAACTGAGAGCGTAACTTGCGATGCGAACCCAAACTTCGTGGTGTTTAAGATAGGATTAAATATTGATGCCCTTAACAACGCCGATCACAGAGATGGCTCCTATAGAATAACATTAATAAAGCATTTATTCAGTCTTTCTTCACTGAGAACTATTTTATCGACGTATTTCCAAATTTTGACAGAAGATTACACACAGAGACATAAACATCTTTCACAGGAACCATGTCCATCTTCGTGTTGCACATTTTTTCCCGCATCCGACGATTTTTTAATGCAGTCTCTTATAAACCTAATTTTTTTTTACAATAAACCTCATGACGTGTGATGAGTCATAAAAATTAGCAAAACTAATACTTCAAACTTATATTGGGCTTAAAAGAGTTACAATTTATCAAAATACTTTTTTTAATATCAAATAGATTTAAGACGTCATTTTGTTAATTGGGACAATGTCTAGAAATTCAAAGGAAACATTGACTAGGTTAATAATAGCAAGTACTCTATCACAACTTTAATACTACCATGCATCCAGATCGTCATACACATAGCAAATCTATAACATTTCTGAATAATACGCCAACACAAGGAAAGAAGGGGTTACGCAAAATAAGAGACTATAAATTCTTCAAATTAGAAACAGACAAAATCCATCCAAGCAATCGACCTTTGAACTAATCCATAATTTGCAGACTATATCATTTAGTTATTTTCAACACCATATATCTGCTTTCCCAGAAACCTTTAGCTTTCATTATTTATTTACAACATTTTAGAGTCATGTCGAATTGTAAATCTTGCAATTTTCCTGTCAAGAATGAATATTAAAACAATTTCTTGGATTTAGGCTAATTAAAATTTTAAAATAAAGTAATAATTGTTATTTTAAAATTATCCTGAATATTACAACTTTAACGAGCTTAAGTGTATAAGCATAATTTTAATCTACTAAAATTTACATTTATTCTTAGTTACAGAGAAAAATTAATTTAAAATGCAACAGAATCGTAAATTTGCTAAGACGTAGTTTGAAAAACTTTGAAGTAGTTACATATTTGCATGATTTACAACGCATTTAATACTTAAGTATAAACGAGTTGGTATAAGAGTGAAGGCAGGTTTAAATCTGCAAGGTTGTAAGAAAAATAGCCCTGTATTAATTGTTACGGGCGTACTCAGAACTTCCTCGCTTTATCGGATTCGCTACGTTCGTCAACACACTCCTTTTTTTGTAATTAAGCATAACGATGGTCCGCTTCGCTTTGGTCCCATAAAAATGAAATAACTCCGATTTATTCTCACACTATCCTTGTCGTGCTGCTGCTTAGCACATATATTCGCATGCTCGGAGATAGCCTTATTACAAGCGAAACACTGGTAATCCTTGGGCATAAATGTTATTATTAGAAAGTTAACAGTAGACTCTTCATAGAAATAACAAAGGCAATTTGAAGAGTAACGAAGAATCAGCTACCGTCGAATACTTGCTGTTGGATAGGATATCTGGACGCGCGTTTTTTGCATAAGCCTTTATAGACAGGGCGGGACAACATTAGAGCTTTCAGCTAATTTGTTATATCATGAATAACTTTAGGCCGTATTCAAGACATTTTTCTCTAACATTCTTTACATTTCATTGTTTTTAAGGAGAATGTTAGGAATGTCATTGATACGGCTCCAGTCTTTAATGAAGCAAGAGAGCCCTCTGCGTCTTTAACTTTTAAGTACACGTCACTCATAAGCAAATATATTGTGAGATATTAAGAAGTACACATGCTGTTATTGTTTAAGTTCTTAGTTGAGATAAAAGGTCTCACTCTCCTCCCAAGAAGCCAACGTTTTGTTTTTTATCCAAGTCGAGGATGAAAGAGCCAAAATTATAAACTAAGCTTATAACATTAAGTTTTCCTAACAAAACAGAGCATTATTGACCAATTGAGGGAATCATTTTAGAATATTATCGAACATCACGACGGATCAAAGCGTTTTGCTTTCCTATAAAGTTTTTCATAAAGGTATACAAGGTTTTCTTCGCGTCGGAGTATCAGGCTTATATTGGTGTACTTAGTCATTCTACCACGCCGTCATTGAGTCAGTAATAATTAACGCATATGGTATTAGTCTATGCTGAGCCAGACGAAAAAATAGCCCTGACAAATAGCTTCGGGCTAGCTTGGGAGCCAGACGAAAAATAGCCTAGGAAATAGGTTTAAGCTAGCCTTGGGAGCCAGACGAAAAAATAGCCTAGGAATAGCATTTCAAGGCTAGCTCGGGAGCCAGCACGAAAAAAATCGCCTACGGGAAATAGCTTTCAGGCTAGCCTTGGGAGCCAGACGAAAAATGCCTAGGAATTAGTTTCAAGGCTAGCTTGAAGCCACACGAAAAAATAGCCTAGAAATAGGTTTTCAAGGCTAGCCTCGGGAGCCAGACAAAAATAGCCTACGGAAATAGTTTCAAGGCTAAGCCTTGGGAGCCAGACGAAACAATAGCCTAGGACATGGTTTCAAGGCTAGCCTCGGGGGCCAGATGAAAAAATAGCTAGGAAATCAGGTTTCAAGCTAGCCTCGGGCCAGAACCGAAAAATAGCCTAGGAAATAGTTTCAAACGGCTAGCCTTGGGAGCCAGACGAAAAAAATAGCCTAGGAAATAGCTTTCAAGGCTAGCCTTGGGAGAAGAAATAGCTAGGAAAAATAGCTTTCAAGGCTAGCCTTGGGAGCCAGACGAAAAAATAGCCTAGGAAATAGGTTTCAAGGCTAGCCTCGGGAGCCAGACGAAAAAATAGCCTAGGAAATAGCTTCAAGGCTAGCCTTGGAGCCCCACGAAAAATAGCCGGAATAGCTTTCAGCTCGCCATCGGGAGCAGACGAAAAATAGCCTAGAATAGTTTCAAGGCTAGCCTTGGGAGCCAGACGAAAAAATATCGAGCCCTGTAGGTTCAACCCATTAGAATTAATTATTTAGGCTCCCTCAAAAAGGAGCGCGTAATCTGCCATTTCAGATTACATTTTATTGCCATTTCAGATAAGGCGATTTCCTAGGTCATTTCAAAGTCTAGAAGGTACCCCTAAATTCAGTTACCGTCCCATAACGGTGTTACTTTAGGTTTTAAGTTAAAAAGTTACTCTTTAGGATTTTTAAATTTGTCGCATATAGATTTTTTCACCATCTTAATTTATTTAATAGAACCATTACCCTAAAACAGAAAACGTTAAAATTTCATGTTTATTATCATGTTATTTATCTTGTTAAGATACAAACAGATTTAAAAAAACAATAATGTTTCTACGAAGTGAAGATAATGAATTCTAGTGAAAAACAAGCACAGCTCTCCTGAATAATGATTTAATGTTTGAGGTATGATAATACTGAAAAATGCGTATTTTGCATTAGCGTTGCAAAATCTAAGTTTGTATCTTTTTTTCAGCATTATATGTCAAATATCATATCATATCTCATATCACCATATATGAGAGCTGTGCAGTTCTTTCTCTCTCTCTCACTCTTCAAAACAATTCTATATTGCCATTATTTTTATAAAACGTATTCTGTTTTCTAATTTTGTGAAAAGTTTTTGTTTTTGATTGGCCAGCTGAAACATTGAATTTATTTTAAAGGATTTGAATTTTATTCGCTCATTCCATAAAGAGCCGTTAAGGTGAAACTTATTTTAACGTGGTTTTCCACGGGCAGTGTTTAAAGTCATGACGAAGTTCAAAGGTAATTAGTTGATTTAATATTTTGATTATTAAAGGTTTTTAGACGATTTGTACAATTTTAAAGTCTAAATTATTTTAGACGGCTGCTGTTTCGGCAGGAAAATATTATATAAAATTATAAAAAATCAACTGATTTTAAGTGAGTAAATTTTAAGTCTGTTTGTATGATCACAAGGAAAACATGACATTTTAAGGTTTTATGTGTTTTAGAATCTAGAAAAAAAGGAAGAACACGGGGAAAAAATACAGAAAAAAAGTACAAGGAAAAAAACACACGGGAAAAAACACACGAAAAAAATCACACGGAAAACAAATACAGGAAAAATTCGTCGTGTATTTAAGTTTCGTTTAAATACATTAAGTATATCCATGATTTTGGTTCAATCATAAAATTTATAAAGCATTAAGCGTGAGCAGTACTGTATGAGTAACCGCTGAAAATAAAACGGATGTATTAACATCTGAGGACGAGTGAGCGAGTCCGAGACGTGTTGCAGTATAAATTTGCGAATTTTTAATATTCTGAGCAAGAGTGGATGCGATCGAAGACACGTGTTGAGTATAAATTTGCCGAATTGTATATTCTGAGCAAGAGTGATGCAGTCCGAAGACGTGTTGCGTTATAAATTTTGCGAATTGTATATTCTTGAGCACGAGTGATGCGAGTCGAAGACCTGTTGCAGTATAATTGCCGATCGTCTTATCTGAGCAAGAGTGATCGCGAGTCCGACGACGTGTTGGCAGTATTAATTTGCCGAATCGATATTCTGAGCAAGAGTGATGCGAGTCCGAAGACGTGGTTGGCAGCTAATAAATTGCGAATTATATTAGAGCAAGAGTGGAATGCGAGTCCGAAGACGTGTTGCAGTATAAATTTGCCGAATTTTATATTCTGAGCAAGAGTGATGCGAGTCCGAAGACGTGTTGCAGTATAAATTTGCCGAATTGTATATTCTGAGCAAGAGTGATGCGAGTCGAAGACGTGTTGCAGTATAAATTTGCCGAATTTTATATTCTGAGCAAGAGTGATGCGAGTCCGAAGACGTGTTGCAGTATAAATTTGCCGAATTTGTATATTCTGAGCAAAGATGCTCGCGAGTCGAAGAGTGTTGCAGTATAGATTTGCGAATTGTTATATTTGAGGCAAGCGTGATGCGAGGTCCGAAGACGTGTTGCAGTATAATTCTGCTGAATTGTATATCTTGAGCAAGAAGTGGATGCGAGTGAGACGTGTTGCAGTATAAATTTGCCGAATTTTAGTAGGCTAATGCGAGCGACTTGGAGGGCCCACTCCTGCCCTAAGGCAGACCAACGCTTACCTAGATGCTTATTAATTTGATATTCTTGATCGGTATCTGTTTAGGTATCATGGAGGGCTACTCCTTGATCCGTACTTACTAGTTACTCCCCCTTTTTCAGTGTTTATGCTCGACACTGGACTTGCTAATTCGTCTTCCTTGTATTTGTGTACTAATTATAATATTTTTGTAGACCATTCAACTCCTACAATCACACCCACTTTACTTAAAAACAGATTTTTCGTCTTATACCATATGAGTTTTTTTAACGAGAGCCTCCTCTCTCACTTACAGCATTCTCCTACTCTTTACTTAAGACCAGATTAGGTTAATTTTTTCATATGAGTCTACTAACGAAGAGCACCTCTCTCCTAACTTAACTCATAATTTAGTTTTTCAGTTATAATACTTCATCCCTTTACTTAAGACTGGAACTCTAAGAAACCCTAAGAATAATTAATTCTTAACTGTAGTAGATGCAATCACACTGAAGTGGTTTCGCGGGTGATACCTGATGGTCGAAAAACTTAGAAGGGCATGTTGTTAAATTCTTCCCTCTACTTAATGAACAGATTTTATATGTCTCCGCAGACCCATCCCCCCCACGCAAATGTCGGGTGGCTACTTTCTTACATATTACCCTATCCTCTACTTTAGAACAGAACTTTCTGGTCCTTAAATTGATTCACCTGATTCCCCATTAACATGAGCGTTTTTTACATATTCTTACCACGTTCTCTTGTGTCATGTTAGTTTTCAATTATATACCACTCTCTACTTAGGACCCTGTTTTACTTTAAATTTTTTCATCTGATTACTACACATAAGGACTTTACGTAATCCACAACTCATGTTGTATGCGTAGTTTCAATAATAATATCCATCCGAGCGTTTAAAGACCAGATTTGCACTAATTTTGAATCTATTATGAGAACCTACCCCCTCAATTCATCATGCGGTACTGTGTAATTTTATCATAATATCCTCTCATTAGGCGGTTTCTAGTTAATTGTTTGCCACTGATACGCCTCTGTTATATTCGGTTTTACAATTTTCCATATTTCTTACCCTATCTTTACTTTTGATTAGTTTTCAATTATAAATATCCCACTCTCTCTACTTATGACTTTTACTTAATTTCACCTATGATTTGCTACACATGGACTTTAAGTAATAACCCCACCTCTACTTCAGAAAGATTTCTGGTCAATTTTTTTCACTAATGCCCTATTAATATGGCGTTTTTGTTTATGAAGACCTTCACCAACTCTATGCTTCTTCTTGAGATCAGTTTCTATTCTACCAAATTTTTCTATCTGATGCCTTTAATAACTACCAAAAAAATAACGCCTCTCACGTAAACTTTTCAATTTTTCACTTGTTTAATTTGACCATTTTTTACTACATTAATTGGAAATTAGGTTAAAATCTGGTCTTAATTCGGATGGATATTATATTGAAACTACGCATACAACATGAGTTGTGGGTATTACGGTAAAAAGTCTTTTGGTGTAGGTAAATCAGATGCAAAATAAAGTAAAACAGGTACTAAGTAGAGGGAGTGGGGTATTATAATTGAAAACTACATGAACAAGAGTTGTGGGTAAGCAAATAATGTAAAACTATTTAACTGGGTATCAGGTGAATCAATTTTAGACCAGAAATCTGTTCTAAAGTAGAGGAATAGGGGTAATATGGTAAAAGTAGCCCACCGCGCATGCGTGGGGTGGGTGGGTCTGCGAGACATAAAAATCTGTCATAAGTAGAGGGAAAATTTAACATAAAATGGCCGTTCAAGGTTTTTCGACCCATCAGGGTATTCACCCTGCGGAACCACTTCAGGTGGATTGCATCTACTATCAGCTAAGAATTAATTATTCTTAGAGGGTTTCTTAGAGATTCCAGGTCTTAAGTAAAGGAGTGAAGGTATTATAACTGAAAACTAAAATGGGAGTAAGGGTTGAGGAGAGAGTGCTCTTCGTTAGGTAGACTCATATGAAAAATTAGACTAACTGGTCTTAAGTAAGAGTAGGGAGGAATGCTGTAGTTGAGGAGAGGGGGCTCTTCGTTAAAAACTCATATGGTAAAAGACGAAAAATCTGTTTTTAAGTAAAGGGTGGGTGGGTGATGTAGGAGTGGTGGGTCTACAAGAAATATCATAATTAGGTACAAATACAAGGAGAGACGAATTTTAGCCAAGTCCAGTGTAGAGCATAATACACTGAAAAGGGGGAGGGGGTACATAGTAAGGTACGGGTGATCAAGGAGGTAGCCCTCCATGTATACTAACGAGATACGATCAAGAATGATAATACATAAGGCATCTAGGTAAGGGGCGTGGCCTAGGGGGAGGAGTGGGGGCCCTCCAAGTCGCTGCATTACCTACTAATTTTATATTCTGAGCAAGAGTGATGCGAGTCCGATGTGACGAGGATAAGTTCCGAGGTACCCTATACCCGATTTTTACGGTGTACGGTTTACGGTGTACTTATTCTGAATAATTGTTTTATGTCTTATTTGTCCTCTTGTAATTTTTTTCTCTGTACTTTTTACCGTGTTTTTTCCATCTTCTTTTTTTCCTTGTACTTTTTTCTATTGTATTTTTTTCCTGTAGTTTTTTCCCGTGTGATTTTTTCCGTGTATTTTTTCTTCGTGTACTTTTTTTCCTGTACTTTTTCCCTGTATTTTTTCCGGATACCGTGTTTTAGGGTACAAATTGATGATTTTAATTTTGACAATTAATATTTTAATATTTATATCTTTCTTCTCATTAAACCGATTTTGATGGTTAAACATTCAGGCGCAAAAGTCCGATGGTCATGTAATGTTAACAAATAATTACTTCGTAGTATGGCAATCCATTCCTTGCTTAGTAATCTAGTTCTTGCTTATAGTAATCCATTCCTTGCTTAATAATCTAGTTCTAGAAAGTTCTAAACAATAATCTTCTATACTGAGAGCTTAACCTGGGATGCGAACCCCAGACCTCCGTGGGTGTCAAAGGTCAGTGTAAAGACTAACGCCTTAACGACCTCGGCCACGGAGGCGGCTTTACGCTATACCTGGCTCTTTTTTGCAAGCTTGTGTTTTTGTAGGAATCTTGTTTTCATATCATATGTTTATCTGTTGACATTGTGATGTTACTCAGACTAATTTTCATCAAGAAACAATTCAATTGTTTCCCAATCTACGACCACAATTTTCATCAAATTCGTATCTCCCAATGTATTTGAGTTGAAACTAGGTGAAAAAATCAATCTCTAGGTTTGAGATCGTTTCTAGATTTGTCACACATGTAATCATATATCAGACCCAATATTTGTACCAAGTCTCATCTCATTGTCAGCTTTAGTTAAACTTTTATTGAATTACTTTTGTATGTTTTTTTTATTAATTGGAAAATAATTCAACCGAGTTGAAATTTGTAATAAATAAGTTTCGTTTCAATACAGCAAGTATATCTACGGTTTTTGTGGGATCATAAAAATGAAGCTGCTTCGAACGAGGTCATTGTCTGGATGTAAGACCGCTGAGTATTATTCAGTATATGAGGACAAGCGAAGCGAGCTCGAATACGTGATGCAGAATATATTTGATAATTATTATAATCTGAGGACGAGCGAAACGAGTTGTGAGGATATGCGTAGCAAATCCGACGTGATGAGGAAAAGTTCCGAGGTACACAGACCCTATTTTTTAAGCATTATAACAAAAATCAAATGAGCGTCTTTTGATTTTGCGGACTTATCAGTATAATTTTCTGAGCATAGACACAACACATAATTTGAGAATACAAAAAGGTACCGGTAACACAACACAGTCTAAACTTTTCGCTTTTTGCTTCACAACCTGATCAGTAATAATACTACTCATCTATCATCTATTGATACTACTTATCTATTCTAGAGTGCCTATATAACGGTAACACAACACAGTCTAAACTTTTCGCTTTTTTGCTTCAACCTGATCAGTAATAATACTTCTCATCTATCATCTATTGATACTACTTATCTATTCTAGAGTGCCTATATAACCGGTAACACACACAGTCTAAACTTTCGCTTTTTGCTTCACACCTGATCAGTAATAATACTACTCATCTATCACTGATACTACTTATCTATTCTAGGAGCCTATATAACCTGCCTATATAACCGGTAACACAACACAGTCTAAACTTTTCGTTTTTTGCTTCACAACCTGATCAGTAATAATACTACTCATCTATCATCTATTGATACTACTTATCTATTCTAGAGTGCCTATATAATGTTATATAGGCACTTTAATCTATTCGTTAGATTAACTTTTAAACGTAGAGAGTCAATTTTACAAATGTTACACGAACAAAACGTACATTATACTATAATTTAAAAATAAATAAAAACTATAAATTACACCTGATTTGTAACACAAAAACATTCAACATTTATATTGAAAATATATACATAAAATATTTGATTGCCAACTAAGTTCTATGAGGAATAGTGTTTACACTGAATACAAAGTGATAAGAGGGGACATTAAATAAAAGGTAACACTCAAGAACATAAAGAAGAAAAAGAAAAATGTGGTAAACACTGATTGTAACCTACCCGTGTTCTTCCCAGCAGTAAATCGTCCATTGCCGTCTCGGGTGCCGCCTTTGTGACCGCTTTGTCATCTCCAACCTCGGCTTTAGAAGCCATTTTTAATATTTTAATTATCTCACGGAGGGAACTTTTGATTTTAATAAAGAAAGTAGCGAGAGTCATACAAATTCCTTTGATAGAAGAAATTTATATTTCTCACTCTTCTATTATATTGCCTAGAAGGAGAATCGTTTCTAAAAAATCTACGTATCTAAAGAAAATATAGGTATTAAATTATTTTTTTAAAAAGAAAACTAATAAAAAAATAATAAATTATAATTAAGAAAAAAATAAAATGTTTTTGAAAGGAAACCTTAGCGGCTACTACGATTGATGCAACAACAATGGCAATTAAGAGCATCATGACAATAATGACGCTATCAACGCATCTATGCTGTTCAATCTCTCCTAGCAAAGATAAGAGATAATAATAGTATAAGTATGGCGTAAGATTTGAAAATTTCAGGTGGGTGGGATAACGGGTAACCTATACAGGTTGGGTGTAGGATTCCGAATGAAGGTTTCCGGAGCGCAACACCCGTCTCCCACCCCTCCGACCCTTTAAACAGAATAGCCAACGTAGGTAGGAAAAATTTACCCCGACTTTATAGTTTATAGCTTTATTACTTATTGGCAGCACTGTACATAGTTCCCCCCCCCCCCATGAAATTTTTCAACTCCTTATCTCACATTTTATACTTTTTTGATTATTAGACCTAACAACAAATTGTATCCCTCATAAAAACAAAATACCTAATAAACAACTATAAAATATTGAACGTATTAAGAAAATATAAAAGATAAATTCTCTAAAAATGGAACATTTTTTATGAAGTAACTTTTATCATTCACTGCTTCCCAAATAATATATATGATAAAAGGAGTAAGCATCTTGTTGGGAAATTTAAACACAACAGCTTATAAAAATTTAGCTAATTTTTTTGTTTAAATTTCCTACCAAGATGTGGGAGTTCGATAAAATAGAGCTACAAAAGAGAAATTACTGGAGGAAGCATCGCAAGAAACTTATGACACTCGCTTTTTTTCATCAAATGTCCTTTTTTCCATTTCAGTACCTTAAAGTGCGAAACCCCCCAAAAATTATTGTTTGAATGTTCGTTTAGACGGAATTAGTCAAAGAAATTCTGGCGCAGTAAATTCATTTATTGATTAAGGTTCTAGTTTATGCTTTATAACTTGAGCAGTTACTCAATTATCAGCATCGTAACTTATTTTTTCTGTATTTTTCAAATGAAATGCGCATAATAATTATCCTACACCTACAAAACTAAACCTCTAAAAATAGCATGGCAGTGCATTCTATTGTTTTTTTACTTAAATCCGTAATTTCATTTAAGTGCCTTTCTACTGGGAACCCCTTGATATATTTGGGGGGAGGGGGTCAAAGCTAGTAAGTTTAATAATCAGCAATGTGCTGCAAGTTTAGTTTTGATCACCCTTTGACATAAGTCAGAGATAGGAGTCCAGCAAACCACAGGAGTGGGGGTTTCCTAAACTACATGTTAATGTATTGACAATAATAATAATAATAATAATCTTTATTTCCATCAAATTGTTACAAATTTAATTATAATTTTTTTAGTTTATGATGAGAGCCTCCAGTAGCAAGCTAGAGCGGAGACTCTGTTTCCTCTGTTTATAAATTATTAAATGTTGAACTTATAATTTATCTTCTTGAATGAAAGAAAAATAAATAAAAATAATGATAATAATGGAATTAAATAATTTAATCTGAGGCAGGAAAAATAATAGTGGTAAATTTTAATCTCTGTAGTTCTTTGTACAGCATTAGCTTGAAAACCATTATCTATTTTTAAGATCTGTATATAATTCTGTTGTTTAATTTAAATTTTGAAGCGTATTTTCATAAAAATGTTCAAGCTTATGGTGGACATATTTATTAGTTTTTAGCATTATCTTTGTATTTATTTATTTAGTAATAATCTATACTCAATATTTAAGATATTGTGATAACGACTTCAGATATTAGTTATGTTTTAGATATTTTGTTTAAACAATAAATGCATAAAATTATAAAAAAGATATGAAAATAAAATCAGATTAATATAAATGTCAAATAATAATGTAGACTCAGTATCATATTATCAGGTTAATAACTCAAATCAAATAACATTAGAGGATCAACTAGCAAAAAGAGAAAAAAAAATGTTTTAATAAAAAAAAAAATTAAAGGTTCAACTTTATCAAAAATTATGTTGGATTCTCAAATTATGTAATCTTTTTATTTCAATCTAGCAAGCACGGAGCATGCTCTTTTCACGTATTTTATAACATACTTTATCAATTATGTGAGCCTCTTTTCCGACATTTACGCGTATATTAATCGCAATCTGACGAGCGAAGCAAGCCCACTTTAATGTACCTAAAAATATATTTTAGTAATTTTGCGAGCAAAGCGAGCCTCTTTTTCTAAATCCACGTATAATATAATAATTTAAAATAATTATTTAAATTAATCCACGTAAAAATATAATTTTAGCAATCGGTTTTAGCACGCCTTTTTTTAAAGAACTTAATATAATATTTTACCAATTTGCGAGCAAAGCGAGCCTTTTTGCCCATTGTATGGCCAGCAAGCCTCTTTTGCTTTTTGCAAGGGAGCCTTCATTACTTTTGTAAGAGCCAAACCTATCCTTGATTAATTATTACATTATTTTTCTATCCTAAATAGCCAGCCATATTTTCTTTTTACGTGAGTTCCTGATGAAAAGCATCGCTAGTTAAGTTATAATTAAACATTTTTTAAATAAAGTTATTTTAGTGAATTTTTAAAGAAAAATGAACTTGAGGTAAGATTATAGAGGGGACAGGGGTGGTAGATGAATATTTTGCAAGGGGGATCCACTGATCAAGAATATATACATATTGTTGAGGTTTTATATATATATATATATATATATATATATATATATATATATATATATATATATATATATATATATATATATATATATTATATATATATATATATATATATATATATATATAAATATATATATATATATATATATATATATATATATATATATATATATATATATATATATATACAATAATGAAAACAGAAAGTACTAATCGTATTTAATAAAACATTAAAGATAAATAATAACTTACAGAGGGTGTAAATATAGGTGTTGTGGATTTTAGAAAATTTTCGACATACGTCTTCGTCGGTCTGGAAGAAAGAAAAACTTCCTTTCTCCAGGCCGAACGAAAATTTCGGACCGAAACCGAAAGGAAGTTTTTTTCTCTCCAGACCGAGGAAGACGTATGTCGAAAATTTTCTAAAATCCACAACACCCATATTTTCACCTCTGTAAGTTATTCTTATTATCTTTAATGTATATATATATATATATATATATATATATATATATATATATATATATATATATATATATATATATATATATATATATATATCTGTGTGTGTGTATATGTATACATTAATTACAGCTATAAATTTGTTAAATTATAACAGACATATAGTTTGTAATAAAGTAAAAAAATAGAAATATTTAATAAATAAAACTGCATCTCCAGGTTCAAGCAGTAATGCTTTTTAGCGAATTTCCATTGGGAAAAATTTGCTAATGTTTTTGTTTTTGCCAGATTTTTGTTTCCAGACGTTTCTATGGGACACGATATTTTTCACACGATATATTAACGCTTTGTCAAATCGAAATGAAGCTTGGTACAAAATTCAACTTTGTTAATTTTCGGAACTCTATTGTTTATGAAATATGTTTGACGTCATTAACCCACAATAATGACCCCTTAAACACTTAAAAAAAATCATTAAATAGTGTTTAGATCAGGCTGCAATGTTTTACACATGTACTTTTATGTATGGATAACAAAAATACGAAGTTAAATTTTATTATCAGTATAAATGTGATGTTTGTAAAGTATTACGTTTTTTGACTAATACATTTGAAAATTCGTTTATATTGTGCCAGTATGCCACAAATATAAACCAGTAGACCCTATTTTCGGATTTTTTGCAAACGAAATACTTCACTATATACCTACGTTACAAATGAGGAAGTTTATGTATAATTGGTTTGGTTAATTTTGGGTATATGGTAAAATTAGGTTATGTTATATTTAATTCAGATTCAGATACATAACAAAAGTGAGTAATGATAATACTTCGCACGAAGTAGAATTAAGTTTTATTTATATGAAGACACTAGTGCAATCTAGGAGATTAAATAAGAAACTATATAACTAAGATGTTATCCGCTAGAGTGAACTAGTTGTATTAAAATCTGAGATTAAATTAACTTAAAAACACTTACCTACACCAATAAAATTTGTTTTCATTTAGTAAATATTTACTTTTAAGTTATTCTGGCACTAATTAATTATTTTAGTAGGGTGAAAAAAAATCAATATACGTTTTAGTTAAAGAACATTCGTGTTATGCAACTGGAATAATGTGATTTTAGTTACTTTAACGGTATACATGAAACCTTATTAGTAGAAAATTTTTGTAGAAATAAAATTAAATGATTTTAAACTAAAATTAAACCTGTAAACCCCCTCATCTTCCCTTACTTTAAATTGTTTAGTTTCTAGGTATATTTAACTATATAAATGACAAAGCAACCATCAATCACCACTGGCTACCTCTATTAACCATTACTACTTATTATTTACTATTAAAACTCACTAAAAAAACTCATAATAATCTATCCTTGTTTTACATTAGTAACGTATAAGCTTTTTAATGCTTTGTCAGGTTAGTAGTGGTTATTAGCGAATTTGTATCATAAATAAGATGCTTATGAGGCTGTTTGCATGACGATAGTATAGGGGAATAGGAAAATTGGGGGCTCATATTTTTGTTAAAAAATTTATATATACACACACAAACATATATATATATATATTATATATATATATATATATATATATATATATAATATATATATTATATATATATATATATATATATATGCCACTTTTTTTGGGCATACTTTTTTGATTTCAGGAAGCCAAGCTGAATTGAGCCCCCACCCTCTCCCCTTAACTTCCGCCATCTGAATAACCTCATAAGCATTATATCATGATGAAAATTCACTAAAATCGGGCTGTGGTGCCTCGGAACCTTTCCTTACAATATCAGTTTCGATTCGTTGGGAAATCACCAAACATGTACCTGCAGTGCAGTATTTGGGCTCGCTTCACTTTTGCTCAGACAGTAAATAATAAGATCTAAACATTTATTTTTTTTGTCTTTCAAGCAACCTTTTTAATAACATCTTATTTTACTTACAATGTTCTACGTTTTTCTCAAATTAAATCCTTTAACTTACCTGAAACAATTAAAGTGTTAGGTAAAATACAAAGTTAGTAAAAGAGGCATTTAGGGTTTCAAGTACACACAGATGCATTCAGGTACTACAAGTAGAAAGGTTTTTGAGCAAATCTGCCCCTGTGAGTATGACATCTGCAAATCTGTATGACATGAGCAAATCTGCTGTCATTGACTATGACAAGTTTTATCATATTTAATTTCATCTGAATCAGAGGGAATTCCTTTTTTTCATTTCATAGGGAATAAAAGGGTGTGTTTTCAGATTATGTAAACACCTAAGAGAGATGGGTTTCTTAATAGCGGAATAGAATCAACAAGTGAGTTTACTACCGTAAACTCAGGCTGTCAAAACGTCTACCGATGTCAAAAAAGAAAATTTCAGCCCCTAGGCCAGGGGGGGTTAACTTAAATGAGGAAAAGTTTGGATTCGATTATCGAAAGCTACTAAAAATAGCGCTGCGGCGGACCGGTGCGGATACTTCATGAACTAACCCCAATAGCTTTCCAAAAATGACTGATTATATTTTTATATTTAAATTTATAAATACCATGGCAATTTTTGTTTATGACAGCTTCATTTATTATTATTATAAAATGTTCGGTTCGCCGTTGCATGTTCTGTATTTCAAAAATTCAGAAACTAAAAGTAAATAGAAACTTTTTTAAAACTTCCAGGGAACGCTACTGGTGGCAGATAAGTGTAAATTTCATTTAATTAATTTATTTATTTAGTCGATTTTATCTGGTAATTACATTTAATCACATGTGCGCATCTTGCCGATGTAATTAAAATACAGGCTGCATTAAATGCCAAAATCTATCTTCTACCACGTGTAAACTTTAGCCAGTATTTCATTATTACCTGATTGAATCAATTAAATTAATAAATTACTTGAATGAAAAACTTAAAAATAATCAGAAGTGTTCTGTGTAAGATTAAAGTGGTGGGGTTAGTTAGAAGTATAACTATACAAAGTATTAAAATTAAATTTCAAACTGACTGTGGGCAAAAAGCGGGAAATTAAGACACGCCCCCTCAATTGAAAAGGTAGGTCCCTCGCCGCGCTAGTGTCGATCGGAATCCAAATTTTCCCACCATTGAGTCGACAGTCTTACTGTTTAAGTATCTATAGTCTCTGCCCTAGGCTATGTTAGAGCAATGCGCGATACGATGATTACCTATAACTGTAGAAGTTTAATATGTTTTAATAAGGAAAAATGAGCATATTAGGTTGGGATCATAAAAGGGAAGATAGTTTTCTATGGCACATAATAACTTTCAACCCCCTTCTTTTGAATCTGGATTATACTTAAAAAAATTTTTGAAAAATACAATCACATCAATGTCTACAGTGTATCGACGACCTTAAAAATATTGACAGCTCAGTTTAGGCACCACCGATTCTAAAAAAAAAAATCCCTACAAAAAAGCAGCGGGGAAAAAACTTTGTAAACAAATCAGGTTATGTTACCCGCGTTTTCTTGGCGATGTTTCTACAATTCTTTGGTGTAGTTTTATTATTTAGGAATTATGCAAATGTGGAAAAAAATGAATTGTGAAGGGAAATAATAAACACAAGAAGAACCACAAACGAAGTGAACGAATGCCGGGAAGGAGGTTATTTCCCTACAGGGGTTATGGGAGTAGGGATCTTTTTTTCTCTTTCAAGAGAGGGGTTGGCAGCGGCTTCTCTGATTGGTCGATCCCCAAAATGCATATGACCTTGGGGATTTTTATACTTGACGATACACTGTAGAACCATATTGTTTTTAAAATGTGTATGAGGGTGTTAACACTTTAAAATGACTCAGCAAACATTTTTAAAAAATCACAAAACCTCGAAAAGTTGTCTGAGCGGGCTGAAATTTAATACAGGCATACCAACATATATACATAACAAATATACAAAATTAAATGTTATTTTTTATCAGTATTAGTTCCGAGTTTTATGGATTGAAATATATAACATAATGTCAACAAATCTCGTTTTATTGACTAATATGTTTGGAATTTGCTTATATCGTGGGAGTATGCCTCTTATATAATCGAGTTTATTGTTAAATTTGTAACTTTACTTGCTGAAAATTTTGTAATTTAATTTTTTGGAAGTCCGTTATGAAAATATTCTTAATATTATTATTACATTTTAAGTGCAACTTGATATCTATTTGAGGTGCTTTGATATAATGGAAGGAGTAAGTAGAAAAATAAATTAATTGTTGGTTTTCATAATAATTTAGAGTCAGGTTATAGTATATTACTGGGATCACGACCTTTAGTAACGAGACCCCGTATTTCTGACATTAATGTGATTTACTGGTGCCTTATAAATTTACCTAAATACTCGTATATCATGATTTTAATATCGTAATATACCAAGTATATTTTTTCTTTTTTCCATCTAAACGTAACCCGTTTAGAAAGCCGTTTATTTTCCATATGCCCCAATAATTATTACATATGTTATCTGCTATTGAAAACTTAAGATGTATAAATTACTTAAAAGGATATTTTTTTTTTTTTATAAATGAAAACGGAATTTAGCTACAAATTTAAGTAAAATAAAGGTTGATAATTTCGATTTCAAGACTATATGGTTTAGCCTAGTAGAACAATAATTAAAATAAGATAAAAATTTAATAAATATAAAATAAACCAAGTATATTACGATATAGTAAAAAATCTTTATATCAGATAAAACCCTTTTAGGAGATGGAAAAATGCGTGAGCCTCTCTGGTTTTATATCGAACTCCCAAAGGTGTAGTTGTAGCTAGCTCAGTAACGGTCCTAGCCAAGACTAGTTTGTGTAATTAATCCTGCCCTACGTTGGGCGCCAAATAATACGGCTTGCGGGAGGATTTTTAGTCAGCATCAATCTGTCCTGAAAAGAACTGTTGGTACAGGCTGCAGGCAACCACAGCTCATCGATGAAAATAGGCGGAGTGTCGACTCGTAGCCGTAGCTAGCTTAAGAGACAAGAGTAGAGCCTGAACTTTTCGAAACCTTGTGGGTTGCGAGCAGAACCAGGACTCGTGACTTTTAGCTTACCAATTTTGGGTCCTGATCATATAGACTTAAGCTTGTGTCTACGGACGCTGGGATTTTGGTAGTGGACAATTGACTACATTTTATATACATAAAAGTTTCTACATGCAGCTTGATTTTTGTACAAAATGCTAAAAAATTGGAGTAGAAATGCTTCTCACAGCTTGGGACTCGCTTTGCTTTTCTTTAGAAATTTAAGTTATCAACTGTTTAAGGTTGAAAATATTCGGACTCACTGTGCTTTCTTAAGACATAAAGCGTTTAACCATTGTTAAATGTAGAATAACTTCGGACTCACTCAGCTCGACTACAAATTCACACTCATTAATAAAAAATACACAAAGGGTTTAAAAAATACCTAAAAAGGATTATACTGGAGATATCTCGAGTGGAATTAGTGTAAGAGTGTTTTATAGAATCAAAAGCAATAACTGTTTAATGTACTTTTTTTTAAAGCAAAAGGCTCTTTAAAACTTTATAGTAGGTATTTAAAAAATATTATGTTGCTCTTTTCATCACCACCTTTTTCTCTATAACATTGAGAAAGAAAAAGCTTTCTAATGCAGATTAAACCTTTAACGTATTTTATTCCGTCTTTTTTTTAGCAAAACTAAGTTAAAAGAAAATGGGCTTTAAATTTAATTAAAAATGAATAGCTGGAAAATAATAGAAAGAGACATCAATAAAATAAAGAAGTCACCAAAATATCCTCGAAATAATTGTTCTGCCATTACCACACGTAAATAAATTCTTATAGACAAATTTAAGTCTTTACTGTTTAGCTATATAAGTCAAGCTTTAAGTAAACAAAGAATTGTACATATTTTCTCTTTTCTTTTCTTCATTTATACCGAAGTTATACAGGATAAAGGTTTACTAAACATTTGAAAAAATCCGGTACAGAGTACCTCAGAACTTTTTATCATAACATCAGATTCGCTACGCTCATCCTCCCTGCTTCGGACTGGCTTCGCTCGTCCTCAGAATATAAAAGTCGTTAAATTTATACTGCAACACATCTTCGGACTCGCTTCGCTCGTCATCAGATAGTAAATACATTCATTTTATTCCCAGCGGTCACCCATAATGCTGCTTAACTTTTATGATCCAAAAAAAATCATAGATTTACTTCTCGTATTAAAACGAAACTTAGTGTACTTATTTATTCCGTAAAAAAATATGTTTGTACCAAATTTTAACTCAATTAGATTGTTTTCCGATTTTTACAATGTCTTAAAAAACGTACTCATGTCACGAATTATGGCTGAAAAATATATACACTAGTATTAAATGTTTCTTGATTTCAATTATTTTTGTTACATCTGAAGCAAAGGTTATTTAAGACTAACTTTTTCCGAAACTTTCTTTTAACGTAGTTCTCTTTTGGTTTTTAATTGCTTTTTGAAAGTAAATATTGACTCTCTATCGTCAATATACACATTTCCGCTTCAATGAAATGTCACTTAATTTTTTAGTTACATCATCTACTATACCATTTCTTTGTTCAGTGCTTTTGTTCTATTAATTGTTTATCGCTGTCAAAATAATACAATCAGTGATTTAATAAATAATTAGGTACAAAATAATACATACTAATAACATCAGTATTAAAGTTAGTTCATTTAATAAAATAATGTCAATTTAATAGATGCTTATAATATTATTAAGAAATCTTACTTTCATATTTCTATGTTGTGTTTTAATGTTATCATTTCAAATAATAAATGCTAATAATAACAGTAGTAGGAAATCTTACTTTTATATTTCTATGATGTGTTTTAATGTTA
>JACMZG010001913.1:14158646-14163646 GCA_018340805.1 Microvelia longipes | reverse complement strand
CTTATGAGGATGGTCGTATATGAAAAGAGTAGAGGGAGGAGGGAAATTACGCTGATAATGTAGTTCATATGAAAAGAGTAGGGAATAAGGTAGGTCGTAAACAAAGTGGGGGAAGGGGGTTGGACACTCTATTTAGCATACAAATACATTTAATGTTATTTCATATCTTAGCTTGAGTTTAGGCCTGTAGTTCATATTTTAGACTTTTTTTACATAAAGATAAAAATTATTACAGACGAGAAACATTCCAAGTAGTAAAATATCTTGGCTCTTGATTAAACGACAAACTAATTATGAATATATGAATATTTAATTAAGTCGAGATACAATTTTTATTTATTTTAGTGACCCTGAATAAGTTGCTTCGTGCTGGGAAAGGAAAGCGACCTGTGACCCATATATTTTCATTTATGTTGGACAAAGATTTTCACGCAGAGTTCTTGATAACAAGGTCGAGGTTAAAAGCAAGCTTAATTAAAATGCATAATAATTTTGCTTCTTTCCGCAAATCTTGTATTTGTGGAAGAGATTTATTGACTTGACCTTTATATCTATTTATAGTTTTTTAGCGAATTTCCTTTAAAAACATTCATTAATATGCCACAATTTTTTTAAATTGTAATGCTACTACAAGAAATAAACTGTTGAGCAAGAAAGCACAGATTTAAAGCTCAGTTTATGCTAATTTTTTGTGATTTTTTTTAAACTTGTGACGCTACTACAAGAAAAAACTGTTAGCAAGAAAGCACGCATTTATAGCTCAGTTTATGACCATATTCAGTGATTTTTTTTAATTGTAACGTTACTACAAGAAATAAACTGTTGAGCAAGAAAGCACGCATTTAAAGCTGTTTTAGTGATTTTTCTTTTCTGTAGGTATAGGAAAAGTATTGTGTTTGCGAAAAAATCCGAAACTATGATGAAACCGGAATTATCCGTTTTAGGCGTTTTAAGGCCTCCTGAGTGTTTGTTGCAAAGTTGTCTGTCTGTATCTGTGTGTATATGTGTGTGTCTTTCTGTTATCATCGTCTGTCTGTTATTAGCGCCCAGTGTATCTATGCCAGAAAGAACGAAATCTAAAGTCAATAATTTACAAATATTTTTATCCCCCTGTAGAGTACAGCATATAAATAGAACATAAAACTAAATAAAATTATAAAACTCAACTTAATCCATAACAATTTTATCTAATATTAAATTTTAAAAAAACTTCAAGTACTGTATGATTTATGTAAAAATGAGCAAGATAAATATTAAAAGTTTTATGTTCTTATCAGGGCTGAATATCATCTAAATTTTCAGCTAACCCTAAGAAAAGTGTTTTATATTGAAATTAATCTTTTTTTATTTATTTTTCTCTCTTGGGAGTGGTTAGGTTTTGAGTTATAGTTGACTGCTAAGTTTCTCGAGGCACGGCATTTTCTTTTAGTCGGTAATTTTTAACACCCCCACTTAAAGAAAATTGCTATTGATGATATAAAAGTTTTTTAGGTCTTCTAGTGAAGCACTCTACAATTTAGATAAAATAAGTCAAAATTAGCATCCTTCCAAAAAAGTAGACGTTAGCAAGGGTTATATAAATACTATAATTACAGTACGGTAGACTTAAATGATTTCTTAATTTTTAAGTAATTTTTATCAGACAATCATGCTTATGAAGTTCTTTGAGAAGAAAGGGGAGTTAGGAGAAGGATTTAGCTTGGCCCAAGCATTCTACACACACAAATAAATAATATATATTATATATATATATATATATATATATATATATATATATATATATATATATATATATATATATATATATATATTATATATATATATAGAATCAAGGAGCTAATTTAAATCGACAATCCCAACTCATTTCCCAGTTTCGTCATCCAAATAACCTTATAAGCGTAATTTTCTCATGAGATTTCGGTAAAACAGCTTTATAAGCGTCAATTTCGGATGAAATTCGCTGATATGGTGTATGGATTTATGCCAGGTAGATATGAAAACGCATATGCTCTTTTCTAGTAAAGATGTACAGACTAAATAGCTTAACCGAATGAGATGAAATTTAGTACAAAATTCATGTCACATGAGAGGATTTTTTTTTATTTTAGGAAAAACTAACGAGGCGTCTAATTAATAATTGAAAAAATTGTAATTATAGTTAATTAATTATTTTTCATGTAAGTTATTTTCTTTTTGTAATTTTCTTTTTGTTTAGAAATATTATTTATTTTATATATTCATTGTTAAAATTAAATTAATTTCAATATAACCTTACATATCATTAGAATTATCATTATAATTATAATCATAATATTAAAATGTAACGTATCGAACGGTAATGCATTGTAGAAATTAAAAATAGTCAGTTTTATCTATAATTGATGTAATTTGTTTATATAATTACCGAACTAGCTGGCTCAGCCAGTAACCACAGCTTTGGCTGAATTAATGTTTAATCTACTATTTGTAAATTCATAAAATTGCTTGTGTAATATTATTTAAGAACATTAATAAATGGTTTATTATTATTATTATAACGAGGCGTCAAAATGCCTGCAATTTTGAATTTTCAATAAATTGAATTGTTTCCCAAAAATCACTTATAAGTTCAAAATTTTGTAGAGCTTATTAACATTATTGATTTGTTTACATTAACTATCAAAATAAGATTATATTATGAGGTAATAATCGAAAAAATTAAAAACACAAAATTCTAACTTCCAGTTGTAAATTAGGCCTTCTTCAGAAGTAGCGGCCGGAAATTTTCTATTTTTATTTTTATCTGACCATTACCTCATAATATAATTTTGTTTAAATAGTTGGTCAATAATTTTATAATAGTTTTATATTAACTATGCAAATATTTATAGAAAATAAGTTAAATTTATTTAACCTAAGTTCTATTATTCTACAAGCATAGTTTTATGTTAATCCATTATGGTTTTTAATAATAAAAATTGTTAATTCCTTTATATCGTGGCAGTATGCCACTTACCTTAAATATCACCTATAGTATAATACACGGTTATAATCAGTTGACAACGTTGGATTATAATGCAAGGGAGCCAATGAGGTTAGCCCTTGATGTTTAACTACGCCCACAATTTTGTATCGGACCAACCTC
Organism: Microvelia longipes; assembly: GCA_018340805.1. Taxonomy (NCBI): domain Eukaryota; kingdom Metazoa; phylum Arthropoda; class Insecta; order Hemiptera; family Veliidae; genus Microvelia; species Microvelia longipes. Next base: position 14,160,522 of record JACMZG010001913.1, on the reverse strand, counting down.
ATCGCTTTCTCTATTTTCACTATTTTCTCACGCTGTCAAGTGATTATGACCGTGTATCATATCATAATACGATAAACTGCTACTAGACAAGAACCTGTTGCCTTTAAGCGGTCAAAAGGTCCAAGGCATCTAGTTTATCACTTAGGTGCTGCTCTGATGGATTTGTTTAGACCTTAGATTAAGACTATTATAGAAGAAGCACAAGACCGTAAACACAATGTAATCCACTGATAACACGAAAGCCGGTTGACTGGGGCACTTAAGTAATGTAATAAATAAACGATATTTACAATAGTATTTTATGAATAATCAATCATTAATTAATAATAGAACATAATAATTCAGCAACCGGAAGTATTGCCAATTTTATTTTAGAAAATTTTATATTCTTAGGGTGGCAGCATTACTTAAGTGCACCAATGAACAGCCTTTCGTGTTATCAGTAGTGCTCCTTCTATATATAGTATTATTGTAAGGTTGCCTGACAAATCCAGGCAGAAACATTTTTAACCTTTAATAATATTATTACATAAGGGGCATAAACAAATATTCCATATATTGTGAAAATTTTCCAGATAGGAGAGGAAGTCAAGTCCAAGTATTTTGAATGAATAAAACGAAGTGTGAAGGGATAGAAGGGCTGCCAGATACCAGGCAGATGCCAGGCATACCATCTCAGACGCCTTCCTCCCACCCATTATCTACAAACCTTCCTCCTAACAATATAAACCATTCTTTTTATTGCTTTTTATCATTATTAAATAAAGACTTTTATTAAAAGATTGTTCAAACTTTATATAGAATTGTGAAATTCCAATAAATTAAATTAATAAGAATAATAAACTTCCTCAATAAATTGAATAGTAAAAAAAATAATTTTATTGTTTTGTTTATTTCTTTTATTTGATGTACTTTTTATTATGTATTTTTGTTCGTTTTAGCGAATTTCCTTTGGGAAAAAATTCGCTAATGGGATAGGCGTCATGGCGGAATTCGAACCTCGGACCACGACACAAATCCGTTCAGAGGTCCCTAATGACGAAAAAAAAATTTCGCGAGACTTATATATTATATATTATATATTATATATATATATATATATATATATATATATATGTATTTCTAGACACTTTCTTGTAAACACTCTATCATTCGAACGGATTAATATTTTTTAACCAAACTTGGTACAAAAATCAACCTTCAGGAGGACATTGAAAACCAGGTTTTGTGACGTCATTAACCGGTTTGCTGAGTGAGCGAAATTTTAAAAAAATCAGCAAAATTCAGGGTTAATATTTTTTGCCGCGAAAAAGGTCAATATTTATGTTTTTTGAGACGCTGAATCGAATGAAACCGGTCCGAAGTCGATAAGACCACTCTAAGTAACCTAAAATCGAAAAACCATTGTAAATTACCGAAAACCAAAATTTAGGTCGATAAAAAATAAATTTCGAGTAGGGTGTCGTTTTCTATGTAATTTTGGGCGCTGAATCGAATGAAACTGGTCCGAAGTCGATACGACCATTTTAAGTTACCAAAAAGTAGAAAAAACCACAAAATTATAGAAAACCAAAATTACGGTGTTTAAGAATAAATTTCGAGTAGGGTGTCGTTTTCAATGTTTTTTGGGCCTCTGAGTTGAATGGCAGTGGTCCGGAGTCAATACGACCACTGAAACTCAGGGTACCTGGGTTCACATCCTGGAAGGGTCGATAATTTTTTATCGTTTTTTTTTTTTACTTAATATAAGTTTACAACTAGAAAATAATTCTGGCGCGGTGGTCCGCATGTCGGGCGAATTTCCTTTGGATGTGAGCTCTCAAACCCAGAGTACCTGGGTTCAAATTCTAGTAGGGACAATAATTTTTTATCGTTT
>JACMZG010001913.1:14143646-14153646 GCA_018340805.1 Microvelia longipes | reverse complement strand
GGGAGAAATTTTAAATTTAAATCATCGTAGGCAACACTCGTTGAATTTAGATAAAGCTTGACATTTGTCAAGTCGCAGTGATCGAAACAACTGGATGCCTTATCGATGACGTTATTTCTACCCTTTGAAAGGCTAAAATTAAAAATCGTGGTTTCTCGAGTTGAGTCGAAGTTTTAATCGACCATACTTGTCGGTTTGACGTAGGCAATAGGTACTCGTACATATCCCACGCTCGGAAATGGAGAGAAATTATTTTTTCTGTCTTTAAATAATTAATTAAATTGAGTTTCTGAACTTCGTTAATCGAAAACGTAAGGTATTTTCACAAAGCGATAGCAGTTCAATTTTACATTCTCAGCGAACTTCTGACCGTTGAAGCCGTATCGGCGTACGGAACGTGTTGTACAAAGCAATTTGAATCGTTTCTCGCTCTTACCAAAATTAGCTCTTGCTTTACGTTTATTAAAACTTTTCGGTAATCTTCGCGAATCCGAAGTAAGAGGATAAAGGTAGACAGACGTTTGTACCGGGTGGATGATTCTTCTTGTACTTCATTGAAGGGTATTGTCCATCCCATATTTGTTAAGGAATACGATATAGGCGCGTGAGATGCAATCCCTTTAGATTCGAAGCCATTCCAGGGTTTCTGACTTTATCAATTCTCGACTCCACAAATTCTCATACGAATCTCGTCGAATAAAACGGGAATGCGTTGTTGATGAGTCTGTGCTTCGCCGGTGCCGTATTTCCTCCTTCTTTTAAAAATGATAGTTCCAAATATATAAAACTTTCACTCGGAAGCGTATAAAGTCTTGGTATTGTACCGGAATCCGTATCTCTTCTCCGGCGTCTAGCTTTGAGTTTGCGTACGGATAGTGAGTATGATACTCAAGACTCTTTATAGATTCATCATATTCGGGGTTTTCACTTAAATTCAACATCTCAATCATTTTTGGCTCTTCTATTGTTTGTTACTTCTCTCATCAATAGTTCATTCCCTATCATCTTCTTCTCCTCCTCCTCAGTTGTCTTCTTATTCTTTCTATCCTTTCCGATCCACCAGACTGTCTCGCTAAGAGTTTTGTCTTGATTGACTCATCATGTTACCTGAATGGCGTCCTTGTAGAATCCCAACTCTGAACCATCCTCGCGTTCAACCCCCTCACAGTGTTTATCTCGTTGGTGTCGAAGTAAATTCTTTTTATGTACAAACTTTGTACAGCAGTCTGGACAACTAAATGTCAAGTTTTCAAATCTCTTCTTATAGAGGCTCGAATCACGTATCTTGGAGAACATCTCTGCTCGGTGTCTAGCTCAATACTAAAGTTGGAGCTCCACTAGCTCTATATATATATACTAAACGAAAGCTTAAAAAAAAAAACTGAAGCGGCTCAACCCTGGCTCATATAGGCTCCAACATGCCTCTAAATGGCTCCGATATAGCTCCAAATGGCTCATATAGGCTCCAAATGGCTCCTACTCTGCTCATTAGGCTCTAGATGGCTCATATTGGCTCCCACTCCGGCTCTAAATGGCCATATGGGTCCAAAGGCTCATAGGGCTCCTACTACGCTCATATAGGCTCCAACACGGCTCCACACCGGCTCTAGATGGCTCATTGGCTCGAATAGCTCTAAATGGCTCATATAGGCTCCAACATGCCCTCAAATGCTCCGAATAGCTCCAAATGGGCTCATATAGGCTCCAAAGTGGCTCCTACTCGGCTCATATAGGCTCCAACAAGATGAATATATAAGTTTATGATATAAGGGGATATGGTCAGTTGTATCTCGCTTTCGTGCAGTCAAGATGCCTTCTACGCTATTATAGATATTCAAGGGTTTGTAGATAATGAGGGCCAAGTCATCGTTAAAGAGCTCGTATGTTTGGACCTGGAGACGAAATCGTCTTCGAACTGGTTATTTTTACCACCTGCAAATTACATTCAAGATTCTAAATCTATGAAAACAAATTCTTGGCTTACATTAAATTTTCACGGAATAAACTGGGATGACGGTGATGTTGAGTACGAGCGATTGTATTTAGTGTTTAAACTTTTATCTAATCGGTACACACACTTTGTCGTAAAAGGTAAAGTACGTTTATTGAAAAAGTACTTGCCAAATAATTGCGTCATAGATTTACTTGCGATAGAATGTCCCAAAATTAGTTCATTGAGTTATAGCTGGAGGCCCTGCCCCCTTCATAAGCACAATAAAAAATTTGCTTGCGTTCATGCTCGAGTATGGAGTTTGTATAAATGGCTCGTAAATGGACCTGCACTCGGTTAACCATAAATTTACTACCGGTTTCATGTGTAGCCAAGTGAGTTCATTTGTGGGGATTTATTTCGCGTTTATTCTTAAAGTTAAATCATATGTTACACTCATGTCTCAGCAGCTGCCGCAAATACGAGATAGAACTCTAGTATGGCGAAGCGGGCCATAATGCGGTCCCTGGCGAGGCATAGCGACCCGTAAACCGCTTAAACTAATTCTCATAAGTATCAGATTGTGCATTTATTAAAAAAAAAAATATATAAAAAAAAAAAAAAAAAAAAAAATTAAAAAAAAATATATAAAAAAAACAAACCCCCTTTTTAGAGGTAATTAAATATTAAATAGGGGAAGGGTGGATGATGTTTTCGGGTTGTAAATATGGGATTATGGTTTCATTATTATATTGTTTCATTATTTCGGTGAAAAACAGAGGTGACATACTTTTAGTGGCTGGTCACCATGGTACAATGCGAGGTCGGGGCATTGTACATTAAAAAAAATATCAAAATTAACCTCCTCGATATGCCTTCCTTGATGTGGTGAGGAGGCTTTAAACTAAGAAAGGCATTAATGTGACGTAATCGCATAAACATGTCCAAACCTGTTGAACCTGTTAAATATTACATTAGTGTCACGTAATCGCATAAACGTGTCAAAACCTGTATTTATAGTTAAATATTGCATTAGTGTGACGTCATCGCTAAGAAGCATTCGAGCAGTATACAACTTATAAGTAGAAATAGGTGCAATAACATTCTGGGAGTTCGGCTGGTCCTGTGGTTAGAGTCTTTGACTCGTAATCAAAAGTGCATGGGTTCAACAACTGGCTGGTCCAGTTGGATTTATGAGTTAAAGGCTAGACATAGTGATTAGCGAACTCTATCCTTCCCGATGTGCCTTCACCTTGACGTGGTGAGGAGGCTTTAAACTAAGAAAGGCACACTCGCTTGTTCTCATATTGAGGATGGTCCTTATCAGGACCCTTATTTTTATTAAGCTATTAATTACACGTCACAACCTGTTAGAAATAAGTAATCTCATAAAGGGATTGCGCCGTTAAGGGGTGGTCAGAGCTGCGGGGTCATACGTTGATAAGGGACCTGATTAGGAAAGTAATAAAGGGGGGGGGGGTAGTCAGAGCTAATTGATAATGGAGGTTACAAGTGGATAAGGTAGTTATAGGTGGTCACAGGTGGAAGGTTATGAGTGAGGGGAGGTTACAGGTGGAAGGTTATGAGTGAGGAGGAGGTTATAGGTAGATAAGGTAGGTACAGGTGGAGGTTATGAGGGGAGGTTATAGGTGGATAAGGATGGTTATAGGTGGTTACAGGTGGAAGGTTATGAGTGAGGTGGAGGTTATAGGTGGATAAGGTAGGTTAGGTAGGTTACAGGTGGAAGGTTATGAGTGAGGGGAGGTTATAGGTGGATAAGGTAGGTTGTAGGTGGTCACAGGTGGAAGGTTATGAGTGAGGGGAGGTTATAGGTGGATAAGGTAGGTTATAGGTGGTCACAGGTGGAAGGTTATGAGTGAGGTGGAGGGGGTCCCAGAACCGGCCTTTCCTCTCTACTATCATTCTACCATCGTAGTTGTGCTATTCGGAAAATAATTTATTTATGACGTCATTAACCCGCAATAAAGAGAGAAATAAAAATTTCTAAAAATCATAAAATGCGAAAAAATGATGCGATCAGATTGAGATTTAACACGCATGTGACTATGTATATAAGACTAACATATGTGCTAAGTTTATCTCATTATCAGCATTAGTTCCATTTTTATCGAATGACTTGTGAACGATTTTTAAAAACATTGTAAAAATCAGAAAATGATTCAATTGAGTTAAATTTAGTACAAATGTTTACTTTCACTTACTTAGTATACTAAGGTTTGTTTCAATGCGACAAATATATTCATAATGTCTGTTTGATCATACTACATAAGTAGCATTGAGCGTGTTTAGTGCTGTATGGGAGATCGCTGAGAATAAAACGGATGCATTTACTATCTGAGGACGAGCGAAGTGAGTCTGTAGACAGCATGCGTTATAAATTTGGCGACATTTATCGAATTGTAGATTCTGAGGACGAGCGAAGCGAGTTCGAAGCAGGGAGGATGAGCGTAGTGAATCTGATAAATTGAGAAAAAGTTCCGAGGCATCCGGTACCCGATCATTTTTATTATGCTACAAATATCTAAATAATTTGCCTAAATCTGATTTTTATGTATCTAATTTATTAAGTGATAAGTTAATTACTTATAGATATAAAAAACTTTCATATGCGTAGCCTTGATACGCACCAACAAAATTAATATATAAATTTTATATTCATTGTTTTAAAATATACATATATATTTAAGACAGTTGAAAGGAGTCTTTTTCCGTTTCTTTACGGCTTTCCAGCTGGAATGATGGTTGGTCCGATTAAGCTAGAACCGGTTTTAATAGATTCATGGACCCAAAAACACCAAACACCAAACTTAAAAAGATATATCTTCCTATAATCCACCTATTTTCAGATTAAATCCACCGAATGTAGGTTAAAGACGCTATCAATTTTTAAAAGCAATAGGTGCTGGAGTTAATGATATAGTCTTTAAGGGTTATTCTGAGGACGATCGAGGCAAGTCCGAAACAGGGAGGATGAGCGTAGCGAATCCGATGTGATGAGGAAAAGTTCCGAGGTACCCCAGAACATTTAAAAATGTTTTTAACATTTCATATTGAGTAATAAGGCAACAATTATTGTTTCAAGTATTAGAGTTAGTATTAGAGTTCCTTGGCTTGAGATGTCTGGTAAGAGAAACAATCCACTGATTGCACTCAGAAGGGAGTTGTTAAAATGGTATACAAATAAAACCGTATAGTAAAATTTACTTATTACATGAAACTTGTATTCTTTACATGTAAATACCTAAGTATCATATAAAACACACAAAATACAATAAAAGATAAAATAAAAGAAGCCTCTCCACGAAGCCTCTCTACTTATAGAACTCCGCACGAGATTATTATATTTTAATATCATTTTTTGTTTTCGTAAATACTTATTTTTATAACTTGTTTGTAAGGTTTTGCACTGATGATGACCTTTAGTTAGGTTCGAAGTGCTTTGCCAATGAAGTTTCGTTTAGTAAAGAAATTTCTTTCTACTCTTTCATGATTAATAATCATCTCCACTCAGGCCCTTTCTACAGACATGATATACAACCTGTTTACATATATGTAAACTTTAAAATCAATACTATCACGTCAATTTTAAGCTTAGTATATTACGCAGTTAGGGATAAACAAGGACAACAGATTCTCGCCTTACTTAAGCCCATAATCTGAGACCCTAATAATATTAGGACATCATAATTTAAAAGTAAAATAGAAAGCAATGGGATAATAACATAAATAAATCGGGTACGAGGTACCTCGGAACTTTTCCTCATTAGATCGGATTCGCTAAGCTCATCCTCCCTGCTTCGGACTCGCTTCGCTCGTCCTTAGAATACAGTTCGCCAAATTTATACTGCAACATGCCTTTGGACTCGCTTCGCTCGTTTTAAAAAAGTAAATGCAACCGTATCATTCTCAGCGGTCACCCATACAGCACTGACCACGCTGAATGCTCCTTTATTTTTATGAACCAACAAAAATAATGGATATACTTGTATTGAAACGAAATTCGTAGTATACTTATTTATTAGTTCATCGTACACTTGTACCGAATTTCAACTCAATTAGAACATTTTCCAAGTTTGTACAATTTTTTAAAAAACGTACACAAAAGTCATTCAATAAAAATTAAACTGATGTTGATAATAAAATGAAACTTTGCACATATGTCAGTCTTATACATAGTCACATGCGTGCCAAATCTCATCTTATCCGATCGCATCATTTTTCCACACTTTATGATTTTTCGAAATTTTCGCTGAGTCATTATAGCGGGTTAATGACGTCATAAAAAATATTTTCGAAATAGCACTCACTGCGGCAGTAAACTGATTTTGTACAAAATTTCAACACTCTAGCATAAATACACAGGGCGCTACGATGATAACAGACCCACACACACATACAGACAACTTTGCAAAAGCCACTTAGGAGGCCTTGAAAACGCCTGAAACTGATAATTCCGGTTTCATCTTCATTCCGGTTTTTTTTCTTTCATCGGTTTCATTCTGGATTTTTTTGCAAACTCAATACTTTTCCTATATGCCTACGGTAGAAATGAGGAAAATTAATAATCGGGTACAGAATAACTTAATACTTTTCCTCACAACTTAATTCGTTCGTCGACAGAATGACATAAGTATCCAAAGCTTAAGTTGGTATTACTTCGGTCTCGCTACCCTATATTTCATGGTAAAATTCTTATCTAACCCCCTAAAACTTGGCGGTTAGATAAGAAGTATAATCACTAACTAATCTTTTAACTAGTTTAAAGAAAGGTGTACACTATCAATTTTTGAAGGATAGTCTTGTATAACCAACAGGATAGTTATGACCATTTCTAAAGAAAAACTCAACATTTTTGGGTTCTTGGGAGGAATGCAAGAAATGTTGTCCTCTGCTTATTTTTGTCAAAGACAGCTATTTTGGCACGAAAAAGTGCCTACGGATAATTTTTTTTATCTTTTAACACACTTTCAACCATTTATGCGCATTTCTTTTGAAAAATACCAAACAAAATGAGTTACGTGTAGCGATAATTGAGTAACTGCTCAAGTTATAAACCATAAATAGGAACCTTAAGCCAGAAATGGATAGTTAAGCACGAAAAACGCATTCCGAATGAAATTCACCCGGCATGCAGACCACCGCTCAAAAATTATTTTATCAACACGATACTTTTCTTTTATATCTTTCAGCAAGGCTAAGAAAAGTAAAATAAGAGTAATTGCCCTCTAGAGACAACAGTAGAGGAAAGTTTTAGAGCTTTATTATATAACTCAAATAAACAGAGTTATACTGCGGGAGTGAAGAACGAATATTTATGTATAAGAGTAGGAAGCCATGTTAGAAGAAATGTCAGCCCACATTTCCGCTGCAGTCTAAATCCCTGCCATATCATAACTCATATTTTTACAACTGAGTAAGTGAAAAAATGGATATCAGCTATTTTTAAATTAGACCTGTTGCATACAAAAACAAGCTACCAATCACGAGGATTCCCTACGAATTGACTTTAAAATTATAGAAGTTTCAAGCTGTTTAAGCTAAGCTAATGTTTAGAAGAAAAGTGCACAGCTATTATTATAAATATACAGAGATTGTGGAAACCAGAAATGGTGACGAGGCCTCTTTCTACTTAAAAATCTTCAAAACATTATTAGAAATGCCTTTTATCAGACATCTATTTTTAGCGAATTTTCAAAGAAAAATATGCTTATGAGAAAGAGAGTGAGGTAAAGTAGATTTTTTGAGATGGGGACTTACTGTTGGGTTATATATATTATAAGTATATATAATATATATATATATATATATAATATATATATAATATATAATATATATTATATATATATATATATGTACATACGTTTTATTTATTGATATATATAACATAATGTAAACAAATCACGTTTTGTGACTAATAGGCAAAAAACGTAAGCGGTCAATAGGCAGTTAAAGTGAGGCTATTCTGATATGCTGTGCTAGAACTCTTATCAGTTCTTCCTCTCATAATACTTGACTTTAGTGCCAAGTTTTATTGAAATTGTATCAGCATATTGAGCTTAAGAGCAATTAAATGGAGCTTAAGATCGATTAAATTCAATTCCTCTCTATCGAATCAGGTGATCTGGCATGGTGCACGATTCCGGAGCAACACAGAGCTCTTGAACTCAATGTGGATGAAAGCACACCGATGGATAATCACTACCTTTAAAGATTTTATTAGATTTAAGTTTAGATCAACTAATAACCCCCAATAATGCTATTTTGGTAGAATTATTGGGGGTTATTAGCTGAGCTATAATTAAATCTAATGAAGTCTTTAAAAGAAAGTAAGTCATATCATTCAATGGAAAGAAAACTTAACCAAAAGTTATATTCATTTGATGTCTTTTTTATGTGTGTGAAAGAAATTTACAAAAAAATGTTGTTAACTCTATTAATTTCAATGCGAGCGTATTGGGTTTGAATAAATCTGTCACCATACAACCATGAACTCTAAAAACAAACCTTGATATGACAACGATTCCAAATTAAACGGGGGCGGTAACATGGACAACTCATTAGAAAAACTATACAAACTAAATTGTTATATGCTTGCAAACCTTTAGCAAAATTACGCAAAAAAATATAAATAGCCTTCGGGATTTACCATGTGTCGATAAGGTGATAGGATTCTTTAGAATTATATTATATATATATATATATATATATATATATATATAAATATATTATAATATATAAATAAAGTGTGTATCTATATATACAATATATATAGATACACACGCGCCCAAGATATTTATATATATAATATAATATATATATATTAATATATATAATATTATATAATACTATATATTAATAGAAAATATATATATATATACTTATATATATATATAAATATGTACGTAAAGAAATAAGGAATACAACATATTTTATGTAACTGACACGCAATCTACCTCATTACCAATTTTTTCAAAGTAAATTCGCTAAAATACCCAAAATATTGGTTATGATGAGGTTAGACGTTATGAATATATTCATAGCGAAGGTCTGATCCTTAAAACCGTGTCACATAGAGCTTTAGAGGACTTAGGTAGTTGACTTCTTTCCTTAACCCCTTAAGGCAGAAATTGTTATACTTCGTACTTATTTTCCGACATCTTTTCAATTATGTATCGACCCTTATCTATATAGAATTGTAATAAAAATTGATGATATACAGTTGTATAGAAAATGTAACAATTGGTAAGGATATTTTTGTAACGAAAAATTGAAGTTAGTGAAAAATATTATACTAGACGAAAAAACGTATTCTTTGCTATGCGTACTAGTAAAACTAAATTTTATTTAAATTAATTTTTTATTCAATGGCTTTATTGACAAGACGAATAAAAAAGAAGCTGTAAAATATTAAACTAAAAGTCATATTTTTGACATGTGTAAACAATTTTTTATTATAATATTCGCACCAATAATAGTTATTTACGCTCCAAGGGAGTAAAGAATGCTATTATTTCCCTGAGCAGTTAGTAGGTTCCTAAGACATAAGTCGGCGTTGGCGAGGCGAAGTCGAGGTATTTATATGTTTAACTCCTGAGGCAAAGCCGAGGGTGTTACGGCTATTAACTCTTGAGGCAAAGCCGAGGATGGCCAATGCAAGGGGAAAAATAGCATTTTACTCCCAAGGTGTATACAAGATTTTATCTCCAGACGTTGACGTCATTTAATATTGTTTCTCGTTTTATTCTTATTTTTATACGTTTTGGTGTATTTTATTTATATTTTTTTCGGTCAGACCACCTTTTAAATTTAAGGGTGCCACCAAAAAAATCAAATTCTATTGTTCCAAACAACTTCTTTTGACCTGAAACGGATTTTAAGCCAATATTTTTTTTTGTTTTTGGTCGGACCCCCCTCATAAATTTTGGGGGTCCAGCCCCCCGAAAAAGTGTTATGTTATATGTACAAATTATTAAGGACACTTAATATGAAACACCCTGTACGTATGCATTTCTAGCGGATTATTATTTTAAATCATTCACCATAATATTT
>JACMZG010001913.1:14131146-14138646 GCA_018340805.1 Microvelia longipes | reverse complement strand
TCCTGATATTTTTCTGTATATGAACGTTGGTCTGCATCCCTGAAAAAGAAAAGTATTTAATTAACTTTTAGGCAAGAGATGAATAGATTATTCAACCAACATGGTTTGATAAAGATACTTTCTGATTAACTTTTACATTCACCATATATATATATATATATTATTATATATATATATATATATATATATATATATATTTAATATTTAACTTTAGGCATGAGGAAAGAATTATTTGTACTATAGTTTTAGTTTACTAATAATTCAAAAATGTAAATTGTTTTGTCAAATATTGACAATGGATAATGTTTTTTTAAACTAAATTGGTTAATTTTGAGTATTATTAGAAAATGGAAGTTTTTTTGCCACTTGAAATCACTTACCAAGTAGCGTAAATCATTCCAAAATCAGAAAGGGGATATAAGAACCTGACTACTTCTGTTAATATACTTTCAGGGTTTCTTCTATATGCCTCGGATAGACACTAGGATAGTATAAAGTCATAAAGTAAAAACATATGTTTTTTATGTTATACATAATGAAAATAATAATAATAAAAGTTATGAGGTTTTGGTCATGATAAATAAAACAACATTTAAGCTTTCGACCGTATGATTAGGGTTCATCAGAAAGTGTTTTATAACAAACTAAAGCCGTTAACAGAAAGAAACAGATAAGGGTATCTAAACATAGCTAGCTGTGTATACTATCGAAGATGAACAACAAACTAACAAACTAAACTTTAGTTTGTTATTAAACACTTTCTGATGAGACCTAATCATACGGTCGAAAAGCTTAATGTTGTTTTATTTATCATGACCAAAACCTCAACTTTTTTCTATACCTATGGTCAATAAGTGCTATTTGTTATTGTTCGAAAAATAATAATAACAAACAAAGTTTGTAACTTCGTTTATAAATGTTAACCATAAGTAGTAGTACACATGTGTATAAAATTTCAGCCCGTTCTAAACACTTTTTGTAGTTGTGATTTTTTGAAATTTTTGCTAAGTCGTTGTTGTGGGTTAATGACATCATACATATTTCATAAAAATAAGGATTCGGGACATAGAGTACCCGATTTTTCGAAATATAAAATACCGAAATTAAACCTAACAGCTGCAACATGGATAAACTAAAATTTATAATTTGTTACTATAACAAGTTATATCGTTATAGAAATTAGTTAATTCAGGGTTAACGTACCTAATATTTTGTGTAATTAACTATTTTTTAATAAAGCCGAAAACTAGACTAATTGACACTTTTGTACAACACTGACTTTTTTGCAATTTTGCGGGATCGTAGTAGCGAGCCGAAAACCCCTATCCCGTGCGTAATGTGTTATAGAGGTATAAAAATCGATCGAGACTTCACCGAAATTATCCGTTTTAGGTGTTGCTATGACCTCCTGAGTAATTTGTCTGTTGAGTGTCGGGAAAACAATTGGCATAATGATTTTACCACTAAAGCAAGTTTATAATTACATATGTTACTAGGTTCTTTACAGCAACAAGACAAGTATATCTATGGTTAACTAAATTAGTTAATTTTGAGTATTATTAGAAAATGGAAGTTTTTATGCCACTTGAAATTACTTACCAAGTAGCGTAAATCATTCCAAAATCAGAAAGTGGATATGAGAACCTGACTACTTCTTTTAATATACTTTCAGGGTTCCTTCTATAAGCCACGGATAGACGGTTATCTATGGTTTTCGTTGGATCATAAAAGTTAAGCAGCATTGAGCGTGGCTAGTACTGTATGGGTGACCGCTCAGAATGATACGGATGCATTTATCATCTGAGGACGAGCAAAGCGAGTCCGAAAACATGTTGCAGTATAAATTTGGTGAATTTTATATTCTGAGGACGCGCTAAGCGAGTCCGAAGCAGTGAGGATGAGCGTAGCGAATCCGATGTAATGTGAAAAAGTTCCGAGGTATCCCGTACCCGATTTATTTTACTTTTTATGATTTATAGTTATTAATTCTGTTTTCGTTTTTTCTAATTTCGCAGCAATGAAATTAATCTTTCAAAGTTGATTAAATACTCTATTATTATTGGCTTACGTATGCGATACTTATCATATTCGTAAAAATGCTGTTTAGTCGTTACATATTTTATCAATTAAAATCAACTAATACGTTTGAAGTTGTATATTCCTAATCTGTTCAAATGAAGTTAGCTAAAGTAAAAAAGTATTGATCTGTTGTCTGTTATCAAGTTTGTTTAGTCCTTGGCTGCCCTATTTAATGATAAGATCGTAAGATAAATCCAAAGCAAAAGAAAAACAGAGAAAAACTTCGTCCCACATTCACAGATACGGTATTTTTATCTCACATTCATTTTCCTCCGAAATGTATGTTTTTCAGAAGAAACGCATTTTAACAAAAAAAATTATGTTCTGTATAAAATAATATAGCGATTTGTATTAAATTATTCTTACTATATTTTTATATTTTATTTTAATTTGTATTTCCGCAGTCTTGTTTTTATTTAATATTTTTTTTATGATTCGGCTACTCACAATTCTGATGCCGTTAAATACATACATTTGCCACCACGATAGTTATGGGTTCGTCCCAGGATACGCTATTAGTTTATACAAAGATTACTGTTCAAATTAATCATCGCCATGGTGCCAACTATAACTTGGCTCAATAATCAATCATATGACGTCTATACCCTATCTTAAATTTCGAATTTTGTCGAACAATGTATACTATTGTCGTTATTTATAGTTTTTAACATGTTGAACCGAATAAGATCAACTAAAGCTGTTTCAGCTCCATCGGATCAACTAAATGGATTAAAAAATACATATTTGTCCTCAATTAATGTATACATACGGTACCATCAAATTTTTATTTTATGAATATCTAGTTAGGTATTGATAATTAGGTATTAAGGTGTGTTAAATCGTTTTTGAAGGGTTCCATGACAATTAAAATATGTGTCTTAGGGACGACGGCGCATCAAGGGGTTTTTATTTTACTTAAGGCCAAGCGCCACGTGAAAATAAAAATAATAAGACAACAACAAAAATACCGCTAAGGGCCAAGTTGTCAAAGCTTTAATCCATGCAAAAAATGGAAACTAAACAATGTGCCACGAGAACCGGCCACGCTATTATTGTTGAACCCAAGGGATGATGCTGGGTCCCTTTTTTAATTTTTTTTTTGACACGGCAAATCTAATGGTAGCAATGCCTAACATATGGCCATCATACAATATTTTATCTTAAGATAAGATAACAATAAGAGTGGAGACAAAAACAACTTTTTTTGGAATTTGCCATATTCGTTTAAAAATCATAGGATTTTTTTAACAAATATATTATGTTAAACGATCGTAACCAAACGTAAAAATTTTAAATGATCAAAGGTATATATGTGAGGGTAGAGGTAACGAGGTAGAAAAGGGCCGAAGTAGAAGGAAATTGGTGCTTGGGGTGCGTCGTATAGTTTCCGAACCCTGACGTAACTCGATCTAACTTCATAATTAAGTTGACTAAGCCTTGCCTTCTAAATGCTTCCTACCCTTCTTAATATTTTCTCTTCATTTTATGTCTTTCTTCAAGAAGTATGTATCAAGTATGTATTCAAAAAATTTCGGGTACGGGGTACCTCGGAACATTTTCTTACCTTATTGGATTCGCTACACCCATCCTCACCTCTTTGGGACTCGCTTCAGTCATCCTCAAATTTTAAAAAATGCCAAATTTATAATTGAAGAATATCTTTGGAGACTCAATTCGCTCGTCATCAGACAGTAAAACTATCTGCTCTATTCCCAGCGGTTACCCTCCACGTACTGATCTAGCTCGATGCTGATTAACGTTATCAATGCTCTACAAAACTAAACTGTGAGTTCAGTTTTGTTGAGCATTGTGTTTTTTTATCCGTGATATTCTACATCCATAAAGATACCTCCCACAGAGGAAGCGAAACGTCGGATTCTTCGTCTACATTGACGAGGTCAACACCGGAAGACACAAATCTTCAAAACAATAACCGCGGAAGCCTAAGCAATTTAAAAGATCCCTTGTCTTAAATGTACCTTACTATCACACCTCTATCGAATTGTTTTTTATGAAAAATTTATATTTTGGTCTTTCAGCAATTCCTCATTTTGGTGTTGGGACAAATAAAAAAACAAGACACACAAGATAAGAGAAAATGGCTCCAAAAGAGAGGTAGAAATTCGTAAGGTAAAACATTTCAACTTCTATAAGATATTATCTTCTATCTAAGGGAGTGAGCAAAAAGGTTCCAAAGAGATGGCTTACTTGCCAGGTTATCCAATTTTTCCTCTCAAATTATATATTCTAGACATGACTATTAGTATAATCTTTTAATAACCGATGAAAATAATAAATCTTAGTGTAATCTTGTAGTAACCGGTGAAAATAATAAATCTTAGTATAATCTTGTAGTAACCGGTGACTGTCAGTATAATCTCGTAGTAACCGATGAAAATAGTAATACTTAGTATAATCTTGTAGTAACCGGTGACTATTAGTATAATCTTGTAATAACCGGTGAAAATAATAAATTTTGTAAATTTATATTTTTTTATATACTATTTATTTATTTATATTTTGTAAATGTAGTTATAGAACTTCAACCGGAATCCGTTTTGTATTAATATTTTAAATTAAATAAAAATACGACAATTTGCATCAATCACGCGTCTTCACGATCTCCCTCAGGTGTCAAAACTAAAAAAAAAGAAAAACCTTAAAAAACAATACAGCAGTCTAGTGTATTTTTAGCTTTGTCAGTCTTCAACAAACTACAAACAAAAATAATGTTGAGCTTCAAAAAGAAACTCTTGTGTCTAAAAAATTGTATGCCACTCTTTGTGGTTTTGTCTTTTTTATTTTTTCCTTTTAAAGAGAGAGCTATACCACTTTGTAGTCTAGGTAAAAGGATGAAAAAAGGCTGTATAAATGCACGTCACGATACTGCGGGGCCGGATGAAGCTATCCGCTGTAGACGGCACAAAGAGCTTCATTTTAACTCAATAATAACAGTTTTTCTTTTTTATAAGGAAAAATTATTTTGCAAGAACTTACATCGAAAGAAAACTCCAAAACATTTATTCTTTTGAATGAATAAGATATTATAAGATGTGTTGAAAATTGTTGTCGATAGAACTACCATAGAAAAAGACGATAGAAAAACCATTTTGTGTAATGTCATAAATTAATGACTATATTAATAATACAATGGCGTACGTATGCATATACGCCAATGACCACTAAGAAAGGTCTAATTGAGCTGAGACCCGTATTATACGATTCAGCATGTCAACAACCTTTTAAAATGACACAATTTAATGACATTACAAGGTTGGGTCAATAAAGTCATAAATATTCCACACTAGGCTTTGTAACCTTTTCAGTATCTCCCCATTTGGCCATATGAGAAGATAATGTCTCCTATATACGTAAGTTTCGTTTCGATTCGAGTAGGTTTTAAAGAGTTATTGTGTACCATACGCTAGAATAAAAAAAATCACACATTATATAAGGAAAGTACATACATAAGTAGTTTGCTCACAAGTAGGTAACACAACATCACACACACACAAATGTATACATATACATTTATATATCAATCTCAATTTACTGAATTAAATTGCTATATTCTATGTTATCACGTTTCCTTATCAGTATTGACTTGCATGTCAGAGAGATTTGTTGATGTGGGTCGAGCTGATATGAGGTTCATATTAAAAGGAAGGGGGATCGATGTAAACAAGTTAATATATATTATATATATATATATTATATATATATATATAATATATAATATATAATATATATATATATGATAATATATAAACTTTGTTTTACATCGATCCCCCTTCCTTTTAATATGAACCTCATAAGCGCAATTTTCTGGTAATAATTCGCAAAAAATAACTAATTAAAAGAAAAGAAAACATAAATATTCTGTTTACTATTATTATTTATGGAGTAACAATAACAATACTATAATTATTAATTAAACGAAAATTAATATAAATGTAGAACCTTCAGAACATGACAATTAAGTCCTCTCACAACTTAAAGACTTAGCCGATACAAAGTTGTCAAGTCTAAAGAAGAATGGAATAAAGCAATCCATCAAGCTATGTTATCATAGGGTTAAGAACATTTCATTCTGTCCTCGCTAGACACACTAACACTGGCTTACACGCACAGCTCGACCCACATCAACAAATCTCTCTGACATGCAAGTCAATACTGATAAGGAAGAACGTGATAACATATGAATGATAGCAATTAAATTCAGAAAAAAGTTGGTTGAGCTTAAATGGTGATACACTTGAAAGAACATATTGAATTATGAAAATGACGCCTTATTGAGATAGTTTCGGAAATGAACCGTAAAGTGAGGTTGGGAGTACCGTGGATCGTTTCCTATTTCCTGATAACCCAAATCATGTCCGATATATATAATATTATATATATCATAATATATATATAATATATATATATATATAAATTATATATATATCATATAGTCGGCGTTCTCAATTTGAAACGAACTTTGCAAATCGCGAGATGTGAGAAGGTTACGAGGCCTATTGTTTATAAAAACATTATAAATGTTTTTAATAAGCATTATAATTTGCACGAAAGCGCGCATTTCAATGAAAATTCGGCCGATTTGTGGACCTCCTTGCACGAATTATTTTGAAGTACGAACTTAAACTTTGTAAATAAGACGATAACAATTTAGCGCTGGTATCAAGATTCGAACCTGGAAACCCTTGGAACAGTCTCCAGACCGACGGAACACCGTTTTAATTGGATTCAGCACACGAAAAAAGCATCCCAAACCGCACTCACCTTGACAAATGTTGTTTATCGACCGTATTTTAGGCTATCCAGTGATTTAACACAGTTTTTCGACTTTTTGTTCACTTAAAGTGGTTGAATTGATTCTGGACCGGTTTTATTCGATTCAACGCCCAAAAAACATAAACGAGAACCTATTTCCCGGCAAAAAAGTGTAAGCCTTAATTTTACATTTCTTTGGAAATTTTGCTTGCTCAGCAAACCGGGCTAATGAGTTCATAAATACCTGGTTTTCAAAAGGGTTAGTAAAATAATTCATATCTCATCGATTAAAATATATGCCTTATACCTTTAAAGATAAACAATGCTGATTTTCCAAGGTCCTCTATGGTTACTATAGCGGGACTTATTGCACTCAGGGCCTTAGGTATACTCATGGTACATAGTTAATCCACAGTATAATGTGATGCGAACGTGAATTTTCTAAAATCAATTAAACGGTTAAGCCGCAGAGTACTTAGAACTTAGAATAGTCCCTGGTTAAGCTCTCGGTAAATCCTATTTTTCAAAACTGGGTCAGAAAAGGATAAACCTGCAGCACGGTTATATAATACAATTTTAGGGGTTAAAATAAAAATTTCTTTGTATAAAAAGTTATATGAAAAAGAAAAAGTAAAGTTATTTTTGTTG
>JACMZG010001913.1:13931582-14130390 GCA_018340805.1 Microvelia longipes | reverse complement strand
AATTGCATGTTTGTTGAGGCGCTCGGCTCTTATACGGGCATAAATTTAAGGTCAGCGGGAAAAAGCACAAAAGTCAAATTTTTCAGATTTTTTTATACGATTAAAGTATTTCTTAAACCTTATATAACCAAACCATTAAAACTACTTAAATCAAGACTATCGTTTAATAAGATAAATGAGTAAAAATACATTATGATTAAATCCAAATTTATATCAATTTGATAAAATAATAATTATTAATTATAACAATTATAATAATGACATGTGCTTTTTCCCGCTGACCCTAGAAATATGATTATCAAAATATGGTAAATGTTAACCACTACATCACTTTTAGTAATTTAAAAAAATTGGAAAAACGTTATATCTCTAAAAACTATTACCAATATCACCGAATTCCGGTAATTTTCCATTGAGATGTCGTTGAACATATTTATTTTTTTCGTTAATTAATATCTTTATTACATTTGTTTAACTCCCACTTGAGTGCAATCACTGGATTGATTCTCTGCCTACTCTCTCAAGCCACTAATACTGTTTAACTCTTATATACAAGTATTAGGGTTATTAATATTGTTACTAACAATTATGATTGTTACGAAACAAATGATTAAAATTATGAAAATTATGATTGTTATTATAAATAAACAAAAATGTAAATAATTACATTTTTGTGGTGATTGAGGTGATGTATCTTGAATAAGCTGATAGAAAATAAACATATTATAGTGATGTTATATATGAAACAAATGAAATTAATCAAATTTTCTGCTGAAATTCTAAGAGGGCAAAAACTACGTAAATTATAGAAAGCATGGAATCACTATTTGAAAATAATAAATATTTTAATAATTAATGAAATTTAATTTAATTAGTTTTAAATATTTTAATATTTACAAAAAACCTTAGTTTTTAAAAATTGATAAGAATCAGTTAAATTTTATAATGAGATCGGATTAGGGTTAAATTTGTCGTTTATGATAAAATCAAAAGCAAAAGGGAATAATTTTCAATTTCTAATGAAATGAGTTAAAAGCTTTTAACAAGACAATTTCAAAGAAAAGGAATAATAAATTTGTCTTTTGGAAACAAATTTCTCCCAAATTTATTACAGAAGCGACAATTGCTCTTAGTTCGTTAAAAAGGTTTGTTTAATCGGATGCAAGTGTCCAGGGACCTTCAAAGATACTGTTCGAAAAGGTAATCTAATCTCATATGTACCTAATAGTAATCACGTGGTACCTAATTACTAATGATTTTTTTTAATAACCAACTGGGTTCTTAAAGTTGACTAGCTTTATTGTAGCGCTAAAAACGGCAGTGTATTGATTTTTCGTCACTTTTGATACCTAAATAATATATGCACTTATATTAACCTAGTAATAAAGTAAATATTAATATAGTGGGGAAGTGGTAGTAACTACCAGACAAGAGGCCCGTCACGTTGTGGGGCCCTTTTTGCCAGCTCCTAAGATAGTGTTCTACTCCTTTTAACAATTAAGGTAGGTATATTTCATCTAATCTAGACAGAAGAAGAGCGTGAATCGTCTATGGTTCCTCTCATGCTTTTTCAAGCAATCATACATATTTCACTGACTTCTAGTGAAAACTGTTGTAAACACGTGCTCTAACAACTGTTTCAGTTAGACCAAACCTCCCACCTTTAACACTTTAAATGTTACAGGGCAGAAAAGTATAGTAGTGATATAATGAATCTACAATGAGGGTCCTAAATTTTGCTTTATACCCAGTTTCATTTAGGTAAGGGATCTTTAACCTGTACCTGACAACGCACAGCCTCGAGACCACCGTCCTTTCTGAAGGACGTGGTACGCAGAATTTTATCCTCATAAAAAATCCCAGAGCCCGTGCTGGGATTGAACCCATGACTAATATAACTTGGAAGTTTAAAGCCATCCTTCTGTGTATTAGCCGCGTACCTTAACCACTACACCACGAGGACTCCCTTTATAACCTAAATAATACCTAAGTCTTTACTTTATGTTCCAAATATGTAAAAAATCCTCCGAGTCTAGTAGGTAAAAAAATCAATCCAGTGTAGGTGAAAAGAGAATACTTTATAAATCAAATATATATCATACATTTTCTTCGAATATATGTTCTTGGTATCAGGAAGGCAAACAGGATCTATCCCCCTCTATCCCCCCTTTAATCAATTGTTTATTAAATATGAGTGACGTCAATAACCCAAAATAATAACCCCATGAATATTTAAAAAAATCACACATCTTAAAAAAGTGTTTAGATCGGGTTGTACAAGTTTTTACACTTGCACATTTGTGTACAGTTAACAAACATACGAAGTTACATTCTATTACCAGCATTAGTTCTAGATCTATTGATTGACATATATAACAAAATGTAAACAAATCACGTTATTTGATAAATACATTTGAATATTCGCTCATATCGTGGGAGTATGTTATATACAGGGTGTTTCATATAAAGTGTCCACCAGAAAAGGAGGTGATAGTACTCCTCAAAAGGAACAAAAAATGTCCTAAAAAAAATTTGACCTCGCATCATGAAATTGTTAATAGGGATTTTAACTATTCAAGCTAGAAAGGCGAAATTGGTATCATTAGAAAGCTGAGTAAATTCCTAAAGGACAAACTACTAAATATGTAAATATTTTGGAACTACTGCCCAAAATTTTGCACGAAAACATGATTTTTTAAAAAAAATGAATTTTATGGAATTTTTGTAGTAGGGCATTAGAGGAAGTAAGAAATGAGCAAAGTTCAGCCAAGAACGGAAAAAACTTCTCTTATGATTTGCCCTTTAAGAAAAGTTAAATAATTTTTATATATTCAATAGTCAAAAATGTAAGCTATTGTTGCTTGAAGTTGCAAAACTGATCAATTTTTGTCGTATAAAAGTGAAAATAATGTGATATTTTAACCAAATATTTTATTTTGAAAATAATTTAATAATACGATTTTTAACTCTAGAAGGTAAAATAAACTTATTTTATTCTTACACATTTTTCTCTAAAAACCACTCTTTTTCCCTTGCTTAGAGATATTTAATTATTTTATTACCATGTAATTAACATTGTAGACATATGCAAAAATGCCAAAAAAATATCAGTTTTTGCAACTTCTAGCAACAATAGCTTACATTTTTGACTATTGAATGTATAAAATTATTTAACTTTTCTTAAAGGGCAATCATAAGAGAAGTTTTTCCGTTCATGGCTGAACTTTTTGCTCATTTCTTACTTCCTCTAATGCCCTACTACAAAAATTCCATAAAATTCATTTTTTAAAAAAAATCATGTTTCGTGCAAAATTTTGGGCAGTAGTTCCAAATATTTGACATAGTTAGTAGTTTTGTCCTTTAGGAAATTTACTCAGCTTTCTAATGATACCAATTTCGCCTTTCTAGCTTGAATAGTTAAATCCCTATTAACAATTTCATGATGCGAGGTCAAATATTTTTTTTAAATATTAAATTTGACCTTGTGGGAAAACGGTTGGAGATCGGGGTTTATATTATAGGACATTTTTTGTTCCTTTTGAGGAGTACTATCACCTCCTTTTCTGGTGGACACTTTATATGAAACACACTGTATACAAACTAGTAATGTGACAAACTGATATAAGGTAATAGGTGCCTATGGCCTCTTGATTTTTTTTATTACATAACCTGCCACTGAAATATGAAATATAATATTTTTTGCTTTGGCCAAAGTGGTGTGACTCAGGGTTGTTAATTAATAATTATTTTATGTCTGTTGATTTAATTTAATTTTAGTTGCCAACTTGCTAAAGAGATGTACTCACACTCAAGTTGGCTTAAAAGCTAAGGTCGTAAATGTTTTTATTACCGCTATAATTTTGGGTTTATATTTATTTAACGTAGTACTTTGATAACTATCAGATTATATGATAACTGATTACTAAAAAACTGTTAAAAATTTACTAAGAAAGTTACTTAGAAATATTATGATCAAAGTATATTATGGACTTCATATTTCAGCAATTTATTTTTTACAATACAAAAAAATCATATTGCCCTTATCTACTGAAAACTATAATTAAATATTAATTTAACTATATATAATATATATATATATATATATATATATATATTATATATATATATATATATATATATATATATATATATAGTAAATATGTATATTGTATATATACTGTTTTTTAATGTCTTTTTACTTAGTTTACTTATATTGTAATTTTTATAAAATTTTATGACTATCAGTTATAAAAAAACGTAGTTCTCATAAGAGCTGGTTTTTTATTCTATTTACTGTAGTTTTTGAGCTAATAATTTTGCATTTTGTTATTTTCAGATTATATGATAACTGATTACTAAAAAACTGTTAAAAATTTACTAAGAAAGTTACTTAAATATTATGATCAAGTATATTATGGACCTTCATATTTCAGCAATTTATTTTTTACAATACAAAAAAATCATATTGCCCTTATCTACTAAAACTATAATTAAATATTAAATTTAACTTATATATAATATATATATATATATATATATATATATATATATATATATATGTATATATATATATATATATATATATATAATATATATATATATATATATATATATATATATATAGTAAATATGTATATTGTATATGTACTGTTTTTTAAATGTCTTTTTACTTAGTTTTACTTATATTGTAATTTTTAAAAAATTTTTATGACTATCAGTTATAAAAAACGTAGTTCTCCATAAGAGCTGGTTTTTTATTCTATTTACTGTAGTTTTGAGCTAATAATTTTTGCATTTTGTTATTTTCTTGTCACTTTGTTTTTGTTTATTATATTTCTTCAGGTTGCCCTGATGAAGAGCATAGCACGAGAGAAGAGAGTGTGATTTTATTAGCCTTGTTTTGATTCGTTCGTAAGTTATTAATACATACATACATAATAATATATATAATATATATATATATATATATTATATATATATTATATATATATATATACATATATATATATATATATATATATATATATGCTCGCCAATATGTTTATAATTTATTAGGCTCTCGACCCTTATCTAATACACAGAGTGGCCCCATCGGTGCCATTTTTTTCTTACGTGGCATATTGCATTTCTAAAGGTGTCAATACTAATTTTATTAAATTCTTTCAAGTAAAACTTTATATTAACTAATAAAATTTTATTACAACATGTTTTCATAACACTTTTATTGCTTTATAACACCTGTTTTAAAAGTTTTAAACTTCTTGACTTAATTAACTTAGTTTTAAAATGAAAAAGTAAAATTTACAGTTTATTTCTTTATATTTAATGTTTACTTTATGGCTGTTCACAACACTAGCTTTACAGATAGGTTCATTTCAACTTCATCACGCCATATTTTCTTCATGTTCAGAAAGTGTAATATACTTTTCTATGTGGTGTGCTGAATTGAATAGAGGCAATGCCGTATGATTCGATCAACTAATTGATACTATAATCCATGCGAGAGAAAAATAAACAGAAGCACGAAGAAAATATTCTTACGAAAGTTTTCCACTCTCATAATCAGCAAAGGCTTCGTGAGAAACAAAATAACAGGACTGTAACGATGAGTGATATATTTTATGTAAGGGGATACTCTAGTATCAAATTACATAAACACACTGTGTCATGAGGTCATAAACACACCTGAGACATATTCAGGTGACATAAACACAATGTGTCATGAGGTCATAAACACACCTGAGACATATTCAGGTGACATAAACACAATGTGTCATGAGGTCATAAACACACCTGAGACATATTCAGGTGACATAAACACAATGTGTCATCGGACATAAACACAATTAATGCAGGTCAAAAACCACCTGAGACATATTCAGGTGACATAAACACAAGTTCATGGTCATAAACAAACTGAGACATATTCATGACATAAACAAATGGTCATGAGACATATTCAGGTGACAAAACACAATGGTCATGACATAAACACACGAGACAATATTCAGGTGACATAAACACAATGTTCATGAGGATTCATTCAACACACCTGACATACATTTCAGGTGAGTCACACAATTAGTTCATGAGGTCATAACACACCTGAGAGACATAAACACACGTTCATAAACACACCTGAGTACATAAACACACCATGACACCTGAACGGATTCAGGTGACATCTCGGTTTCGGATTTTTAATGCGGGACACAATACTTTTCCTATATATCTACGGTGTAATAAGAAAAAGAATATTTAAAACATCTGAATTCTTGAAATGTCAACATTAAAAACTACAGCAAAGAAAAATAAAACAAAATTAACTTCAAACACTAATTAGATATGCTTCATTGAAACATAATATTTTTCCGACCTCTTCGTTTTTAAATTTTAATTAGTTTAGTCTTTTTCTGTATTTTAAAAATTAATATTGTTAAAAAAAAGGAAAAACGGGCACTTTTACCAAGAAAATGAGTTATATTTTCGAGGGAACTCCAAATACTGCTGTTTATTTCCAAAAAATAACCTGTTGCTTCATTTAAGTCAAAACTTTCCTTTGAACACCAATCCTAAATTATAATACAACTCTATATTTTTACTTTTCTTTATCCGTATTGCTAAAAAAATCCGAAACCATGATATTAACTGAATAATCCGTTTCAGGTGCTTTTAAGACCTCCAAAGTAGTTTTCATCATCGTAGCTCCCATTGCGTTTATGCTTAAGAGTTGAAACTTGGTATAGATATCAATCCTAAGGACTAGTTGTGCTACCCGGAAAATATTTTTTATGTCCCCTTAAATCTGCAATAATGACTCAGAACATCGAAAATTCAACGCAAACAATTATCCATTGATTTAAAAATTAAGCAGCATATAAATGTGCTTATTATAGATATATATATATATATAATATATAATATATATATAATAATAATAATATATTATAATATATAATAATATACTATATACTCGTATAATAGGACTAACAAATTGCAAGTTTAAATTTTATTAATCATTATTTGTTCAATTTTATAGTATAAATTGTTTTGTTTTTTAAAGACATGTAAAAAACAAAAACAAGAGGCCTTCGTCCCCTTTGCCGCTACGCAGGGTCGGTGCTCGGGGCAGCTTCGCGGCCACATGGTTTCCGTATTTTATCAGTTCGTCATATTTCTGGTTTATATAAGTGGCATACTGCCACGATATAAGCAAATTTTCAAATGTGTTAGAGAAAAATCATGATTTGTTTACATTATGTCAATAATGACATTGTTTTGTTTGACGTATATATGTCAATCAATAAAACCAGAACTAATTTTTGTGAACCATACACAGTCTTATATGTATAAATCATTTCAGTCTAATTTAAACACTAAATGAAGATTTGTAAATTTTTAAAATGTTTGTGAGGTCATTATTGTGGGTTAATGACGTCACACAAATTTAATAACAATTGGGGTCATTGTTCATTGTTTTCCAAGTTTCATTTCGTATCCAAATATTTTTTGGATTATCAAAATTAGACCTAGGTAAAAATGTACTTTTTGGGTACAAGGTTCATCGTACTACATTTTTATTGGCATAAATATTCATTTTAAAACAAGCAAACGTTTTTATAAGGAGTACCTTTAAATCGATAAGTTCAAAAATATTATTCGGCTTTTAAAAGTTGTTCGATCGGGCTGGAATTAAATACGCATATACTACTAAGTAAGCTAAACATATAAATATAAGGCGCGGTCGAATATCCACGGCCTTCTAGAACTTTCGATCACCAACAAACTTATTTATAACTTTTTTTCAAAATTTTTCAGTAATTAGCCGGATTTTGTGATAAATGAAGGCTATTTCCGTAATCTGACACGCTTCTTGGTTAATCTCAAAAGAGTATTTACATTCACTCAACGATTTATTTTTAATCTAATTGGTACATACATAACCTCTGTTAGACGTCAAGTCAACAAATATGACATTTCAAAATATAACAGAAATTCAGGTGAATAACATTTATCACAAAATTCGGCTAATTACTGAAAAATTTTGAAAAAAAAGTTTGTTGGTGTCCCAATGTCAGAAGGCCGTGGATATTCGACCACGCCTTATTTTGGAAGTAAATTTAATTATTGTCTTGGTTGCGGTTTATACTTTGACATATGAAAATTAAGGTAAACAAAATTTCACCTTTTAACAATTAGTATGTTTATGGTTTTTAAAGGATCACTTGTGTTAAGCAGCAATAAGCAAGGTCAGTACGTAAATAGGTAATCGCTAGGAATGAAAAAAATATCGCTGCCTGAACATAAGCAAAGCGAGTCCGATGATGTTGAGTTGTAAGGAATAGGCTTAAGCTAAGAGAGTCCGATGACGTTGAGTTGTAAGGATAGGCTTAAGAGAAGAAGAGAGTTCGATGACGTTGAGTTTGCAAGGATAGGCTTAAAGCTAGAGACGTCCATGACGTTGAGGTTGTAAGGATAGGCTTAAAGCGAAGAGAGTTCGAAGACGTTGAGTGTAAGGGTAGGCTTCAAGCAACGAGATTGATGACGTGATTGTAAGGACAGGCTTAAAGCTAAGAGGTCCGATGACGTTGAGTTGTAAGGATAGGCTTAAAGCTAAGAGAGTCCGATGACGTGAGTTGTAAGGAATAGGCTTAAAGCTAAGAGATTCCGATTGACGTTGAGTTGTAAGGATAGGCTTAAACGAAGAGGTTCGATGACGTTGAGTTGTAAGGGTAGGCTTAAAGCGAAGAGAGTTCGATGACGTTGAGTTGTAAGGATAGGCTTAAAGCTAAGAGAGTCCGATGACGTTGAGTCGTAAGGATAGGCTTAAAGCTAAGAGAGTCCGATGACGTTGATTGTAAGGATAGGCTTAAAGCTAAGAGAGTCCGATGACGTTGAGTTGTAAGGATAGGCTTAAAGCTAAGAGAGTCCGATGACGTTGAGTTGTAAGGATAGGCTTAAAGCGAAGAGAGTTCGATGACGTTGAGTTGTAAGGGTAGGCTTAAAGCGAAGAGAGTTCGATGACCTAAGCTAAGAGTCCGATGACGTTGAGTTGTAAGGATAGGCTTAAAGCTAAGAGAGTCCGATGACGTTGAGTTGTAAGGATAGGCTTAAAGCGAAAAGAGTCCGATGACGTTGAGTTGTAAGGATAGGCTTAAAGCTAAGAGATCGATGACGTCGAATTTAAGGATAGCTTAAAGCGAAAGAGTCCGAGACGTTGAGTTGTAAGGATAGGCTTAAAGCTAAGAGAGTCCGATGACGTTGAGTTGTAAGGATAGGCTTAAAGCTATGAGTGTCCGATGACGTTGAGTTGTAAGCATAGGCTTAAAATTAAACCTCTCATTAGATAGCTAATATTTGAGAAGTCTAGAAATACTTCTTTTAGATAATGACTAAAAAGTATTACGTTTAGTCAAAATCAAGTTAATGGCTCTCATCCTTTTTTTCCTAGACCCTTCATTTATTCTTGATGAATCGAACTTTTGGCATCCTCGAGGAGAACAAGATAGTTTAATATTATTATATTGAATATAAGTTTTAATGATAGCCAGATAGGACTTAACAGTGCTTTAGTAAATAGTGTCCAAAGGAAACAGTTGAAAGACTTTAAGAAAAGGGCGGAAAGGTCATTAGAAATCTCATGCTTTACAAGTACGTCTACTTGACCTACACTGGTATATTTACTCAAGTATTCCATGCCGCTCTGTTAACTGTAAGATTAGTCCACTCAATGGATAAGTTAATATCCGCATTGTTTATTCATGCTAAAACTGCGTACAATGAGTTCAGTTAAGGCATAGGTTAATGGCTGCATTGTAAATTTACACTAATTATTTAAACTGAAGATCAAATTTATATATAATAATCCAGTTATAAGGAATCGGCAATCTTTGATTAATTGCCAATTATATTGATTATAAATCTAAAGTTAAGTGATTCATAAACATTTACTAAGGGGCCTCAGGCTACCCTATGTACACCATTGTAATATAATGTTACTTTCATAACATAAGATAAACCAGGGGCAATGATTTTGCAATTAAAGTCGTTATCTTTGGTTTATCCCATGGCCTTATAAGCCTTTTGTTGGAAATAAAAATAATTGTCTTGCCAGCGAAAAGATTGCCACTCTACAGGTGTCAATAGGGAGGAGATTATATCCCTACACTTGGCTCACAGCCAAAATATTTAATACTCAAATGTTTTTGCGAATTTCCTAGGAAAAATATGGACGCTTATCCTAGGCGTCAAAGCAGTCGGACCCGAGGAGGGCGCCGTTTTAGAAGCCCCGAAAAACGAATATACATACAAATATTATATAATATATTATAATATATATATTATAATATATATATATATATATATATATATATATATATATAATATATAATATAATTGTCATGTGATACTAATGAATTTGCAAAACATGAACAACTTTCAGAGAGAACAGACTTTCAGAGGTGCAAGAGACAACACCTAGCAAATGTAACAAGCAAAATGCAATGCTACTTCTGGGAACTGTTCCATCATTCGACATTCGTCATCATTGATGGCTCGACATAATGGCATGTTTCTCTCTGTTGCGTTGCGTCGAACTCATCAGGGCGCCGACAGAGCCTGTACTCTCCCTAACCTATAATTAAAACTCCGATGAGTATGGCAATTAAGCATGATGGCGGTAAGAGAGCATCATTAGAGCATGTATTAATTTAATTTATTTAAGTTTCTTGTCTATAATGTTGCTATTATCAGAGTGCACCTATTGCAAAATCGCGAAATGAGGTTATTTAGTTTGAATTACTCATAAAAGCAGTAGAACTTTTATGGGTTGCTTGGTTTTCGATTATAAGAAAATTCAAATATGTATTTATAAGCCTCACTTAACTGCCTGTTTATGCTGTAAAACATAGGTGTTTATAAGGCCCTCCAAAGTATTTTTATATATATATATATATATATATATATAATATATATATATATTATATATATGTATATATGTATATAATATATATATAATATATATATATATATATATATATATATATATATATATATATAAATATATATATATATATACATAATAATATATATATATATATATAATATATATATATTATATATTATATATATATTATAATATATATATATATATATATTTTCAATGAAAATGCGCTAGACAATATAACTGAGCTTTAAACTAGTGGAAATAATGGTGCACACTGCCAATTGTAGAGGCATAGTTTTGTTAACATGATAATTATGCGCATTTTTTGTGCTTGATAATAGAGTAACTGCTCAAATTATAAAGCATAAACTAAACAACAAATTTTAAAGGAAATTTGTCCGGCATTGACCACTGCGCCATATTTTTTTAACTCTAAGGTGGGTTTTAGAGGCGTTATTACTCGGTACTAATTTGCCAAAGCTATCCTGCTTTGTTGGAACAAAAATGGTGCCAATACAATAGAGTTTCAGATGGTCGTTTATTTGTTTTTAACTATTTTTTTACAAATTATGTAACAATAATAATTATTGCTAACACAATAAATGAATAATTTCGATCGGCTCCCATGCTAATCATACGAGAAAAAAAACCAACAGCATCCACCTAAAAATTAATACTAACTAACTTAGGGTATATGAAATCCTTCAAATTTAAATGAAGTAAAAATTATAAGCCGTATTAAGTTTTTAGACTTTTAATATAGAAACAATCAATCAACTATCATTCGTCATTTTAATTTATTAGGACTTATGATCGAGGAGAATATTTCGTAATCTCATAATTAAATAATCAAACACATGTTTTAAATTTTATTTATTCATTTATAATAATACGATAACCCACTTCAAATTCACTCTTATTATTATTTTAACCTATTTTCTAATTTATTAAAAATGTAAAAATATTTCCTTATTAATACATTAACAGTTAAGTTTGTATTACAAGCGCAGATCTCCCCTCTGCAGCGCAGTTCTTTTTAAGAACTAAAGCAGAGGGTACTTTATGTAACAAATTAGTATAACTCTTTTGTAAATAAATTTAAATAAAGGAATTTAAAAAAAAAAAAAAAAAAAAAAAAAAAAAAATTGCATAACCAATTATTCATAACCAAAAATTTATTACGATAACCAAAGATTACACACCATAACCAAAGGTACAAAATTACATACCAAAGATTACACATCCAAAGATTGCATAACCAAAGATTACACATCTAAGGATTACATAACCAAAGATTACACATCCAAAGATTGCATAACCAAAGGTTACACATCCAAAGATTACATAACTAAAGATTACACATCCAAAGGTTGAATAACCAAAGGTTACACCAACAAAGAATGCCTACTCAAAGATTTTATAATCAATGATTATTAAAGATTTCATTATATAATTAAATATTGAATAATTAATTTATAAATAATCAAAAATTACACAATCAAAAGGTTTTCTTAAAATATAGAACGAAGAGTTGTATAACTCCATTAAGAGCTACGTCCTTTCAATTAGCTTTTTGGCTATACAAATTTATTTTTATGTCAAGATAATGACTAATTTAGGTTAGAACCCGCCAATCTTATAACTCTCCGGGTATTTTATAACGTTTTTTGGCACGGCTCCTTTAGCGACCAAATGTACCTTATTGGCTCAAAATCCGTTTCAGGCCAAAAAAATTGTTTTTGGCTAAAACAATTTTCTTTTGGGGGGCGCACCCGCCAAAACTTACAAGGGTGATCCGCAAAAAAATAAACAATATACAAGAAGACGTATAAAATTAAGAGTATAACATTAAACGTCTGGAGATAAAATCGTTTATGCACTTTGGAAGTAAAATGCTATTTTTTCTTCGCAATAATTATCTTTCTCAGCTTTGCCTTGAGAGTAATATAAAATCCTAGGCTTCACCTCGGGAGTTAAATGGCTTGAATACCACGGCTATCGCCTTAGAAACCAACTTACTGCTGAGGGAAATAATAGCATTCTTTACACCCTTGGTGCATAAATAAATATTACTACTCAACAGGATGGTAAATATTATACATTCTCTAGATTTAAGAGAAGTGGGATTTTTATTAAATAATTAGAAATTAATAAAAATCGGGTTCAGGGTATCTCGGATCTTTTCTACGGCACGTCAGCTTTGCTACGCTCATCCCCCCCCCCAACTTCGACCTCAATACGTTCGTCCTCGGAAAAAAAATCACCGAATTTATACAGCGACAAGTCTTCGGACACGCTTGGGTCATTCTCAGTCAGTAAATATATTTGTTTTATTCCCAGCGGTCACCCATTCAAAACCAGACATTTTTTTCTTGTTTTATTTTTACTGAGTCATTATTGCCAGTTAATGACGTTATAAAAAGATTTTTGGATAGCTCGACAATACCAAAAGATTGATTTTTTTAACCAAGTATCAACTGGGATATTGGGATTTTTTCAACAGTTACAAATAAAATTGTTTATAGCATTGGTGGTGCAATGCTATAAATAATGGTACTTGTCGACTTGTTCATTGAAATTCCACATCCTACATTGCTTATTAGAGATTAGGGCCCGTATTCAAAGACATTTTCCTAACATTCTCCTTAAGGGTTCCTTAAGAAGAATGTTAGGTTTAGGTAAGGAAAATGTTTTTAAGCCACGAAATTTAAATGATCGTTCCCGTGTTTAAAACTGGGAAAAAATATGGTTTTCGTGGCTTAAAAACATTTTCCTAACATTCTCCTTAAGGGTTCCTTAAGGAAAATGTTAGGAAAATATTAGGAAAAATGTCTTTGAATACGGGCCTAGATGCCTTGATTAC
The DNA here is from genome assembly GCA_018340805.1 of Microvelia longipes. Taxonomy (NCBI): domain Eukaryota; kingdom Metazoa; phylum Arthropoda; class Insecta; order Hemiptera; family Veliidae; genus Microvelia; species Microvelia longipes. The sequence goes on along the minus strand of JACMZG010001913.1, from coordinate 14,116,582 downwards.
ATGTACAAACATTTGTAAACTACCAAATATTTTGAATGTTTTTACTAAGAAGTGACCAAACACCTACAACTAACCTCAATAACGTAATTTTCTTATTAAAAATTCGCATAAAGAATGACATTGTTTATTGTTAATGCAGTAACATAAGTAGAACATTTTATGTTGAATATTGAAAGAGGAATATTAAAAGTTAATTTAATTTTTAAGTCGATTAATTATAGTACAAATAATTTGATTACTTGTGAAAAAAGAAGGATAGAATTGGCGACTAATTAAATTTCGTAGATGTAGGACGACGTAAAGTTAAAAAGGTTGAGAGAGGGTGCTGGCGGGTTCGAGTCGGTTGAGTTACTGGGTAAGGCTTCCCAGCCTTGGTTACAGGGGGGAGGGTTGTGGGAAATATTTAGGCAACAGTTTTCAACGCTTTCCTTAAGCAAGCGTGGTAACCATGGCAACATATAGACTCTCTTTTGTCTTTTCGTGTCACTATAGTCGACTTTGAATTATTTTTTGCTTTAAAGATAGTTTATCACATTGTCAAAAATATGTAACGGAAAAATTTCCTATATAAAAATAACGATGAAAAATTATTTAAGCTTAAAAAGCTTCAAAGAAAAATATTGAAAATAAATGTTTTTGAAAAACAAAACTGTATTTGTTCTATCCTGTTTTGTTGGAACAAAAATGGTGTAAATAATGAAAAATAAAATCGGGTACTGGAAAAATGGGGTATTACTCTGGTCTTAACAAAACAAACCAAAATTGGTAAAATTGACAAAAACGTTGGTAGACCTGAGTCAAGTAACCCACATTTTTGAGACACGCCACAGTAACTCTAGCTACTAGCCGGGAACATGCTGAAAACGGCCCTTTAGTCTGATTGATCAGTAGTCGTGAACCTAACCTAAGGTATAGTGTATAAGAAGTTTAAATTTATAATTTGTACTTTACAATTTGTTTCTATTGTCTACAATAAACAGTTGATTACTTATTTATTTATCTATGAAATATTGACAATTTTTATAGCACCGATGGTCGTTCTATTTGTTTTTATCTAATTTTTTACAAAATAAGTAACAATAATAATTATTGACAATAAATGAATAATTTCGATCGGCTCCCATGCTAATCCTAAGAGAAAAAATCGGGTGGTATCCGTACCCAAATCAGATCGGATTCGCTACGCTCGTCCTCAGACTATACAATTCACCAAATTTATACTGCAGCATGTCATCAGACTCGCTTTGCTCGTCCTCAGATTAAATGCATCCGTTTCATTCTCAGCGGTCACCCATACAGCACTGACCACGCTCAATGCTAATTAATTTCTATGATCCAACAAAAATCATAGATATAATAGGTCGTATTAAAACGAAACTTTGTGTACATACTTATAAGTAAAGGTATAATGATAAGGGGGGGGGGGGGTAGGTATTGTCTGATGTTTTACAATTTTTTAAAAAACGTGCACAACTCAGTTGATAAAAATTGAACTAATGCTGATAATAAGATGAAACTTGGCACACATGTTTGTCTTATACCTTATCTTAAATTTTAATCTAACTGCATCATTTTTCTGCGTTTTATGATTTTTCAAAATTTTTGCTGATTTAATGCGGGTTAATGACGTCATAAAAAACATTTTCTGAATAGCACAACTACAGCGGTAGACTGATTTTCGTACGAAGTTTTAACTCTCTAGCATGAATCAGTAGAAACTACGATGATAACAGACACAAACATTTATACACACACTCTAACACACACACTCACGCATACAGATAGACATAACTTTGTAAAAACCACTCAGGAGGCCTTTAAACACCTGAAACGGATAATTCCAGTTTCATCCCGGTTTTGGATTTTTTCGCTAACACAATACTTTCGGTTTTTTATATACCTACGGTATAAATTAGGAAAAGTGAAAATTGTTTGATCGCCCTTTCGTTTTCCCGCTCTTGGTGTTGCCAATCAGACAACTCTCTCTTTGAAACGCGAATACTGCATATTGAAGGAGCATTATAGTTAGAAGAGAGCTTGGTCTAAAGAACAGTTGCAACGTTGGTTGTAACCTATTTAGCAAATTAAAAACCATAGTAAGTTTTGTCACAAATAGGTTGTCTTAAATGGGGTTTATTAGAAAATATTCATAAAATATACAGTTTAAAGAAAAATTGTTTGGTTGACAGTAATATTGGTCACCATATTCTTTGGTGTTTACTTGGGGTATGCTTCTTTACTAGTATTCTTCCAAGGGCGGACAGAAAAGAATATAATTTTTAAATAATCTTATGTAACTTTACCTGTCGAAGAAATCAATGATGCCGATGCTCTTCAATCGCTCTTCATATTAACCAAAACAAACACCATCGACTCGAAATCTTCTCACGTAGGACAAAGAAGCCAACCTCAGTACGAAATAGAGTAAATGAACGATAAATAATTAGAAATTATAATGATAACACAATAATCAAAAATTATTGTGTCAGCAGAAGCATCATGGGCAGACTTATCAACGGAAGCTATAACCTTAAGCTATAAAGCTATAAGGGGGAACATGTCCTCCCAAATATTACTGTACCCTCCTCAAATTGTGTTAAAAAAGCCCACTTCTTCTCTTCCAAAATTGAAAAATAAGTCTTACCAGGAGCTTGAACGCCTGCTTTTGAGAAGCATATTATTTTACATCCATGATATACTAGGATCAACATCGTTCTGGAAGGCCAATTGGCAGTGGGATGAGGGTGATCGGATAAACAGTTGATACCGAGGTGGCAGTCCTATTTACTATAAACGCTCGCACAGATTAAACAAATCGCACTGTTGTACATTTTACATGTCTGAAACAAACAACAAATATAATTTAATTAATATTTAAAAAATGCATAAAGAAAGGGCTAGGGAAGTTATTTATAAATTTTTACTTATAGTAAAAATTTATTGTTTGTTGCCAATTGTTTTGTTTGTTGTTTGTGCCCAATTGTTTAGCAATTGTTGAACTATAGTTTATATTTTTGTTGCATTTATACATATTGTGTTTGCAAAAAAAGTCTGATGAAACCGGTATCCGTTTCAGGCGTTTTATATTGCCAGATTGTTTTTATCATTTATTGTTCTTTTTTTATTACTTTTCCTAAACATTTATTTACCGTTTGTATAAAATATCATTAGTTGTCCTTTTAAATTGAAAACTCCAAAACTGGGAATGGTGATTTAATTTTCGTACCCGTAGGTGTTATATCGAATAAAGTAGCTTTTTTAAAAACTCTGCTTTGCAAAAAAAAGTCCACTGTGGTGCTCAATGCTCTGTGTTCTCCTACCCCTCCGAAGTGTCGAAAATATGTGAGATCTGATTGTCGTGAGAGAGTTAAGAAGGCACAAAAGAGTGACTAGATTGCCAGTCTTGACAATATGTCGCAAGTTCATCTCATTACAAGCATTAGTAAATTATTAAATTACTTGTGTACGTTTTTTAAAAAAGGTGTAAAAATTGGAAAATGGTCCAATTGAGTTGAAATTTATTACCTAATATGTAAGTACTCTAAGTTTCGTTTCAATACGACAAGCATATCCATGATTTTTGGGTCATAAAATTAAGCAGCAATTGCAGTGTGTCCAATGCTGTATGGTGTCGCTGAGAATGATTACAGATGCATTTACCATCTGAAGACGAGCGAAGCGAGTCCGAAGGCATGTTGCAGAATAAATTTGGTAAAATGTGTTTTGAGGGCGAGCGAAGCGAGTCCGAAGCAGGGAGGATGAGCGTAACGAATCCAATGTAATGAGAAAAGGTTCCGATGTACCCCGTACCCGATCTTTTTTTAATTTATATTTGACCAGACGTCAAAACGGAGCTCTCGCTCTAGCACTGTACATAGTGCTACTGAGAGTTCTCATCCTTAATTATTGAACTAAACAAAAAAAGAAGTAAAACGTTTGATTGTTTTATTTTGTAATACATTTTATAGATTTGTAAATGGATGAAAATAAAGATTTAAAATGTACATGATTTAAAATGTAATGCCATTATTATAAATGTACTATAAAACATAAATAAACTCAAAATTCTCGATATACTAAACCGGTCTGAATACCTGTATAACAGAAGAGGGAAATTCACCCCTGAATACGTCTTTCAATGTATTTGTTTATAAGTTATATACGTGATTAAGACAACTTTAAAGTCAGGAATAATTAAAATTCTGTGAGTCCCACAACGACGCGTTATTATAAAGAAAGTTCTTATGTCCTTCTGGTGACAATAGCAAAGGCCGAATCGTCTTAATCTAAGTCCTAATTCGCAAGTTGTATCCACGATGATAGAAAGTTAGAACTCCTATCACACATTGATTAAATCATTAGTTGTTTTGAGGAGATTTTGTGGTATAGACTCACCATGATGTTTAATAAAAAAAAAACACACTAGAAGTAAAAACCATTAATATATTGTCAACCACAATAGTATAAAAAAAAAACATAATAATAAAAAAAGAACTATATACTTAGTCTGTAAACAGCTCTGATGATGACGTAAAGTCAAAACCGGTCAGTTATAATTTTTTTTTATACTCTTGGGGTTAACAATATATTCATTGTTTTCACTTCTAGTGTGCTTTTTATTAAACATCATGGTTCTATCACACATGGTAGTGTAGTGTGTATGGTAGAGTAAGATTCTATAGGTAGAAGGGTAGACTTCCCCTAGATTGTAAGTTATATTTACCCTGCAACGCATTAAGCTTTAACTGACTGAGACTAAATCTGGGTTCAGGTTCAACCTGTAGAGATAGTACTGCATAGAGATATATACTAGTGGGGGCATATCCTATCTCTCATTACATTGAGAGGCCTGAAACATCTTTTTGGGGCTTTCAGGGGCTCTATGTAACCTCAATGAATCCTCCTCCAAGAGTGAGTTAAGGTTAAAATAAATCATTTGTTTTCGGCTTCCCGCACATTCCCTGTATTTTTAACGTTCTACTGTATAAGTTAATGAAGTTTTGTACAGATTATTTCATTTATTCATAAGCGAGGCGGTCAGGTTAATTTTTCGATGTTTCAAAATTTAACCTATAGCGCCTCTCTAGTAATAATATCTCTATGTAGTACTGTACCTTTAGAACGTTTCGTTTTCACTCCACTCTCTCCCCCATTCCCCTTCCCCTCATCTTTAAATGCTTATTTCGACTACTTAAAATTGAATTAAATATTTTTTCAGTTCAATATATTTTTTAAACATATTTAATAAGCAAAAAGATTTTTTAAAAAAAATACTCTATTAGAACAGTCCTAATTTTATTAGCTTGCATTAAAATCGTTAATTAAGGGAAATGTACATTACGATAACCCTATGATCTGATCGAAATGATGAAAAGACAAAGAGGAATGACTCTCTAGAGTGTCGTAAAGTTGAACAGCTGGTTAACTTTCCAGAGCTTTGGCCGTAATTTACGTAGAAACGACATTTAATGTAGACTTAGCTTGCGTATGAGAGCATAGCATTTCCGTCCTTACGACATAAAACAGGGTTTGAAAGTTTTAAATTATAAAAGGAAGAAGAGAGTACCGTACCATTTATCCTTCTTAGAACGAGAAATATTCGCCCATTATAGCGCTATTACTTTCCTTTTAAGAGAAAAATACGTCACTCGAATACAGGATTTAGCTCCAATTAAGACTCGTTAAAGTTAGGTACCTGTTTCTCGTAAACTGTAGTTCATCCATGAGAAAATCAACCAGACCTGTGTTTGAGAGGCCGATCTGGGTAATTTATTAGATATTAACAAGTTAAAAACTAATAAACTATTAATAATCAATAAAGGTTTTTTGCCAATTAGTTCAATTAATCAATTAGTTCACTGAACAAATTATATATTAACAGATAATCCGAACTTAACCAAAAACCGAGTTAAATAAATGAAAGTCACGTTAAAGCTTCTTGTAAGATCTGAGAAAAATCAGAGCTGCCAACTTAAAATTTATTTTATTTTTACATACTTATTTTTTATATTTAACAACTCTATCGATTCAAAAGTGTATAAAGTTTTATTATCATCACATTTTATTTATTTAACCATTTAATAAATCGTTCATTTCTATTTTAAAAGTTTATAAACGATTCTACGTCTAAACAAAGAGGCCTGTAGCTTTAACACACATAAAAAATGTGGTTGAGCCTTCTCTACTCCAACCAAAAATAGAAACAGTACTCACGTGTTGATTAAAAATATTCAAAACAAATTTTATTTTATTAATTTAATTTTACTTATTGCTGTTTTATAGTTTTAATTAAAAAATAAAAATGGAAGTAGACGAGTCGAAGGAGGCAGAGAGTTCTCAGCTTCAGGTCAAATTTATCACCAAACAACAGCAGTAAGAAAAAAATATGTTTTTTTAAATAGCTGTGTACAATTCTTGTAGTAGTTCAGAATATTTGAATGAAATTGATTCTTTTAGAATTACCTGGCTATCTGACTTTAAGATCACTCAACTTGGCCTTCTTTCAATAATGTTAAACATTCAAATGAAGTTTAGTGAAGTTAAACATGCTTCTGTTATATTTATGAAGTTCTTGTGTTTGACGTGTGTACTATTATGTACAGTTGCCAATAAAGACTGTAATTACAGCTTGCTTTGGTAAAATTCTTAATACGGTATCCTGTGGATTTCATTCATTATGAACAAACAGGGTATAAAACTGGTGATAGTATTCCATTAGCATTTAATACAATCTAGCTCTCGCACCGTTTATTTTTCAATCAAGTCAGATGGCGTCATATTTGATCTTTTGCTAACACTGTATTCTAAATCAGTGGATCACATTAAGTACGATATCTAAATACGGTTACATACACTGTAAAAACCATGGGAAGGGGAACTAGTCTGGTGCGTTAGAATCAGGTGAGATGAAATCTAAATCGATCCCCCCATATGCTGTATGTACCTTTAGAGGCGATCATATATAACGGATAACCTTCTCGTCAAACTATTATTTCACTTGAAAATTACTGTTTTTCATCAAACAATTTTTAAAATATTATATTTTTAGTGTAAGTTTATTAGGCAGTGTAGGTGCACACAAGTTTATGTGTAGTGTAGGTTATGCAAAGAAATCTCAATTTAATGAAATAGTTTTCAGATCAAATCTGAAAACTTAGTAATTCTATAAATAAAATTGTTATGCTACCTCTCTCTCTCTCTCTGTAACACACACACTCATTGTGCCCGGTTTAAAGGTAGTATGCAATATCCCATAAGCTGTAGTAATTGCGCACTTCATAGAGGAAATTGGAGTGTGTCATTGACCAAAAATACTGTCATCAGTATGGTTGTTTTTCTAAATCAGTGTAGAGACTGTTTCTTTTGATTCCTTTTTACTTTTCCTCATTTATACCATTGGTATGAAAAGTATTGTGTTTGCAAAAATAATCTGAGACCGGGATTTCTCCTGAATTATCTGTTTCAGGTGTTTTAAGACCTTCTGAGTGGTTTCCACAAATTTGCCCGTGTGTATGTGTGTCTGTTAGCACCAAAGCTCCCAGTGTATTTGTATTAGAGAGTTTGAAATCGGTACAAAATGAATCTTTAGGTCTAGTTTTGCTATCAGCAGAATGATATTTACACATAGCAATAAGAAATTTAAGTTTAGTTTATATGTACACTGATGATGAGATACTTCCCGAAATGCGTCTGATTAATTTAATTTGATTGTGATATTAGACCAAGTATTATTACAGTGTATCGACGACTTTAAAAATCTTGACAGCTCAGTTTAGGCACCACCGATTCTAAAAAAAAAAATCCCTACAAAAAGGCAGCGGGGAAAAAACTTTGTAAACAAATCAGGTTATGTTACCCGTGTTTTCTTGGCGATGTTTCTACATTTCTTTTCTGTAGTTTTATTATTTAGGAAGTATGCAAATGTGAAAAAAATGAATTGTGAAGGGAAATAATAAGTGTACTCATATGTTTTTACATTAAAAAAGAATTGTATGTTTACTAGTTTTGACAGCTCTTAAAAATTGCTACATAAAAGGCAGCCTTGAAATAAAAGTTTCAGTTATGCTTTTATTTACTTAAGTTGTAAAAAAGAATATTTGAGTGCAATAATAATGTTAACAGTCCAACACAAAACACAATTCACAGAACACACACAACACAAAAAACGATGAAAACACAAAAAGAACCACAAACGAAGTGAACGAATGCCGGGAAGGAGGTTATTTCCCTACAGGGGTTATGGGAGTAGGGAATTTTTTTTCTCTTTCAAGAGAGGGGTTGGCAGTGGCTTCTCTGATTGGTCGATCCCCAAAATGCTTATGACCTTGGGGATTTTTAAACTTAACGATACACTGTAAAACCAATTTTTTTAAAATATAGTGTTTTATTTATTATATAAAATGTGCGATAATCACAAAATCTCGGTCAAAACAACAAACTGATAGATTTATTAGACTGTGAAGTATGCAGTTCCTTAAACTGTCAAAGTCTTTACATTATTTTATTATAATGCATACCTTGTTTAATTTTATTTTTCAGATATTCAGTACCAGACACAACTTTTGCTGTTCCGTCTTCAGTTAAAACCAAAGAATTAAATACATTAGTTAATCAACTGCTTAATGGTAATTTTAAGTTAGCTGATATTATGCTCTGTATAAAAACATAGTTCATTATTTAATATGTCATTTGAATATTTTATTCCCTGTATTAGTGATGAAAAGGTCTTTCAACAATATGTCTGATTTTTTCTCTTCAAGATATCAAAGAGAGGGAAATAGATTAGGGAGATAGATTATCATGAAAGATGGAGGCCTCACGTTAAAACCGTATGTATCGGTGCTTATACGACATATTTCTTCATTTTGTTTAACTGGTTAGAGATCAAATTTTTGCAGCCTTGTTAGAGTAGCATGGTTTCAAAACTACTAATAATTTCACTTTATCTTGCACTGTACAACAACTCCCCCAAAGTACAATGTCTAGGTTGTTTCTCTTACAAGTCTTATCAAGTCACTAAACTGAATCATCTCCAATACTTGTCACAACAATAAATACTTATAACTAAAGTGATGTAAAATTTAGGGCTGGAGATAGTGTTCCAACTCCCACCTTTTTCCCTATGGTTGAGATGGGCCAACTTTCAATCAAGGGGGAATCTAGTTCAACTACTATGCCGCAAGATAGTGTTGGTTGTTCCTACATCCTGGTTTGTTGACTAATATCCATTTTTAACATAAAAAGAGCTCTATTTTTTAACATATAAACCCAATGAAATAAAGCCGGTTGAATTGGTTGTTATAGTTGGTGCATATTAAAATGATGTAGGGACAACTTGTGGTGCAATGTGGATGTTCGGAGGAATTAAAAGTGACAGAATTTGCTCAGGGGCGTGTGAATGGTGGGAGTCGGGACACTGTCTCTACGCCAAACCCTCATTTTTATACCACTTTACTTATAACAATAACACATGTAATAGTAACATAAACTTGTAAGAATAAATACTTCTACAACAATCTCAAAAATAGTAATAATGACATTATGCTGAGCCATATATCAGGTGGCTTGCTTTGCTTGTCAGTGAATCTAATTGCTGTGACTTGCAGGCACGCTTATACTAAGGCATGAACTAACTATTATTTACTTTCTATTTCAGAGGGAAATGTCAGTGGTAGTAAAACTGAATTTGATTTCCTTGCTTTGGGTGAATTCATAAGATCTGAGCTTGGTCAACATGTTTCTACTAAAGGAGGTTCTAGTGAATCTGTTATTGAAATAGAATATGTAGAGAGGTTACCAGCACCGGAACCAAAGGACTGTTTATTACATGATGATTGGGTTTCAGCTGTCCATGTTGCTGGAAAATGGTAAAGTACAATTTTTAAGTAAATTTAATTGTTAATAGTTGAGGTTCCATTAGTGTAATGGAACTCTGTGTACAGATGCCTGCCACTCTGAAAGTATGGCTTTGATCCTAGACTGCAAAATCCTAGTTGGTGTAAGTTTTAAAAAAAAAAAAAATGAATGTGGCTCTTCCACTGTAACTGACTCAAGAATTATGTCTAAGAATTTTGAATGATTGTTCATACTTTTTTTCCTTTCAGCAATAAGAGCTTCTCCTAAGTTTTATAATAATTTTTGCCACTATATTTATTAAACTGTTTAATTATTGTAGCATCATTATAAAGTATATCTTAAGTATAAGATTATTTAAAGTATATCTTAAGTATAAAATTATTTAAAGTATATCTTAAGTATAAGATTATTTAAAGTATATCTTAAGTATACAATTTTCTTGTAATTTTCAAGGTCTGTTACAGATTTTCAGGAAAAGATCCCATTCATTCCTCAACCTCTTGAAGGCCAGTTAAAATGGAAGAGGTTTAAAAAGTGTGCTTGGTGACCATGTAATATTAAATATTTTCTGAGAGGGTTTCTCAAGTTGGTAAAAATATGACATAGTATATGTGTACTTCAATATCTTAAACCAGTTACTTGTTTACAAATTTAAAAATTAATCTTTTTTTAGGTATGATTATCTCAATAAGTTTTTAACTGAATTTTATAAATTTGACAAAAAAAAGGTATACAGATATTTTCATTAAAAAATTTAATGATAAAAATCTAACATTTTCACTGAGAACCTTAGTAGAACACTTTTCCAAAATTTATTCTCCTTTCAACTATCCTCTGTTAGCCACCATACTATCCTTTCTTTAGATGATATCCTTATTAACTTTAACAATATTATTTATTACTTAATAACAAGTATAGTATAATTAACTGTTAAAACTGAACCAACCGTAAGAGGTGAAGTGAACTTACTGATAACCCATTGAGTGTAGAATATATTTTTAAAAGACCTTTTGTGATGAAATACTGTGTGTACAACATGTGTGAAAAACTTAATTAAATTAAAATAATAATTTATTTTGAAGTGTCTTTTTAATATACCTACATATTACTATGTATTTAAAGTAAAATTTCAAAAGGGCACAAAATTTTTTATAGTATTAGTGCTTTACCTGGCTGATGTTAGTTATTGCTATATTTTGCTTGTTTTTGTGTTAAAGGATATTGACTGGTTGTTACGATAGTACACTACATATGTGGACAAATAAAGGCAAACACAAACTAACAATACCGGGGCATACAGAGTGTGTGAAAGCTGTTTCTTGGATTTCATTGGACGATTCGAATGCAACGTTTATCAGCGGGTCACATGATCAAACCATACTGCTGTGGGAGTGGAATGTACAAGATAACGTTGTGGACTGTGTACACGTGTGTAAGGGCCACAGCAGAGGCATCGAGTCTGTCACTGTTTCACCTGATTCACAGCGGTTTGCTTCTGGAGGTTGGGATAATATGGTCAAAATTTGGTCTGCAGGTTAGTTTTTAACCATTAAATAGCAAATTTTGTTGTTTCGACGAATATTTTGAGATAATTGCACATTTTATATAATAAGTAAAACACTATAGTTTACAAAAAATATTGGATTTAATTATATTTTGTCTAATATCACAATAAAATACAATTAATCAGAGGCGTTGTGGGAAATATCCCATCATCAGTGTATGTATAAACTCAAACACAGCATATATATAAACTGATGATAAGATACTTCTTGAAACACATCTGATAAATTGCATTTTATTGTGATATTAGACAAAGTATAATTCTAACAAACAAGATTTTTAAAACTTAACTGTTTTATTTTTAATATAAAACCTGATAAAATCATTAAATGGGACAAATTAATTTATTGCCTACGTTATAAACAAAATATATCAGGACTAGGAGGAAGATACAAATAAGACATGAATAAAGAAACCTACCAGCAAATTTAAAAGTTAAGCTGCATCGAGTAAGATCAGTATATAGCTCGCTGACCACTGGGAATGAAATAGATTTTTTACAGTCTGATAACGAGCAAAGCGAGTTTAAAGATGTACTAGAATATAAGTATTTTCCAAGGTACCCTATGTCCATATTTTTAGATTTTTAATTTAATATTAGGTTTTAATAGAAAGGTCTGAGGGAAAAACAAAATCCTAAGTTTGTTACTAGTTTAATCTGTAATCCTATTATATTACTAATTATTAATCCTATTAATAACCTGGGGTTCGCATCCCAGGTTAGGCTTTTAGTTTATGGAGGGATTATTGTTTAGATAAATTATCGCCAACTTTAGAATACACTTTGAGCGTAATGGTTGCTACTACCACCCAAGGTGGTTCCCGCAGGGGTTATCCCTGATGAGCCGCAAGGCTCTAAACGGGCATCATCATCATCATCCTATTATATTTAATAATATCTGATTGTTTTTTTTTAAAAAGAGCAATAATCAGTTTTTAACATTTTTCCAAACTTAAAATCACTGGTACATCCCAATATCTAACCAATAGCACTACCTCCCCCCCTCCCCTTGGGTGTCATAACATGAGCTTTGCTATGATTTTTTTTTGCAATAATAGTAATGCATTAAAAATAATATCTTTGCAGATCTGAATGCTAGAGAAGAAGACGAAGAAGTCGAAAGTGAAGCCAAAAGAACTAAAAAATCTAAAAAAGGAAAACATTCTCAAACTAGGGTGAGTTTTATAACTACAAAATAATTCTAGAGTGGAGGCCCACAATTCGGGCAAATTTTATTTGAAATGGGTGCTTTCTTGATTAACAATTCAATTCTAGCTTTAACCTGAGTAATAGCGTTAAAACTTGTTATTTAATTTTTAAAAGAAAATTCGCTAAAAATTAGTATAAACTAAGCTTCAAATGAGTGCAAATTAGGATGTAACGGGCATCGTATAATCTATGAATGAGGTCGTTTTTTTTAAAAAATTTCAAAAAAATTATATAACATCAAATATAGTAACACTACTGGTCAAGTTAGGTTAAGCAAGAATTGGATTGATTAGCAAGAAAGCACATTTCAAAAAAAATTTCACCATGACCTGTGTCGGATTAAATGTTACTATGTCATTTATTTATTCAATGAAGTGACTTTTCAATTTTATTTATTTTAATGAACTCTTTTATTCAACATATTTTTTTGTCGACAGAGTCCACTTGTTACACTATCAGGACATAGGGAAGCAGTGTCAGGGTTATCATGGCACCAAGATACACTGGTTAGCTGTTCTTGGGATCACACTATAAGACTCTGGGACGTCACTCAGTCGTCCTGTTCGCAAGAACTCCAAGGAAATAAAGCTTTATTTGATGTACATGTCAATCCTTTCAATGGTCTTCTTATTGTAGCATCAGCTGACAGGCATGTCAGACTCTATGATCCTAAATCAACAGGTAGTTGATAAACCTTTTCTTATCAGTTTACATTGTTCCTAAAGTACATTTTTACTATCCATATCAAATCAACACAGGTAAAAACACGTGATATCTCCAATTTTAATATGATTTGGCTGACAGTTAGGTACCGTAGAAGGAAGAAATAATCCAGATTTTTGGCTCATTTGGTGCGTCCGTATTGCTGCAGTAGGCTGGTGAATTTACCAACAAATGTGATTTTTATTTTTGTGCCGTTTGAATGCTTAAACTTGACCCTTTCAAATATATTCTACATACTTTTGGATAATTAGTTAGTTTTTGCGATGAGCAAATATAAAATAAAAATGCTAATATCTCAAAAAGCCAATTTTTAAAATGTTGAAAAAATTCCCAAAAAGAGCTCAAACTAAAATGTCCACAAAGTTTCATTTTGGGACCGCCATGGGATTGGATACAGTAGTGCATAACGTGTATCAAGGTATGTCAAACTGTGAAAAGTCACTTTTTTGCAATTTCTATCAATGATTATGTGATGAATCTTAACTTTTTTAGACTTTGACATACCTTGACAAACATTATGCGCTACTGCATTCAATCCCATGGCGGTCCCAAAATGAAACTTTGTGGACGTTTTACTAACAGTTTAAGCTCTTTAGGAAGTTTTTTTAAAAATTTGATTTTTGAGATATTAGCATTTTTATTTTATATTTGATCATAATAAAAACGTGTAACTAATTATCCAAAAGTATGTAGAATCTATTTAAAAAGGTCAAGTTTACGCTTTCAAATGCCACAAAAATAGAAATCACACCCTACGCAGAATTTTAGATACAGCCAAAGAAATGTTAAAAAATCAAATTTTTGGGAAAATTCACCACCCTACTGCGGCAATATGGCTGCACTAAATGAGCCAAAAATCTGAATTCTTTCTTTCTTCAATGTTGTCTAACTGTCCGCCATATTATGTTAAAATCGGTGACATAAAGTCAAAAAATGTACTTTTTTGAGTTCATTTGAAATGGAATGACCCCATAACTAGGTTTATACATAAAGTATATACTATGTACTATATAAGTATATACTATGTACTTAAGTATATACCATAGGTTAGGTATATACGTAAAGTATTGTGTTTGCACTACAAATCCTAAACAAGAGTTCACCTTAATTGTCTGTTTCAGGTATTTTTAAGACCTCTTAAGTAGTTTTCACTAAGTTGGATATATCTGTCTGTTAAGCATCATAGCCTAACCAATCTTATGTCAATAATGGCATCATAAATCATGAAAATTTATGCAACATAAAGTAATGCGGATCAATGAGAAATTTAGGAAAAAATGAGTCATGTATAGGACCAATAAATATGCCAAGTTTCATCCCATTATCATTATTAGTTTAATTTTTATCAAATGCTCTGTACTTTTTTTTAAAATATAAAAAAAATAATCGTATTGAGTTGAAATTTGGTACAAGTACATCCCTTTATCTAATAAACAAGTTTACTTAGTTTCGTTTAAATACGCCAAGTATATCTACAGTTTTTGTTAGATCATAATAGTTAAGCAGTATCAAGGGAGATTAGTACCTGGATGGGTGACTGCTGAAAATAAAGCAAATGTTTTCTGAGAACGAATGAATAGAATCATAAGAATAATTATATATAATAATAATGCCCGTTTTAGGGCCTTTCAGCCCTTCAGGATATTCGCCCTGCGGGAACCACCTCGGGTGGGTCACATCTACTATGCTCAAAGTAAAGCTAAAGTTGGCGAAATCTTTTACAACAAATTCTATTCATAAAAAACTGAGAGCATAGCCCGGGCTGTGAACCACGGACCTCCGGTGCCGAAGTCCAGTACTATACAACCGCGGCTACGGAGGCAGATCATAAGAATAATATTGCTGTATAAATTTGGTGATAGTTATATTCTGAGGATGAACGATGTCAGTCCAAAGTAGTAATTTTGAGCATAGAGAATCCAATATGGTTGGGAAAAGTACTGAGGTACCCCGTACCCGTTTTTTATATCTTGTTACTAATCGTCCAATGTTTTGATTGTTTAGATAGTCTTGTAGTTAAGTGTACATATACTTCTCACTCCCAGTGGGTGCAATCAGTTAGATGGTCTCCAACACATGAGAGTCTCTTTATATCAGGCGGATATGATAATCAACTTAAATTGTGGGATACCAGGAGGTAAATGTTTTCATATCTTTATAAGTAAATAAATGTCCATTTATAGGGCTTTTCGACCCATTCCTTTTCCCCACCCTGCAGGGAACCACCTCAGGTGGATTGCATCTACAATGCTGTGAATACAGTTGGAAAAATTTTCTTACTGCTAATACTCTTCATATTAACAGTGAATACGTTAAAAATTATTTGATAGATAAATAATAAATAAATCATTCATTGTAGGCAATTAAAATACATAAAGTACAAATCATAAATTTAAACTTCTTAGACACACCTTAGAGTAGGTTTGTGTGTATTGACCAATCAGATCAATCTAATCAAAAGGCCGTTTTCTGGTATATTGATCTCGGTCTTTAGGTGGAGTTTGTTACTAGGCGTGTTTTAATATCGAGGTGACTTTGTTGATCAAACTGACTGTAAAAAGGTGGGTTACTTGACTCAGGTATACCAACATTTTTGTCAGTTTTACTATTTTTTGTTTGGTTGGCCTATTTATTCACTGACTTGAATGAAACGTATTTAGATGGATACTAAATTGACTTGAATGAAACGTATTTAGATGGATACTAAATTAACTTGAATGAAATGTTGTTGTTCCATAGTTTCAATCAAATTTAGCAGGGTTTGACTAATACGTTGCTTTATAAATTTACAAGTTCATTAACAAGATTTTTTCAAAACGTCAAAATTTTGTCATAAAGTCTGACAGCAACTTATTTACTTTGTATTGTTTTTCTATAAGTTCTAACGTGGCCTCTGTTTTCTTAAAATGAGTCAGTGAGATAAAATAGAGCCTGCAGTTGTAGACATGTTGCTCTAGTAGGATTATCTATGGTAAGATTGCCAGGTTGGGAAAAATGGGAGCCAATCATAAAGGTTGTGTCATATTATATCCATGGTGAGATTGCCAGGTAGGAAAAAATGGGAGCCAATCATAAAGGTTTGATTATATCTATGGTGAGATTGCCAGGTAGGAAAAAATGGGAGCCAACCAGATCCCATCAGATCTCCTGCAGTGCCTAGGGACTCGAGTGGTGTAATGGAACACATGTGCAAGATAAACGACAGGATGTGCAAGGAAAGGCATGTTGTGTAATCCTTTACCTTACCTTGTTTGCCTGACACATGCTGTTACTTCAATAGGATGTAAAGCTATTGATTCCGAGCCTGTGCCAGACAGATACTCTAATCCTAAATAATCCTGGTAAAAAAGAGTTGTGGAGTCCAAATATAAGGAAAAATAAGAAACAATTCTCTCCACTGATGTTATAGTTTAATGACGAGTTGATTTCAATGAGTGGACAACTCAATCACTTCCGTTTCTTAACACTTTCTTTGCATCTCGCTGGCACTGATAAAGGACTGTTAATTCTGAATGCTGGCTTTGTCATTAAACTATAACTTTATCAGTAGAGAGACTTGTTTATTATTTTTCCTTATATAAACCTGGGTTTAGAGAATCTTTGAGCCTTCAATAGTAGCTTTTATATATTGTGGCTTTAAAGAGTAGGAAAGCTTAGGCCCATATTCAAAGACATTTTCCTAACATTCTCCTTAAGGGTTCCTTAAGGAAAATGTCTTTGAATACGGGCCTTAGTCTTACAGTAGGGCTGTGTTGGTTTCTGTTTAAGCTATAGAAAGTTGCAGTAAAGTCACTGTTGTTTCTGCTCTGTGGCCTACAATTATACTCGTTTGGTATAGAACACAATCTTCCAGATAGAAGATCATGTTATATGCCTTATAAATTAATGTAACTCTTATATGAGAAAGGTAGCAAAAAAGGGCCAATGACATGGTCTTCTTGCTAGGTGATCTATCGCCTCTCTCTAATTACAATGAGTTTTAGTTATACTTTATAATAATCTACTTGAAAATATGATTTTTTTACAGTCCAAAGGTACCTCTATATGATTTGACTGGTCATGAAGATAAAATACTGTGCTGTGATTGGTCTGATCCAGCTCTAATGGTCTCGGGAGGAGCTGATAACACTGTTAGAGTTTATAAATCAAAAAATCACGCTTTGAATGATTCCACAATTAATTAACTAACATCTTGCAAGTTTTTTTTCTTTTTATTTTTTTTTCTTGCTTTTGAATTTGTATGTAACTTTTCTTGGTTGACATCTGCACAAACAAAAACGAAAAATATTAGGAAATGATTTTTCTGATTTTATGTTAAAATTTTGGATCTGTAAATATTAATTGTTGTATTTATTAAAATTTTAAATAAAAATTTTTATTAAATAAATAAAGGCTATTTTTATTGTCTTAATGATTGCATTTTGATTACTTCACTCTTAGAATATCAAAATTCACATCTATTGTAATTATAAGAAGTAAAGTCAGCTAGTTCAAGGATAGACTTGTTGTATTATAACGAAACTTAGCACACTTATTTATTACGTCAAGGGATACACTAGTACCAAATTTCAACTCAATTGGACTATTTTCTGATTTTTTACATGTACGATTTTTTTAAAAAACGTACATAAATCATCCGATAAAAATTAAACTAATGCTGATAATGAGATGAAACTTAGCACATATGTTAGTTTTATACATGGCTATATGGGTGCCAAAGTTCAATCAGATCGCATAATTTTTCCGTGTTTTATGATTTTTCAAAATTTATCTTGAGTCATTATCGAGGGGTTAATGACGTCATAAAAAAAATTTCTGAATAGCACAACTAAAGCGGTAGACTGATTTTTTTAACAAAACAATACTTTTCCTATATACCTATAGGAAAAGTAAAAAAAAAACATATTTTCATTTGATAAAAAATGTAACTAATGGTGATAATAATATGAAACTTGGTAACATTTGTTAGTTTTATATATGACTACCTGTATGCTACATTGCAAATCGAAGGAAACATATGTTTTGCATTTTATAAATTTTTGCTGAGTTATTAATGAAGTCTGAAAAATTATTTCCTGCATAACTAATAATTGATTTTTGTACAGAGTTTAAGCTCGCTAAGATGAACACACTAAGGCCCGTATTCAAAGACATCTTCCTAACATTTTCTTAACATTCTCCTTAAGGAACAAAGAGAATGTTAGGAAGATGTCTTTGACTACGGGCCTAAGAGCTAGGATGATGACAGACAGACAATTTAGTGAAAACTACTCAGTTTCAGTAGTTGTGTTTCACAGTTTTCCACAACTACACAGTTGTGGAAAACTGTGTTTTCCACAAGGCCGGCCTCCTGAGTGGTTTCCTCAAAGTTGTCTGTACGAGTGTATCTGTTATTATCGTAGCTCCTAGTGTATTTATGCTAGAGAGTTGAAACTTTGTATGAAAATCAGTCTACTGCTGTAGTTGTGCCATTCGGAAAAAAAATTATGAAGTCATTAACCTGCAATAATGACTTGGCAAAAATGTAAAAAATGATAAAAAGCAGCAAAATTGTGTGCTCAAATTCAGTTTTGGTTCACATGTTGCATTATTAATTTAATGACTTGTATACTCATATGAGCTAAGTGAGTCCGAAGCAGGGAGGATAAGCTTAATTTTCCTCATGAATAGGCCATCCAGTGTGGAGAAGAACCTGATAAATGGTTAAAACCAAGGGGAAGGTTTTAGGTGCCAATAAGGAAATGAGGAGACAGAGACCAGTCAATAGTCCAGTTACTGTTCTAAGGTCCCTTCTGCTTAGTCTAAGGAGGTCCTCAGTTACTTTGGGACTGGGTTAAATATTCAAGAGGTTATATTTACCACCAGATACCAGCTATATTTAACACCAAAGACTCATCTGCAGTTGATACTTGCTGTTTGATATGAATATATCTGTATTGGTTTCAGCTTAACAGCTTTCAGTAAACATTTGAGCTCTCAAATATATAAATTATATCAATAAATAAATTCTAGTCTCAATAAGCAGGATGACAGGTTATACACTAATATTACTTTTTTACTTGAAAGCTTAAGAGGATCCCGCAAAGAGTGGGGGTAAAAATCAATTAAACGGAAATATCTCTGGTTCTAAGCAAAATATCAAAATTCTAAGACGGTACTTCACTTCTAATTTTTATTCTGCACATTTTAAGACTCATTTCAACCTTCTGGAGCAAAAAACAGTGGCGCAATTTGAGAACTACTATTTTTAAAGTAGTTCTCAAATTGCGCCACTGTTGTTTGCTCCAGAAGGTTGAAATGAGTCTTAAAATGTGCAGAATAAAAATTAGAAGTGAAGTACCGTCTTAGAATTTTGATATTTTGCCGAGAACCGGAGATATTTCCATTTAAGTGATTTTTACCCCCCCTCTTTGCAGGATCGCCTTAAGTGTTGCCTCACTTGCTGATCGAAGTTGTCAAGCCCAAACATGAGCAGGGATAGTCATATACTACAGCAAGTACCAACGATAGCTGATATATCAATGGAAAATATTTTTCTTTCATGTATTATTTTTTTGGGAGATAGTATATGGAGTTTAAGTTTTTTGAAATCAACAAATAAGAACATATAATTTTACTAAAATGCCCAAAATGTTGCTTAATGCCAACAAATTTAATTAACTCATTATAATTGTGCGAGAAACACCTAGGAATGTATCAAGCAAAATATTGTGCTACATCACAGATAAATAATCTGTGGCTACATCTAGGAACTGTTTCATAATTTTTAATTGATGACTTGACAAGCTACCAATTTTTTTACTCAATAGTTTTTTGTTTTTTTTAAGTGTCAAAATATATACTTTACTTTATACTCCTTGGAATTTTAAATGAAGTGCTGAGTGAGTTCAGGCTCTTTCAACACATTGATGAGTTAGATGTTATGAAACAGAGTGGGAAATAATCATAATAATGTCGAGCCATCAATAAAGACGAATGTCAAATGATGGAACAGTTCCCAGATATAGCGTAGCATTTGGCTTGCTACATTCCTAGGTTTGTCTCGCACTATTATAATATATCAACTATTTAAGTTTTGCAAAGCTCGGTAGAATTAAATTACATAAATCATACTAAGCATAATGGAGGAAAGGTAATTACATCACATTGTATTCTTCAGAATTTTTAGTTCAGGCTCTGTTAGCGCCCTGATGAGTTAGACAAAAACAAAAAGAGTGGGACTTGACACTATGTCATGCCATTAATTATGTGGAATGATGGAACAGTTCCCGGATTATCCATAGCATTTCACTTGTTGCATACTTAGGTGTATCTCCCGCAATTAAAATTCCAACTCTTCATGTTTTGCAAAACTCAGTAGTGTCAAATGATATTAATTTAAATGAATTGACATTTTATCAAATCCTCATTATAGTAATGGATTTGTGAAGAAAACAAGGGTGGCATAACTGACCTTTTCATCACGGGAGCCAACTTCAGAAAATTACTACAGTTATCTAAATAAACTTGTTAAAATAGAAAACTTGGTTTATGTTAAACCAAAACACCACAAAATCTGATTGCAACGAAAAGTAAAAATAATAAATTGTTTTAATACATTTTCAACTAAATAACTTTTAATATAATTTACATTGGTTTATTTTACAATCACATTCTCAAAAATAATTTGCATTTTTGTAATAAAAATATATATAATTTTGGTAGTTACAATTTTTATATCTAGTGATAAATTTACAATTACTGGCAATGCAATACTAGAGATCACGAAGACCTGTTTTACATATTTTATTTATTTATAATTGGTCTGTTCAATGAAAAATCAGTATCAAAGTATACTATATGTAGTAGGTATACATTATAGGTAATATACTACATGGTTTTCCTAATAGTTACACTTATTAAGTTTGAGTGTAACTTATACTTTTGTCAAAACTGTCTTACACATACCATTAAATGTTTGGATAGAAAAAACAAAATATGAATTCTAATATCATCTTCATAGTCCCAAGAGCCAGCCGGACATGAAAAACTTGACTTATTTTGTACTCCTTTAAACCAGATAGGTCTGAAAATATACCTAGAATGATGAAGCAAAAACATAGTCTGCCTACCCCAGAGTGTAAATTTTGGAAAACCATACAAATTTTAGTTTTCTATAAATAAGTGATTCCCTTTGGTTTGGTTGGTTGGTTTTTTCCCAATACTTAATGAAACATCATTTTTTGTAGCTGACAAAATTTCTAAAAATATGAGTATTTTTTCATCAAAATTTGATAGCTATAAAGAAGTTATGACATTTTCAAAAACCTAAAAAATGCAAAAGTCTATATTTTTTTAAATAATTCACTTATCTAACAAAAAATAACAATTTTTAGTGCTTTTGCAATCATTATAATTTTAGTTATAGTTATCCAATTTCAGCAATTAAAAACTCATCCTTCAAAATTAAATTTGATAAGTTAAAAAAATTGATTACTTAATTTGCACCAGACCAACCAGAAAACAATTAATTAATTGTACTAAAATTATTAAATAATTGACTGTTTACCAATTTTGTAAAAGACAAGACATTATAGCAGATTTGATGACAATTATCATATTTTGAACACTGAATTTACAGAAGATTTTTTCTTAATACAAATATTATTTAAACCAATAATTCTAACTAAGTGGTTTGAGAAAAATATAAAAATTAAATATTTATAGTAATTTTATGGTTCAAATTATATACACCTAACTGTCCCATTTATTTAAATTGAAAGAGAATATATAATAATTGTACAATTTCATTTTATATCATATGTATCTAATAGTTTCAATTATCACATTCGTTTATCATTCTTAACACCTAAAAAGCAAAGTGGGTATACACGTTGAGATATTATTACTAGAGAGGCCCTAACAATTGGTCGAATTTTGAAACATTGAATAAATAACCTGAACACCTTCGACTATTAATATAATCAAATAAACAATACAAAATTACAGTAACTTATATAATAGAATGTTTAAAATGCATAACAAAACACGAACATTGTTTGAAAATCAAAAGAAAATCAATTTAAAATAACCTACTAACTCTTGGAGGTTTCAATAAGGTTACACAGAGCCCCTGAGAGCTCTAAAAACGTGTTTCAATCTTCTTAATGTATTGTTATAGAGTATGCTCTCTCTAGCCATTTATCTCTATGGGTGTACATATACTAAAATATACAGGTGTTGTTAACTTTTGAACTAAAATCTTAAAAAAAGACTTAGGCATTTATACAAGATATTCATATTTTCATTGTGTAGGCATGATATCCTGTTTACTTCACTAAAAGCTATTTATTTAATGCCATTGTGACATAACAAATCTATATTTTTATGATGCCAAAATTCTATTCTATTCCTCAAAATACAGCTACAAATGTCATTAAAATCCCACTGAATTTTGTTTACACCATAATGAAACATGTAGAATGTGTCTAGCATTTCAAACCGGAATACGCTTGACTTGTCAGCTTAATTTGCTGAGCATGAGTACAAAATTTCAAGTTCCTACACCAAACAGTGACAGAGAAATTTGGGGACTTTGAAAATATGTATGGGTAATATTAATAGTTCAAAAGTTAAGAAGGTTCTAATTATAAAACACACTATATATAGAAACTAAATGTTTAACAGGATATAATCATATAACGTAATGTTATCTTGCAAGAAATATTTTATTATTTACTTTCTAATCACAGATTTATACTGATGGTCAAACTGGGTCTACAATTTATCATAGAAATATATTGTCATGGCTAAATATCTATCTAAATTTATTTTACTAATTTAATATAATGCACTCATTTAATATTTAAAGGTACCAACAAACAATTACCTGATTTTGAAACCATATAATAATGCCCATTTAGAGCCTTGCGGCTCATCAGGGATAACCCCTGCGGGAACCACCTCGGTGGTAGTAGTAACGCTCAGAGTGTATTCTAAAGTTGGCGATACTTTATCTAAACAATAATCTTCTATAAACTGAGAGCGTAACCTGGGATGCGAACCCCAGACCTCCGTGGGTGTCATAGGTCAGTTTAAAGACTAACGCCTTAACGACCTCGGCCACGGAGGCGGCTGATTTTGAAACCATATTCAGTTATAATGAAATGCAAGTAAAACCTATAAGTCAAAGCAATGGTACCAAAAACTAAACAACCAATAGTGTTTGCTGAAAAACAAAATTTGGATTACGTTTTTCATTGTTGGCTTCAATGACAGTAGAAGCCAAAATAATATTCTTTTTTTAGACTAGAAATAAGGATAAAATACCACCAGTTAAAATCTAGACTTTGATATTAGTTATAATTTTTTTTTCAATTCTTAAAAATAATTTGTTAAATATAAAATAACAATCAATACAAATAACAAAACCTTTTAAAAGAAAACATAAATGTTTTAACAAATTATCATGCTAATAAAAGAAAAATAACAGAAAAATTGTTAAAAACTGACAAGACTAGATAAAATAAAAATATACAAATATTTAAAAAAATAATCATTTAAACTTAAAATACATTAACACATGGAGTAAAATTATACTAAAGTTAAAGATGTGTATAGAGTCTTAAACAAATTATCTGCCAATTTTTTAGGCCATACTTCAAGGATACAGATCCTAACATATTTTGAAGAAAAAAGTAATAAAGTTATAATAATATTTTATGATTATAACAAATAACTATATTAT
This sequence comes from Microvelia longipes, assembly GCA_018340805.1. Classification (NCBI taxonomy): domain Eukaryota; kingdom Metazoa; phylum Arthropoda; class Insecta; order Hemiptera; family Veliidae; genus Microvelia; species Microvelia longipes. The sequence goes on along the minus strand of JACMZG010001913.1, from coordinate 14,092,505 downwards.
TATAATGAAGTCACAGAAATATCTCGTGTACAAAAAGGGATAATAAAATGGTAATAACAATAAAAAATTAAAATATGATTATAGTCCAAGAGCCAGGCCTAAAAAATGTGATTAATTTTGTACTACTTCAAACCAATTTTTTCTGAAAATATACCTTTAATTATTAAGAAAAAGCATAGTCTGCCTATCCAGAGTGGAGCCCTTCTTATGAATGCGCTTACTCAAAATAATATAAAATCGCACAAGTTCCAGTTTCCTTGTAATAAGTGGTTCCCTGTAGGTCATGTGCAAAACAAGAAGAAAACTTTTTGTAAAGCTGATACAATTTTCTTTGAAACGAGTGTTTTTTCGTTAAAATTGGATAAATACAACTAAAGTTATGACATTTGTTAAATGGCCAAAAAATGCACAAAAAGCCAATATTTTTCTAAAGAAATTCGTTGACTTTGCATAAATGAACCATTTTTTTAGTGTTTTTGAAAGAGTCGTAACTTTGGTTGCAGTTATCCGATTTTGATGATTAAACACTAGTTTTATAGAACATTTTATTACCTTTAAAAAATGCTCTCTTCATGTGTTGCACACGACCCACAGGGAACCACTTATTTCAAGAAAACTGTAATTTGAGCGATTTTCTAAAATTTTGAGCATGCGCAATCATATGAAGGGCTCCATTCTGGATAGGCAGACTATGGTTTTTTTCTTCATAATTTAAGGTATATTTTCAGAATAATTTGGTTTGAAGTAGTACAAAATGAGTCACATTTTTTCAAGTCCGGCTCTTGGACTATTACTTTTGCAATCAAAAATAGTACAGAGAAATCTCAAATTTAAAGAATTCTCAAAAATTTGTAAGTTCTGATTTGCAGTGCAAAATATATTTTTTTTCATTCTTATTCATTTATTTTCTTAATTGCCACTTTCTTTTACTAACTTACTTCCTTTTTTTCACTTGTCGACCAAAGTAAACTCACAATTTGTTTACCTTTAATTTGAGCTTAATCTAATTGTTAATCTAAATCAATGCTTAAAAGCTGACAATATTTTTTCATAACTCAAACGAAATTTATTACATTAATGAACAAAATAAATTAAAAATAGTTACCTTTACTACCCTACTATATATGTGAAACTTAAAAAAATACATATAGCAAGTTTTAATTATAAACAATTAATATTGTAAATAGATCTAACAAATATTTTGGAGCCATTTTGTATGATTATATTATAAATGATTTAAATAAAAAAAGAATTATTTATATTGTATTAAAAACTTATTTATTGTTAAAATTTGAAGCAAAAATTTATAGTCATAGAATATAAATATACTACTGTATGTGTGTGATTTATATATATATATATATATATATATAATATATATATATAATATATATATATATATTACTAGAAGGAGCACAATTTATCAGAATACATCGAGAGGCTTGAAAATCTTTCCACCTGGCTTCTTGTAACTAAACTCATAGTAACCTCCTCAAATTGTGTATTAAGGTTATAAAGGTGATAAATAAATATTGTCGGCTTTTTGTAAATTGTTTTTTTTTATATTATAAAATTTACGGTAATTGTGTACTGTTTATTTGACTATAAGAATAATGGAAAGTCTTCGGGTTACTATTTGATGTTGCAAAATTCAACTGATAGGCCTCCTCTAGTTATAATACCTCTACGATGTATGATAGTATACATTTAAATAAGAAATTGATTAAATATTGTCAATAATTAGATTCTTTAAAAACATGAATTACAAGTAAACAAATGACACATAAGAATTTCTAGGAATTTATTTTTTCTTTGGTCATTTTTATTTATTTTAATCTCATTATTTTCCCAAAAATTCTTCATGTTAAATTAAAGGGAGTAATCTCATAAAAAATATAAATTCTAATAACATTTTCCAATATGAAGTTGATCAATATCATGATGGTCACTGGAATCCTAGCTTTGTAGCGGGAATCATTACGCTCAAGCAAAACACTTGACCATATGGTATACATGCTTCATATATTCCGCTGCACAAGGTTATATTTATCACACTATTTATTATTACTATTTTATCTTAATTTTTTTAGAATTTAAGTATAAAATTATAAACAATCCTCACAAGCAAAGATAATACAACCTAAATGAATCACTAAAAAACTATCTAAATGATGTGGATAACAAAATGTTCTTATTTTGATTATTGACACTAAATGTCAATATAAGTTGAAATCGAGTTATCATTCATTCTATATTGCACAGTTAAATACTTAATATAATATGATGTATCTATAAATAAAAAGCTGATATATAGAGATGATATTCGCGATTCAAAGAGATAGTTGTAAGGTTGGCAATACCAATGGCGGGAAAACGAAAGGGTGATCAATTTTTTTTATCATAGGATTAGCATGGGAGCCAATAAAAATTCTTCTTTTATTTCTTTATTGTTAGTTAGTTGGTAATAAATAAGGTAAAAATTAATAGAACGACCATCGGTGCTAAAAAAATTGTCAATATTTTATAGATAAATACTTTGATTATTCCAAGATTTTAAAAATAGAATCAGACTCTTATCACTACAGGCTTGGATTTGTCCGATTTGACCCAGAAATAATAAAAACTAAACGGATAATTTAAACAAAAATTTTACAAAAAGTGAATTCATTGAGTTATTAATTATTTTAGTGAGTAAATAAAATTGATTAATAAATTCAAACACCTTTATGGTGAAAGTCAACATGTTATCAGTTACTTTAAATACCTGTTACAACTAATTTAAACAATTTACTGCAATAAAAAGGTAATTTTGTGTATTTGTGCAAACTAAAATTATTTAAAAGTAACATTAATTAACAATAAATAAAACACTATATTGTGATTTTCCCCTTCTTATCACTCAATTTAAATACTCATTAAAACCCTATTTTTCAATAAAATAGTGATTCTACTGAGTTCATACGCCCTAAAATTAATTAAATTGAAGCACATTGAGAAAAAATTTAAAGAAATAATTGTCACAAATAAGAAAAACCAAAAAACCTCCAAAAGGACTTAAACAACAATCACCCTTTCGTTATCAATTTCTTTTCAGCGACGGTAAGATGCTATGGACTTTGAATTGCGAATATCTGTTAATTCTACTATCCAATATTTATTATCTCAAATAACAATCATCTATGTTCCAAAAAAAGATAAAAGTGATTCTTAAAGCGTTAGCAGGATGCAATGGAAGTAAAAAAGCAGCTTCATCAAAAAAATTCCTTAATTTTGACACAATGGGACAAAAATTTTACAAATCATTTTCTTAATCAGATTGTATTTTGCTCCCTTCCACAGCACAATCAAGTACATATTACAAGTAAAAATATTTTAGAGATAAAAATTCTTATTTTTGAATATATCTAATGATAATTTCCCAAATAATAAATTTACAGAATTAAATTTACAAATTTAAATTTTAAAATATTAAAATTGGTTAACACTTAGTTTTATTAATTTTATAACCTCATTTAATTTTTTAATAATATATAACTTTCTTAAATCTGTGAATTCGTTCATTTGGTGTGGAATTTGTAATGATTCTTAAAACTAAGAGAATTTTTCAATTCTCAAATTTATTTTTACTCAAATTGTAATTATTTTGCTATGGCAAAAGAGCAAAATATAGTTTAATGAAATAGAAAATTATTAGGGGCAAAAAATATTTGCCCAATTGTGTCAAAATTAGGGGATTCTACATTAAATATGGGTACCAATACTGGAGAGTTGTATAAATTATAATAAGAATTGAGTTAAACAATAAATTAAAAATACTATAAAGTTAAAAAAAATGTTTTACAAAATTGAGGGTAAAAAATGCTGTTTTTTAAATGTGTATTTTTTTAAAAAATAATATTGAAGTAGGGAGGCATTGTGCTTTAGCGTGCAGAATTAGCAAATGAATGCCAAAAAAACATAGGTAAAAATTTCATAACAGTCATTTGGCACTTTATTTATATTTTATATTTATATCTCAAAGATAACGCATGACAACTGCAATGAGAGTAGGTTTTGAAAAATGCTAAAAGTTAAAAAAAGACATGGTACTAAAACTGTATTTAGCATTATAGGCTACGGCAGGGTTTAAAAGTTTCCAATGATGACGGTATCAATATCAATTTTTTACAGTGGGAGCCATCTTCAGTTGGGAGGACATAATATATAAACACACTATGCTTCTAAGAAACTGACATTTCAGTACTGTGTTTATTTATAATTTCCTATGCCCCTAAAAATTCCTCCCACCATAAAGATATATACTGGAGAGAGCATAGCCTATCACAATAGGCCAGGAACGTCCATTGTAATTTCACTGATTATTTGATTTTATTTATGAACAAAGGTAGTCAGGTTACTTTTTTGATGTTTCAAAATTTAACCTATAGGGCTTCTCTCAGTAATAATATCTCTATGCCTCCCACAGTGAAAGCGAAACATTGGATTCATCATCTATATTGATGCAGTCAGCATTGAAAGACCTTAATCTCCAGAACTATATTTGTCTTTGGTTACAACCAATGGTGCAACTCGACACCAGACCAACATCTCTGTTACCAGCAGTGCTCCTTCTATATATAGTATTATTATAAATATACAACAGTCATGAATAAATTAAGGATAGAACTAATACCAGTTTAGTAAAATCATTTAGATTTTGACCAAAGTAATCTCAATATCCATAACCATCTAAAACAGCATTTTTTAATAAGACAATTAGAAAAACAATAAAATTTACTAAACTATTTATAGAGCTCTGATGAATTTTAAAATAATTCTAACTTTGTGTAAACCAGGAATAATAATCTTAATGAATTAAAATTTTGTGTAAAAATATTTTTTTAATAATCGAATTTGGTGTAAAAAAATGATTTTAAATTAAATAAAATACTAGAAAGAATCTACTAAGAGAGTTTTATTCAGTTACGTACGTCATGGCAGCCATGATGGCAACTCCTAGGAATAGAGATGCGAGTTGTTTTAATGATTCCTTAGGGTTCTGTTCTTCAAGTAGTTCAGGTAAGACAACAACAAGAGCTATGTGAAGAAATCCTCCTGAAGTAAAAGGCAAAATCCATGATGTGTGTGCCTCTGAAAATAAACCTTTCACAATCAGTAGGGCTCTGCCTCAACAAGTGATAACTTGTTGAGGGGGACTCTCCGAACATAAATAAAAAATAAAATACAGTCAAAAACTAATAAGTTATTTTCAAAGGAACAGTGTCTCTTTTCTCTCTGGCCACAGGTCTGACATCAGTATTTTCTGATTATGAATAGCAGAGTAGCCTAAAATGGTGTTTGTTTGATGAACTGCTATCATTTCATTTATTATTGTAATTGTCAAATATTAATTATGATAAATTTGGTTTGGAGTCATAAAAAAGTTAAATTATATTCTTTGGAATTTTAATTGAAGATCAGAGTGAGTTCAAGCTCTGTCTGCATCCTGATGAGTTAAACGTAACAGATTGGGACATGACATTATGTCGAGCCATCAATGACGAATGTCAAATGATGGAACAGTTCCCAGATGTAGCATGGCATTTTGATTGTTACTTTTCCTAGGTGTTTTAAATTTTTTACAAAACCTATATTCTCTGTCTCTGAGTAGAGAGCCTGATGAGTTGTATCTACAAATATCATCAGCAATTGGATCATTCTTAATAATTAGTTTTAATTTTAAACAGCTCAAGTAAAATACTGTATAAAACTACCCCACTAATCATTATATGGATGATTAAAATATGGATGGTTCGAGGAATTTTTTTTTAACAAAACGTATTATAATACCTAAAACATCAGAAGAGCCAGAAAAGGCTATAGCTGTACAAGCCCCAACCAGACTGGATGATGCTGTAGCAATTTGTGCTCTAGCTGCTTCAAACCGAGAGAATCCAGCTCTCAGTAATATTGCAAAGTCTCCTACTTCGTGAGGAACCTAACACCAACATTTTTAAAATACATAAAAAAATTAAAATGAAAACTAAATCTCGGTCCCTTGCTTTTTTCTTTTCATATAAATGATTTCCTAAAAAATTGATATTTCTGGAATGTTATTTTGTTTTGCAGACGATTCTGTAATAATTGGAATCAAACTAGAGAAGATGCGATTGACTCCCTTAATAAAATAGTTGAGTGGCTTCATTCTAATGGTCTGAATCTAAATTTAAGCAAAACCTGTTGGATTGACTTCTGTAGTAGATACAATAATAGTAAAGAGAGAGAAATATCTATCCAATCTTCAAATATTAATCAAATCAATCAAAATATTAATATTTAAAAAATTACTAATGCAAAATATCTTGGTGTGTGTATATTGATGAATTACTGTCTAGGTTCATCAATAACCTTCTTAATAGGTTCCAAAAACCTAAATTCTCTTACATATTTGTTTTACACATTAAGTAGCATTGCTTCATTTAATATAATAATAAATACAGTAAAAATAAATAAATTTTACATTTTTTTTATTTATTGCTCTGTTTTAGTTTTGTTTAAACAATTTTTTTATTTACAATAAATGTGGTAATTTATGAAAACCTGCTCCTTTTCTACGTCTCCAAAAAGCAATACTGCTTGAACCTGGAGATGAAGTTTTAGTTATTAAATATTTCTATTTTTTACTTTACCTAATAATTATATGTCCTACCTAAATAATTATGTGTTATTATTTAATCAATTCATAGAATTTTCTGATTATTCTTTTTAATGTTTCAAATTAGTATTATTTTAGTTTTGTTGAACATATATTTTTATTTTTTATTTACTATAATACCTAATCACTAAGTTCAAAATACATAAAAAATAAAAAAGTAACAATTAAATATATAAAAAAATTAAATTAATATATAAAAAAAATTTTTGGATCTAAAAACAAATAGAATAGTGAGTAAAGATAAGTATAAAATTAGAATTTACTTGGAGCCTTCTATTATCCATTTATCCACTTCCTTCTTAAATTCATGCACAGGTTTAATTTCTTTTATTTCTGGTGGAATTGTATTAAATAATTTTCTGGCTCTAAAAAATGCATGTCTTTGTGCAAAAGAAGAGAAAGTTTTTAGCGTCGGAAAGTCCTGTCTAGTCTTTTGTCTAGTATTGTAATTGTAAGTATGTTGTCTCGTCTTTTCTGTTTTGAAAAACTGTACTAGTATGTATTTTTTGTATAGTTGGTTAATTGTCAAGACTGGAAAGTCAATAAATAGTTGCTTCGTTGCGTAATCTCTAGGTTCTTTTATTATATATTTTTGCAAGATTTCTAATGGATTTAAGATTTATGGATTATCTCAATTTAAAAAACATATTTCAAGTTTCCTCATTAAATTTGATATTGATACCATTATTTCTTAGTTTGCCATTGTTACTAAAATATGAGCTTGAGCATCTTGTCAAAATTAATGCAGAAGTTTATTTCATTTTATTTTTGTACCAAGCATTATAATCCTCCAGTTTGATTTATTTAAGTTTCGACTTCTACTTTGTTTAAGAACTTTGTACTTTCAAAACAATTTTAACTTATTAATAATTTACTTGTTTTAATGATTTTAATTTATTAAAATCAAATAAAATTAAACAAAAAATTATAACAATAGCTTTAGCTTACTTCTTAATTTTTTTTATATATACTAATTTTTTATAATTGTATACAAATATTTTATTCAAAATATGACTTTTCTCAACAAGTAAATATGTTTGGGCAAAACTAAAAGTAGCGTTGTAATCAGAGAGTAAAACTTAATAAGAAACGCAAAAAACTTGCATCTCAAAAGGTTAGTTCTGTCGAAAATAATATAGTGTAATTTTCATCAAAAATGTGCATGTGACATAATATGTAGTAACATGATTAATTACGTTTCTCTCGACAACAATACATGTTAGGATAAAATGGTTGGTATATTTGGATTCAGCGTTGAAAACTGCGAAACAATAAACTTTTTGTTTTTTTAAAGAATGAAAATTAGTATTTATTTTGAGAATAAATTTGAAATTTTGTTCTCATCGTGTGTAGTCAAATTTTATTATTGACTTTTCTCAACAAGTAAACATGTCTGGGCTAAACTAAAAGTAGTGTTGTAAAAACCCCTCTAACCTCCCGAATGGCTAAATCTTGTCTCCCCCACACAGAGCCGAGGCTTAATAGCTTTTATATTTATATATTGCCTCAATATAACTGGGTATCACAATACAAGCAGCAGCTGCAAGTTATAGGCTCTCTTGAAGACTTGACTTTGGTCCATTCAAACTTCTCCAGTTCCTACAAGTTTCTCCTCCACAAGTTCAATAACTATTTATTCAGCACCGATATCGAAAAAGCAATAAATAGCACATATTCATCGTTATATAGACATATATCTTCTCTTTCCTCTATCTGCGAGAATTATCTTGAAATGAAAGCTCCCATTTCCAAAGCTAGATTAGTATCCCAAATAAGACTGTCTAATTATTCTACTAATCATACATCAAAAATTTACCACCACAATAAACATGCCTATATATTTAATCCTTGCAATACCTGTCCTCACTGTCCTAATAATTCTGATACCCTGACTCATTTCATAAATCACTGTCCTTACTACAATCCACACCGTGCCCTTTTAGTACCCTTTTTCCCAGGAGAGCAAACCTTTAATTTATTAAATATTAACTCTAAATTTAAATTTAATCTAATATATTTAACATTAAATAGAATGCTCTCCTCAAGAAATTAAGTTTCGTTTGAAACTTACGAAGACTTTATTTATTTTATTCTATTTTTTTTCTTTTCAAATTTAAATCAAGTTTTTTCTTAATTTTGCTGTTTTGTTTTTATATTAAAATTTTGAGAATATTCAATTAATTTTCTTATTTACAAGTTTAGAGCTATTAATCATAGTTTTTCTATGTATTTTTCTGTGTTAATTTATTTATGTATATAAATTCTAAGAACACCATTTGTAGAAGAAATGTAATTTCTTAAAACAAATATAGATTATTATTATTTTATATTTATATAGAATTTGTATCCTTTTTATGAATATTGTATACAGAAATATTGTACTTTTTTCAATAAAGGATTTGTTGAATTGAAATTCATTAGCTCCCTTATGTATTTTCTTATAAGGAAGGCAAATTTTAGACTTTTAAAAAATGTAACCTTAATTTTAAACTCACTTCGGTTATTCTCAACACAAAGCTTAAATTATCACTTTGGTAAAGGTATGCTCGACTTCAGAATAATGAAGTAAATCAATGTCTTAGATGTCATTACTTCAGTCTAGTAAGACCAAAGTAACATTAATTGTAGTGTAATTTGTGTTTTCAAATTACACTATCAACAGAAGAGACACCAAAATACCATTAGTCACAGCACAAACAGGGTTAGCCTCGACCCTAACACTGCTAATAATAATCAACTTTCCTATCAAAAATAATAAATACAAACCTCATGAATGAGAATAGCTAATGTGGAGAGTATTCCAACTCTTGGAGAGAGAAGAAAACTACCTCCGACAGCCAGGCCATGAGTGAAATTATCTATCACATTCGCCATCAAATTTAAATAACCTGACATCTGCATCACAAGCAAAACAATTAATACACTATTAATCAAAAGGATTTTTTTTCTCAGAATTATTAAACATTTCTCCTTAGTCTCTCTTTTCATTTTATATGCAAAACAGCTTAACAATAGTTATTTACGCGGCAAAGGGGGAGAAGAAAGTTTTACAGCTCAATGCCAAGTTTTCATCTGCGGCATTGCCTTAGGTAAAAACTAAATTATTTCCTAAGGCCAAAAGGCCGAGGGAGGTTAACAAGTTAGCTTCCAAGACTTTGCCAAAGGAGATAACTAAAATTGACTCCCGAGCTGAAATAATACAAGAGATAAAATTCTTCGATCCCTGCCGCGCATTAAATTTTACCTACGACTCACATAATATAATAATAATAATAATAATAATAATTCTTTATTGTTCTCAAAAAGTACATATTATATAGAAACAAAAACAATTCAGCAATAATTAATGACACAAATTTACAATATAAATATTAAATATGAATTTTAACATGAATGCATTTATGAGCGTCCCCTAAAAAGCCAAGCTTGTGCTAGGGGACGGTCGCATTTTTGAGTATTCTCAATTTTAATACTATTTAAATAGTAGAAAATACTAGGAAAAAAAATAGTAGGAAATACTATTTTAAGTGAAATATATTTCTTATTAATTTCTAAAATTTGATTATGATGAGAATGAGAAGTTACAATTTGAAGAGTTGTTAATAAAGAATGTAGGTAGGGGGTTTCCATTTTTTTAAACATTCTCTTTTTTATTATTTAGAATTTGTTCGGTGACTTTGATTTTATTTGACATAGATGACTCAATATAGCCACTGCACTTGATTGCCATGCCTTTTTAAAGTTGTCATAGATGCACCTGCATTGGCAAGAAGGGTTGCTGACGTTCTACACAGGCAATACTCTGTGTATAATTTAGGATCAGGGAGATTTAAATTGATATTACAATTTTTACATATTTACGTCCCTAGTGACGTAAATATGTGTTTTACATCTCTAGGGACTTAAATATGTGTTTTACGTCCTTTGGAACATAAAACACACTTACGGGGCCAGGTCGCTACATATGAAAACCTTCTTTATAACTCAACTCATAGGCAACAATTTTTACATGGTGTCACTTTTAATTTTAAACAATGGTTTTGTGTTTTCTGGCCAAAAAACAACTCTGGTTTGTGGTACTTTACAATGTTCTAAAAACTACTATACCTCTATAATTTAGACAGTAAAATAGAGTTAAAAATGACTGACACAATGGCACTTTATTCATCACCTATGATGCTTTCAATGATGATTCATAGTTAATTACACCAAAAGTGATGTATATTTACTTCCTGTAATCAAATGAATAACTTACATGCTTGGGTTTAGACTGGTCTGACAGCTTATCATTTATATTATTATTAAGTTGATTTTTATCTATTTCTAACTCATCTTCATCAGACTTTGCATTGGAGAAAACTTTCTCCGTTATTGTAAACACTAGTAAGCCTGTGAGAACCCACAGACCACAATGTAGACCATCTATGTTACTCCTATCTGAAAAAAATTAATAAAGTATTGTAGTGAAATAAATAATTAAGTGAAATGCTTATTAGAAAATATATTACCAAGAGAAGAAGTGAAATGACTTAAAACCCAGCAGTGGTTTGTCAAGATAGGAATTCATATAAATAAGCACAAGAACAATGGTCAGTCAAGAGAGAAATGCAAATAAGCACAAGGAAAATGGTCTGTCAAGAGAGAATTCATATAAGTAAGCACAAAAACAATGGTCAGTCAAGAGAGAAATGCAAATAAGCACAAGGAAAATGGTCTGTCAAGAGAGAAATTCATATAAGTAAGCACAAGAACAATGGTCAGACAAGAGATAAATGCAAATAAGCACAAGGACAATGGTCAGTCAAGAAAGAAATGCAAATAAGCACAAGGACAATGGTCAGTCAAGAGAGAAATGCATTAAAGCATAATGGCAGTGATCTTCCAGAGTGAAATGCATTTAAGGCAAAGACAGATTCCTGTAAAGAGTGAAATGAATTTAAGCTTAAAAAAATTGGTCTGTCCAGATAGACAGATCACCATAGTTGGAATAAAGGATAAAGACAGATTTTTGTCAAGAGTGAAATGAATTTAAAGACAAAAGACTTTAAATTCTACAAATAGAGAGAAATGCATTTAATCTTAAAGGCAGGGGTATGTCAAGAGTGAAAGATCTATTCTGTTAAACCTAGTATAAGGTTTAACAGTCCTTAGCCTAGATCTGTTGAATCTAGAACTAGTTTTAATAATCTTTTTTTTATATATTATTAGCATGTAATATACAATTGTAAGATGTAAGATGCAAGGCATGTCAGCATAATATGCTATATATATATATATATATATATATATATATATATATATATATATATATATATATATATATATATATATATATCTGTGTGTGTGTGTGTGTATTAGAATTAGACAAAATCAAGTCTCTAAGACAAACACAGGCAGAGCAATTTAGTGTATCAGAAAAAAGGTATGAGTAGTGGTTAGCACATCCATATTCTTAATAAATTCAAAAACTAATAATTTTTAACAATAAGTCCTTGAAAAAATAAATTACAAGGCCTCTGTTCAATTGTTTAAACTATTTTTTAATCATTAACTAAGAATTAAATATCAAAAGTCATTCATTTGTTTTGTAAGCTTCAAAAAATATTGTTGACAATAAATTATAAATTTTATTTATAAGCTAAAAAAGTTTATTATAAATTTAAGCAGTACTTAAGAACCAAGCATTCTAAATTGTGACATTGATTTTTAATTAAGAATGAATTATAATTTTTCTTTTTAATTTATCACATACATATAATTTATTTAAAAATAAAAAAAAATAAAAAGTCATGAGTGAATAAATAAAAAATTATGTCTATAACACAATCATTGTCACGAGGGACATAATTTGTGAACAATCAAAAAATTTGAAGATAAGAAAATACGTAAATATTTGAAGAATATAAAATTAAAATTCAATTGTAGATTTGGATTACTCTTGAAAAATTATGAAACAAATTGAATCAATCTTTTTTATATAATGTTAAATTCATAGTAAGTCATTCAGTGAGTTTAATGTTAGCAGTGAGTTTGCTTAAATTGGCAGATGACACAAATAGAGGCATACTCAGTTTGAAATTAATAAAAAGACAAGCTTTTAGATTTTGCTGTCAAGCTTTAATAGTCTCGTAGCCTATTGGTCTCAAACAAAAATAGAACCTTAAGCTCGAGGTTAGAGTTTAAGTAAGAGTGCCACAGAGGTATATTACTAGAGGGAGCATATCCAATCTCAAAAAAATGAGAGGCTTGAAACATCTTTTCGGGGCTCTCAGAGGCACTGTGTATCATTATTGTAATCAACCTTAAAAGAGTGCTAAAGTTATGATAAATCATAACCTTAGATAATCATAGTCGGCTTTTCACACATTATTTCTATGTTTTGTTTTATAAACGTTCTGTAATAAAAGTATAACAGTTATGTTGTAATGTTTCCTTGATTATATATAAAATTTTAAATATGATTATATAAGGTGATCAGGTATCTTTTTCGATGTTTCAAAGCGTAAATATCAGGGCGTGTCTAGACATGCCCTGATATTTACAGTAATGCCTAGATACAGTAGTGCCTAGATATCATTACTAGTAATGCTATCTCTATGTAAAGTAAGTACAACTGTAAACTAAAAAAAGATTGGTCGAGTTTACAACTATTTCTCAAGAAGATAAGATCTTATCATTCTTCTTAGATAACAAAAATAAGGTTTGTTATGATAACAGGTTATTTAGCTAGTTCTTTGTAATTTTATGACTACTTCTTTATTTCACCTATTTATGCACATAGAAACTAACGTTTCTTTAGATCTGTGAAAGCAAAGCAAATGCGATGATAAATTAGGTGCCACATTTTTATTATTACAATGATTTTCATAGAATTGTGAGAGAAAAGAAAGCATGATAGCAGATAAAGTCGCAATGATAACTATAATCAAAGTGCCATAATATTCAATCAGTTTAAAGTTCAGCAAATAAATATGTATCCCACTGATCATATAACCAATCATATAACCTTATTTGTATTTATCCCACTGATCATATAACCTTATTTGTATTTATCCCACTGATCATATAACCAATCATATAACCTTATTTGTATTTATCCCACTGATCATAACCAATCATATAACCTTATTTGCATTTATCCCACTGATCATACAACCAATCATATAACCAATCGTATAACCTTATTCGTATTTATCCCACTGATCATATAACCTTATTTGTATTTATCCCACTGACCATATAACCAATTATAAAACCTTATTTGTATTTATCCCACTGATCATATAACCAATCATATAACCTTATTTGACAAAGTGACAAGATTGTGACATTGAAAATTACACTAGAGAAAATATATTTTCAATTTATAGTTTGTATGTCAGATAACACTGTAGGAAGTGATAGCAGAATTAAATAAACATATTACATATAAAGAGAAACATAGTTAAGATAAAACAGAGCATCTATAAACAATTTCATTATTAATCATCTGGTCTGTGTTCCAGTCCAGTTACGATAATGAAATATAAATATTTTAAAAGCTATCACTGTTCGTAGTATTGTTTATAACACAAAAATTATCAGCTGCACAATTGCATGTTGTCAAAATAGCAACAAAACAGAGGGATATGGGGGAGGGGTAGAGGTGTTAACAAGTGCTTCACTTCAGCTGGGACCTGAAACCAGAACCCGGGTCCCTAGACATGACTTGGAGCTATACATGGACGTATTTTGACAGCACTCTAGCCTTGGTGGTGAGGCTCTTTCTCTTTCCACACACCGATACCAGGTATAGTGTTGTAAGGAGAGGCATGATTCGATACCTTGCTCTTCCTTTGCACTATTTCTCAATCTCTTGCATTCACACCCAATATCTTGTATCGGCATTTCTTACAGAAATCAAACTAATATCAACAAGAATAAGTACAATATTTTTCCTTTCTTCACTTTATTGTTTATGCTAGTTTACTAAATTTGACTAATTAATTATGAGAATAATTACTGTAAAAGTTATAAATAACATCAATAGTCATAATTCTTGTTGTAAAAACATTATTGTTTGTTTGGTTTACTATATCATAAATAATACACCACATAACTATGTAATATAAGAAGAATGTCATTTCATTACTTTATTTAATAAACTATTCAATTTATTTTATTTCATAGTTTAAAAATATGTTATTTTATCGATTCCTTTATAATTTTTTAAAAAACCCGACACTGGGACGCCACCTGAATTATCCGTTTCAGGTGTTTTTAAAACCTTCAAAGGGGTTTACACAAAGTTGTCTATCTGTTTGTGTGTGTATGTATGTGTGTGTCTGTTATCATCGTAACTACCAGTTTATTTATGCTAGAGAGTTGAAACTCTGTACAAAAATCAGTCTATAGGTGCAGTTGAACAATCCGGAAAATATTTTTTTTATAATGTTATCAACCCGTAATAATGAGTCAGCAAAAATTCTGAAAATTCATAAAACGCGGAAATAGGATGCGATCATATTGAGATTCAACAAGCATGTAGCATTAGTTCAATTTTTATCAGATAATTTATGTATTTTTTAAAAAAAATTGGAAATAATCTGATTAAGTTGAAAATTGGTACAAGTGTATACCTTGACGTAATAAATAAGTGTACTATGTTTCGTTTGAAAACGGTAAGTATATTTATGTTTTTTGTTGGATCATAGAAGTCAAGCCTCATCCAGCGTTGTCAGTGCCGGGATGGGTGACCACTAGGAATAAAACTAATGTATATATTATCTTGAGGACTAGCGAAGTGAGTCAGAAGATATGTTGCAGTATAAATTTGGCGACTTGAATATTCTGAGGACAATCGAAGCGAGTCCGATTTAAGAGGATGAGCGTAGCGAGTCCGATATAGAGAGGAAAAGTTCTGAGTGCCCCGTACCATATTTTTAGAGTACGCGATCAGATTGAGATTTGGTACGTATGTAGCTACTTATATGAATAACATATGTGCCGAGTTTCATCTCATTATCAGCAGTAGTTCAATTTTTATTGAATGACTTGTTTACGTTTTTTTTTTAATGTAAAAAATCGGTAAACAATCTAATTGAGTTAAAATTCGGTGTAAGAGTATACCCTTAATAATAAATAAATACAGTAAGTTTCGTTCCAATACGACTAGTACATCCATGATTTTCGTTGGATCATAGGGTTAAGCAGCATCGATCGTGTTGAAGAAAAAACACGATATTTACTATCCGCGTTGTAGTATAAATTTAACGAATTGTATGGAATCTAGGGAGGATGAGCGTAGCAAATCCGATGTGATGAGGAAAAATTCCGAGGTACCCCGTACCCGATTTTTCATATTTTTTTTACAATACTCTTCGAATATAACAATTAATAATCAAATATAACAAAAATAAAATTTTAATTGTTCCTTTTCTCGAATTACTATTATTTGATGAGTATAAAGTGTTGCATAATTTCTAATATTAATCTCAAATTAATATCAATAACTTTTACACTATATATTTAAATCCTTATTTCTTAGTAAATTTTAAGTTAAGAAATCATGATATAATTAAGCTAAAGTTTATTAGGATTGTCAGGTTTTTATCTACTTTACCAACAGTTTTACATGTTTGTCGACTTTCCAAAATTTTCAAAGGTATTAATTACACTAAACATTTTTAAGACTACCATAAACTGATCCCTGAATGACAGCCTAAAATGCTGTGCAGTATTGATTTAAAAGGGGCGAGCTTAGTTTTGAACAATCCATGGTATAAAGAGGGTACATTTCCTATAAAAAAATCCAGAGGAATTCACAAACAGTGCGAATCTTTAAATACTAGGTCTCTTTAAATTGCTTAAAACGAGCGGCTAATTAAACTTTTTTTTTGTTTGCACTACTTAACTTAGTACATTGTTGCAAATGATATTTGTTTTTTCCTCTTCAAATATTATTTGTAACTATGAATTTAACAAATTTACCCTAATTTTTTTTAAATATAATAAAATCGATCGTAATTTTAAGTTATATTTAAGGCAATACACTGTCGTCTGCATGTCCTTCAAAATATTAATAAAAACATGTGATTTACCTTTACTATAGTTTCTCTTTTTCTTTAACTAAATTATTATAACAATTATTTCACAGAATTAATTACAAAATCATTAAATTATCACGTACATATTAAAGTACGAAAACACGATAAAAAGTAAAAGTCACCTAATGTTATCAGGGTTGCCAATAAAATTAAATAAAAAACCTAAATCCAAAAAGACGCATGCGCAGTTATTCTAATTTTAGTCATTTTTATTTTTGACCCAGCTATCGGGCAGGTCTGAATTTTTTACATGTGTCAGTATAGGAGTTTCCCTATACTTGGTTTATATATTACTTTACCTACAGTATAAATCAGAAATAGTAAAAATCATCAGATAAAAACACTTATGACGTAAAAGGTGGGGGGAGTTGGAGGAATCGATTAAAAAATGTGACTCTTTTTTCCCCAAAGGAAAAAAAACTACTAGCAACAAGAAAACCGACACCAATAACTTAAGTAATATTTAATAATATTAATAATATAATATATATTATATAATTATAATATAATAATAATAATATAATAATAAGTTTTATAACTTAACTTCCTTTTTATTCAACTCTAGTATTGTTAAATTTTATTTTTAGTGTATATTTTGTTATATTTTAATTTTTTATTCTTGTTTCCTTTCATTACTAGTCAAATTGTAAATTTTCTATAGTTATTTTCTATAGATACAACCTTAATGTTAAGCCCCGGGCTAGATCTTTGTTTAGTTTGTAGTTCATTCTTCGATAGTATACACAGCTAGCTATGTTTAGATACCTTATCTGTTTCTTTCTGTTAACGGCTTTAGTTTGTTATTAAACACTTTCTGATGAAAACCTAATCATACGGTCGAAAGCTTAAATGTTGTTTTATTTATCATGACCAAAACCTCATAACTTTTTACTATTTTTCTATACGTATGGTCAATAAGTGCTATTTGTTATTGTTCGAAAAAAACTACATTTACAATGGCAATTATAGGTGGCTCCCAATTTTTATTTTGCCCCCCTATAAAATCAAAATTTTAATAACTTAAAAGATATCTAAAGGACATAAATAAATTAAAGATTTGTAAAATGTCACAATTCAATATCAATTTGTTATATATTTTTTAAATATAGATATCAATATACTTTCTTTATGAATAATTTATGCTCACTTCATTTTCCCTACGTTTGATAAGTTTCACTCAACATAATCTACCTACCATATAATTATATATATATATATATATTATATATATATATATATATTATATATATATATTATATATATATATATGTATATATATATATATATATATATATATATATAAGGTAGCTGTAGCCCCCACCCACCGCTAATATGTATTTAAAACAATAATTTACGTTTTTAACATTCTTTTTGTTCCCTTTATCCATAATAATGTATTTAAAAGACACTATAGGGAATATTAAAAAACACACTCCTTACTCCATGTACTAAACTATATTTCGCCCCCTAGTCATCGGGGCATATTCATGCAGAATGAATATGCCCATGAATATCCAGAATGAATATGCAGATGAATATGCCCCGATGACTAGGGGCGAAATATAGTTTAGTACATGGAGTAAGGAGTGTTTTTTAATATTCCCTATAGTGTCTTTTAAATACATTAATAATTTACGTAATATTTGAAGTTTTAAAATCCCGGAAACGAATGAAAGCAATAAATCATCCATCAAAAGAATGCAACACAACAAAAAGAACGTACAAATCAAAATCTCTTGTCAGCCAGTACTTCCATAAAAAAACCTTATTATATAAGACCTGAGGCAGTAAGTGTAACTCATTTGAACAGACAGCATACATAGACTCACACGCCGATAAGAATAATTGATTAAAGGAAACTTTATTTTAAAATTTTAAACTTTTTTAACTAGTTGTTTACAAAAAAAATAAAAATAAAAATAAAATAAAAATAAAGCGAAATTGGGTACGAGGCACCTCGGTACTTGTCCTCACATCTTGGGACTTCTTAAACTCGTTCTCAGAATCTCAGAGTATAAAATCTTAAGGTAGTATTAATTTGATTTCGCCACACTAGACTTCAGAATAACGTATGGATCATAGAGTGGTATGGCATTGGACTCGCTTCGGACTTATAATGCCACTATTACCTAAGCCTTAAGATTGTATTGATTCAATCTCGCTACTCTCGACCTCAAAATTATAAGGTGGCCAAATTCCTAAGGAGTTATAATTTAAGGTTAATGAAAGCTTCGAAAATTATTAAAATAAAAACCCCTTAATCATTAAAAATTCGAAAACTACTTTTTCCCCTTCACAAACACCCTATAAATACAACCGGTCATACTTGGCAGAAGTTTTTATTTATATCAATGCTTTAAATTAATAATATCATATTTTATTATTGGATTATATGTTTTGTTACTTTATTTTTTTGCGGTAAAACGTCATGATTCTTGATAGATATAGCAGGGGGCTCAATCCTCCCCTCCCCCCGGCAGTTGTCCTGTGAACAGGATCAACCCTGAAAATCATTTTTTATCTGGGTAGAGTCTAAACTATAGGTTAAAAATACCGTGTGAACAGTCGGGGTTGAACCCCTAAGGAGGTTGAACACGAGGTTAGACCCCCTGTCAAACCCCGCGTGTGATAACGAAGTAAATGTTATAATACTGCGAAAAAATCATTTTTACCGTGGCGACTATATTTACGGTCAAGCGAAGCAAAACAGTAAAAACTCTTTTAAAGCCGCCGACATTAAAAAAACTATGAAACTCGCAGAAAGTAAATAACACATTTTACCTACTTTTTTGAGGATGTAAAGAGCTTAATTTACAGAAAAAAAATTATACAATTTTAAGTATCACACTAATAAATGTATATTATTACCAATAAATATATATTATCACCAATAACTTACGAATTAATTAGTTATTGAATTTCGACTACTAATGCTTTTTGTTTTACACTTTCTGACGGATAAGTCGGTACGTCAAAAAACTGAGGGAAATCAAAAGTTATACAGGCCGTCAATTAGGCAGAAATTAGAGGACCGATTTATCACCTTTATATCGATTTACATTTGCGTCAAATATCAACCCTATCGGACAAATATTGGTTTTTTTTATTTTTGATGACTTAGCAAAATAGGTTATTATAGTCTTAAAAATATCATCTTTAGCGGAACTAAACCGAATGTCTGATTTTGGTACGAAGTTTCAATCCTGCAGACCCACACACAAAGACAGCATGGTAAAAACCATTTAAAACATCATAAAAATGCCTCAAACGAAAAATCTCAAACCTGGTCATCGGATTTTTTAGTTTTTAGTGCGAACACAATGCTTTCCCTACGGCAGTAGGTAGAAAAAGTAAAAATAAAAGGTTAGATTTTGCAAGTACGTTGTGAATTGTTATTTTGTTGCTACAGGAATAGTTAGCTAATTGACGATCGAAGTGAGCTAATAATACATTTGCAATGAAGCAAACAGCAATTTACATCCTATAGAAACAAAAAAATTCCTCAAAATCATAAACATTTTAAAAATTAATAATTCAAAACGAAAAGTACAAATGACTATAAATATTGCAGTTAATATCAAAATGTCAGAAGAAAATAATAAAAGGTAAAGGAGAAATAAGATGGCACTGTATAAACAACTAGGGATTGCACAGAGTTCATAATGTTAATAGGTCAAACTGAAACTATTATACAAACAGATAAGAGGTATGTAGAAACAAACAAACGCTTAGATGATATTATCAACCTACACAGTACAATGTTTCCAAAACATCAACATTTCATCGATTCATTTTAATTAACTTGTTGTAGGACAATATATCATAGCCATTGTATGCCTATTGGCGGGGGGGGGGGGGACGAGAAAAAATGTCGCCTTCTCTGACGAAGTTGTTTTTAGCAGAAGTCCCTTAGGGTGTGTACATTTCCTCATTTAAACCGTAGGTATATAGAAAAAGTCTTGTATTTACAAAAAGATGTGAAACGGGATGTCACAATAATTATCCGTTTTGGGAATTCTTAAAAACACCTAAATGAGTTTCACAAAGAAGTCTGTTTGTATATGTGTGTGTCTGTTACCATCATAGCTCCCAGTGTATTTATGCTATATTATGAGTTGAAAATTAGAAACCAAAATTAATGTAAAGATGAAGTTGTGCTATCCAGAATAGTTATTTATGCAACAAGGGATGAAAGTAAGTTTTACAGCTCAAGTTAAAGTTTCGTCCTAAGGCAGCGCCAAAGGAGGAAACTTCATTAGCTCACGAGGCCGGTAGGCCGAGGGAGATAAACTAAACTAACTCCCTAGGCAAGCCTCGGGAGCTAACTAACATTTTGGCTCCCGAGGCTTGACGAGGGAGATAATACGAGAGCTGAAAACTTTCATCCCTTGTTGCATATTAAATTTTATCTACGACTAGAGAACTAATACTAACAACTATTAATATATTCTTTAGCTCCTTAATTGTTATTGTATTAGTTTAGTTTATTCTTACCATGTCAATTACTCTGGTGAGTAGAGACTAAAGCCACTATCTTCACATTATTTTATTGTAAGCTGTCAATAGAATAATGTGTAATACTATATTTGTAATTTAAACATTAGCGTGTGTATATTGTATATTCTACCCGTAGTACCAACATAACACCGAAAAGAATCCTAAAAATTTCCTAAAATTCCTAAAAATTTTGCTAAACAATTCTATCAAGTTGGCAACACTTTCACTTTTCCTCCCTAGGGAGTAAAAGTACATTTACAGTGTGAGATAACAAGACTGTATGTAGAACTTACAATACAAGGAGTAGATAAAATATTTTTTTTATGTCATTAACCCACAATAATGACTCAGTGAAAATTTCAAAAAACCATGAGACGCGAAAAAATGTTACGTTCATTTAGAGATTTGGCACGCATGTAGCCATGTATTATAGTAACATATGTGCCAAGTTTCATCTTATTTTCAGCATTAGTTCATTATTTATCGAATTACGTGAAAATGTTTTTTTTTTAAATTATAGAAAATCGGAAAATAATCCAATCGAGTTGAAATTTAGTTCGTTTTAATACGACAAGTATATCTATGGTTTTTGTTGGGTCATAAAAGTTAAGCAGAATTGAGCGTGGTCAGTGCTGTTTGGGTGAACGTTGAGAATGAAACGGATGTATTTACTATCTAAGGACGAGCGAAGCGAGTCCGAACTAGAGAGGATGAGCGTAGCTAATCCGATGTGATAAAGTAAAGTTTCGAGGTACCCCGTCTATGTCAAACAACAAAGAAAGTCGTCTATGACAAACAATTACTTTATATTTGTTTGATAAAATAGCAATATTTATTTACTCTTTTTACTTTTCCTCAAGTATTTCGTAGGTATACAGAAAAAGTATTGTGATTACAAAAAAATCGAAACCAGGATGTTACTGAAATTATCCGTACTGAAATTAAGCGTTTAAGAACTCTTGAGTGGTTTTTAAAAAACCACTCAAGAGTAATCTGTCTGTATGTTCGTGTGTATGTGTGGGTCTGTTATCATCAGACACATTCAGAAAATTCACTTATAACCAAGATCAATCCAACAGAAAGATGAGTGAGGGAGGTCAGCGTAATAATAGTCTTCGGGTTAAATCGTTATAAAGGGATATTGACATCTTACAAATATAGGTCCAAGGTGAACGTAACAATACACAAGTTTATACGTCCATTAATAACAATACAGATTAATAACGTAATAGATTAACTTTAATGTCAAGTAAGTAAGACTTAAAATAAATTGAACACCCATCCTGTTCCAAAATTCCCAAAGGAAATTCGTCACAAGTTATAATTTTTCAACGGCCCGTTTATAATTAAAATTCTGGGAGCTAAAATATTTTTATTGTATTCAATGACTAAAACAAACTAAAAAAATTTTGTCATTGAAAAATAAGAAACTATTCAGATGTCTTAGTACTTTATAAAAAGAGGTTTTAACTTTATACTTTAACAAATTAACCTTATTTAACCCATCTTCTAAGCTGATATCAAAAATTCCAATGGAAATTTGTTTAAAAGAAAGGATTTTGAACGGGCATGAAAGGAAGAACAAGACGATCTTTTTTTAAATGACTACAACCCTAAGAAATCTTTCTAATTTCAAAAATAAGAAACGTAATTAGAAAAAGATAGTATTGCCAACAGCGATTTCGCATTCAAAATTGTGGTATATTTACTATATGCTGATGATATCTTTTTCCACGATCACCACGATCCCTAGGGGATTTGAGTCTTTAAAATATAGGAAACTTCTGTCATTACAATATAAGGAATTTCTGTCATTAAAATCCAAGGATCTTGAATAAAGGGGATGACGCATTAAGGAACATTCTGACCCCATGGAAGTTGTATGAGATAGAGAAATAAGAACAAACTTACCTTCCCCATGGTTATAATGGAAAAAGGCGCCAAACGCAGGTTATGTAGCAAGGTTGTCGAGTTTGCTTTTAAACTTTCTTCTGTGCTACTCGTGATTGTTAAATTTGTGGTATTTGTTAAGTTATTTTTGCTTATTTAATTTTAAATTTTGGACATTACTTTGCCACTTCAGTGAATGATAATTTAAGCATGTTTTGTTATAACCTTCTCAAGCACTAAACAATGGGAAACCATTGAGAGGTAAGTTTGTCTCTAAAATTTAAGATTGTAAGCATGCGCAGTTTGTACATCGCATGTGCAGTTGATTTTTGACGTGTGTTTCGAGTTGAATTCTCTTTATTTTTTGGTTTTCGATGGGGTCACTTGTATGGCAAATCGACTTAGTGCGTCATACCCTTTATTTAAGATCCTTGTTAAAATCAAAGAAAAGATATCATCGACAACGACAAATTTAAATTTAAAATTCTGACATCTATAATACGACACACGGCTAAAATCAGTTGACAGCGTGGAAAAAATAATGCAAGGGAGCCAATGACGTTAGTACTAGATATTAAACCACGCCCTCAATTTTAAATCTGGCCAACCATATTGAATTCTCAACTCTATTTTCCCGCGCTGTCAACTGATTTTAGCCGTGTGTCGTATTATAATTCTGAAATATATTTTGATGATTTCTTTTTCAAATGACCATGATCCTAAAGGAATGTCTGCACTACCAATCCTCTCAACGCCCCCTCCCCTTCTTCAATGCTTTAATGCCAATAGCTTCGTAAGTCTATTTTTTTAAATTTCCCTAAAAAAAATCTTTTTTGAAACCCTAAACAATTTTTTGAATAAAACACATAGCTGGGATATTAATACTAAAAACAATGCGTCTTATATCTTGATGGTCAGAGTAGTTTGGAGAACACAATACTCTCTTTAAAATAACGGAGTAAGGAAAAGTAAAAAAAAAACGTATGTAAACCAAAAACAAAGGTTTATGGAAGCAATTAGTATCGATGAATAGCACGATCAGATAGACAAACCTGTGATTACATATACATTTCAAAGGAAACTGGTAGAGTCAATTACAACCTCCCGAAATAATTAAAAATGTATACCATTAATCTATACATTTAAACATGGTTTATGTTTTTAAGTTTCAGCAAACTATTACGACAATTAATTATTTATTCCCCTTAATTTGTTGACTCAACAATTTTAAATAGCATATTATCTTGGCGATCTCGGCCCTTAAAACACTGCACGTATGCAATTGTTTATTTTAGTCAGTAATCATGACAATGATAGCAAAAGCAATTGTAAAAGGAACTTGAATAATTAAGAAAAGGAATTTAAATTATTTAGCAAACTGAAACTGCAAACTCTGTCATAAAAAATAAAAACAGTAAACAAGTTGGCACTTTTATAGAAAAGGGACCCCCTCCCTTTTGGTGGTCCTTATTCTATAAAAGTTCCCATGGGGCGACATTATAGAAAAGGGACCCCCAATCAAAACTGAATTAAACATGAAAACATGTTTAATGAACTAAACATGTTCATTAAACTAAACACTGAATTAAACGGGACAGAATGTGGAATTAGGGGTTTTGGGTGGGGACAATATTAATTAAATTTAAATTACCTGGAAATATTCAATCTATAACAGGACAGAGTGTGGAATTAGGGGTTTTGGGTGGGGACAATATTAATTAAATTGCCTGGAAATATTCAATCTCTAACGGGACAGAATATGGAAATTTGGGGTTTTGGGTGGGGACAATATTATTTTAATATAAATAGAAGAGGCCCCTATTCTATAAAAGGTCACATAAGGGGCACGTTATAGAAAAAGGACCCCCCCCCCCATGAAGGAGGGGGGCCTTATTCTATAAAAGGTCACATAAGGGGTAGATAAGTTGATGCATTTGACAGGAACCAATAGGAGTCCACAACTTTGATAAGTTAAGTTGACGCTTTTGACAGGAACTAATAGTATGAGCCCAAAACCTGGACGAGGTAAGAAAGCGTAGGCGTTTAATATCTAGATTTATAAAATCTGTAGGTAAAAACAGAATTGACAATTGATGCACCCAACGATTAGTTAAATACGAATTGTAGGGAACACATTAAAAATATCTTTGAATGAACGTTAAGAAATCAAATAATTGACACAATATAATTGCGCGAGAGACACTTAGGAAATGTAACAAGCGTAATGCAATGCTACATCTGGGAACTGTTCCATCATTCGACATTCGTCATCATTGATGGCTCGACATAATATCATGCCCCACTCTGTTTCGTCTTACTCATCAGGGCGCCTGACTTAATTGAAGGTCAGAGTGAGTTCAGGCTCTGTCGGCGCCCTGATGAGTTAGACGTAACGAAACAGAAGTGGGACATGACTTATGTCGAGCCATCAATGATGACGAATGTCGAATGATGGAACAGTTCCCAGATGTAGCATTGCTTTTGCTTGTTATTTTCCTTAGTGTCTCTAGCAGATTATATCCTGTGTCAATACATGTTTTGCAAAACTTGGTGATATCAAAATGATAAAATATAAATATCAATAAAATTCGTCTGAAATGTAAATAGGAAGGAAAATTTTTAAATCAGTCACGGAAATTGTCAAAAACCATTTAGACATGGTGTGTTTAAAAAACATAAAAATTTGTTTTAGTTCCACGTTCCACCACACAATTTTGGTGGATAAACACACAAGTGAGCATCATGACTCAAGACAGAATGGAACTAGAGGTCAGAAGTAACACAGTCTCATTTCTAAATCACCCAATGATAATCTCAACGACCTTGACATCTTAACGTAAAGTTCAACATTCACTAACCCCTATACCATCTTTCACAGTTCTCTCTTTAACATTATACATCTCTGTAGCATACCACATACACGACTTTGTACATTGTGCAAAATGAATAACCCTAATGACTGCTTGATTTTTTACTACGTAAGATCTTCTGATTTCTTTTTTGGCGAAGTTCCGTAGGAAAAAATGAGCTAAAAATACATTTTTACCATAGAGTGGGGAAACAGTTTTTTCTTCATGTACGAAATACTTTTCTTTTTAAAAGGAATTGAAAGAAACAGTCTCTCCACTGATTTTAAAGATAATTTATAGACGGAGCCAGCTTTCAGTTTTAACAAACCATCATCAGTGCCGGCGAGTCGAGAAGAAAGAGTCAAGCAACAGACATAATTGAGTTGTCCAAAATGTTGAAACGAACTTTTCTTTTTGTTCGAAATTCTGATCCTAGACGTTTCTATAGGGATCAATAATTGAACTTACTTTCTAAGGCTTTTTCAGGTTAACAAGAACACTTGATTGAAAATTGACCTTACAAATTGTCTTCAGCCTTTTGTTATCGTCATTAACCCAAAATATAACTCGGAAAAAAATCACTAAAAATCAAGAACTTATCGGATCAAGCTGAAATTCAATTAAATAAAATTACATAAACAAGGCAAACAAAAAGACAAAATCAAATTGACATTTTCAGCATTAGTTTTAATTTAATCGTTTGACATATATAATTGTATGTACACAAATTACAATTTAATGCTTATTAGCTAAACCAAATGTAATAGCCTGAAAAATATAATGTATCTAAAGTGCTTATTAAAAAAATATAAAACAGCAGTAATTAAAATTGATTTCTTATCAAAATAGATAAGAGTAATTAAATATTGCGTAGGAGGGTTGTTATTGTTACCCGGTGAATTCATTCCCCGCAATGAAGCTTTTAATTACTATCGACATAACATCTATTTATAAAGTCGGACTCAAAAAGGCAAACTGTTAATAAACAAGGTCAAAATTAGCAATGAGTAATTATAACTTGCCACATTACAGAGATAAAACAATTTAATAGCTAAGTTTAAACAATAAATTAATAAAATTATTATTATGGAATTTTGTCAAGCAAAAGGAACGATTATAATTATTTCTTTGTACAGGCAGAATACATGAGAGGCTAAGGTAATGATATAGTTTCATCTAATAATAAATGGGGTACGGGGTACCTCGGAACTTTTCCTTATCAGATAGCTAAGCTAATCCTCCATATTTCGGACTCGCTTCGCTCGTCCTTAGAATATAATGTCCTTGTAATGCCTTTTACAAGTCATTCAATTTATACTGCAATACACTCGTCCTCTGATAGTAAATAAATCCGTTTCATTTCCAGTGTTTCTCATCCAAACACTGAACACGCTCGATGCTGCATAATATTTATGATCCAGCAAAAATCATGGATGTACTTGTATTTAAACGAATCTTGTTTAAGTTTAGTCTAAATCACACACTGACAGTCTTAATCATTTATTACGTAAAGGTATACACTTGTAACAAATTTCAACACATGCGGATTATTTTCCGATTATTTCATTTTTAAAAACGTACACTGGTCATCTGTTAAAGTTTAAACTAATGCTGATAATGAGATGAAACATGACACATATGTTAGTCTTATACATGGCTACCTGCGTGTCAAATCTCAATCTATCTAGCATAAATCGCTGGGAACTAAGATGATAACAGACATACAAATACAGACGGACAACTTTGAGGAAACCATTAAGGAGGTCGTAAAAACACTTGAAACGGATAATTCCAAAGACATCCCGGTTTCGGATTGTTTGCAAACACAATTATACCTACGGTATAAATGAGGAAAAATAATAGTTAATTGTGGACCAAGGGAGTAAAGATTGCTATATATTTTCTATGAGCAGTTAATTGGTTTTCTAAGGCGTAAGCCGAGGATGTTTTTGTGTTTAATTTTCGAGGCAAAGAGAGAGTTTATGACTTTAATCCCGAGGCGAGGCGAGGTTGGTAATTGCGAGGGTAAAATTGCATTTTCCTCCCAAGGTGCAAACAAGAATTTATCTCCAGACGTTGATTTTATTTTAATACGTTTTGTTGTATTTTATTCTAATTTTTCGGGTTGGACCCCTTAAAAATGTAGGGGGTGCTGCCCCCAACAAAAATTTTTTTTTCTCCACACTACTTCTTTTGACATGAAACGGATTTTGAGCCAATATTTTTTTTTTGGTCGAGTTCCCCAAATAAATTTTAGGGGTGCAACCCCCCGGAAAAATTACAAATATGTCAGTCACCTGTATAATTTAAAGAATACCACTCCCAAAAAAATGCATATAATTGGCTAAAATACTCAATAAAAGGAAATGTTTTTTTATTCCCAAGTGAGAAAAAGCTACTTTTTTCTCCCTTGGGAGTGAAAAGTGCTTCTTTACTCCCTAAAAACTAGTCAATAAACTTTACATTACACACTGTCTTGAGATAAAAAAATTATCAGACGCCTTTAAAACTATCGACATAAAAATAAGGATATTAAATGCATTTAACAGGCAAGTGTATAAATTTTATGGAGTAAACATGAATAGAAGATGGGTATAAAACTGGTGTCCAGTTGTGTCATATGCCGGTGTTTAGTTAGATTGCATCATTTTTTATCTTCATGTGGAATAAAACATCAACATTCAGAGCCCAATGTCCTTGATGCAATATCTCAATTATTTAAAAGAGTTTAGACTAAAGACGGTTAATTGTTTAACTGCGTTTCCACAAAAACGTTTTTCAACAACAGATCTAGCAAATGTTTTATAGATTTTTTAGAGCAATGTTTCTTCTTTTCCAGAACATTTAAAAAAAACATGACCCTAACCTCATAAGCTCATTTCTCATTTGGAAATTTTCTAAAATTAAATTCTGTTCAAGCCAGACAAGTACCTCCTTTACAATTTTGATACATAAATAGGACTTTCAAAAGGAAAAAAACGAATTTTTACTCCCTGGACAATCAAGTTGATTCCAGAGGCTAAAATCAAAGGAACAATATAGTCTTGTCAAAGTATTTATTAATTGGTTCCCGAAGCTTGCCGAGAAATTATTTAGGAACTCACGGGGAGAAGCAGAGGAAGTTAAATTATTAAAATGATTAAATTATCATCGTTAGCAATGAATTGTTCATCCCATGATTCAAGATTTTACCCCTTTTACAGTTAAGTTTTTCATACTTGGATATAAAAGCGGTTAGAATTATGAGTCCTCAGTAAGGATCAAACTTTTAACCTTCAATTTGAGAGCTGAAGAAGCAACCGACTGAGCTAAAGAGGAATTCGGAGCGGGAGTTAAATAATTGCGATGGAAACTAAGCTATTTATTTCTACTAGTTAATCTCCTCTTACTACAAGATGGAGGAAAGGACACTACTTTCTCCTCTGAAGTTTAATTACATTTTTATTGCTAAGGCAATAAAACTGCACTGTTTTGATTTTTTAATGCATTAAAATAACTTTACAGCCGCTCTTAAAAAAATAGTTCATGCAAAATAGCAGTAAACTTTTCGCATAGATTATTACATTTAGACTACATGTCGTTCGTCACTACTCAGATTTCCGTAGCTATAAAATTAGCACATTATACCTAGTTACATTTATTTAAAGGGATGTAAGTTAGCAAAAGTATAGCACAAGTTTCGGTTTCCTCCCTAAGCTGTTTGGATGGAGCTACCGAGGCTCTGCCTAAGTTATAAGAATTCAAAGATTGTATAAAATTCCGTAATAATGTATATCCCTTAACGTAAAAAATTGTCATTTCGATAAAACCTCGAGCGAGGTTAGCACGTTGATTGGTGACCGCTGAGAATAAAATGGATTCTTATAATGTCTGAGGACGAGCAAAGCGAGTTCGAAGGCGTATTACGATATGAATTACGTGATTTTAATGGATTCAGAGGATAAGCGAAATAAAGAATGAGAGTAGCGAATCCAACAGGTGAGTAGTAAAAGTTCTAAGGTATTAAAACCCGTACCAATTTGTTTTAAAAATACAATAAGAATAGATTTATACATCTTGTAATATCAATAACATTTTAGAAAGTGATAATAAAATATATGGATGGAATCTTAATTCATCCTAAACTCAGAGAAACCGAGATGCCGGGGTCATACTAAGTATAAAGGTCACGTTAAACAGGAATACATCGCATAGGATGCATCTTACACTGCCATATAAATACTGTCACTTATATTGTGTATAATACTATCACTACAAGAGATTATGTGTAAATATGACTTTTTCAAGGTAACAAAGGAACATAATACAAAACTTTATTACTTAACAACTGAAACCAAGAATTATTTTGAATATAATATATATATATATATATATATATATATATATATATATATATATATATATATATATATATTATAATATATATATATATATATATATATAATTAATATTTAATATATATATATATATTATTATATAATATATATATATATATATATATATATATATATATACAGGGTGGTCCAGCTAAGAAGGACAAGACCTTTTTCTCGGAAACTATAACAGCTAGAAGGATGCGGTTTTCGGTGTGGATTCAAGTGTAATAGTGAGCAGACGAGAAAAATCCGTTTTCGGGCGCGCTTCGCGCCTGTCATAGAGTTGTTAATGCTAACTTTTTTAATTTATAGTTAGGGATAGGGACCTTTTTTCGTTCTTTAAAGAATAAAAAATGAGGAAGATTAGTGAAGACCGCATCAAAATCGGACAATTTTTAACCGAGCTATGATGAAAAAACATTTTTTTAAATTTAGTTCACTTCGGCGCCATTTTGGATGATGTTGCATTTAAATAAAAATTATTTATATGGACATATTTTTAAAACTAGAAACATTGCTTTAATAAAAGAATGTCAAAAGTTTTAATTCCAACCTCAGTTTAGGTGTAAAATAGTCGTTAAACATAACAAAAAACAAAAAAAATATGGTTTTTCTAAGATACCATGAAAAGTAAATGGGAGCTATAGTTTTTATGGTTGTACAGTTAGCCAACATAAAAAGAAACAAAATGAGTTCAATTTTAACAAATTCGCTTCACAATTTCAAAAGTTATTACTAATAAATCTCTTAAAATTGCCAAAAATAGAACATTTTTTATAGTTTACCACCCTATTGTTGATATTTAATGGAACTGCAACGTCATCATACCTTGTGATCTTTATTGCAGCTTGTATAAGGATTCCAGAACGCCTAAAAACACATATTTTTGTTCATTGGTTGTGGAGAAATTACGATTATTGTGATTTTCGTCAATCGTAGAATGCAGATTAGAGGTACCTTGCAAAAACCAAGTAAAATCCTTCATAAACGTTAATAAAAAATTGATTTTGATGATTACTACTTCGTTTCTAGGGGTGAAGGACTAATAAATAGCAAATCACACAACTAGACTGTAAAGTAATATTTTACTGCTGCGGAAATTTGTTTATTAACGACAATAAAACCAGCCAATTTTATTTCCGGAGCTATAAATTATCATTATTTATACTATTTACGTTTAGGTGCGCATTTATTAAAAAGAGTTGATTTTTTGTATGAATAATTTAAATTAACTTAGTTTAAAGAAATTAAAACACATGATTGATAAATAAATTCATACTTTTACAAAATTAAGGTAAAAAAATATGGGGACCTACGGCTCAATTAGGTGGCCATCAGGGTCACCAGACGTGACCCCACGCGATTTTCAATAGCAAATAACACAACTTGACTGTAAAGTGATATTTCATTGCTGCGGAAATTTGGTAAAAAATATTGTATAAATTAATTTCCAAATTTCCGCAGCAGTAAAATATTACTTTACAGTATAGTTGTGTGATTTGCTATTTATTAGTCCTTCACCCCTAGAAACGAGTAGTATCATCCAAATCAATTTTTTTTATTAACGTTTATGAAGGATTTTACTTGGTTTTTGCAAGGTACCTCTAATCTGCATTCTACGATTGACGAATCACAATAATCGTAAATTTCTCCACAATCACAATGAACAAAAATATGTGTTTTTAGGCGTTCTGGAATCCTTATACAAGCTGCAATAAGATCACAAGGTATGATGACGTTGCAGTTCCATTAAATATCACAAATAGGTGGTAAACTATAAAAATGTTCATTTTTGGCAATTTTAAGAGATTTAATTAGTAATAACTTTTTTGAAATTGTGAAGCGAATTTGTTAAAATTGAACTCATTTTGTTTCTTTATGTTGGCTAACTGTACAAACCATAAAAACTATAGCTCCCTATCTTATCTTTTCATGGTATCTTAGAAAAACCATATTTTTTTGTTTTTTTGTTATGTTTAACGACTATTTTACACCTAACCTGAGTTGGAATTAAAACTTTTGACATTCTTTTATTAAAGCAATGTTTCTAGTTTAAAAATATGTCCATATAATAAATTTTATTTAAATGCAACATCATCCAAAATGCGCGCCGAAGTGAACTAAATTTTAAAAAAATGTTTTTTCATCATAGCTCGGTTTAAAAATTGTCCGATTTTGATGCGGTCTTCACTAATCTTCCTCATTTTATTTTCTTAAAGAACGAAAAAAGTTCCCTATCCCTAACTATAAAATTAAAAAAGTTAGCATTAACAACTCTATGACAGGCGCGAAGCGCGCCCGAAAACGGATTTTTCTCGTCTGCTCACTATTACATTGAATCCAACACCGAAAACCGCATCCTTCTAGCTGTTATAGTTTCCGAGAAAAAGGTCTTGTCCTTCTTAGCTGGACCACCCTGTATAATATAATATATATATATATATATATATATAATATATATATATATATATATATATATATATATTATATATATATATATATATATAATATATAATATATAATATATATATATATATATATATATATATATAACTTACAGTCCCTCTCTGTCAGACCCAAGACATAGTTCGAAACGTTAATATTTTATGTAAGTATTTTCTTAGTGTTCCTATATTAAATTCTGTATATATAGTATATATATTTATTTATATATATATATATAATATATATATATATATATATATTATATATATAATTATAATATATAAAATATATAGATTAAACTTCTTTACTTCTCAACTTGAAACTTCTTACTTCTCAAAGATAACAAAGTTTAATTTTTTTTATAACTTTTAGTTGATATAAATATAAAACAAAACTAAAAAAAATATTTATACATATAAAATTTTGCAAACAGTATTTTTAGTTTTTTTTCGATAAGAAATTCGTTAAAGGAATAGTAAAAAGGAAAGAAATGCAATCGTAATGAACGGAATAATTAAAGGTAAGACTTACTGCTAACTTGATTATCCCATGCTTCAGGGAGTAAATGTAGAAATACGTCTCCTAATAATCCTCCTACGGCGAAACTAAGAAGGACTTTTAATTTACTAGCTCCAGCTGTAACAAAATAAAACATTCTTTAGTCAAAAACTAAATTTAAACCCCTATGTTTGAAATCATAATACACAATGTATTTTTTTAAGATTTCAAAAGACGCCGACTTCATTTTTAGTTTCGAATATTATTACATGAAAATATACTTGAAGTATTCAGGAGTTGTAAGGTAGATATATACCCCATTGGCATTTTTATAAAGGAAATTCGCAAAAAGAGTCGCCTTAGAGGCCTCATATGACGCTTAGGGAAAACGTTTAAGTTTTTACACCGGTCAATGTCATACGCAGACCTCATTTTGTGCAGTCTTCTGGATTATGGACACAAGAGGATGACTATATTCAGACCTGCACAAAACTTTTAGCAACAAGATAGATGAATTTTAAAGTATCTGTGTACAAACTGGCTTCAGGCCAACTGAAAGAACAGTGTGCAAACCGGAATCAGACGAACTAAACAGAACAATATGCAAACCAGTATCAGGCCAACTGTACAGAACAGTTTGCAAACCGGAATTAAACTAACTTAACAAAACAGTTTGCACACCAGCATCAGGCCAACTGAACAGAACAGTTTGCAAACCGGAATTAAGCTAACTAAACAGAACAGTTTGCAAACCAGCATCAGGCCAACTGAACAGAACAGTTGGCAAACCGGAATTAAACTAACTAAACAGAACAGTTTGCAATCCAGAATCAGACCAACAGAACAATTTGCAAAATGGCATCAGGCCAACTGAACAGAACAACAAATATGAATTCAAAATCATATGAACAGAACAGTTTGCAAGCCGGGCTGATCAACTTTCCTTAGCTCAAAATGAACCTTGGCCTTATGCAGTCTTAAGAGACTTCAAGAATCAGCCCCAGAACAGGAGATAACAGACTCATTTCATTGCATATTAAAAAAAATGGTTTGGTGAAACCCTAATTGATTTTTACTTTTCCCCACCTAAAATTGTAGTTAAATAAGAAATGGTGTTAAAAATGTGGTCTCTTCCTTACTTAGATTACAAAGAGAACAAACCACGGGTTGCTATATAATACCAACCCGTGTTTGCTCTCATGGATTCTCTCAATAGTGGCCTGGATAGTCTTTTCATTCATATTTGTTACTTTTTTACTTATATGATTAATATGCAATGAAATATTTTTTCCAAAGATGGTCTTCATTTTGAAATAATTATCTAGCATATAATGGGACAACGGTTTTTGTAATACTTCTAATGTTAGGCAGTGTCGGGCGAGGTGTACCTGTAGTCCAGTACCTGGACCGGTGACAACTGGAAATAAAATGGATGTTTTTGCTGTCTGAAGACTAGCAAAGCAAGTCTAAAAACGTTCACCAATATAAATTGCAAGGAGATTTCCACAAGATTTTTTTGCAATGGTTAAAATATGAGAAAGGGAAGCTTAAGCGTGTATTCCAGCCTGTTTTTCCTTCTTCATTCCTTTAGGGTTTCTACAACGATTTAAAAATTAATAGGATCCCTAAAAATGCTTAAGGGAACCTGCAGGAAGCCTTAAGAAAGCTTTTAGGCATCCTAAAAGAAGCCTTAAGGGGTCCTCAAGGAAGCTTCAAAGTCCTTAATGGACCCTGAGAAAAAAGCTTAAGGGATCCTTAAAGAAGCCTTAAGGAGTCCTCAAGGAAGCTTCAAGGGGTCCTTAATGGACCCTGAAAAAAAAGCTTAAGGGATCCTTAAAGATGCCTTAAGGGGTCCTCAAGGAAGCTTCAATGGATCCTGAAAGAAGCCTTATAAAGGCTAACATTAGATTTAGCTATGGAAAATATTTTTAATTGGCCGAAGTTTTATAATTGGCAGTTCGTTTAACGGTGGAAGGGATTTAAACATAATGATGTAATAAATAAAGTCATGACGTGATAATTCTCTTAATTAATATAGTACCAACAAAAGAGTAAATCTTACATTCTGGTCGATAAAGATTTTAAAAGCGTGAATGATAGCTATTAAATTAAACTAGGGTGTTTGAAATAAATTCTAATGAATGATATATGATTATGATAAATTTTCGTCATCAGACGCGATCGCGTTTGTAAAAAAAAATCTTACAAAGTTAATTTTATTATTTAGTTCACAACAAAATAATATGATAATGTTGGCAGTATTGACGCAACCCAAAAATTTTGACATTACATAAAATTTAACTTCACTACGAATAATTCTTTACACAGTAATTTACGATTACTGTTCTTTATAAATAAGACGAAACTACTTTGGGTTGTTAAAGCTTGTCAAGTGTTTTAAAAGAACAGGCGCGAATAATAAGTAATTGCAACGCTTATAACAACAAGTGTAAGAAATTTCTTTTATAAACAATATTTTGTCGGAGTATAGTCAAAGCGAATTATCTGGTAAAATTACACAGAGCCTCTATAGCCCGAAAGCATAGATATATATTACTAGACAGGGCCTACCGTTAATAAGCCTCTTAATGTAATTTGTAAAGTATACCCTCGCCTCTATCTCTATGAATTAAACAAACAAAAAATGCCAATATTCAATCCTCACCAACTATTATAGAAAAGGAAAGCATTGCGATAGCTATGAACAACTAAAAAAGAAAAAAATCAGGCTATCCCAACGAAATAGCCACGCTCATCCTCCTTACTTCGGACTCGCTTCGCTCGTCCTCATATAGTAAATACATCCGTTTCATTCTCAGCGGTCACCCATAAAGCACTGACCCAATCAATGCTGCTTAACTTTTATGGTCCACCAAAAATCAGGGATTGATATTATTTTTCGAAATTTTACAATTTTTTAAAATACGTACACAAGTTATTCAAACAAAATGTAACTAATGCTGATGATGAGATGAAACTTAGCAGATATGTTAGTCTTATATATGACTACATGCGTGATAAATCTCAAATTGATCGCAACATTTTCCCAATGTTTGTTGATTTTTGAAATTTGAAGTCATTATTTCGGGTTTATGACGTCATAAAAAATTATTTTCCGAATAGCACATCTACACCTATAGACTGATTTTTGTACAATGCTTCAACTCTAGCAAAAATACAGTACGAGCTACAATGATAACATACACAGACACACATACATACAGACAGTCAACTTCGTTAAAAACACTTAAGGAGGTCGTAAAAACACTTGAAACGGATAATTCCGGTGACATCCCGGTTTCGGATTTATTTTTTGCAAACACAATACTATTCTTATATACCTACGGTATAAATGCGGAAAGTGTAAAAAGCCAACTATATAAAAAAGGATAAACAAAAAAAGTTGTAAATAAAATATATATTTTCGGCGCAAGAATGCGCAACCCAGGCTAAGTTCCTATCGAAATGCTTGCATCTGTGCTTAACATTCCGTTTCTTTATCAAGTTAAGCTTAATAACTTAAGCAATGGCATTACTACTAGTAACTTAATTTTTAAAATCTCTGAAACGGATTCCTGACACATTCCCTAGTTCCAGCATCCTATCCAAATTTTCGAAAGAAAAATCAATGGAAAAGGAAAGGTAGCCAATAAACCAACGAAATAAGAAGAAAAGATTTATCAGTGATAAACGATAGATGACATTAAGGTAAAAGTATTATCTAATAATGAACTACGACCTGAATAAGCTTTCCTCAATCCTTTGGGAAAGGTCAGACATTAAAACGATATTTCTACTTTTTTCTTCAATATCTTACAGGAAGCTATTGGATCTCATCTTTCATTCTATTTATTTACATTACAAATTATGACCGCTGCATAAGAGGATTTTACAATGTTACAAATTATGACCGCTGCATAAGAGGATTATTACAATGTTACAAATTACGACTGCTGCATAAGAGGAGTATAGCATTGTTACAAATTATGACCGCTGCATAAGAGGGTTATTACAATGTTACAAATTACGACCGCTGCATAAGAGGATTATAGCATTGTTACAAATTATGACCGCTGCATAAGAGGGTTATTACAATGTTACAAATTATGACCACAACATAAGAGGATTATTACAATGTTACAAATTATGACCGCTGCACTAACATATACATACATACAATATCTGAAAGCACGAATAATTAAAATTTATAGGTGTGTATTTTTTTTAATTAAATTCCGGAGGAAATAATTTCCTAGGTACTTAGACCTCGTATGTGGGTCCATTGTGCCTGAATCCGGAGAAGATAGATAGAATAAAATAGGAGAGTCACTGCGTTTCTTCCTTTTCTTTAAAATCCAAGTAGAACGACAAAATCGTAATAACTTATCAGTTTCTATTTCTGTTAACTGGTCTGGTTCAAAATAAAATAAGTTGAAATCCAGCCAACGTTGTTGGTTCAAAGCAGGACACGACCCAATGAGATGAGCTGGTGTTTCATCCTCTTCTTTGCAGAATCTACATAACGGCTATTCACTAGACCCATTAGATGCAGATGTCTATTAAGTCTGCAATGTCCTGTAAGAATTCCAGTTAAGTCGTCGCAAGCTCCTTTGCTTAGTGATAAAATGAGCTTAGTGCGTTTCTGAGAAGGGCCAGAAAGCATAAGCGTTTATTGTCTCAACCCAGGTGAGCTTCGCCATTCTTCTTCAAAGGCATTTCTCAAAGACTGTTTCAGACTGTTTGGGTTCTTATTACGCATTTTGGAATGCCAATAACAGGCTCTGGGCATATTGGGATTTGGCTTGATCCTGAACGGGCCAGACGGTCAGCGCTTTCATTGCCTTCAATTCCGCAATGACCTGGTACCCAAATGATCTGTAAATAATTGCTTTGCCCCAGTTTATTAAGGGTGGACTTACATTCGGATACCAGTTTAGAGTTATTCTTAGAGTTGGTAAGGGCTTTTAACGCTATAGGTGTGTATATAATGATTAATTTAATTTATACTGATAAGTAATTTTTTTATTTTTTTTTTATTTATAGATACTTTTTTTAATCATTTTATTTTCTTTTATTCACACTCTGTATTTTGTAACCTAAATCACACGCACACAAAAAAAAACGCAACTTTACACACCTAAGTAAAACTATTGCCATTTATGCAGCATAACATTCCAATAATCTCTTATTCTTAAAGTGAAGTCATTACAATATTTAAAATAATTTACAATATAATTATTACTTTGTACAGTATTAATTTATAAGATATAAATCTTGATTAGATCTTGTTATTTCATAACTAGATAAATATAACTTTTTTTAATCACTTTTTTAGGATTTTATTTTACCATTCCAAAAATGATGCTATTTTGGATGTTTTAATATTGTATTTTTCTGATTAATTTTCTATTTTTTTTGTTATTACTTTAATATTAATAGTTATCAATATTAATATCATATTCTAAAATAAAGTTACTACGAAGACTAACTGAAATTTTTTTAACCAGTTTTTTTAATTTCTAGACCAAGAAATGGTCTAGAAATACACCTACACAACACATACATACATACATATACATATATATATATATTATATATTATATATATATATTATATATATATAAAGTTTCGTGAAACGTATTTGTTCGTGATCAGGGTCCTCTGAAACGGATTTTAGGCTCATTCCTGAGTCTGACTCCTGCGATGGTTAATCATATTTCTTGGTTAATCATATATCTCAGCAAATGGTATTCGCTAAAATATAAAATATACAGACTTTATTTATCAGAGTAACATGGTACACAGTCAGGATGGATAAAGGTAGCATCAGGTGGTTCCTATATAATTGAAAATAAATCTAATCAACATTCATCCCCGAAATTTAAATAACAAGCTCCTTAAAATAGAATTTTATTTAATGGTTTCCATTTATTTGTTTGACATTCATTTAAAGGCAAATATATATTTTTGAGAACCAGGAAGAATAGAAATATTGATTTTCCTTCTAGTACATTTTCACCATGGTAGCTCAGAAATGTAGTTTCTTTTTGAAAAATATAATGAAATTATAAGCTTGTAACAAAACAAATAAAGTGGTATCAGTCTTCATGGTACCAAAAATATGTGTCCGAAAAAAATAATATAATATATATACATATCAATATTGTATATATGTATACGTCCAGGACAATGACCTCTACGATATCTTTCGGGTTAAGGAGCGCAAGAGGATGGGGAGGTGGTATAAAAGAAAGGCCTTTATCTGTTGTTTACCCCTGGTTAGCCTACTGTCCAAAACAGGCTCCAAAGGAACCACGGCAAGCAAAGCAGGCCCGCTTGGCGAATGCATCTGTAATTTTTTAAAGTCGTAGGAATTCAAAAACTATAACGATCAGATTCAGCTGTATCTTAAATGGCGCAATTGGTAAATAACTTTATTATGAAGTCATCACTGTAGTTAAAAGCAGGTTTCTTTTACCATAAAGTAATTTTAGATAATTTTTCAACGCTACGTATATCTTGTTGCATATAATAATAAAACAACAATGTGGCCTCGCTAAGCTTCGCGGCCGCGACAAAGCGGAGAGGATACGGACTGAAGACCAATATTTTACCGTCATAATTACAGAATATAAGTTTATTCCTTGAAAATAATTTTGGTGCGGACGTGCGCAATGCCGGAAAAACTTTCCCGGAAAGTTCATCTATCCATTTTTTGCTTTAAGTTTCCAGAACATGCATTATAACCTAAGACGTAGTGTCACAACTTATTATATAATGCGCTTAAAATTGCATAAACTAAGCTTCAAATATGTGCTTATAATGCTCTAGCGAGCATTGTTTAATGTATTAGATAAATATGCGCATTTTCATCAAAAAATTAGAAGAAATTAAATAATAAATTGTTTCACTACTGCTCAGGTTTTAAAGCATGTATAAATTCTGGCGCGGGGGTTCCGCAAGTCGGGCGAACTTTCTCTGCAGTGCGAGTTGTCTTGCGTAATAATAGAATATATTTATACTTGGCGAGTTGTATATTCTGAGGACGAGCAAAGCGAGTATAAAGTTGAGAGGATGAGCTAAAGTAGGATGAGCGTAACGAATCCGATGGGGTGAGGAAAAGTTTCTAGGTAACCTGAGTTTGATATTTTTGGTGTGCACTTACTTACTTTTTATATAGTTGCGAGTGTTTTTCCCTTCATATTGGTAACTTAATTGCTTTAACTCTGAGTTTTTTAATATAATCATAGTAAACGTAATTTTAAGTTGTATTAAAACATACACTGTATTCCCTATATTTTTCAACATCTTAAAAAACAAGTAAATTTACCTTTACTTTATTTCACAGAATTTAATATTTAACTTTTAAATTAGCACTTACATACTGAAGAACGACAGAAAGATAAAAAGTTAAAGTCACCTTAGTTATCAGTGTTGCCAATACAATTTAACTAAAAAAAATTATATTCTAAATACGCAGTAACTCCGATTTTAGCGATTTTACCTTTTCATCATTTATACCGTAGGTAAAGCAATATATAAACCAAATCGGAAAGTAAACGCGATTTCTGGCCGACATGGTATGTCTCCAACTCCCTAGTCCACCAGGGAATTGGCTCAAATTATCCAATGGGCGCAGCCATTTTGTTTTACCCTCCTAAATGTAACCAGGGCGCAGCCATTTTGTTTTACCCTTGCAAATGTATACAAACTATTTACGGCACTCGACATTATTGTTTTTAATTTTTATAATTTGTGTAAAAAATATATTTTGTCACATCCAATAAAGGTTTAAATGATTCTTTAAATAATACGTTTGTTCGAATTACTTAAAACGAGTGACTTATTATACTTTTATTTTTTGTGTGAACAGCTCTTTTATATTTTATAACTTTTTTATTTTCGCAAGTGACAAAAAGTTTTTTCCCTTCAAATATTTATTTATTTTTATAGATTATGAAAGAATAATTAACCTTAAGTTTTTTAATATAATCATAGTTATTGTAATTTTAAGTAATATTAAAGGCAATAAACTTTCGTACATATATTTATCAAAACTTAAAAAAGAACATGTGATTTACATTTACGAAAATTCCTATTTATCTTTAACTAAATGTTATATATATATATATAATATATATATTATATATATAATATATATAAAACCTGTTATTATTATATTATTAAGACACAGATGTTACAAAATAAACAGTAATTATAAAGGACTGCAGACAAGGCAAAAAATATTTATTTATTTAAATACATGTGGTTACTTTTCAAGGAAAGTATCTCAATAGTCAAAAATGCAACATAGATATACAATAACAAATTAAAAAACGAGTAAAATAGTAAATTAAAAAACATTATTACATAAAACTTACGTAAAATAAACAACCACAAATATTAAAGGGGAGGAAACACCAAATCATCTATAAAAATTGATTTATAGAATAATATGATTTCTGAAGCAGCATAAATTAAGCGTTTTCTAAAAAGTTTTGAGAGGTAGTTACATTATAGATTCAGGCAATTTATTGAAGCATCTTTAATCCGCTTTAATAATTTAAAGCATTTATTATCCTCTATTACTATAAAAGAACATAGATAACACACAATAAACTGTTAACTATGCAGAATATTGTTATATTTTTAAATATATCATATTTGTTATCTTAAAAAACATAAATCAGTGACTTATGTTAGTCCATAATGTGTGAACTTAGAGCAATCATACGGTTCAATGAGTTGCAAAATTGAATTTGACCTCAAACCCTGCACCTGTTTCAAATCTCATCAGAGATAATTTCTCTCCACTTCCTTCAACTGAAATGTACTGTACAAAAGATCTAAATAAGTTCCATCTTAAAAAACTTTTCCATGTAATTTTAAGTGTCGCATCAATAAATGTGTAAGTTCGCCAATGACATGCAATCTAAAAGTTAAATAGATATTGAATTGTATCTACAAAGTTATTATGAGTTTTGCTATCTGACAAGGTTGTCAGAAAAATATTAAGAAAATTAAAATTTACTGGTCATTATAATTTTAAATTGTTATTGTCTATATTTTTAAAATGGTGACCAGTATCAAAATAATATTTTTTGGATCAATTTACCTCTTATAGATAGATATAAATTTGTTTAAGTCATATTTTTAATTTTTATATTTAATTTTATTTTTATTTAATACATCTTTTTTTTGATAACTCAGCAAACTAGGTCATCGTGGTATGTAAAATATCAGCTTTCTGGTAGCACCGCTAGACCTAAAGTCTAATTTTTGTACCAAGTTTCAACTCTCTAGCATAAACACAGAGGGAGTTAAAAAGAACACAGACAGACATCATGAAAATACCTGAAACAGATTATTAAGGTAAAGCCTCGGTTTCGGAGTAAAAGTTAACAAGACAAAGGGAATCCAACAAGTTTTACAATAACTAAGCAATGGGATCCACTGGATACATATTTAAGCAATCAGGAACAGGATACCATAACTTTAGACTCAGATGAAAACAACTTAGACTAGTTTTGTTCATCCTTAGAATTTCACAATTATCCAAAGCTAGTACTACTTCAGGATCGCTCCATTTGACCTCAGACTAGTACGGTCATCCAAAGTCAAGAGGGTTATGACTTCCGACTCACTTTGCATTTGGTTTATATTTTAACTTGATCCGTATAATTTTTAAATATTTTTTTTTAATTTTTGATGACTCAGCAAAATAAGTTATAGTATTCTGAAAAAATATTATCTTCCAGACAGCACAATGAGACCTGAAACTTGATTTTTGTGCCATAGTTCAACTTTCTAACATAAACACAGCTGGAGTTATGCATGACACAGACAGACATGATGAAAACACAGCATGATGAAAACCCTCTCAGAACACAATGAAAATGCCTGAAACGGATTATAATGATGAAACCTCGGTTTTGGATCTTATGGGTAAACGCAATGCTTTTCCTTTTACCTGCGGTAATATGTTATAAATTAAAAAGTTAACCATTGGAGTTGAAATTTAAGAACAAATGTAAGAACCTCTATAGATCAGTGTTTTTTCACACCTAATCTAGGAGTAACCTCATTGGTTCCCTACCATTATTTTCCAACGCTGTCAACTGATTTAACTGAGTGTTATACAATAGATTTACCATAATTTAAGTGAGATGGGAATGAATGGAACTCTCATTAAAAATGTTAATAATAAATAATATAGGCTTAAATCAAAATTGTCCATGTTAAATAATTCAAATTCTACTATTAATTAGTACGTTCACACACACTCTAGATCCGCGGATCGTATAGAATACGTATGCAGTACGGTCAACTAACTTCACGGTTCTTGCAGCGTATTTGTTTAGTCGATCGAGTGATAACTGATCCCGCCAAAACATGGCGTCTTGTATAGTGAACCTTCACTTTTGGTTATAAGGAAGTTTAAAACTAAAAATATATTTAATTAAATTGTGATTTCTTTGCATAATAATAAAGTTACACTAAAAAAAATAATATTCCAAAAGTTATTTGATCAAAAACGGTTATATAGAAGTGAAATAAAGTGAAATAAAAAGTTCGATGAGAAGGTTATCAGTTAAATACGATCATCTCTAAAGGTACACACACAAAAAGACAGCGTATCGGGGGATCCATTTAGATTCCAT
Organism: Microvelia longipes; assembly: GCA_018340805.1. Lineage (NCBI taxonomy): Eukaryota > Metazoa > Arthropoda > Insecta > Hemiptera > Veliidae > Microvelia > Microvelia longipes. Next base: position 14,048,510 of record JACMZG010001913.1, on the reverse strand, counting down.
CTCCCTAGGTCTAGCGTATGCGATCGGATCCCCTCCGCATGGTTCATACAGCTTAAATTACCGTATTGAGAGATCGTACTCTATACGATACGCGGATCTAAAGTGTGTGTGAACGTACTAAATGATAATACCCAGATGACCTTCACTGATAAAATTAAAACTGAAAGATTAAAGTCAGCTGTATAACAACACATAACCAAACAAACAAAGCCTAAACAGTTACATGATAAGGCAAAAAGATAGTTGTTAAAAGGATGCAGTAGAAAGTAGAAGCACAGATAAAAGATAAGAGATCACAATACTTCCTAACTCGTTCAAATGATTATAAATAAACGATCAGATCAAACATAATTTGACTTTGATATGATAAGATTGAATAATTTTTACATGCATACTAAATTTAAATTACACAATAAATAAATCATTTATTATGATACATCTCTGATCTTACCTCCTTTTGTTAAACTGGCACCTCCATCGATGGGTATCACAAGAAGTGGAAATATTCCACTTAAACCAACTAAAATCGAACCTATGACCGACCCGACCCACGGGCTATAACTCAATCTTTCAAATTGTAATAATTTATAGTAAGATGTCCAAATGTCATTATCACTGCTATTAGCAAATTCATTGATATTTTGAACTACGTCTGAATTCATAATGCTTTACTATTTTACAAACACTTAACTAAAAATTTAATTAAAAAAATGACTAACGAGAATTTGGAGAAAAATTAAGGTAAGTTTACATAAAATTAAAAGTAGTTTTAAATACGATTAAATTTTATACTGCGAAATTAACGATAAATTTTAAACGATGCGACATGATCCCTTGAGCACGAGACGGCACTCTGGTTTGTTTACAAAATCAGAAGTTTTTTAAAATTATCTCAGACATGCGCAATGGATATCTAATCTTAGTTCAGTTTTTGGCCTCTGTATTAGCAGCACCGTACAGACCAAGGATTTTGAATAAAGATCTTATTCAAGATCCTTGACGCAGACAGCAAAAAAGAGTTCTACACGTATATTTTTTCTTTATAATTTTTTATATATATTATTTTATGTATATTATTAATAATAATATACAAGTAATAATAAACGATTACGTAATTTCAAACAATTTCTGCTCAGCTCAACTAACTTAACTCAAGTTAAGTTGGTAGAATTTATTTTGTTCTAAATTTTCCTTCATCAAATGACAAGGCTAATTTTTTCACAGTCTTAGTTCACAATAGTATTCTGTCTCGAGAATAAGACTGCTTTTATTAAGCTTGCTTCACTGAATCGTAAGTAAAGGTTTTGTTCTGTTTCATTTACCAATTAAACTACTGTAATATGATATACTGAGGCAGCAATGGCATGGTTAACAAGGACATTTTAGTGTTGTCTTATATTTTACATACAAAGTGCATTATTTCTATGGACTGGAAAATTATATAAAAATAAATTTCATGCTATTTGAGTTGCATAATACCTGTCAACAAATGTCAAAAGCTAGTTAATAATATACAGGGTGCTTCAAAAAAATGAATACACTCTTTGAACTTCCATAGAAAATTTATTTACCGTTCTACAAAGTTAAATTTCAGGAAAATAGAAAGCTGAAAGTCCAATGTAAATGAAATATAAATAACAAATGTTAATACTGTTCAAATTGGTGACCTGCTAAGTTCAAAGACTTATGAAGTCTTTGAACTTCATTTACATTTTCAAACTTCCAGTACCACTTAATAACCAGCTTACGTTCTTCAAAACTCAAACTTACGTCCCCCATGCTCATATTACAAATACCAACTGATAATATAACATAGAGGGACGATTATGCTGGCACCTGGCGAAGAAATATAACATTAGCCTTGTAGAGCGGGAAAACTACAATAGTTAAAAGTGTGTGTACATTTTTTTGAAGCACCCTGTAGTTTATTGTATATTATACCTGTTTTAGCAAATTTCTAAGAAAAAAATATCTTATATTTAAAATTAGGTTGGGGTCATGGGAAAAGGTGGATTTTTTGGAAAAGGAGAGTCACTAAGCTTAGATTATGTTGATTGACATATATAATATAATGTAAACACATGGAGTTTTTTAACCAATACATTTGGAAATTTGCTTATGGCAGTATGTAACACAGTATAAAACACGGGGTAGCCAATTGGCCTCCAGCATGACAACCGATAACAGCCGAGTCAGTATATCTTTAATAAGAGGATAAACTCATTAATTCGAACACAATAGAGTATTTTCAGTTTTCCTCATTTAATACTGTAGGTACCTAGGAAAAGTGCAGTTTTTGCACACTAATAATCCGACACTGGGATTTTAAGACAATTGAGATTTTCAAATCAAATGTTAACTTCTCGTTGTACAATCCTGACATGCGCAGATCGACAAATCTTTTAAACACTCTTTTTAAATCAAACTTGAAATAGGAATCAACTTTGGGGAGGACACAAGTCCTATTGGAAACCAGTTTGCTGTGTCAGCAACATTTTTAAAAATTCGGAAAACTTTCTAGGTTAAAATTTTAAATCAAATAAAATCAATGATGAGTCATACCACCACTCTAATTGGGCAAAAGTAAAAAAAAACAACAGAAAATAACTGGAAGCCTAAATTATAGCCAGAAAACAACAAACTTTGAGAGGGGTGTCGTTTTCAATGTTTTTTGGGGCTCTACAATAAAATAGACAACTGGACAAAGGTAACATGCAGCTATCTTATGGGGAGGTTTTCAAGTTCCTATCCTGTACTATGGGACTTCTCATGTAAATTGACTTTTATCATTAGAAAGTGATACCTAAGAGTTTATTTCTTTTAAAATGAATATAAAAACGAAATGAACAAAAGAAAACACATAAAATTTTGCCTTTAATATTGAACAAATTAAAATGAATCTACTTTTTTTCACTTTTTGCTACAATGCGAATTTCCTTTGAAATGTGTGTTTAGGTGCTTAACAATAATTTTTTGCTTAAGTTTCAGGTTAAACCTTGCTTTACTTTCACAGTGCTAAAACCCTTCAACGATAAGCATTAACTAAGGTTACTAGTGAAAATAATGGTATGCACTGCCAATTTTGAAGGCATTGTTTTGTACAACCAATAGGATAAATAATCACATTTACAGAATACAGAAAAAATTACAAACGTAATGCTTTATAATTGAGTAACTGCTTAAGTTGTAAAGCCTAAATGGGAAACTTAAGAAATAAATGGATTGTTAAGTTAAGAACTGCGTCAGAATTAACACACATTAAGCACTACATTTTTTATATTTAGGCCAACTCAGTACTTTTCTCACTTCAGATAGTAGGCAAAGAAAAGCAAAAGAAAATAATATTACTTTTTTGTTAAAAGAATACTTTATTTATACAAATAAAAACAAATAACAAGTTAATTAAAAAAAACCTAATTAGAATAAAATACAATTGCTATAGAAATTTAAATAATTTATTTATCACCTAAAATCTAAATATTTATACTACATAAATGCATTATATATTAGTCTAAAATTTGGCAATACGTTTTTAGAACAGAGTTTACAGGAGATTAGAGCAATAGATTTATTATTTACAACAATGCTTTGAAAGCAAAGATCACATATAGTATGTATTATCTTATTCCACAGCAATAAGGAAAGTGTGTTTTTGTTTCCAAAGTGTAAGTTCTTTATTGGCTTAGACCATAGGGTAATTTATAATAATATAAAATATTACAATATATTTTATTGTGGCTCACAAAATTTTATTTTGTGTAAACTGGAGCCATATTATATTTATTAGCTTGAGATGGTAAATTGTGCTTTTTGGTATGACTTTTGCTTCATTTTTTTTTTAGTTTAAGGTGATTTGTTTGATTCAAGGACAATTTAAGTTTTTTGGTTTGGGAATTTTATTGTATTTTTGGTTTTTCATTGTATTATTATTTAATCTTGTTATTAAATGTTTGTAAATCTAAATTGGAAGTCAAATAGTTTTCAGGAAAACAGAATCTTAAAATAGTTGACTCTTTGTTTCTATTTCTACAAACTAATAGAAACTGAAATTTGCTCTGAGTGAAGTCATGTTACTACAAATTGTTTTTCCTATTTTAAACGTATGGAAGTCATATGGAAGATACATTACTACTTAGGAGGATCAGTAACACAAACACTATTCGATAAATTTACTTGACCTTGCAAAGTTCTTCTTTGTAACCTCTGAAACAAAAAATAAATTCATATTATAAAAAATGTTGCTATTTACAAATGTGGCTGAGAGGTCACAGAGGTATTATAACAAGAGAAGGCCCATAGAATATTAAACCATTGAATAAGTATCCTTAAAACTTTTGCTTAATAATAAATCAAAAACAGTACAAATACAAAACACTATGAGCATAAGGCGACAATAATTTTTAAACACACTTTTGAAGGAGGTTACAATAAGCTAAAGAAATAGAAATAATTATTAAAAATAGAAAAGAAATAATTTAAATTAATTATTCTTTAATTTAGTTTATTATTTAATTATTTTAAATAAAATATATTCTTCAGAACTTCTACGAATATTTGAAGGTTTAAATTTGTCCCCTTTTTGAAAAACTGAGATATATTGCCCCAAAACTCCAATAAGTTCTTTCTTTTGTATAATCTAAATTTTAAACAAAGTTTTGCTTGTAGGGGTTAAGTTATTCGAATGTACATAAGAAAAGTGTGTAAATATATAATAATTCTGGCGCGGTGGTCCGCATTTCGGACAAATTTCCTATGGATGTGTGTCCATGCTTAACAACAATCCTGGTTGGAATCATGATTTTTATATAGTATATTACATTATACAAGTTTACAACTAATAAATACAAAATTCCGGTGCTGTGGTCTGCTGCCGGGCGAATTTCATTTAGAATGCGTGTTTCCGTGCTTAACAACCCATTTCTTGCTTGAGGTTCCGGTTCATGCTTTAGAACCTAACCAGTTACTCAATTGTCAAGCACTGCTAGTAACTTTGTCTGTATTTTTCAAAGGAAATGCGCATAATTATCCAGTCCATAACTAAACAGACTTTATACTGTCACTAGTATAGTCATTAGGACTAGCAAATCAAGTTTAAAAATTTATTACAATATGAATTAGGTAATTTTCATATTCTAAAGATGAGCGTAAGAAATATAACTAGGTGAGAAAAAATTAAGCTCCGAAGACCCCATTCCCAATTTTTTTAAATCGCAAGGCAAGAGAAGAAAGCAAAATCGTAAACATTCTGAACCACTTAAAACATAATAACAGAACACATGTTACCCTATTGAAGACTTCGGCCATTAACTTATTAGTTTTATACTGTTCTTTTCTTTTTATCTCGGCTTTCTTACTCCTCACTTCAGCCAGCTGCTTGTATTTTCTTTCTGTTTGTTTTCTTAAATTTTTTTGACTAAATACTCTTTTAACGGCTGCAACAAAATGTCAGGTGTGATTACCAGATTTGTAAAAGAAAAGATGAGACGGAAAAAACAGTTAGAAAGTGAAAAGTTAAATACAAAAGTGAACAGACAGGTTAACTTTTGCAACAAAAAGGTGGCTGCTTGATCCTTTTTCTGAATTGTCTAAATTGCTCCATCTCCAGAGGCTTGAATTTTTGTATGTCCAACAAAAAATATAAATGAAAAATATTTGCATAGAGGTTCAACAAAAAACAATAGTAACTTGAGTTTTCGTTCAGATGCTCAACAAATTACACTAACGACTTGAATTTTTGTACTAATGCTCACAAATTACACTAATGACTTGAATATTTGTACAGATGCTCAACAAATTACACTAATGACTTGAATATATTTACATATGCTCAACAAATTACACTAATGACTTGAATATTTGTACAGACGCTCAACAAATTACACTAATGACTTGAATATTTGTACAGATGCTCAACAAATACACTAATGACTTGATATGCTGATGCTCAAAAATAATGCTAATGAGTCCAGTACATAAAATGATATACAATACATAATTTAACATTCAATAATACCAGAAGAGTCTGGAGACAGTGGTTAGAGTTGTAAGTAAACTGAGTCAGCTACAAATCTCTAGTTAAAACTTCACCCTCTGTCTCTAGAATATTTAGTTTGCAGCACTGATAATGCTATGTCAAATATCTACAATAGTAAAATGAATTTGTTTAATTTCATACTCTGATGGTCAATAAATGAATCAAACCTAGAGGAGCAGGAGGTCCAGGCTGGTCTGCATGCACGGCAGCTATGATTTCTTGTTTATTTTCTTCTCTTTGCTGTCTTAAATCAACTATTTCAGATAATATTTGTCTTCTACCCTCAGCATTCTTTATATAATCAGGCCTCACTTTTTCAAGGCATTCCTGAAACAAGCCACTAATAAAACAAACATTCAAGAGCAATTCTATTTTTCAAACTTACACACACACACAGATATATATATATATATATATATTATATATATTATATTATATATATATATATATATATATATATATATATATATATATATATATAGTATATATATATATATATATATATATATATATATATATAATATGTGTGTGTATGTAATAAGATAGCTTACACCGTTTCAGAAATTTCACAATTTTTAATCTTTATATAATCGTTAAAGTAAGTGTATGAATGGAATCTTACTCTAAGTGTAGGTTGATGAATGTCAGGAATTACAGATGGCGTCCTATGTCTTTCAACTATTTTATTAATAGCAGATTTGAGTTCTCCAACACTAAGCATTACGTCATCCTCAACATCTCTAGTTTTCCTCCTTGTATCGATTTCACTCTAAAACACAACATTAACAATTATGGTATATATTGTAGTTTTCAGTGTATTGATCATAAGAGATTTCTGGGCTCTGATAGGCTGATCCCGTCAATGATTCATGGCAGGAAAAAATTAATTGCCCTGGTTGAAGTTATATCACAGAGTACACTACGTATTCACTACAGTAACACTATGCACTAATGAAGTCAGGAATTTCTAATGATTTTACAAAATTTCAAGAGATTAATGTTAATTTTTTAAAGAATTATTCATTTGTAACTTATTTTAAAAGAGTAAACCTTGCGAAATCACAACATAACCTGGCCATTCATTTGTAGTTTTCATTTGAAATTTCAGACCTAGGAACTAATTTGTATTTAAAAGGTGTTAGCAATCCTACTATTTTTCTACCTAAATATGGTGCCAGACACTAAAAACTACTAGATATACTATACTCAAATTACTATGCATAATAATCTAGTTATAGCAGTAGTAGTAATTTAGTTGTAGAAGGAGAACCATATGTTCTACATCAAGACAAGTAGGCACAGGTTTAGGCCCTTATTGCCACCACCCTCTTGTTGTGCAACATTTGTGTGCCCAATGTAGCATTTACTCCCTTTAATTGATGTAGTACTTTGTAATAGTCCAAGAGCTAGGCCTAAAAAAAACAAATTTTTCTGAAAATATTCCTTAAAATATGAAGGAAAAGCATAGTCTTCCTATCTACAATGGAGCCTTTCATGTGCTTGCTCAAAATAATAGAAAATCGCAAAAAAACTCCAGTTTTCTTGCAATGAGTGATTCCATGTAGGTTGTTTGCAAAACATAAAGAGAACATTTTTTAACGCTGACACAATTTCTTTAAAAACTAGTGATTTTTTCATCCAAATCGAATAACTACAACTAAAGTTATGACATTTGTTAAATGGCCAAGAATACACAAAAAGCCAATATTTTTTCATAGAAATCTGCTGACTTTGCAAAAATTAACCATTTTTTTGGTGGTGTGTGTGAAAGAGCCATTAACTTTGGTTGAGGTCATCCGATTTTGATGATTAAACACTCGTTATATAGAACATTTTATCACCTTCAAAAATGTTCTCTTCATATTTTGCACACAACCCACAGGGAACCACACCAATTAAGTGATATATTATATATATTATATATATATATATATATATAATATAATATATATTGTGTGTGTGTGTGTGTGTTTATGTATGTAAACCTCAACAATATTATATTCTTGAAAATTTTCTAAAAACACAGTCTGCCTATCATAGTGGGGACACTTCATATAATGCACAGACATCAATTTAGTTTACTTTTTAAAAAGTGGAATCCTGTTGGTTCTTCGTAAACTTGAAGAGACATTTTGTTGCTGATCAAATTTATAACAAGATAAAAAAATTTAATTATATATATATATATATATATATATAATATATATAATATATATATATATATATATATATTATATATATATATATATATATATATATATATATAGAGAGAGAGAGAGAGAGAGAGAGAGAGAGAGAGAGATTTTGTTGATTGGTAACCTATGGTTCCTAACTAAACTTATTAAAAATAGGAAAAAGAGAGTCATAATTGATTGTTTATTCTTAAAGTATATTTTTATATGATAAATAAATATATTTCATTTCTTAATATATTTTAAATAAATGTAATTTAATTTTAGTTTTAGTAGCTAATAAGGCAATATGTTTTTCTTGGGGAGTGGGGACTAATTTTAACCCAGTCACATTTTTTCAGGTCTGACTCTAGGACTATAATGACATGATTACTGTATAACAAAGTTTAAATCTGTTAGGAGAGCCTTGAGTTCCCGCCCTGTGCTTTTTCAAGTAGCTTACTTATAATCAGCAGCAAGATCCTCTTAGCTCCACTGGGATACCTACCCGCCGTCAGTAAGCTTGGTTAAATTTTTCGAGTGGGGATCTCTCAGGATCTTGGCCTACACTGAATTTCTGTTGGGTTCCTTAGCATCACAACCCCTTACCATCCACTTACTTTGGACTTGTTGTATTTTAGAAATCTAGGAATCACATGTGCCTTCTCAGCATAGTGTGAACCAACCCCTCAACATTATGTCACCTTTTCAATACTGCAATGAGGGTACTAAATGTTGCTTAAACTAGATACATTTAGGGTTAAGGATTTTAATTTAGTACCTGGCATCATACAGGCTCAGAACCAAAGATTCTATATGATGGGCAAAGTACACTGAATATGTATCCCACTTATAAATATTCAAAAGACCAGTGTTGTGACCGAATCTATAACCTCTCTTTCAACTCAAAGGTTAAGGTTATTTCAGAGTCAAACTTGAGAATGAGTTTGAAAGGAGTTTATTATAAATTATAATCAAAAAGAAAAGTCACTTTACAGAATAAAACTTTATAAGCAAATCTACAATTAACCTAGCTAGAGGCCATCATCAGTACAAAACCATAAAAGAAATAAATTAAAAAAAAATCTTTAACATTAGATATTACATTCAGACTCAATCTAAAGCAGCAAAAATTCATACTTTGATTAAGTCCAATATCTAAAGCTAAATCATAAACTCTTCTTCCTTCTTTTTGTGACCATTTTGCAGTGATGATAACGGCTAACTAAGTTGAAAACACGTTGCCAATAAGGTTTTATTCCGTGGAGTGATTTTTTTTTTCATTATTCATTCTCATAGTTGTTTTAATTGCACTACAAGTGACATCTACCAAAATAATCTCAGTATCTTGTGTTTCTCTGTAATTCTCAGACATACAAGTCAGAAAAAATTAAGAAGAGCAAAGAGTAAACCTTTGTAGATTATACTCTCTAATATTACCAAGAGACTGCTGAAAAAAGCTGAAGAGCTGCTGAAAAAAGCTACTAGATAACGTGTTTTATGAGCTCAACTTATTCGCTTCAAACAAGGTAATATAGAGCTTTACTTATGGCACTATTGTTCATGTTTAAGCCAATTTTGTTCAAAAACAAAATTGTTGTGAGAGAATTAAACATCATGATTCCTCATTTTGTTCAGTTTTAAACCAATTCGTAAAAAAATATCACTAAAAAGTAATGACTTTTTATGAAATGCATAAAATAGAAATTTTTCAAAACAAATTGCCAATCTTGCAAAAAGTTAACAATGTTTCCTGTTATAACTTTGGTTGTAGCTGGTTGTGGTCATTATATTTATTAATAAACACTTGTCTTTTTATAAATTAGATCAGCAACAAAATGTCCTCATCAAGTTTTATGAAGAACCAACAGGATCCCTCTTTTTAAAAGTAAACTAAAATTTGATGTCTGTGCAATTATATGTTTATATATATATATATATATATATATATATAATATATATATATATATATGAGGTTTTAGTTCCTAGACGTTCCATTCGAACACTTTTTCTCTCCAATCGAAATGAAACTTGATACAAAAATCAACCTTGATAATGTCCCGAACCCTATTATATATGGTGTGAGAGCATTGAACCACAAACATTTCAAAAAATTACAAATCTTCAAACAGAGTTTAGATTGGGCTGAAATTTTTTACGGGCTTGAAATACGAAGTTACATCAATAATAGTTCTGGTTTTATCGATGGACATATATAACGTAACGTAAACAAATCACGTTATATAACCAATACATTTAAAAATTCACTTATACCGTGACAGCATATACTAAATAATATGACAAACTGAGATAAAAAGTAACAAACAACCATGAAAGCGTTTGGCAAATGGTTCATGGTCACAGACTCGAGAAAACACAATATTTTATATAATTTGATATAGGGGTTTACCAAGTAAGATAATCTTGTTTTTTTCTATGAATTGTGGGTTATTCAAATTTCCAATTTAGTTTGAAAACACTAAATATTATTTGAAGTACAAACTTATAGTGAGAAATTATGTGGTATTTATTTATCACTAGTAACATTGTTCATGTTGTATTAAAGCAATTAATAGTTAATGAAATTAAAATATGTAATTACAAACCATTGTAATTATTTTTAAATAGGTGAGAAATTATTGTTTTCTATTAATTATTTGATGTATTTAAGGCATTTAGTTAATAAAATGCTTAAACAGACTTTCAATAAGAGAATTATCAACAACGTAATATAAGTTTTTACACTTATTTGATTATTTTAACTAAAAAAATCGGGTACGGGGTACCTTGGAACTTTTCCTCCAAAATGGTTACCAGTCATTTTTTAATAAAAACACATTTCTCGAAGTAAATAATGGCGGCTTGATATCACTTCAGTATTTAAGCATATTTTTTTTTGATTATTTTTAACAAATAATAATTTGATTAGTATAAAAAAGCATACAAGAACGTTAAACTTTGCATAATCTTAAATGAGAAAAATTTCCAATTTTTAATTGGTTTTATTAAATTATTTGAATTTTTGGCGGAAATTTGTGACCTTCACAAATGTAAACAAACTTTTATGTTTAACAAAAGTGTCGCACTAATTAATAATTAAGTTTGCTTACAACTTTTTAACTAAATTAGTAGATTTTGATCGGAGTTTTTTATATTTGTTCCTATTTTTTTGCGGTTTCAACGATGTGTTATACATCAAAAACACATTTGTTTGTTATATTGAGAGGTATTTTCCTGCCACATTTCAAGTTCATCGGGTCATTTTTCGATTAATTTTAAATTTTTGCTGACTAAGCAAATAGGGTTAATGGTGACATACAATTTTGATATTCCGGGCAGCACAACTAGGCCCAAAGACTGATTTTTGTACTAAGTTTCAACTATCTAGCATACACACAGTGGGAGTTATGCGTGACACAGACACACACACACAGACAGACATCAAGCTGAAATCGGTTCAGATGGTCCTAAAAACACCTAAAATGGATAATTCAAGTGAAATCTCGGGTTAAAATTTTTTACGTGAAACCAATAATTTTCCTCTATATACCTTCTGTATAAGAAGGTGAGGAAAAGTAAAAAGATGCTTCAGCCTCTTGGCCTCTCAATGGGGCAGCTTTGTGGTCACATTTTGTCACATTGCTATTATATGTAAATGGAATAATGCAATGGTATTTTCAAATGTATTAGTCAGAAAACGTGATTTGTGTAAACAATAGGGTCCGGGACATTGAATGAATAAAACCATTTATTAAGAAAATAATAATTAAATATTACATGAAATGTTATAAAATAAATTTTAGTAAATTTATATACATGTAATAGTTATTACTTTTCCTCATTTATACCATAAGTATATAGGAAAAGCATTGTGCTTACAAAAAATCCGAAACCGGCATGTCACCAGAATTTTCTGTTTTAGGTATTTAAAAGACATAATAGTTTTAGTCTAATCTATATGTTTGTCTATATGGTAGAGATGCTGATGGTCCATACAGTTAAGCACCTTATTAATAAATAAAAGACATCATAGTTTTAGTCTAATTTATATGTTTGTCTATATTAGGCCTGAACAAACTATGGCCCGCGGGCCAAATGCGGCCCACGGAGCATTTTTATGTGGCCCGCAGGCAAAATTAAATTGTTTGGAAAAAAGATAAAATAAATTAAAAATAACAAAAATATTAGGTATATAAGCAAATAAATTGTTTAATTCAAAATTATTATAAAAAGTTAGATATGGAGATAAGGAAATAATAGATTGTAACTTTAACTTTAAAGTTTGGAGAAAAAAAAACTAGTAAGATAAGAAACAATTACATAAAGAGCGGCCGCCTTTCATATCAATTCTCATTGTTGGATTTGGCAAATTCTAATTATTTTTGTGAATCTTTATTTTCACAATAATAAGATAAAAAATAGATATTTTGCCTTCTGTGAATTGCCGAAAAGGAGTTGATAAAATACAATCCCTTTGATCTTATATTTCATAGAAATACTTTTTAAATTATTTTTACACCTAGTATTCTAGCAAAATTTGTCTTCAGTTATATTTCAAGATCTGACGAAGATACTCCGTTTTGTTTTTTCCGTTTAGTGCTAAAGTTCCCCAATTCTTATTCTTTGAGAATAAATTTGACTTTAGTAAAACACCAGTGTAACTGCAATTTGTTGTGGGTTTAGCATACCTTAAAATTTAAGGAATGCGGCCCGCGACTGGCTGTAAAAAGACTAAGCGGCCCTTTGCTAGAAAAGTTTGCCCAGGCCTAGTCTATATGGTAGAGATGCTGATGGTCCATATTGTTAAGCAACTTATTAATAAATGACATCGAAAAATAATATTACTCTATTATTAGCATAATACCTTATTAGGGAAGACTATAGTGTAGGAAGTAGATCTAGGTAGTATCTGACTATCAGACTGCTTCCTTCTAACAGCTGTTATCATGGGTTCCATATTCTCTTTCCTTACCCTCACATCATCATCAGTTTCATAGTGGTGTGATGCCCAGTCAGTATCCTATTTAAAAAAAATCAAATAGCAAATCTGAAGTAGACCATAAGTGACTTAGAATCAAGTTTTTTAATACATTCCTGTAATGTTGCATACTAGTACATTAAACAACTAGCGAGGGAAACAGAACTTTTCATATGATCATGGAATTTCTTTTTACTTATTACTATGAGTAGATAGATATTATTTAAAAATAGCATGTCCAATCCATTTAAGCCTTCTTTAATGAGATGATTATTGATAATGTTGATAATTGACTGGGTTGATGATGTTGCATCTTCAAATATTTTTCAATTTAATTGAAGTTCCATTATAATAATTATGTAATATATTTAATAAAATTTGCAAATGTAGCCTTAAAAATTATATACCTAAAAAGATAGATATCTAATATAAATAAAAACACATAAAAAATAGCTACCTTTTGACTTGAAGATCCAGAGTGGTTTGATTTAGTTTTAGCTTCATCAGATTTATAAGCGAAGGCAGATTTTATTTCTCTCTTTTCCCTGCAATATAAGTAGAAATAAAATCAATAATAGCTATAATAACATAAAACAGAATTGAATTTGACACTTATAACAGATCGAAGTTGTCAAAGCACTACACCTAGAAATAAAAATGAAAAGTTCAAGGAGTACCTCAGAACTTTTCCTCATCATCATTTGGATTTTCATCCTCCCTGCTTCGGACTCGCTGCGCTTGTCCTCAGATAGTAAATACATCCGTTTCATTCTCAGAGATCACCCATACAGCACAGATCATACTCAATGCTGCTTAACTTTTATGATCCAACAAAAACCATATATATACTTGTTGTATTAAAATGAAACTTGGTGTACTTGCTTCCGTTAAAAATAAAAATATGATATATCTTAATGTGAAAACATGCAGGACCTTTTATCAAGAATGACTGTTATACGGAAAAAAAATTACATGTATCATTAAGTCTATCCGGGGACATCCTGTATAATTATATTGTGGCATACTGCCATGATATAAGCGAATTTTTAAAAGTATTGGTAAAAAAATGTGTTTGGTTTACATTATATTAAATATGTCAATCAATAAAACTGGAACTAATACTGCTGATGGTAAAATTTAAATTTGTGAACCATACAGAGTAGTACATGAGTGAAAAATTTCAGCCCAATCTAAACACTTTTTGAAGATTTGTAATTTTTTAAATGTTTGTGGGGTCATAGTGTATAGTGGCATAATGACGTTACACATATTTCATAAGCAGTAGAGTTCAGGACACTAACATGGTAGCTTCTAAGAGTTATAAGCCACAGAGTAAATACCTTTTTAATCTGGATTTTCTATGTTTTTCTACCTGATGAGAGTAATTCTTTAATGGTTCTTCTAAACTTTGTCTGTTTCTCTTCAAATGTTCTAAATTTTTCTTAAGAGCCTCGTGTTTTTCTAAGAGCCTATAATCAAATTAAACTTTTGCTAACTAAAGATACAAAGCAAAGGTTTGCGTCAAATATAATTTTTTCAAGAGATTTCCAAATAGACAGATTTAAAATTTCAATAATGATAATGCCTGTTTATAGCCTTGCAGGCCATCGTAGGAAAGACCCGCGGGGGTTATCCCCCACAGGTTGGGTGGTAACCCCAACTGTGGGGTTATCCTCCACTTCCACCAAAACCCCTAAGTGGTAGTGGCGACCATTACGCTCAAATGTACTTTAAAGTTGGTGATAATTTATTTGAATAAATCTTACTTAAAGTGAGGAACCAGGGATGCGAACCCCAGACCTCTGTGCTTTAAGGACATTTTGAACCAAAATAGTTCAAGAAAAAAGTACAAAAAAAAAGAAAAAAAGAAGAAAAATGTACTCTTAAAGTACAAGTTACAAAATATTAAATTTTATCTTTAAAAAATCTTATTCAAGCATAAGTTTTTATTAAGAGTAACTTTTTTTTCATAAACTCTATTATTAACCAACTTTTTTCTTGGAGGTTTTTTTACTGTTCACAGATTGGGTTGCAAGGTTCATGGTACAAATTTTTATTGTGATAAATGTTTATTCCAAAACAAGCAAAAGTTAAAATAAATAAAAACACACATAATAAGTAAAACCACACTTACGCTTTAAGATTACTCAAATGGTCAATCTCACTTTTAATCCAGAACAACTGATTCTTCCTTTCTTTCTGGAGATACTGAATCATTTCTTTCTCAGTTTGTCTCTTTGATTTTAAACCTAAAAAACAATCTTGTTTAAAGGTAAATCTAATAGTCTATCACGACTCACCAACATAGTCGAGTTGAAAAAGAAGAGAAGGAAAACAGCGAATTCCACAGTTTGACTTGTTTTTACCTTTAATGTCTTTCTCTTAGCCGATTATTCTTTCTGTAATATCTGGCACTGATGATGGCCTCATGTTGGGTTGAAAGCGCTTTGAATAAATTATTGTTTTGTGGAGAGACTCTTTTCTTCGTTCCTTTAATATTGTTTAATCAAACAATTGAATAACAAAATATACAGTAGATGTGTTGGAAATTTCTACCCAAGACAAATTTCTTAAGTTAGATATTAATTGGTAGGCTCTATGGAGTCCATAGATTGAAAAGTTTAACATTTCTGGATCTGACACATTTTCTATACACTATTATACAGGGTGGACCAAAAGTCTTCCTCCTCCCTCTTAAATTTTGAACCATCAAACATAAATTAATGAAACTTGGATTACTTTTGTAAAAGGAACTTCTTTTTGGTGGTGTAATTAACTTTGTGATATGCATGCTACAGTCAATTTTGTGAAAAAATGTATTGGAAAGTGAACTTTTATTGGGCTTTTGGGTTCTAAAGATAAATACTAGACATTTTACCCCTCGGATATTTTTGTCTGAGACAAATACACAAAAATATCACATATATTTTGATTTATAATGATATAAGCCATATCAATTTTTAATTCAAGATATTTTATAAAAAAGGAATTTCTTCCAATTCAAAATCATAATTTTTAGACATGGGCTTCAGACAGTAAATTCCCCAAGATGTCAGACCTAACCTGACTAATTCCCACACACACAGTGATTACCACTCACCAATGCCGTCACACGCACTAATTACCGTACCTCACTAATTCACCAATTCCGACGCACTAATTACCGTACACCAATTCCCACAAACTCACTAATAACCATTCACCAATTCCGACACACTCACTAATTACCATACACCAATTCCCACAAACTCGCTAATAACCATTCACCAATTCCGACACACTCACAAATAACCATACACCAATTCCCACACACTCACTAATTACCACTCAACAATTCCCACACACTCATTAATTACCACTCACCAATTCCCACACACTTACCAATACCTTTGGATCGAGATTGGGATACTAGTAGCTGTCAATATTTTAAAGAAAATGCTATGTTGATCATATCTTAGGGGCACAAATATACTATGGGTTGGTTCAGAGTATAAATATTTACAAACCATCTTTAGACTTTAACGCCTCTTTCTTTTCTGAATGATGTATAATTTTAGAACCCCTTTGACTTTTAATACTCGTTTGAATAAATTTATCCACTTTCTTACTTTTCCTTCCTGAAATAAAATAAATAAAACTTTAACAGTTTTTTATGGTTAATTTTTATTATTATACTATACCAACCTATTTAAAATACTAAAAAAAATATAATTTTTCAACAGCCCCGCATAAAAAATAAAATACCTGAATAGAAAAAAATCCTTCAATCAAACAAACCCCTTCACACTCCAAAAGTTAAAAAAAATACTCCCCAAACTAGTAGGGTAGAATATATTTTTATCTCAAGACAGTGTATAATGTGAAGTTTATTAACTAGTTTTTAGGGAGTAAAGAAGCACTTTTCTCTCCCAAGAGAGAAGGGTGTTTCCTATTATTGGGTTATTAGAGCCAATTATACCATTTTTTTACAATAGTGGTATTCTATAAATTTATACTGGTGACCAATCAATTTTTTATTGGTCCAATTTAATAGATTTTGGACACACTCCCGGACCCCATCCCACCACTTTAGATTTAATAGACGAATTAATCTATATTTATCACTTTGACCAAATAAGGTTAGATATTATGCATAATATCAAGACAGCATGAAAAATTAAGCTTCATTTATCACTTTGACAAAATTTGATAAGATATTATGCATAATAAACACATTAATCACTTTGGCTGTATCATACAAGTCACTCAATAAAAATTAAACTAATGCTGATAATAGATGAAACTTGGCACCTTTCTTGGTCTTATATATGAAACTTTCTGAAACATCTCTACTTTGTGAAAACCACTTAAGAGGTCTTAAAAATACCTCAAACGGATAATTCAGGGGAAATCCCGGTTTTGGATTATTTGCATACATACTTTTCGTAAATACCATACCTAATGTATATAATGAAATACTAATGTATAAATGAGGAAATACCTAATGTATAAATGAGGAAATACCTAATGTATAAATGAGGAAATACCTAATGTATAAATGAGGAAATACCTAATGTATAAATGAGGGTAAATACCTAATGTAAAAAAGGTAATACCTAATGTATAATGAGTAATACCTAATTATAAATGATGAAATACCTAATATAAATGAGGAAATACCTAATGTATAAATGAGAAATACCTAATGTATAAATGATGAAATACCTAATGTAAATGATAAATGCCTAATGGAAATACTAATGTATAAATGATGAAATACCTAATGTATAAATGATGAAATACCTAATGTATAAAGGAGGAAAAGTAAAAATAATTAATTTAAAATTCATTAATAAATAATGAAACCTGAATAATGAGAACCATAGCAGTCAGATGAAGACTTCTTAGACGAGTCAGCAACTGAATCTGTATTCCATTCCGAAGATTCTGTATATCCACTCAAAGATGTTGATACACCTAAAAATTAAACTATATCAGCATAGAAAATGATAATATTTTATGAAAAAATAAGGAACATATATTAACCTCCATCATACTTTTTATATACTTCATATACTAGGGAATATTCATGTCTAAAACATACAAATAAAGAAGAACAAAAATTTTTTTTAAAAAAGTTGATGGTAACACTATAATTTATACAGTTTATTTTAACCAATCGAGGGTCAATCCATTTCAAGTAATCCAGAGATGTTGCTTGAAAAAAATAAAAATTGATATTTTTTTCTGTTTGTCCTACCCATAGGTAGTCAGTCCAAAACACCTATTAATTTTTTCTACTGCCTCCTTCATTTTCAAAAATCATCTTTTAGTTCCCGAGACACCTAAATTTTGCGTTTTTTCCAATTTTCAAGGCTTAATATTTCAGCTTCAATATTATCTTCCTTGTTAAAAAAAAATAATGAATAAGTGCATTTTCAGTCTTTGTGGTCAAATTTATTATGCAAACTCACGAGTAGATTAGCAGCAGTAGAACAAAAATATCAGTTCTTATGTAAAGCCCAAAGAGAGCCCTTTAAACGTGACCTGTTTCATTAAGCTAGGTTCAAAGCCGAAATATTAAGCCTCGAAAATTGGCAAAAAACACAAAATTTGGGTGTCTTGGAAACTAAAAGGTGATTTTTTGTAAATGAAGGAGGCAGTAGAAAAAATTAATACTAGGCGTTTTGGACTACCTATGGGTAGGACAAACACAGAAAAAATTATAAATTCTTATTTATATAATATAGATTATATATATTATATTATATCTATATATACTATAGATATAAATTTTTTACCGCACTGGTCTATTGAAAGTAAAATAAGTTGCTAAATATGAAAGTAAGCCTTCCTATTTCATACAATTAATAAACAATAAAAATATTTTTCAGAAAGCACAACCAGACTCGAAGATAGACTTTCATACTAAGCTTCAACTCTCTAGCATGAACACATTAAGAGCTACAATGGTATCAGACACACATATATGCAGACAGAAAACTAGGAAAAAACGCTCCTGAGGTTCAAATAAAACCTAAAATGGATAATACAGGTGAAATTTTGGTTTAAGATTTTATTGCAAACACATTAATTTTCGAATTAAGAATTAAGTTTAATGGACCGTGAGTTTAATTAGGAAAAATAATAATGAAGACAGCAGTCCGAGTTTTATTAGTTTAATTTATTTCATCAAAGCTTTTGCACAAGCGATGCTTGGCATCCTCAGTGAACCTAATAACAAGTAAATGAAACCATAATCCAATTATAAAAAAACCAGAAATAAAAATATACATACCAAACAAGGCAAAAAAACAATTCAAAACAAATGCAAGTTAATATTAAAATAATCATAGCCCAAACTTACAATAAGTAATATAGTTACACCACCACATATGTAAAACAACAGTTAAGAGCATCAAACCAAAAGTTAATATTAAAAAAGAGAGTATAAAAACATTACAACAATTAAGAAAAGAAAAATTGTTATTTGAAAACAAAAAAACAGCTGATATAAAAGGGATAGGATTCAACAGGTGGGTATAAGAAGTGGAGGGGAGAAAGGCGGTGATTATTTCAAATTTAAAATGTTGGCATAGATGCTATTTAGATTTTTAACGTCCTGTTTTTTATTCATTGTAATATTATTGGTTATTATACATAGCATTTCTAGAATTTTCTGTTTGTTTGTGTGTTTTTCTGAATGGAGGATCAAAACGTTTTCATTATATACTCTATGTTTTCTATTCGTCATTTGTCCTGCTATTGCTGAATTCTTTTGATTATTATCTACATTACAGTTGTGTTGTTTTAATCTGTTAAGGAAAGTTTGTGATGTTTCCCCATTAATTTTCCTTTATACAAACAGTTAAAATGAGGGAAAGTAAAAAAGAATGTAATTTATTCTTACCAGTCCCAACACATTTATTAGATTTAGAAGGAGTATCATGACCATCAAGCTGATGACTCTTTTCAGTGGAAGATTCACCGGAGATCTGGCCTCTGGTCTCAATCATCATGTTATCGGCTTGAGCACTGTCATCATCAGCATATTCAAAATTAATCAATTTTTCAACAACACGTCTTACCAACTGTCTTTTTAAAGCAGTATCGTCTCCAGCTTTAGAGTTACGAATAAATTCAGCCATTAAATAAGCACCTCTTTCAACATCATCTTTTAGAGTATTGCCACCTAACAAATAATAAATTAACCATATTAAATTAAATCATGACAGTCTGGCCATTTAATTTCATTGAGTAAATTGAGTCCATTGAAATAGAACAAAATAAATTTAAATACTCTCGACCGTAAGTTATTCTAAAAGCAGAGCTCTTTACAATGCCTAACAACAGGCTATTATCAGACCTTAACATCTAATAAGATAAAAATGGAAAAGAAAAGGCTATGGAAACTAACTTTAATTTTGTTTCAGAAAACCACCTCTCCCTCCTCCATGGAGTGAGAGGTGTGCTAAGAACAATTGTTAATAACAATCGTTTTTAACACTCCAGAGAATGACTGATGATGGCCGGATGCAGTAGAAAGTTAACTCTCAAGTAAATACATCAATAAACTATTTAGTGGAGAGACTATGTATTTATCCATAATTGGCTTAATACAGCACAGAGCAGTTATTTATATTATTTCCATAGGAAGGTCACTTAACAAACAAACAAAACATTATGTTACCTAAGTCTTCCCAGACTTCATCTCCTTGTTGACTTGACGAATCTGAATCAATTTTATTGACAGAATTTTCATAGACATGACCAGGTAAATATTCAAAACTGTTGACCCTCGCTTCGCCGGTTAGTTGATTACTGTCTAAAGTATTAAATTGATCAGTTCCTTGCGGAGATGGCTGTCTCGATAAATTATCATGTTGTGTCTTAAGCCTTTCATTGTTGTCATCTGAATTTGTTTCATACTGTTGAGGTCTATAAATAGAACTCTGAGAATTTTTCTTGTTTACAACAGTCGAAACAGAAGAGGAGGATCTAGATTTAGCCGAATCAATTCTTAAAGGTTTAACATTCTCTTCAATATTATTTTGACTATTTGACCTTACAAATTCTTTTTTATCATCTAATCCCATCTCTTCTAATGATGCACTTATTTTCTTTATATTTTCATTATGTTGAACATTACTTTCTGTTCTACGAGGCAGATCAGGTGAAACACTACTATCAGAGATTTCACCCACATTTTTTACAATAACTTCAGGGAATAATGGGTGCAAATTTTTCTCTTTCATCTTACCAGGAAGTTCACTATCAGAATCACTTTTGCAATCAAATTTTGGAGTAGATTCAGCAACAGGTGGAGCAATTTTTATAGCTGGGTTAGGTAATGTATTCCCAGTCGTTCCTTCAGGGTCAGATCTTTTAAAAATTATAGCAGTGCCTTGAGCAAGTGCTAATTTTTCAATAGTAGAAATTCTTTGATCACTGTTAACATTAGAAAAATTGGTATAACCCACATCGGCTCCACTATCCCACTCTAAAGGGCGTGAAGTCAAACTAGATACACTACCAGGAGAAGGAACTCGAGGACATTCCGTATTTTCAGGAGTCAATGGAGTTATATCTTTACTTTGAAAATCAATTATTTCTTCTCCATAATTGATTTTACTATCAAAATATGAAGTACTCTTTCCGATAGATAGATGAAATTTTTGAGTTTTCTTTTTCTCAATTTCAGAGTCTGAGCTGGTGTGAGTTTGACCAGAACCGGGCAAGTCCATATTGGCTGCTTGACCGACGACAGGGGGTCGAACCCATTTCTTTCTTTCTTTTGGGGGGCTACCCTCTTGTCCAACGATACTTCGATCACTCTGAGTACCACAATCTTTTTTCTTAGTAAAATTAGAACTGATAGAGATTTCAGTCTTCTTCTCTATTCCATGAGAGCTAACATTAACATACACTTTCCTACCTGAAGTAGTTTGTTCTACTATTTTTTGTTTACCTTGATTATCATGTTTTTTAACATTAAATTCAGTAACGAAATAGCTTGAAGGTTGAGTTTCACTGCCTTTACTGTAATCAGCGGGATCTAAGCCAGCATCACTTTCGTCACTCAACTCTTGATCTTTGCTGGCCATTATACGAAAAAAACATTAAATTAGCTTATTACCAAATTATTAACAAACTATACAAACTTTCCAAAATGAACGATTTCAAAATCAACAAATTTTCCTGGCCTGAATGTTGTCAAAACAATGTTTTAAACTTGGTGCCAACGTAACAGCAAAAAAAACGGTTACGCTGATTTTTTCAGGATTTTTAGTCGCAATTTGTTTTAGTCATTATTTAGTTCATTAATACTTATTATGAACAATTATATATACTAAATTATATAACTTGAGTAATAAATTCCTTCTTATTTTAAAAGATTTTATAATTATTTTTAGAGTTTACGTATTTTAGCTTTAAAATATGTCGCTTTTATATATGTTTTTATAAATTAGCGTTTACGTAGGTTGTCAGCTTTCTCATAAAAAGTGGGGAGTGTTTTTGTTGAAGTTCAATGAATGAAGCAACAAGATTAATTTTAATTTATTAAAGATATTCGTTCATGCCTAATTATTATATTATTTAACTGTTTATTAGTGTTTAAAAGTGATGAATTAACGTTTTGTATGGTGACTTAAAGGTTTGTTTATATGTGCTGTAGTTGCTTAATTTGATCCATCTTTACAACTCTGATGAAGGCTGGTAAATCTGTGGTATGTTTTGATAATTATTTTTATATTATCTTATTTTTTAAAACATTTGATAGTATTTGCTCTTGCTTAAAATCCAATAGACCCTTTATAAATTATCTTTCATGCATTTGGATAGAATATATTCAAGTTTAGTAAAGTAGAACATATGAACTTCAATACTAAAGTGATGTAAAAATTAGGGGTCAGCTGATGAGATAGTGTTCCAACTCCCACCCTGTTCCGTATGGGTGCGATTACCCAGCTTAATCAAGGTGACTTGCATTCAACTACTGTGCCACCAGTCACCACTGCTAGTACCTGTTGTCCGATTTGTTAGCCGTTGCATAGAATTGTTTGTATTAGCATTTGTTGGCCATTGCTAACAAATCGGCCAATAGGCAGTAGTGGTACTGACAGGCAGCATAGTACTTTAACTAGAGTTCCCTTGACTGTAGTATGACATATGGCTAAAATCAGTTGAAAGCATGGAAAAATAGTGTTGAGGGACCAATAAGGTTGGCCTGATTTGAAATTAAGGGAGTGATTTAACGTCCAGGAATAACCTCCGAATCAAGTTAGTTTATCTGCTTTCTCATTACCCAAAACGCCCATGTAGTCTGGTACCCACTTAAGTTCAGCCGTTTTACTTTTAGCCTATTTAGACAAGTGAGCTCTTCATTCTTAAACAAGGGCAGAGGAGCTACTAGTAGTGGAAATAAGGGCTTTAATTGCAGCTAGAAAGTAATATCTAATTACCTTCTCGTCATCTGGAAGGGTTGCAACCATCAAGATAGAGTAGACCTCTGCATGGAACACCATACTGCTAGACAGAACAGATCTCCAAACAGACCAGGAGCTTTTAAGTCTGTTTTTATGGTTTATGAAAAGAATAAGATTGGTCTTTCCTGAAAGATAGAAAGCCGACTTTCCTGCACCAACTTTCTATCAAATTGCATAAAACTTGCATTTGCTCATACGGGGTGTTGAGAAATTTCCCAATTATAAGCACCAGATCATCATCTCCATGAGCTTGAAAATAGAAACCTGCTTTGATTTTTGTCTTTTAGGGTCTTAATACTCAAGTGGAAACTATGGTTCCACCGCCCCCTAGAAGTGCTCAATCTCCTTTATGTTTAAAAGTTTTCATTCAGAGAGATTATAGTGATGGTACGTCAGTTAAATTTCAAACCCAGTTTCCACAAGAGCTTGAAGGAAAGGTAACTTTTCATCTTTACTATTTTAACATTTATTTTATTCCTCATCTTAGTTTCCTTTTTTACTTTTTCTCAGTTATACTGGAAAAGTATTATTTTTGCAAAAAAAATCCGAAACCGGGATGACACTGGAATTATCTTTTTCATATGTTAAGACCTCCTGAGTAGATTTCACTAAGTTGTCTGTCTATATGTGTGTGTGTGTCTGTTATCATCGTAGCTCCCAGTGTATTTATGCTAGAGAGTTGAATATTTGTACCTAAATCAGCCTATAGGTTTAGTTGAGCTATCCGAAAAAAAAAATTTAATAATGACTCAGCAACAATTTCAAAAATCATTAAACATAAAAAAATGTTGCAATCAATTTGAGATTTGGCACCCATGTAGCCATATATAAGACTAACATGTCAAGTTTCATTTCATTATCAGAATTAGTTTAATTTATATCAAATGTTGATAAAAATTTGAAAACCTTTTCCTAATCACAAATCAGATGTGATCTGGATAAGTTCTGAGGTAGGTACAGGGTGTACCTAATTTTTTTATTTATAAAAACAGAACAAAGGCCCAAATACAATCAAAAGTTTACATTTTGAATGTCAAAAATGTACATCAGAAAATGGTCCAATTCATTTAGTACACGTAATAAATATGTAAATTAAATTTTGTTGAATACAAATTACATCCATGATTTTTGTTGGATCATAAAAGTTTAGCAGCATAGAATGTGGTCAGTGTCTAGATGGTTAATGGCTGAAAATGAAACGAATGTATTTACTGTCTGAGGACAAGCGAAGCTAGTCCGAAGACGTGTTACAGTACAAATTTGCCGAATTGTATATTCTGAGGAAATATTCAAGGCAAGTCCAAAGTAGGGAGGATGAGCAAAACAAAAGCGATGTGATTAAGATAATTTCTGAGGTACCCTGTGCCTGATTTTTTTTATTTTTAAAAACAGAACAAAGGTCCAATTACAAACAAAAGTAATATAACAGTAATAAAATATACAAACACCAATATAATATTATTTGCTAATATTATAAGAGATTAGAATTATAGAATCAACAAGTGAATTTGCTACTGCATTTTGGTCTTTTGAAGTGTCTTCTCTTGTCAAAAATAAGTTTTGGCTGCAATGATTCATTAGCATTGTTACAAGTTATTGTAATAGAAATTAAGTCAATGTCATGTTGTTCGTCATCGAAGATTTTTTCATACTTTGTTTACCTGTGTTGGATTAACACAGCATTTGTTTTTGACAATTACTGGCAACACATATTATACAGGAAGATAAATATATCTTCATTTAGGTTTTATTATCTCAGGTTCACACTATTTTTGACACCCAACAGATATCTGTTAATGACGAGCCGTTCTTATTAGAATCAACAAGTGATAGGCCAAGAGCCCAGTTGTGTTTTCTCAATAAAAAACGTAATAATTTTAAGTATAATTTATTTTAATTTAATTTTGAATGTATTTATAATTATTTAAATTTAAATTTTAGCTGGATAGGGGGTCTTTTGAATACACTATTTCACAATTAAATGCATATTTTATCGAAGCCGAGAGAGGATCTTGTAGTACTTACTGTGAAGGCTGCATGGCTTGTCTTACTGCCTACTTGATGTATATTTGTGCTCAGACTCATTATGAAAAAGTAAGAACATTTTTATTCTATTTGTGGTCATATCCAATCTCTTCTTCCTTTAAGGTTATAGCTTTAATTAGCTTTTAGGCTTTATTTGTCCTTATATTTATGGACATGGCCCTGAAGTGAGGAAACTCCATCTGAAGTCCATACGTCCACTCAAAGCCAGGGTTCTAAGGTTTGAATCATTGTTGTGGTGATCATTTTTTATCTTCATATTTACAGAAAAAAAGTTGATAACTTTTTTAGTTTTAGCAAATATATGTGCTAAACTCAGCTTCAAATGAATGGTAATAATGCTGTGTTGTGCATTGTATAATGTATAGGATAAGTATGTTCATTTTCTTTGAGAAATTTAAAAAAAAGTACAAGTTGTGACACTACTGCTCCTGTTATACCAGAAATGACATAGCATATACCAAAAAGTTAACTGAGCAAGAAAGCGCACACTTGGTTTGCGGACCACTACATCAAAATTTTTGCATTTCCTCATTAATATCGTAGGTACATAGGAAAGTTTTAAGTTTTAAAAAAGATCCAAAACAAAAGATCTAAATACAAAATTGAAAAGTTTTTATTTTTATTATAATATATATAATAATATATAATAATATAAAACTCCTGAATATACTTAATTCTTATACTGTTATTTTGCTAAAAAGATAACATTTAAAGAACATAATTGGATTGGACATCTTTTTCAACACTTTCTTAATACAAAATGGAAAAGTTTTATTTTTAAATATACTGGATTCTCATACTGTTATTTTGTTTATTTATTATTTTTTGTTTCTAGTGCTTGCGTAAAATATCAAAATTCGTAGCAGAACAAAATGAAAGGGTTTATAAGCCAAGAGGACTATTACTAACAAACCCTGTCGAAAGAGGACTTAGAGTTGTATCCTTTAATTTACTTCTTATTTTGGTTGTTTTATTGATGTTTCGATATTCTAAGCTTAAGTTTTTAAGCTGCTAAATAGTACAGCTAAATAATGTTTTGATTTAAATAATGCCTAAGCATTATTTAAATCAGCTGTGAAGCATAATATATGACTTCCCGCAAAATGTTATTTTAATGGCATAGCTGACTTTTAAATTTGATTGGCATCATCAGTGGTGACAAAAGCAAAGTAATGAGTTTGAAGACAGAAATGATTGAATCTTTATAAAAATTGAAAATTTATTTATATTTTAATGTGTGCCTTTTTCCTTTGTTTATTAAAATCTTAATGGAAACAATATTTTTTTATTTTATTAATGCTAAGGTTGGGCACTAAGAGGAATAAAATAACTACTACTGTCTACTAATACACTATATTTCGCCCTCTACCTCAGGGCATAGTCATGTAATCTACAACATAGTTCAATACAGTGCCAACCTTACCATACCTCAACCTTACCATACTCTTAGTGCCCAACCTTAGCATTAATATAATTAATATGAGGAACAACAAAAGAAATTATAACAATATTTTTTTATTCTTATTCTTGATTTATCCAGAGGATGGTGACTGATTAATAAAACACCAGCTTCTGATCATATTAGTTATAATTGTTTCCTGCCCTCATTACTTTTCTTTAACCATCACTGTTGATGAACTGTCAACTTTGAAATCATCTAAAAGGTGGTACCATTTAAGTTCTTCCTTATGAATCCAAAAATTAAGTACAAAGGTTTAAGGTTGGCAGTAACCATGTTAGACATCAAGAGTAATGAGAGAGAGAGAGTAAAAATTATTTACAAAGATCAATATAGTGAGGCTCCTCTATTAAGGAATGCTAAAACACAACATGCTAAATCTATCTTGTAAACATTAATAAAATATATACCAAGATTGTATCTAAACTAAAGTAATTTATAAACCAAGTAGGGAAACAAATATATTCTGACCTGGATGGTATATAGTTCATATTTTGTCCACCAGGGAGTTGGCTCTAATTTTCCTATGGGCGCAGCCATCTTGTTTTTCTCTTATAAATGTAAAAAACTATTTACAGTACTCAAAATTTTTGTTATTACTGCATTTCATTGTACATTTTAGTGTAAAATGTTCATAATTCACATTAGTTAGAGTTAATAGTCACATCTGATAGAGGTTTTAAAATCTTTAAATACTAGGTTGTTTAAATTACCTTAAATGTGCGACTCATTAAACCTGTTGTGTGCACTGCTTAATACATTTTTGCCAGTGATATTTGTTTTCGCCCTTGTAATATAAATTGTAATTAGTAATTTAATTACTTTAA
Source organism: Microvelia longipes (assembly GCA_018340805.1). Classification (NCBI taxonomy): domain Eukaryota; kingdom Metazoa; phylum Arthropoda; class Insecta; order Hemiptera; family Veliidae; genus Microvelia; species Microvelia longipes. The sequence goes on along the minus strand of JACMZG010001913.1, from coordinate 14,020,529 downwards.
CCTAAAAATTCTTAATATATCTTAATATATAATTAAAGAAATCGTAATTTAATGTTATATTTAAGGCAAAACACTGTTGTCTGTACGTTTTTGAAAATCTTAATAAAAACATGTGATTTACCTTTACTATACTTTCTCTCTTTTAACTAAATTATTGTAACAACTATTTCACAGAATTTTATACACATTCATTAAATTAAAATATACATATTAAAGTACGAAATCATGATAAAAAGTAAAACTCACCTAATGTTATCTGTGTTGCCAGTAGAATTAAATTCGTCATTTAAAGATATAGTTGTGAGGTTGGCAATACCAATGGCGGGAAAACGAAAGGATGATTAATTTTTTTTTATCATAGGATCTGTATGGGAGCCGATAAAAATGTTTCTTTTATTTCTTTTTTGTAGTTAATTGTAATAAATGAGTTAAAAATTAATTATAGTGTTATCTTGGTTAACACTATAACAAATCCAAGCCTGTAGTCAGCCAAAACTTGTAGTCAGAGGGGGTAAAATTGTTCCTGGGGGGGGGGGCTGGTTCTTTTCCTAACTAAGTTATCCCTACAGGCCTGAACAAATCTCAAACTTTATGAGGTTCTCTTATGTTGTCAGAGCACCCTCTTATTGTTTTTTCTTGTCTGACTATCTTTTGAAGCTGTATTTTGTTTGTTTTCACTTGATTTTCCTTAACAATTATTCAACTAGATTGAAATATCTATTCTAGACCAACCTATGGTTGCCAGGTCATGACTTCCTCTATCCGAGTCAACAGAGGAGTTCTTCATGTGACCCCCACCCCCCGCCTATCCACATCACATATGTTCACCCTCCACATCCTTTCACTACGTCAGGGAAACGCCTCCGCATTTCCATTATCCTTATTATTTTTGATAGTAGGCTCAATCCTAGTTCAGATCTAGGATTGTTATTTATATCGGAGAATATTTTAGTTTATTTTATTTTAATGTTGGGTGCATTAAATTTTGGCATGGAAGTAGCCACCTTTTTAAAGTTGATGTGTCAGTAATAGCTACTACTCTTAACTTATAGGTGGTACTATAAATTCTAATTAGAGTATCTATAATACCAGGGTGTCCATCCCGGTAGTTTAATAATTAGCAAGTGTGCCTGACATAGAGATATATACTAGAGGGGGCATAGCCTATTTAAATACATTAAGAGTCCTGAAACATCATTTTGAGGCTCTGTGTAACCTCATAGAAACCTCTTCTAAGAGTGAGTTAAAGTTATAATGAATCAATTGTTTTCAGCTTCCTGCTCTTCGTTTGTGTTTTGATTTATATTTTCAGCGTTCTACTATATAAGTCACAGTATTTTTTTCTGTTTATTTTATTATATTGATAGTCAACGTTGTTCAAGTTATTTTTTCGATGTTTCAAAATTCAACCAATCCCTCTAGTAATATATCTCTATTGTGCCTGATACCTGTACAAGCTGGTTTCAATACCCATTTGGGCTTCTTGGTTTTTCATGAGAGGAATGGAAATCCTTACATGTGCTGTCCTTTGAATGGGACATTCAGCCTGTGGTTCTAAGCTTTTGTAATGTCAGTTATTCTTAAAAGATCCCTAACCCTAAATGAACCTAGATTTAGGCTACATTTAAAACCATCATTAGTAGCTTATACCCTTAGAATAATACTATACATAGAAGGAGCACTACTGATAACACGAAAGGCAATTCACTGGTGCACCTAAGTAATGCTACCACCCTAACAATATACAATTTTCTAAAAAAAAGTTGGCAATACTTCCGGTTCTGAATTATTATCTTCTATTATTAATTAATGATTGATTATTCATAAAATACTAATATAAATATCGGTGCATTACAATATTTTAAGCATTTTAAATTCTAGTTTAACGTATTTATTAAAATTATATTAAAAGTAGTCCTCGTCAACTAAATGTAGATTCTTGTATTCCGCCACCCTTTTGCCATCTAAGAACGGTTTTATTAAATACCCAGCAGGTGTTTTAAGTTATTATATTTGTTCTTTACGATCTTTCTTCATTAATAGATATTTATGACACATATTTAAAATAATGTTTTGTTGTGAGGTTGGCAGCATTACTTAGGTGCACCAGTCAACCGGCTTTCGTGTTATCAGTGGAATTACATTGTGTTTACGGTCCTGTGCTCCTTCTATATATAGTATTATGTAGTATATAGTACATTTCTATATAGAAAATGTATTATTCTAAGACATTTTCATTTTTACCAAAAAACCCGGGTTTAGTCACATAAAAACTAGTCTACCTGAAGTGTAGGATTAATATTTATGTACATCCGGATTAGTATTCCTTCCATATATAGTATTATTCTAAGCTTATACCTAAAAGAAATATATATTTTTGCCTTATGGTTTCAAGAGCAGGAAAGCTTATTCTTTCTGCAAGGCATGTGTTGTTTCTAGTTAAAGCATTGAAAACTTAATCTGGCTTAAGTATATCATAATAGTAAAATCCTGGCTCTTTTGTGAATTAGACACAAATTGCCTTTGTGTCTATTCTATTTACTACCACTACTATCTACATTACCAAAGCAGGATAATCAAAAATGATTGGTCAAATTTGAAAAAGAAAAAAAAATAGATATAAAACGAAATTAAAGAAAATTTAATATTGAAGTCAAAGATTACACATTAGCTAGTCTTAAATAATTGACCCATGTATAAAAAAACTTTATTTGATATTATTTATTACAAATATTTTTGAATCTAGTTAGTGTGACCGGAGGGATAATACTGTTAGGTTTATGTCATGGTCAACTTTAGTTGTAACCTAACATGAAGTTATTATTATGCTGTTAGGTTTATGACATATTCAACTTAAGTTGTTACTTAAGATTAAGTTATTATTATGCTGTTAGGTTTATGACATATTCAACTTCAGTTGTAACCTAACATTGAATTATTATTATGTTGTTAGGTTTATGACATTCAACTTTAGTTGTTACTTAACATTAAGTTATTATTATGCTGTTAGGTTTAATAACAACATTTAACAAATTTCATAACTTAAGTTGTAGTTAACTGATTTTGACAAAAAAAATCTGGTCTTATAGGAAATTTTATTAGCTTTAAATTTGTTTTTCTTATTTTGCACACAATCTACAGGAAACTAAACTGGAATTTGTGCGATTTTTTAATATTTTTAGCAAGTTCATTCATATGATGGACTCCAATCCAAGCTTTTCCTTCACAATTTAAGGTATATTTTCAGGAAAAATAGGTTTAAAGTAGTAAAAAATAAGTCACATTTTTTAGGCTGCCTCTTGAACTATAAGTAATGTTTAAACTCAGCCTCAGTGCTTGGAGCTGCTTTACAGCCACATGGCAGTTTGTCAAACTAATACTTTTGTTAGTGCCATACTGTCACAATATTAGCATCTGATCTCTAATTAGTTTTTATGCAAATAAAACATATTTATAGTTACTGTCTTGTTTTTTGCACCCATCTTTTAGGCCCAGTCTGCAATGCTTACGATCCGACTTCTGAATCTTAACTAACCGGCTTATGTTTATACGTGTCAAATAATATGTTATAACTGTTAAAGAATATATGTTTAATAAGATTTTATAACTGTTAAAGAATATATGTCAAATAATGTGTTATAACTGTTAAAGAATATATGTCAAATAATATGTTATAACTGTTAAAGAATATATGTTTAATAATATGTTATAACTGATAAGAATATATGTCAAATAATATGTTATAACTGTTAAAAAATATATGTTTAATAATAGTATGTTAAATGTACATATATACTCAGATATAATATTTACAACCGTAAAGTATTTTTTTTAATCTATGAAAGTTGAATCATAAGCTTTGTTGACTGGTTCTCTACTCAATTAATAATTGCACTATTTTTGTTTAATCTCTATTATCATTGATTAAATATTAACTTTTATTTTTTAAAGTAAAATGTGACATAAACTATATTGATTAACTTTTTATTATTCACTTAAACAATATTATATTTATTTAATTTTAAAATGTGTGCAATCAAAAATATGTTTATTATATATTATTCTATTCTAATGGTTTTTTTGGTTTGTTTCTATTATAGTTAATTTATTACAAGAAAAAAATTGTAGCTACTAAGTGCAAAAAGTCTTATGAAGACTATATGGTATATCTATTATTTTTTAACACACAGTGTGGAGATCTCTAGGCTCTGTTAGGTTCCAAATACTTTATGGTCGGAATCCACTGCTTCCAACCACACCAAAATTAATTGCCCTATTTGAAGTGATATCATGGATATATAAACATTATGAGGCGTTTCCTTTTACTTAAGCATTACTATAGTACGACACATGGCTAAAATCAGTTGACAGCGCATGAAAATAGTGTTGAGGAACCAATAAGGTTGGCCTGATTTTAAATTGTCCTGGTTTAACATTCAGGACTAGCTCTCATTGGCTCCCTCACATTATTTCCCCATGCTGTCAACTGATTTTAGCCATGTGTCGTATTATAATGATTTGACAGAATTCTAGAGATTAATGTCACTCTTTTAAAGAAATAATGTTTTAGTCTTTTTTATTTTCAAACAAAAGAATGATTTTACAGTGTTTCCAAGTTAAGAACTAGGGAAATTTTTGTCTATACAAAGGTGTTGGCAATCTTACCATTTTTTACTCAAATTTGCAACTGGGCATAAAAAATATTAGATATACCATAATAAGTAATATTTAATATAACTTTACTTATATCAGATACAAAATTTGTTTAAAACCTTTTGTATTCAAAATAGCCAATGACATTCATAGCTGTATTTTTTTCATGTAATAAGTGCACTGTTAGGAAGGGCCTTTGACAGTAAGAACCTGTTACCTCCGCTGGGTATGATACATATTATAACCATGCAAATTTAGACTTCAGTTGTGCATAGTCTAGTGCCTTTTGATAAAAGGACAATACTATTATAGATGAAGCATGAGACTATAAAAACAAAACAATAGACTTCCAATCATAACTTAAAAGACAATTTCCTGGTGGTCTTAAGTAGGGGTACCATCCCAGTAGTAATTGTGATAGGGTTGGGAGGTAAAGCGAGACAAATAGTTGAGCCCATCTTTCTAGCACTGATTCCTTAGTCTACATCACAACAGGCAAAATGCAATGCTACATCTGGGAACAGTTTAATAACAATGACAATGCTCGTTTAGAGCCTTGCGGCTCATCAAGGTTAACCCCTGCGGGAACCACCTCGAGTGGTAGTAGCAACCGTTACGCTCAAAGTGTATTCTAAAGTTGAGGATAATTTATCTAAACAATAATCTTCCATAAACTGAGAGCGTAACCTGGAATGCGAACCCCAGACCTCTGTGGGTGTCAAAGGTCAGTGTAAAGACTAACAACCTCGGCCATAGAGGGGGCCAGGACAAGGCCTACTACATCTACAGGCCTATACATTATCCCCACCACAAGCAACAATGGCGGCGGAAGTAGACGGTTTTACCTCTAACGCGTCTTTTTTCTCTACCTTGCATGACATTTTGTTAATTTGTGGCCGAAATCGGGGGGCCAAATTAATATGACCAAGATGATCGTAAAGGTAACGGATAGGGCTATCTGGCTATGTACTTGATTTGACCAAATGTCCCGGTTTCGCCATTTTCCAGGCCAATATATTATAGTGTTACAGTTTTAAATTACGAAATTCGTCATTTTAATATTTTGAATACGGGAACCTAAAACGGTCAAAAATAATGAATATTGGACGAAAAAAAGTTACCGTCCCCGCTGAGTCAATGGGTCAAAATTGCGTCTGAAGATAAAAATTGACCTTTGAGACAATTGAGCTAACTCGGTTAAAACTAATCATAGAAAGTTGAGACAGGGTTAATTTTGTTAGAAATAAAGTATATTAACTTTCCCTAAATGCATGTTTTCACAAAATATTTTCAGGTGACCCATTTCTTTCGAACCAAAGTTGACACATAATTTTTACAAACATTTAAGTTAAATTGCGGGAAAACGGTACGAGATAGCGAATTCGTTTCAATGGGCACCATACCCTACTTTGAAGAGATCTACAAGGATATGCCATCATTTTTCTTTTTCGACTAATGTACCCGACGGGAACCACCATTTTTTGTATTTATTTCTCTAATACGATTTTCTTAACATTTTTATGTATACATTTTTATAATATATATTATATATATATATATATATATATATTATATATATATATATATATATATATATATTATATTATATACATATATATACATATATATGTATAACATATATATATAATATATTATATATAATATATATATATATAATATATATATATATATATAATATATATTATATATACATATATATATATATTAGGGTGTAGGAGAAACAAAAACGTTTACATGATTTACATGATTGGTCTGCATATTAGTTTAGTAGGATGAGTGGGCACAAATGAGACAATAATTTTAGGTGTTAGCATGGAGCGAATATAGTTCTATTAAACAATAACACATTGTCTCATTTGTGCCCACTCATTACTACCAAAAACGTTTACGTGCGGCATAGCGTTAGAACAGTTAAAAAAATATACATAATAAATATAAATAAACTATATGAAATTCACCCGATGACAATGCACTTATCAGCGGAAAATTTTTACGCGAATATAACGCTTAATAACTTACTGGCTAACTTACGCCAGTATAACTTTACTGGCTCCTCAACACTATTTGCCAACTGACAACTGATTTTAGTCGTGTGCCAATATATAACGCTATGCCATACGTAAAGTTTTTGGTAGTGGTGAGTGGCACAAATGAGACAAATGTTTATTGTTTTATAGAACTATATTTCGCTCCATTGAGCATATTCATGTTATAAGAGAAAACAGCTAAAAATTAAAAATCTATTATAAGTGAAACTACATAATAAACAGAGAAGTCAATAAAACATACTCATGCTGTTTATTATGTAGTTTCACTTATAATAGATTTTTGATTTTTAGGTGTTTACACTTATAACATGAATATGCTCAGCATGGAGCGAAATATAGTTCTATAAAACAATAACACATTGTCTCATTTGTGCCCACTCATCAGTACTAAACTAATATGGAGACCAATCATGTAAATCATGTAAACGTTTTTGTTTCTCCTACACCCTAATATATATATATATGTATGTATGTATAAAACAGACATATATTATAATATTTATTGGTTTTTTTGGGTGAGATGAAGAACCAGCTAGGAAAGATACTTCGCCCGAACCCAAAAAATGTTAAGAAAATCGTATTAGAGAAATAAATACAAAAAATGGTGGTTCCGTCGGGTACATTAGTCGAAAAAGAAAAATGATGGCATACCTTGTAGATCTCTTCAAAGTAGGGTATGTGCCCATTGAAACGAATTCGCTATCTCGTACTGTTTTCCCGCAATTTAATTTAAAAGTTTGTAAAATTATGTGTCAACTTTGGTTCGAAATAAATGGGTCACCTGAAACTATTTTGTGAAAACATGCATTTAGGGAAAGTTAATATACTTTATTTCTAACAAAATTAACCCTGTCTCAACTTTCTATGATTGGTTTTAACCGAGTTAGCTCAATTGTCTCAAAGGTCAATTTTTATCTTCAGACGCAATTTTGACCCATTGACTCAGCGGGGACGGTAACTTTTTTTTCGTCCAATATTCATTATTTTTGACCGTTTTAGGTTACCCGTATTCAAAATATTAAAATGACGAATTTCGTAATTTAAAACTGTAACACTATAATATATTGGCCTGAAAATGGCGAAACCGGGACATTTGGTCAAAGCAAGTACATAGCCAGATAGCCCTATCCGTTACCTTTCCGATCATCTTGGGCATATTAAGTTGGCCCCCCGATTTCGGCCACAAATTAACAAAATGTCATGCAAGGTAGAGAAAAAAGACGCGTTAGAGGTAAAACCGTCTACTTCCGCCGCCATTGTTTTTGTGAGATGTATAGGCCTGTAGATGTAGTAGGCCTTGGCCAGGAGCAGTTTAATATTTGACTTAACATTTCAGTAACTGAAGTATTGCTAATTTTATTAAAAGAAAATTGTAAGGGTGGTAGCCTTTGTTAACACCTCTAGAAAACCGGCTTCCCTTATGACTAACCTTTTCATTCTACGCTGTCAAAGTCAATTAAAAAAAGGCCATGAGTAAAGTTTATTATTTATTATATTTTATTTTTACTTTGGAGTTAAAAAAATAATAGTTGGTTGGACAATTGTATATATTTGTGGATAGGCTTGAATAAAAATGTTTATTTACTGCATTGCTTGGATACTTAGTATTTCGATGTTACATGTCTTGTGATAATCTGATGAAACCAATATTTTTAATCGTCTGTGACTCTAAATTATTTCTTAACACCTGTATTTAAAACTTTTTGTTTTCAGTATAAATTAAAATTATAATCAATTCAACAAAAGTCTGTTAACTTTTAATTGTTGGTAAGATTGCACTTATTTTAGTATATTTTACCAGAAAATAACGCTTATGAAGTTTTTTGTATTTCTACGCGTTAAATTCTTTGTCCGACTAGAACTCTCAAAGATCAAGATAAATTACCTCCTCATGTCGAATATTTTCATCTTTATTTCATAAATGTCATTCAATAAAAATCTAACCAATGCTAATAATGAAATAAAACTTTATACAATATTGATACTTAATAAATTTTTGAAATTGTATGGGACTACAAGCATGCTAATTTCAAAAGGATTTAATAATTTTTCATTGTTTTATGAATTTTTGTCACGTCATAAAAAAATTACTTTCTGGAAAGCACAACTACTCCTAATTACTAATTTTTGTGCCAAGTTTCAATTTCAGCTCTAGCATTAACACCGGGAGCTACCTTGTACACTTACATACACAACACTCACACGTATATACATACACACAACTTGGTAAAAATCACTCAGAAAGGATAAACACCTGAAATAAATAATTCAGTTGAAATCCTAGTTTCAAATTTTTGATTGCGAACACAATACTTTTCTTGTATACCTACAGTATTAGTAAGAAAAGTATAAATTTAAGGCTGCAAGGTCACCATTCACATATGCAGGTATTAATTTTTACGACTAACAAACTGTTTAATAATGAAAGAAAAGACCTCTCTTCACGAAAAAAACGTTTTTGTAAAGCAACTTTACTAGAGGCCATCATCAGCACACAATCGTTAAGATGTTAAAAGAGAAGTGGAGTGAGTGTATATTTTTTTATTAGATATCAGGGCCTGACTCTAATAACAAAAAACATGGACACACTTTTCTTCTTACACATATAAGTATTAACTTAACTTTGAAATGAAATGAAATATATTTCCAAAATATAAGTACAAATGATTTAGTGCTGCCTAAGAAAAAGAGCTTAATTTTTTCTATAAAAAGCTTAATTTTTTCTAAATGATGATATGACTAATAAATTGTTAAATAATGAAAGAAAAGACATCTGTTCACAAACCTTTATTTGGTTTAGTTGCTTTCAACTTAACTAGAGGCCATCATCAGTGCATAACTGTTAAGATGTTAGAACAGAAGAAAAGCGAGTCTACATTTTGTTATTAGATATTAGGTTCTGACACAAATATCTAATAAAAAAACATAGACTCACTTCTCTTCTTCTTTTACACCTCAATAGTTTTGCACTAATGATGGCCTCTAGTTAGGTTGAAAGCACTTTGCCAATTAAATTTTGTTTTGTTAAGAGATTTATTTTCTTTAATTGTTTATAATACTCCATTCATGCTCAATCTTCTGATATAATGAACTCTTAGTAATGCACATTTTGCATCAGAAGTCACCATTCTCCCATAAATGTGGAACCATTAAACATAAATTAATGAAACTTGGGGTACTTTTTTTTGTAAAGGGGACTTCTTTTTGGTGCACATTACTTCGGATGTCACTAGCAACACAAACTTTTGGGAAAAAATATAAAAAAGTAAATTGGAAGGTATATTTTTATTGGGCATTTTGGTTCTTGGGGTAAATAGAAGACATTTTCCTTTTCCATATTTGTATCTTAGACCACTTTTTTGGATGGTATAAGTGCTTATAGTGTGAAATTTAGACTTATTAACTAAAAATTGAAGCTAAGTGTAAAAATGCCTTATTTATCGTGTAAGAACTCAATTTATTACATTTTCAATTTAAAAAACAAGTGACCTCAGGTCTAAATTCCTCAGCTGCTACACAGTGTTAGCGCTAGGGACCACTTCACGGATTCTGCACCTCCCTGTGGCTGCTTCTTTTTCATATTACGTTCATCATATTATTGGTTTATATAAGTGGCATACTGCCTCAATATAAGTTAATTTATATATATATATATATATATATATATATATATATATATATATTATATATTATATATATAATATAATATAATATATATATATATATATATATATATATATATATATATATTCTTGATCAGGGAGGCTCCTTCTAAAAACTCCAAACCTCCCCCCTCCATACCCTAATCTCACAAGCTCATTTTTTATTTGAAAATTTGCTAAAATTCAGGTTTATTATTTTCCTTAAATCTAGTAATATTAATGACTAGAATTTGTGTTCTTAAGCCAAAAAAGGAATTTTTACTCTTTGCTATTTTTTTCTAATGTTTATACTTAATTTTGAGTTAATATGTCCAATTTTTACACTTAGAGCTTACACTCATTCAGGACAAAATGTTTTAAATGCATCCCTAAAATCAAAAGCCCAATAAAAGTATTAGGTTAATTAAACACTCAATACAATTTAAGTTAACTACACCTCCAAAAAGTAGTTCTCTTTACGCAAAAGAAGAACCCCAAGTTTCAATCATTTATATCTAATTGTTCAATATGTTAAAGGGAGTGTGGAGACTTTTGTTTCACCTTGTATGTCTTTTTTACTTTTCCTCATTTATACCGTGGGTATATAGGAAAAGTGTTGTGTTTGCAAAAAGTCCGAAACCGGAATTATCCATTTTAGGCGTTTTTAAGGTCTCCTGTGTGGTTTTTGCAAAGTTGTCTGTCTGTATGTGAGTGAGTGTGTCTGTTATCATTGTAGTGCCAAGTGTGTTTATACTAGAGATTTGATATTTTTTGTACAAAAATCAGTCTACTGCTGTAGTTGTACTATTCGGAAAATAATTTTTTATTATGTCATTAACCCGCAATAATGATTCAGCAATAACTTCGAAAAATCATAAACCACAAAAAATGTTGCTATCTGATTGAAATTTGGTACGCGTGTTGTTATGTATAAGACTAACATATGTGCTTAGTTTTATCTCATTATCAGTATTAGTTCTATTTCTATCGAATGATTTGTATACGCTTTTTAAAAAATTGTAAAAAAAATAGAAAATAATCCAATTGAGTTGAAATGTGGTACAAGTGTATATTATTACCAAATAAATAAGTACACTAAGTTTCGTTTCAATACGACAAGTATATTCATGATTTTTGTTGGATCATAAAAATTAAGGAGCATTGAGCGTGGTCAGTGCTGTATGGGTGACTGCTGAGAATGATACGGATACATTTTTCTATCTGAAGACAAGCGAAGTGAGTCTAAAAGCATATTGACAGAATATCTCAGTATGCTTCTGACATACAGTCTTCAGAAACTGTATTTCTTAGGACGAGCAAAGCGAGTGAGAAGCAGGGAGGATGAGCGTAGCACTTCCTATGTAATGAGGAAAAGTTCCGAGGTACCCTGTACCCGATTTTTTAAACTTATGTACTTGATAACAATACTTTCAATTATTTTGACAACAAAATGTAATTTACACAGTTCTAGCTGGACAATGAAAATAAGCTATTCTGGTGTCATATGGTCCATGTAAGGTGTTATTAACTGTTGACTCGATTTGTTATTTTAACCGTTATGCTTAAAATTGTTGTAACTGTTCAATTTTATTTTTAAATTAAAATTAGCTTAATTCTGTTATTAATAGGCAGTTATCAAATAAAAGATTAAATTTTTTTTTGTTCTTATAAGTGAAGAGCTAATAGCATATTTATTTGTCCTGAATGTATGTTATGTATCTTTTTTTAAAAATATTTTACATTATTTTTTTAAGGTCCCACCTTTCCCTGTTTTAGACAAAACCTTCTATTATTACATCTAACAGGTATTTCTTTAAAAATTATATTATTATATATATATATATATATATATTATATATATATATATATATATATATTATTTATACATATATATATGGGTGTGTATGAGCTAGGGGGTTACTAGAACTGAAACAATTTGAAGTGCGCTAATGTCACTTATTATAATAGAAATTCTTTGTGTTGGTTTAATATAATATTATATTTCAATTCGATGACAATTATTTCAAAAATAAGTTAATAGGTTGTGACTATAATAACACAATACATATAAGGAGCACTATTGGTAACCGTTGAAACCTTGTTTGTAACCAAACTAGGTAACTAAAAATAATTTTAAGTGTTGTCATGAATTTTAGCTAACAAATGTATGTCGATATTATTTTTGTAAACTATTTTTTTATTTAACTTATGATTGTTATTTGTTTAATTTAATAACTATACATTATAAATAACAATATTAAAAATATTGTTAAATAAATTTTATTAGTAACTAAACAAAGATGTAATAATTGTAACAAAAATTTGTCCTACATTTTTGTAAAAAAATGTAAAAATTTTTGTGATTGTTTCCTTAACAATATACTAAAAAAGTTTTAGTATTAAATATTCATAAAAATATTTCATTTAGATTTGTTAAGTTGGCTGTCATTCATAGGTCACCAGCCTATCTCTTTTATCAATTGATCTCTGTTAAATGGGATAAGCTCCTTCTTCACTTGTGTTATTTTAAGGGTTATAACAATAATCTTTCCAGCTATAATATGTATTAGTTGATGTAATTGTGTGTGTTTAAGTTATTGTATTAAAGAGAAAAGGTGTGGCCTTAATTACGTATTTATTTAGATTAAAAAAAGTGTTTAACTTATTATCTGCAGATTTTAGCAAAGAAAAAAAAATAAGTAGGTTTTTCTTTATTTTAATTTATTTATTTATTGTTTTAAAAATATTGAGAAGTCTATTTCATCAACTTAAGCGTTTCCATCTACATGGTATTACCTATAAAAATGACTAATTAATTATTCATATTTCACATCAACTTTTAAATTAAAAAAAAATCTCTGTTTATTGTTCTTGTTAAATTATGTGGTTAAATAATCTCATTTGGGCTAAATTGCTGATTTGGGCCTTAAAGCTTTAATAGGACGGATTAAATTTAGCAGTGAAGAGAAATTTGCTAGAGAGCTGTTGGTGTTTGAACAATATGTTGTACTTTTTGTTCACCTCTAGTATTTTTGCTCTGTAAACTTATTTCATTAAAATAAAATCTACTCCATGACCTTTTATTGATTTTTTTATTTTGAATATGTTATAAATATTAAGATTATGTTGTATATTAATCTTTGATCTTTTTGTATGCTTTTATTTCCTTACCCATCTTGTAGTCATTATTTTTAAAATTATTGGTACCTTGAAATACAACGAAATTAAAAAAAATAAATTAACACTGATTTATAAATTTTAATTTATTTGAACAAGATCTAGGTATAGTACACTGTGCTTATATATACGATACACCTAACATTCATTTGACCTGTTGAGAACCTGCCCTCCTCTCATTTTGAGGAGAAGGTAATGTCAGTAGACCTGCTATTAAGCATACAACCAAGTTGCCTGACTGAGATTTGGACCTAGGCTACCTTGAGACTATAGGTATCCCTAGATACCCTTAAAAATCCCTAGTTCTAACCAATTGAATCTGTAAACATGAAAATGTATAAATTAATTGATGAAAAAACACTTGTTTTATAGGACATTTTATCAGAGAGCTTTAAAAAAAGTTCCTGTTTTGCACACGACCTACAGGGAACAACTTATTACAAGAAAACTGGAAATTGTGCCATATTCTAATATTTTGTGAGAGCGCATTAATATGAAGGGCTCCACTCTGGATAGACAGACTATGCTTTTCCTTCATAATTTAAGGTATATTTTCAGAAAATTTTTATTTAAAGTAGTACAAAATGAGTCACATTTTTTAGGCCTGGCTCTTGGACTATAAAACTATTTTAAGTTTATTTAATTTAGTTTGCATTATTGGCATCATCTTTAGAATATCTAAAACATACAATGTACATAGAGAGATATAAATATTACTGTTAACTGTCTTGAGTTTAAACTCTATGGCTAACCAATTTTGTGTCAATCAGCGATACCTAAACAACCTTACTACAGTTATCTACTCCAGTTGGTCTCAGATTAAAGCTCTTAGGTTAACCAATCTTGTATCAATCAGTGTTACCAGAACAAAACTAGTACAGCTATCTATTGCAATAGATCTGAAGCTGTAATATCACAAATTTTAATTTAATGGCTGATGAGATCTTTAAGTTATTCATAACTTAATTTATATATTAAACTTACTTTGTTATTTATACTTGAAATTTTATTTTATGTAAATATGTGATTTTTATTTTAAAAGAAATATATGTGTTGTGTCTTATGAAACTAACCATGGTTTTGTCTTGTCAAGGATTCTTCTATTTTGACTACTAACATGCCTATAACTGTAATCAGATCATTTATTGAAAGATTTGTTTGGATAGTGCAACCACACCTTAAATACCCAACTCCTTTTACTGCACCCAAAATACTACTCCTAAATTCCTACCTCTTAAAACCTTCAAACCTACCCTTTCTTCACACCTGATAAAGTGTACACCCACCCAAAATATTGTAGTATGCTAATTTTATTTACTTTTTCTAGATCACTTCTTTAAAAGTTTTATACATACATACACACACACACACACACACACACACACACACACACACACATATATATATATATATATATATATATATATATAATATATATATATATATATATATATAAATATTATATATATAATATATAACTTTACCACTTACTTCCAGACTTATACTTAAACTTGAACTCAGTAACATTCTCACAATAAAGTAATAATTATCGAAATATAATAATTAATGGAAAATATTATATATAAGAAAAAGTAAAAATTAATCGAAAATAAAAAAAATTCTGGCGCGGTGGTCCGCATGTCGGGCGAATTTCCTTTGAATGCGTGTTTCGGTGCTTTTTACATTATATAAGTTTACAACTACTAAATAAAATAATTCCGGCGCGGTGGTCGCTGTCGGGCGAATTTCATTTAGAATGCGTGTTTCCGTGCTAAACAACCATTTCTTGCTTATGCAAGAACATGCCCATTGCGTGGTTCCGGTTCATTGCTTTAGAACCTAAGCAGTTACTCAATTGTCAAGCACTGCTCGTAACTATTTTGTCTGTATTTTCTAAAGGAAATGCGCATAATTAATCAGTTGGTTGTACAAAACTATGCTCTAAAATTAGAAGTACGCACAGTTATTTGCACTAGTTTAAAGCTTAGTTACTTATATTTAAGCTTAGTCAGTTATCTTTAAAGGTTTTTGTTATAATGAGGTCTTAACTAATAGATAATATAACTCTTATTACCACTCCTTCACTATATCATATATTCATTATACAATAATATAGATTAACTTAATAATACAATTGAAACTATAAACTATATCTGACATGTAAGTGTCAAAGTCTAACGCTCCCCCTCACGAAACATTGTCAGTTATTGCCGTTTTGGCTAAACCATCTGAAATCCTAATATATATGGACTTTTTGCCTAAAATGATTGTGTTTTGGCCCGCTTAGTGCTTTTGTTAATAAGTCTGCCTCCATTTCATCGGTTGGTGTGTACGCAATTTCGATATGTCCATTTGCTACTGACTCCCTAATAAAGTGTGCCTTAATGTCTATATGTTTAGATTTCGAACTGATGATTGGGTTATTTGTCAATTTTTGTGCCGCTTGGTTATCATTGTAAATTTTGATAGTGTTCTGGTTTATTCCTAAATCAGTTAGGATTTGTTTTAAGTGCATGGCTTCTTTGGCTGCTTCAGTTAAGGCCATATACTCAGCCTCAGCTGTAGATAGGGCTACTGTTCTCTGTTTCCTTGCTTCCAAGCTGATCGGTCCTCCTCCAAAGAAGAAACAGTACCCTGTGTAAGATTTTCTATCTACTAAACACGTTCCCCAGTTGGCGTCTGCTAAACCATGCAAGGGTTTTTCAGTTTTCTTAAAGTTTATAGACATGTTTTTGGTTTGTTTGATGTATCTTAGTACACGTTTCGCGGCTTGCCAGTGCTCCACTCCATAGCAGTTGTTGAATTGGCTTAAATAGCTGACTGAGAATGCTATGTCTGGTCGCGTGGCTACTGCGAGGTACATAAGGGCTCCAATGAGGTTTTGATATGGTATGTCTCTGTTAGTGATTTCTGATTTTTTCTCTAATACCAGTCCTACTTCCATCGGTGTCGCTGCCCCTTTGCAGTCTTCCATGTTGTACTTTTTGAGAATTTCATTTATGTAGTTAATTTGATTCGCCGAGATATTATTTTCTTTTAAGTTAAATTCGATTCCTAAACAATATTTTAGTTCTCCTATGTCTCTTAGGTCGAAGTGTTCTCTTAGCTTTTGTTTTGTTTCAGTTAGAACGGTTTCTTTCTTAGATGCTAGGATCAGGTCATCTACATACACTGATACAATGACTTTCTCTCCCCCTATCTCTGCCACGTACAAACATGGATCGGCTCCTGAGGGTTTGAATCCTATTTTCTTCAGTGTTTCGTCCAGTTTTATGTTCCATCTCCTTCCGGCTTGTTTCAGTCCGTATAGAGCTCGTTTTAATAAACATACTTTATTTTTCTCTCCTTTCCTTAGTTCTCCTAACATTTCTTTTGCTTTGTTTAGAGTTGTATCGTCTTCATTCATACTTTCTTCCAAAATTATTTCTAGTAAATATTTTTCTAAATATGGTGGTACTTTCATGTAAATTTAAATCTTCCTCTATGACTCCATTTAAATATGCTGTAGTGATGTCAAGTTGGTGTAATTTCATGTTTTCTCCTGCCGCAAGTCCTAATAGTAGTCGTATAGTGCTCAGTTTTACTACTGGTGCGAATGTTTCGTTGTATTCTACATTAGGTTGCTGTTTAAATCCTCTCGCTACTAGTCGAGCTTTCTTTCTCTCTAATGTACCATCAGAATTGTATTTGTTTTTAAGTATCATTCTATAGTCTATTATATTTTTGTCTTCTTTCTTGTCTGTTATTATCCATGTTCCGTTTTTAATGTGTGATATGAGTTCGGATTTTATCGCTTCATGCCATTCATCTGTATTTTCATCTTCTGATGCTATCTTCATCACATATGTATGACATGTCAAAATCTTGAAACCATTTCGGCTGTGTTTTCTGTCTTTTTGATGTTCTGACTTGTTTTTCTGTTTCTTTGTCTGTTTGTCCATCTTTGTCATTCATCGGATTTGTTGTTATTTCTACCATGTTTTCAATATCTTCATTTTCAGTTTCATCAATTTGATTTCATCTTTTTGTTCTAACAAATTTTCTTCATATTATAATTTTCATCATTTTTTAAAATTTTGTTTATTATTTTGACGTCTCTGGATATTATAATTCTTCTTAGTCTTGGACTCCAAATTCTGTATGCTTTTGATACTTCTGAGTATCCCATAAATATTCCTACCTCTGTTTTTGTTTCAAATTTTCCTCTGTTAGGTTGCTTTTTTAATACGAATGCTTTACTACCGAAAACGTGTAAATGTCGTACAGACGGTGCATGTCCTACCCACTTCGTGAATGGTATTTGTCCTTCTAAATATTTTGATGGAGATCTATTAATGATGTAGTTTGCTGTGTTAATACTTTCAGCCCAAAATGTCGCTGGTAGATTGATTCAATTAATAAACATCTAGCTCTTTCCACCAATGATCTATTTTTCTTTCTGCTACTCCGTTTGTTGCGGTGTGTACGGTGCAGTGAGTCTTCTTTGTATTCCACATTCTTTTAAATATTTGTCAAAGCATTTGAACAGTACTCTGCGATACCATTGTCGCTTTGCAAGTATTTAATTTTATTTCCTATTGAATTTTCCACTTCGTTTTTATATTCTATAAATTTATCAAGCACTTCATTTTTTGTTTTAGAAAATATACTTTTGTGTACCTAGATGCTTCATCTATAAATGTGACAAAGTATCGTGCGCCTCCCGGGGTCTGTACCCGGAACGGTCCACATACATCTGAGTGTATTGTGTGAAGTAATTCAGTTATTTCTGGTTTTTCTTTATGTTTTGGGAAAGGTAACCTAGATAATTTTCCCTGAATGCATGTTCACAATCACCTAATTTTGACGTTTGAGTAAAATCTAACCCTATAAGTAAGTTATTTTTTAGTGCTAATTTCATATCTGATTCGTTTAGGTGTGCTAATTTTTTATGCCAAATATCTATTGTCTTTATTTTTGGTTGTATTATAAAGATGTGTCAATATTATTTATTTGTGTTTTTGTTATTTGTTATATTTTTGTTATATTTTATATTTTATTTCCGCGCCTATCTGTTATTGTTGCATCTGCCCTAAATACTACTTCATACCCTTTTTCAGTTATTTTACTTACTGACATGAGGTTAGTGCTGAGTGTTGGTACGTACAATGTCTCTGTCATCCTTACCGATGTTTCAGATCTGCTTTGGTTACCATTAGATTTACTTCTCCGGTTCCTTTGATTTCAGCAGTACATCCATTTGATGCTAGGTTTAGTTTTCCTTTTGATTTTTCTGCCAAATTATCGAATTTTTCTTTGTCTCCGCAAAAATGAGAAGTGCATCCTGAATCCAGACACCAAAGCTGGTTTTTACTTCAGATTTTTCTGTTTCATTTGAGTAACATTCTTCTATTATGAATGTGGCGTTTTTGTTGTTTCTCCTGTTACGATTTGTTTTCGAATAACAGTCCTTAGCTTCATGTCCGTAGCGAAACATCTCTGGCATGTTTGATTTGCGTCTTTATAATCTGATTTTTTTTATATTATAATTTCTTACATTTTTATTTTCAAGGTTATTTCGATAGTTTTTATTGTTGAATTTATTTTTACGTCCTATAAATGCTTCTTGAGATGACGTTGACAGATTGTTATTATTTCGTGCTTCAAATTCTTCTATTATTTTTATTTTTAGATTTTCTGGAGTTGGTAGAGTATCTCGAGACTCGATTGCTATTCGAAAGTTCTCGTAGGATGATGGTAATGAGTATAGCATCATTATGCTCAATAGATCACTATTTATGTTGATTTCCATTTCCGCAAGTTTGTCTACAGTTTCTAATAAGTCGTTAATATGATTTCTAATATCTTCTCCCTCATTCATCTTTTTTACTATTAGGTGTTTCAATAGAGCTGCTTTTCTTGCTGGCCCTTTACTTTGAAAATTATTTTCTAGTGTGTCCCATATGTCTTTGGAACTTTTGCAGTTTTTAATTTGCTTCAATTCAGCGGGAGATATCATTAACACTAGTTTCTGACCTTGCATTTAAATCACCTTCTTCCCATTTTGGTATGTCCTCAAGTTTAGTTGGTTTATGTTCGTCACCTGATACATATTTCCACAAAGCATTTCTCGTCAATACTGCTCTGGCTTGAATTTTCCATGCATCATAATTTTCTCTTTTTAGAGATTCAATTTTGTACGAGTTCATATTTAACTCTTAATTTTATTATTAATTTATTTAAACTTACTCGATTTTAGGATTTTTTTTCAGATTTAAATTTCTTTTTGATTTGACGTATTTTTTCTGTCACTTTTTTTTCAAAATCAAAAATTTTAAGTTTCTTGCTAATTTTTGACCTTCATTTATGATGCGGCCCATAACCTGTTATAATGAGGTCTTAACTAATAGATAATATAACTCTTATTACCACTCCTTCACTATATCATATATTCATTATACAATAATATAGATTAACTTAATAATACAATTGAAACTATAAACTATATCTGACATGTAAGTGTCAATGTCTAACAGTTTTAGCGCATTTCCTTTGGAAAATACAGACAAAATGAGTTACGAGCAGTGCTTGACAATTGAGTAATGCTTAGGTTCTAAAGCATGAACCGGAACCACGCAATGGCATGGTTCTTGCATAAGCAAGAAATGGGTTGTTTAGCACGGAAACACCATTCTAAATGAAATTCGCCCAACAGCGGACCACCGCGCCGGAATTATTTATTTAGTAGTTGTAAACTTATATTAAGTAAAAAAAAAACGATAAAAAATTATCGACCCTTCCAGGATGTGAACCCAGGTACCCTGAGTTTGAGTGGTCGTATTGATTCCTGACCACTGCCATTCAACTCAGAGGCCTAAAAAACATTGAAAACGACACCCTACTCGAAATTTAATTTTTAACGACCATAATGTTGGTTTTCTATAATTTTGTGGTTTTTCGATTTTAGGTCACTAGAGTGGTCGTATCGACTTCGGACCGGTTTTCATTCGATTCAGCGTCTCAAAAAACATAAATATTGACCTTTTTCGCGGCAAAAAAATATTAACCTGAATTTTGCTGATTTTTAAAAATTTCGCTGACTCAGCAAACCGGGTTAATGACGTCACAAAAACCTGGTTTTCAATAGGGTTCGTGTCCTCCCCAAGGTTAATTTTTGTACCAAGTTTGGTTAAAAAATAATAATTCGAAAGATAGATGTTTAAAGAAAGTGTCTAGAAATACATATATAATATATATATATATATATATATATATATTATATATATATATATATATATATATATATATATATATATATATATATATATATATATATATTATATATATATATATATATATATATAAAAGTCTCGCGAAATTTTTTTTTTTTTCGTCATTAGGGACCTCTGAAAACGGATTTGTGTCGTGGTCTCGAGGTTCGAATTCCGCCATGACGCCTACCCATTAGCGAATTTTTTCCCAAAGGAAATTGTTTTTTCCCAGAATTTTTTCCCAAAGGAAATTCGCTAAAAATAAGAATAGAAGTATAAAAATGACCAGAAAAAACAAGAGGCCTTTGGCATCAGCACTGGGGGCTGCTTTGCGGCCACATGATTATTATCCTGTATCAGTTTGTCATATTACTGGTTTATATAAGTAACATACTGCCATGATATAAGCGACTTTTCAAATGTATTAGTTAAAAAACGTGATTGTTTACATTATGTTTTATATGTCAATTAGTAACACCGCAAGTATTATGGATAATATTTTGAAACTTTGTATTTTGTTAAACATGGTAATAGTATATGTGTAAACAAATTTCAGCCCGAATTAAACATTTTTGAAGATTTGTGATTTCTTAATATGTTTTGGGGGTTATTATTGTGAGTTAATGACGTCACACATATTTCCTAAACAATAGGGTTCTGGACATTCTTCAATTTTTGTACCAGGTTTCATTTTTATCTGCGAAAGCGTTCAAAAGTTATCTTGTCCCACAGAAACGCCTAGGAACAAAAAATCTCATACATACATCACACTATATATATATATATATATATATATATATATATATATATTATATATATATATATGTGTGTGTGTGTGTATATATATA
Source organism: Microvelia longipes (assembly GCA_018340805.1). Lineage (NCBI taxonomy): Eukaryota > Metazoa > Arthropoda > Insecta > Hemiptera > Veliidae > Microvelia > Microvelia longipes. Next base: position 13,998,891 of record JACMZG010001913.1, on the reverse strand, counting down.
TATATATATATATAATATATATATATATATATATATATATATATATATATATATATATATATATACATATATATATATATATATACATATATATATATATATATATATATATATATATATATATATATAATATATATATATATATATATATATATAATATATATATATATATATATATATATATATATATATATATATATATATATATATATATATATATTATATATATATATATATATTACACTTTTATAGGCTTTAGCTAGGCTTGATGCGAAACAAGTTCCCATCCTGGTACCTTGTATAAGAAGAAAATTGGTTGGCTAGTTAAACTTGTATAGATACATCCATGTCATGCATGTATTTAACAATTGTTAAATTTATACTGCAACACGCCTTCGGAGTAATTTATTGTATGTCCTCAGATAGTAAATACATTCTTTTCAATTCCAGTGGTCATTTATCCAGGCATTGACCACGCTTGATAGTGCTTAACTGTTAAGATCCACCAAAATCATAGATATACTTGTTGTATTAAAACGAAACTTAGCACACTTATTTATTACGTCAAGGGGTACACTTGTACCAAATTTCAACTCAATTAGATTATTTTCCGATTTTTTAAGAGACGTAAATTATCCGATAAAAATTGAAGTAATGCTGATAATAATATGAAACTTAGCACATAAGTTAGTCTTATACATGGCTACATGCGTGCCAAAGTTCAATCCCATTGCGTCATTTTCCGTGTTTTATGATTTTTCGACATTTTTGCTGAGTCATTATTGCAGGTTAATGGCGTCATAAAATAATTATTTTCCGAATAGCACAACTTAAGTGGTAGACTGATTTGTTTCTAGCAAATATACAATGGGCGCTAAGATGATAACATACAGACAACTTTGCAAAAACCACTCAGGAGGCCTTATAAACGCCTAAAACGGATAATTCCGATGACATACCAGTTTCGCATTTTTTTGCATACACAATACTTTTCTTATATACCTAGGGTATAAATGCGGAAAAGTAAAAAAAGAAAGAAGAAAAATTACAAAGAAACAATAATTTGTTTTTTCACATCCTTTGAAAAGTAGCTAGTCTTCTCTGTCTTCTCCCCCGATAATTTTTGATCGTCAAATTTTGGTATAGCTTTTTTTTCTTTTTACAACCAATAACGTTCTTTAATAACATAATTAACCCCCTTCGATTCCAAAACATATGTTAATGATAGCGAGGATTATGCAAAAGGAGGTTAGTTTATTGCTAATTTATAGTGGTTAATCCAAGGATCTTGTATTAACCAAGGATCTTTATTCAAGATCCTTGGGTTAATATTGGTACGTGATGGTTGCAATGGTGATTGGAGATGGTTGTGTAGACTTATAAACATACCTAAAAGCTATACACATTTTAAGCAGAGGCGGGAAAGAAATGGAAATCAAATCTATGTATAGAATATTGTATAAAAACAGTTTAACTATTACAACACTGTAAAGTCAGGATTAAAAAATATGACGTCATTTTTTGATCTCAAAAAAAGGACGGCAGTCTCGCGGAAATGTCCAATCCAAAATGTCTCTTTATTCAAAATTGTTTTTATTCTTATTTAAATCTAAATTTCGTCGAAAAATACAACTAGGTCCTTCAATAATTAGTTTAGTTATAGTTTTTTCATCTGTGTTCAATTTAGTTTTAAGTTCTAAATGTGGTGATAGCCGTTGTTTAAATGGTGATTGTGTCAACGGGACCTGTGTTTGTTTTGATGGTTGGAGAGGACCTATGTGCCAATGGTGCTCTGGCAAAGTCAAGTACGTAATTTTACTTATGTCTTTATTATTTTTCAATTATTGTAAAAACAATTTAACAGGATATTCACAACTTTTTAATAGTTTGAATTCCAACGACCAAACTTTCTCTCCTTATTTATTTATTTATTTATTTAACAATATACGGACTATTGTCCATTTACAAAAAATATATAACTAAGATTAAGATAAGGTAAAATACAAACAATTACAAAGGTAACAATTAAAAACAAAGTTAAACTATATAAGCCAAAATAAGTATAGATAAAAATAAATAGAATAAACAGCTATTTAAAAGTAATTCTTTCACATTCATTTGTCTTAATTTCTCGACTAATAAATTTTTCATATTTTATTTATTCATCTTTACTATTATTTATTTATTTATTTATTTTTTTTTTCCAGCCAATTATTTATTTTCTCTTTTATTATTCTTTTATACTACTGGATAAAAAACAGCCTTAAAATCACAAATAAATTAACTTAATTTAAATAATACTATAAAAAACAACCAGTAATATAGTTCAATTAAATAAAATAATAATAAAAATCAAACAAATCAAAAAATAAAAAAAGGAAAAACATTTATATATGAAAAAATAATAAAATAAAATAAGGATATAAGATTTCTTAGTTCACACATAATTTCTTAACAATATTTCTGTTTTAATATATTTTCAAGGAATGATTATTCTTAAATTTATTTATAATTATTTAAACACTTCTTTTTGAAGGCGTAAAGAGATGTTGAAAAAATGTCACAATCAGGAGGCAGATTATTGCCCTCTCTCATCAACCTATAGATTGGACAATAATATAAGTAATTAGTTCTCGCAAAAGGCACATTAAATATTAAGTTTTTCCTTGTACTGATAGATGGAACATTAAAATTTATTGTTTCTAACAGTTGAGGAGAATCTACATAGGAATTAATAAGTTTATACAAAAGCATAAGGTCGAAATAGACTCTTCTTAAATCTAATTCAGTGAGTTTAAATTCTGTATACAGTTCCATTAGTGGAATATCAACATAGTCTAAGCCTCGTTTATACCCTATCATTCTAATCATTTTTCTCTGAATTCTCTCAAGTCTAGAGCAATTTTCAAGGGTATAAGGGGACCAAACTGTACAACAGTAATCAAGGATGGGTCTTATAAGAGTGCAGTATAACAGATGAATAATTGAGGTCTCTTTAAAATTCTTAGAAATTCTATAAATCATGCCTAAAAGTTGATTGGCCTTTACACAAATGTGATTAATATGAGCATTAAAGGTTAAATCTGATGAAAATATAACACCCAAGTCCTTGATTTCATGTTGTCTATTTAAAGTAACATAATTAAGCCTATAGTCAAATAAAATTGGATCTTTAGATTTATGAAAAGTAATAACCGAGCACTTGTTAATGTTTAGACTCATATTGTTTATATCACACCAATTCCTAACATTGTTTAAACATTTCTGTAATTTAATACAATCCAGGATACAGTTTATAATAAGCAGAATCTTAAGGTCATCAGCAAAGAGTAAGAACAAAATTGGTTGAATTTTACAGTCGATTATATCATTAATAAATAATAAAAACAAAAAAGGTCCCAGATGTGACCCTTGGGGCACCCCTGATAGAGCTATAAAGTAATATGAATGGACATTTCTAATCTTAACATACTGTACTCTAAAGTTTAAATATGATATAAACCATAGCAAAAAGTTATCACTAAAACCCAAAGCCTTTAACTTAGCTATGAGGTGGGGTATGCTCAACTTATCAAAAGCTTTGCTAAAATCTGTATAGATAACATCAACCTGTAAGTTTTTGTCAAAGGCTTCAAGTATATATTTTTGAAATATAAGTAAATTAGTTTGAGTTGATCTTCCGGCAATGAAACCGTGTTGATCAGGAAATAATATTGTTGAAATCTGGCAATATAATACTTAGGACACAACTTTCAAAGATTTTGGCAAGACAAGATTGTATTGTTATTGGACGATAATTCTGTATGTTAGTCTTGTCCCCTGACTTAAAAATTGGTATGATGTAACTTAATTTTAAACATGCTGGAAATATACCCGTGGCCAAAGAGTAATTAAAGAGGTCACAAATCACAGAAGCCAATACAGAAGAAAAAGTTTTATAGATGAAAGAAGGTATATTATCAGGTCCTGGTCCTTTTGACACATTGAGACTGTTTAACTTTGTAAGCACTATTTTTTCTGAGATGTGACAAGAATGTAAAGTAATATTTGCATTATTATAAAAATAGTCAGGTGGATCATTTTCTGATTGATTAAAAACACTGGAAAAATAATTAGCAAAAAGATCAGTAATAGTTTTTGGATCATCACTGGTTTCATTGCCGAATGACATTACAGAAGGCAGACTATTGCTTTTGTAAATAGAGTTATAAAAAGACCAGAAAGATTTTGAATCGTGAGGAATTGATTTTTGTATATTATTCATAAAATTATCATAGTCTTGTTTAGAAAGCACCTTGCACCTCTTTCGAATTTTAGAAAATTTTAAATAATCTATATGGTTTCCAAAAGCTTTATACAAAGAATGAGCAAATTTTTTCTCACAAACTAGTTTCTTTAATTCCAAAGAAGCCCAAGGTGGAAAAGAAGACTGAAAAATTACTTTTTTTGGAGTAAATTTGTTTATACCCTCCTGGAGAATAGTTATAAACCTTGAGAACGATTCATCTGGCAAATTTTCTTCCATTAAATCTTGCCAATTACAATTGAGTAGGTAGTTCTTGAAACTATCAACATCAGTATTATTGTAGTCATATATAGTGAACTTCTCTGCAAGATAGGTAAGTTCTGATGAGGACTCCAAGACTATTAAAAGCGGTGGGTGATAGTTATCGATTTTTAACAAAGGGTCATAAGATATGTCAATTACTCTTAGGTTGTCATAAGATGAAAAAATGAGATCCAAATAATCATTAGTACAATTTGGTATTTTTGTTACTTTGGTGGAGATCCATGTATGTAAAAAAGTCAGATATAATTTGAGACTGGCTGTTAGATAAAATTCTCTCTTCAGGTGTATTAGACCAATTAATTCCAGGTAAGTTGAAATCACCTACACAGACTACTGATGAATAAGAAGTTTTGGAAGATAGGATTTGTTCCATGTTGTTGGAGAATGATTCATACTTATCAACAGAAGATGATGGAGGGATATAAACTACTGACAACAGTAGATTCTCTCTCTTAATTTTAATTTTGATATGTAGTTGCTCCACAGTACACTGGTTAACTTTCACCTGCTGACTAGATAATTCTTTCTTGACTGCGACTAGTACACCACCACCTCCTTTTTTATTGCTAGTGTCTTTATTCCTATCAAGTCTGTAAATCACATATTTATTTGATAATCCTAATTCACCATCGGAAACTGCCGGGATTAAGTTAGTTTCGGTCAATGTAATAATATCATAATTTGCACACCACACATTACGCTCAAATTCAGAAAGTTTAGACCTTAATCCACGTATGTTCTGATAATAAATTGACAGTTCCCGATGCTTTAATAGTTTTTTGGTTTCGATTTAACAATGGTGAGCACGCTGTTCACATATTTTAATTTTAAATCCTTTTCTCCTTCTTTTACTCTATGATCCAGCTGTTGTTTCATTAGATGAAAATAGTTCCGTTCTTTAAGTGTTTTATCCCTTGAAGCATTGATAGGAGGAGGGGTATCTTCAGATTGTGCACCACCATCACGTCCATTATTGGTCTTAGAGGCTAACTCATTAATGGCTCTATGCAGAGTCATTACCAAACTTTCCGATGACAACGTCATCTTCAGTGGTCTAATTTTATTTTTAGTTGGGATTCTGTACATGATTATTTCGGACATTTTTATATCATCATCCGGTACGGCTTCTGATAATAATTTTGCAATTACTGATTCATCATGAGCTTTCCTTTCCGAAGGATTATTAGAATTACTCTCAGGAACATTATGTAAAATTAAGTTTTTGGATCTTCTAACGTTCTTTAACGACATCTCCTGACGTCTTTGTTATACTTTTGTTTTTTATCTACTATGTTATCTTGTTTATCTCGTTTTATCTTTATTTAAATTTATTAACTAACGTTATTTGATTTTTAATCGATGATAATAATTTGGGATTAGGTTTTATCGAGTGAAAGTTAGCCCTGAGCTTGTTTACCTCACCCTCTTAGATACAATTTTTTTAATCGTATTTCTTATGTCTTCTTTTTGCCCCTTAGTTTTTATGGTTTCAGGCTTAACTTGATTTTATTTTTAGCTCGTTCGTTTTACATCGATTAAATTTATTGTTGATGAATTTTCCCTCTAAGGTATATTGGGTTGGAAAAGGGATTTGATTCTTTAACATCTTCTAAGACTATTATTTATTTTATCCTTTTTGAGCATCAGCTTGATATAAAAATATAGTTGTACATATAGAACTAGTAGAGAAAAGTAATTACACACATATGTATTAACACTTGTAAAAACACTCTGATTTTTTATCCGACACGAGTTGCCAAGTTGAATCTAGTGTGCTTAGGCCTTCCAGGATTTATTTTGATTTTCATAAATTTCTCTTATCTTAACACAGCTAGTTCAAATCTAATCAAATTGGATATGGAAAAATGTAATCAAGGCTTGTGGTAGATTGATTTAAAAGAGATGACTTGTAACTTATATTGTGGTACACACTAGGGTTTGATTTGTGATAGATTTGAACCTCAACAATTAGGATTTTTTTAAACTGTCCGCCAATACTAATACTACCTTTATTATTATTGTGATAAAACAATTGAAGTTAAGAGTTATTTAGGTTAAAGTTAATCAATAAAAGTTTTACCAAAACAAAAGATAAAAATAGTTTTTAGATAGATTGAATTTAGAGCATAGAGATATTATTACTGGAGAGGCTGTATAATTTGAAACATTGAGTTAGAAAAGATTTGATTAAAATCAAATAAACTGTTTAAAATTAAAGTTTTTTGTTTAATAGAACATATAAAATAAAACACAAAAAACAATATGGTAAAAGTCATCAACGATTCTTTTATTATAACCTTAACTCACCCTTTGAGGAGGTTTAAATGAGGTTAAACAAATCCACTGAGAGCCCCAATAAGATGTTTCAAGCCTCTCAATTTAGTAAGATATGGTGTGCCACCCCTAGTAATTAATCTCTTTAAAGAGAGCGTGTACATATGGGTTCTATCCTCGACCCCAACCCCAACAAGAGTGGGTAAATTTATTTAGACAGTGTATTGAGATATGGTACGCCCTCTCTAGTAATATATCTCTATGAAGAGAGCATGTAAATAGGACTTCAAATAGATTCGATCTGAGATAGTTTTGACTTCAAGTAGATTTGAAGTTACAGTGTAAAAATTGTGAATATATTTTATTGTTAATTTAGTATATTACCTTCACATTGAATTTAAGAAAGATAAGATAAACATAGACCAATAGATATTAATATAGATTTGTTTTTTGTTACATGTTTTTACTTTCAAGTGTTTTTAAAATAAGTTTAATTTAAAGTAACATAAAAAAGTAGGGTTGGGGTAGAGACTGTGTTCCAGCTCCTACCCTTTACATAATCCTGTGCAAATTCTACCATTTTTAGTTCATCTGAATACCTGCATTGCAGCACCAAAAGTCCTGCCTCTCTGCTAATATTAAGCAGCTATAATATCCGATTCAAGTGGCTCTACTTTTTTTTTAATTTATCGCTTAGTACAAAAGTTTAATTTTTAATTTTTTTACTCTTACATCATTTATGAGTTCTAGAAGGGCACAGAAGAGATTAGATTTCAGTATTATTATTATGGATACACACATAAGTATTAATAATTCATCATTTATGTTTTCTATATTTCTAAAGAAAAAAGCTAGGTATATAAAAAATACCTAACAAATCTAGGTATAAAATATGCATTAGTCCAAAAAACTTGAGTTCAATTACTATGCCCCAAGGCAGCGTCACTAGTACCTATAGGCAGATTTGTTGTCCTTCGTAGTAATTAAACTAGACTTCATATATATAAATGTATATTATGTATGAATGTACGAGATTTTTGTTTCCCAGATATTTCTATGGGACTTGATAACTTTTGAACACTTTCTTGGACCAAAATGAAACTGGGTACAAAAATCAATCTTGTTAATGTCCCTAGCCATATTGTTTATGAAATATGTGTGACATCATTAACCCACAAAAATGACCCTACAAACATTTGAAAAATCACAAAGCTTCATATAGTGTTTAGATTGAAATTTTAGGCTGAAGTTTAGATTAGATTTTGGCTGAACTTTTTTGCATGTATTTGACTAAGTGTGGTTCAAAAACATACAAATTTTTATTATATTATCAGTATTAGTTCTGGTTTTATTGATTGACATATATATGTCAAACAAAACATTGTCGTTTATTTGACATAATTTAAACAAATCACATATTTTGACTAATACATTTGAAAATCCGCTTATATCGTGGCAGTATGCCACTTATATAAACCAGCAATATGATGAATTGATAAAGTAAAACAACCAGTAAGCGGCTACTGAGAGCCATGGGGACCGCATGTTTTGCGAAGAGGCTAAAGGCCTCTTGTTTCATTCTAGAATGACTTATTGTAACCGAGAATTGAAAGGTGCCCCTATTGCTAACCAAATTTTTTATTACAAATAAGAGCTATTCATCTTATAACAAATTCTAATTACGATGATCATTTTAAAGATCTGTTTAAAAACCAAAAAAAAAATTAAGCTTTTATTCTGCTTATATTTACCAAGTTTAATATACATAAAAAATAAATATGTTGAGTTTAATGTTAAAAATCATAATTACCAAACTTGGTTTAATTGTAGCATTGTAAAACCTTTTTGTAGGCTGACTAAAAATTATCAATCACTAAGTATAACTGGTATAAGATGCTTTAAGATAAGCTCCCCGAGGATGTACGGGTTCTTCCTTTAAAATCTTATAAACATACTGTTAAAAAGACCTTATTAGGCAAAGCATATTACTCAATTGATAAATACTTGAGAGATACTAATTTCATCATAGACGATTGATTTCCTTTGTCTGTTTTGAGCAGCAAATATTTGTTGTTTTTAGATTTTCCCCTTGATCAAATTCTTGTTTTGCCCCTGGTTTTGATAAGAATATTCGGCTATCTTTAACTGGGGGCACGGGAGTGCCCCTGCTGATTTAAGCGGTCACTGATGTACCATCCTTTACAGGAAGCATCTCGAGGCTATTTTTACTCCCTCATATCTTCTTATGGAGGACATTAAAAATATAATTTTAATATTAACTGATAGATCTTGTTGAGCTGACTCATTCTTCTGACTTTCATATCTTTAACTATTCACAGGTGTTGAGATATAATGGCTCAAAGTTAGGCAGTTCTCACATTCACTCATCATAATTCTAATCACCGATCGCAGACCCTTGAAATTTGATATATAGATCAGTGTTGTTGTGATGTGAAAATCAATGGAAAATCGTCAAAATCTAAAATTTTCAGTTCCTTCTACCTAAATTGAAATGTAATTCTAACCTCAATTGTACAAACAAATAAAAATTTTGACAACTAGGGCTACCTAGTAGAGCACACCAAAACTACGAATATCGAGAGTTTTATTTTGACAAAACATAACAAAATTTTTTTATGTAATTTATCTATTGTTTAATTAAAGAAATAATAACTGTTTAGTAAAAAATAAGTGGTTGTAACTAATTAATAATTTAATAATATTTTTGTAAGGAATAATGTTCAAGCTTACAAAAAGCCTCATATATTTACAAGCATTATTGGGAACCTCTTGGCTTATTCAATGATCTCACAATTTTTTACGCTGTGCTTGGCTGTTTTTACACGCATGTGTTTTTCTTGGGATAATAATAATAAAGACTTTATAGTTGGAAGACTTAAATTATGAAATTTAGTACTTCGTTATATTATATTTATAATTTTAGGAGCTTGATAATTTGTCTTGTAACACAATAGCACTGAGACATAAACTGTAATTTACTACAAAGAAATTCCTCTTTGTGACAGTTTAAAAGAGTTAAAGGGGGAGTCTTGTTAAAAATAATTAGGAACTTTAGCCTTTTCTCGTAGTTCCTGGGAATTAACGACTTTAAAAGAAACGAAAATTATTTTAAGTAACACAACTTTTGAGCTATAACTTATTTATTTATTTTTGCTTCTATAACTCTTTTCTATAAAGTGGGAAGAGTTATCTTTTCAGAGTAATCTATTCCAATATCTATTAGAAAAAAATACAAACACACACACACACACACACATATATATATATATATATATATATATATATATATAATATATATATATATATATATATTATATATATATATATATATATATATGTGTGTGTGTGTGTGTGTGTGTGTGTGTGTGTTTTTAACGATTGAATCTGCATGCTCCATTTTGAAAATACTACATGCATTTCAGCTAAGAAAATTATAAAAACAAACAACTATATGAACAACCTAATAATAACGCCGTGATAAATATAAGAAAAACTAAATTAAAGTGAAATTCCTTTGTGTGTGTGTGTTTGTGTACATGCATGTTGAGTAACACATTTTACCTATTTTTTGGCAATGTTTCAAATAACTGGTGTGATAAAATTTAACTCTCCCAAAACAGGTCTCTAAACCTAAAATACTTTTCTTGAAAAATTAATTAAAAGTTTGAAGTTTAAAGAATTAAATAAAGCATTTATTGAATAACAATTTTTGTTGGGAAGGGAAATTTTATTAAGTTTTTTTAACCTTTATCTCTAATGTAAAATTTGATTTCTAAATTTTTGTCTGCATCTCAAATAAAAGTAAATACAAAGGAATGTACGAAACGCAGAGTACAATTGATGTATTATAACCTTAACTCACTCTAACAGGATTAAATGAGGTTACTCAGAAAGCCTCAAAAAGAGATATGCTATGCCCCTTCTAGTAATATATCTCTATGCCTCAAATAATGAAGGAAAAAATAGTTGTGTGTTTAGAGTGGACTTTTTGCTAATTTTTTTAAAATCATACTATTTTATTTTATTTTTTAATTAAGTAGCCATGTTCAGTGTTTTTGCTAATATTATAGCTTTGTTTGCAGTTTTCTAATCCTTATAAATCAGCTCTTGTCTATATCAAAATTTGATGAATTAAAAAAAACTTTATCTTTACACACAACCAACAGAAAACCAATTATTTAAAGCAAACTAAAAAATACTATGACCCTCCAAATTTTAAAGCGGTTATATAAAGTGCTCCAGTATAAATATACATTTATTTTTTTACATCATTTGAGGTATATTTTTTAAAAATTTGGTTTAAACTAACACAAAATTAGTTATGATTTTTCAAAAACAGCTCTGGACTAAGAGACGAAATAAATATATCTTAAACATTTGCAATCAATATCCCTCTAAAAAAGTTCTAATTATAAATTAATTAAAGGAGTTTTGAAAACTTAATTTTCCCTTAAAGTCTTCCAAATTTACTTCCTTTACTATTTCCTAAGTAATGTTTGAGAAAAATTTAACTTCATGAAATTCCCGCTTCTTACAAAAAATGTCATTAACAAATGCTTTGCTTAATCCAAAAATAAACTTTTTTACACCAACTTTTAATAAAGTTTTCAAGAAAAGTATTTCTTTAGTTTCAGAGAGACTTGTTTTGGGAGAGTTAAATTTTATTACTCCAGTTATTTGAAATATTTCTCAAAAAATAGGTAAAATTTGTTAATCTGCCAAGCATGGCACAAAGGTTCTCTGCTCATTTATAAGCTATTTATTCTTATTCAAGCTATAACTCTAAAACTTAAATAAGAATTTGTTTTAGATATTTTTAATCCAGAGGTTAATGCCCAGTACAAATTACCTTGTATATAAAGATCCCTTAGCCTTCAGCCTTTTGTCCAAAATCTGTTTTAATCTGTTCACATGTATGGAATTGTTTTCGTCTGTAAAAAAGTGTAGGTAATCCTACCATTTTTAGCAAATATTCTAAGGGGTTGGGGCCCTGAAAGGGGGTTGTGGTGGATATATGTAAGATTGAGGTTTATATATTATATATTATATATATATATATATATATATATATATATATATAATATATATATATATATATATATATATAATATATTTATATATATTTATAATGTTTTTTGCTAATTCAATGCTTCCCTTTTTTTTAGGAAGTGGGGGAGTAATATATTAGGTAATGTAGAAAAATGTTAGGAATTGTCCCCTTCATATAAACATTACAAATTTTGATTTATAAAATTATTTTCATTTGATCAATGAAATTGAGTGACCTATTTTTTTTTATTTTGTTAAAATGCTTTTCTCTCTTTGAAGAAGGAAATAGTAAAGAAAAATTAGATGTGAAAGAAGATTCTCATTGTCTAAACAGTCCACTGTTGTCTTCATTGTGAATCAAGTCACAATAGCAATTTTCTTTTGGATACAGTAGTCCAAGTGAAAACTGTATTGATTGCCCATCTATTGTCAATTTTAAACCCTACTCGTAAGCCTTGTCACGCGTTGGCACATTAAATGAATCAGTTTGTTAAAATTTGATGTTGAAACATTATGTAACAGGTTCTAAAATCTTTGATTTTCTTATCTCATTTTATTCTTTAACATTCTTTTAATTATTTTAAGAAAAGTTTTATTTAATATTTTGTGTTATAAATATTGTTAACATGAATGTGTTATTTACCATCAAAAGTTAATTTTGAATTGTTTTCCTTATTTTTACACACACACACACACAAATATATATATATATATATATATATATATATTATATATATATTATATATATATATGTGTGTGTGTGTATGTATGTATGTATATGTACATATATGTATGTATGTATGTGTGTATATGTATATGTATATATATATATATATATATATATATATATATATATATATATATATATAAATAAATATTTTTATTCTATCTATCTTCTCCGGATTCAGTACAATGGACCCACATACGAGGTCTAAGTACCTAGGAATTATTTCCTCCAGAATTTTAAATAAAAAAAAAAGTGTGTGTGTGTGTGCAGAGGGCCCTATTCGCATACAAAATAATATTGCAGAACTTAAACTGGGGATAAAAATATTTATTTTAATTCTACTTTATGGGGACATTTAAGTGCCGCCCCCTCGCAATGTGGGCCCTTGTGGCCCCATAAATACGCCTCTGTGTACGGAATACTTATAATAGTTACCGTGATGTTTAATAAAAAAACACCTATTAGAATAGAGTATTTTTGCACTTTTTTTTATTGCTTTATCTTTAAGTACGTAATATAAAATAACACCCTTTAAAATATTAGAATAAAAAACTTATACTTTTGATGATACAGCAAAAAAAACTATAAATATATTTAAACATGTTCTTTTGGCGGGAAAACGGGAAACACGGAATTGTTTTGTTTTAGTTTTCTTTTTACATTCTATTGAACTTTAAGCAAGTGTTGACCTTACGATGTTTATAACTAAAATTTCCATCTGTACCTTAAACGACCCAACCTTTAGAATGTTTTGTTTTCATCCCACTCTCTCAACCATTCTCCCTCTCCTCTTCTTTAAATGCTTATTTCGACTATTTAAAATAAAATTAATCTTTTTACTGCTTAATATATTTTTAAAACACATTTAATCATTTTATGAGCAAACAAATGTTTTTTTAGAAACATTTGTTTGCTCATAAAATGCAAATACTCTAATAAAAACAGTTAATAATTCGTCAACCCCAATAGTATAAAAGAAATTATAACTGACCGGTTTAACGTCATCATCATGATGATGACTAGGTATAACATACTTATAAATACTTAAAATTATTTATAAGCTAACTAACTATACAATAATAAAATGTAAAAAGAATGTGACATAAAAGTTAATATGCTTACATATCTAATTTTAACATAGCAGAGAAGTTGAACTTAAGTAACTATTTTACAAATAAACTTTACTTATTACTAAAAAAAAAATAATAATTTGATCATTTCATCATGACAGCTCTGATGATGAAGTCAAAACTGGTCAGTTATAATTTTTTATAATATTGGAGTTGACAATACATATATTAATTGTTTTTTATTCTAGAGTGTTTTTTTTTTTCATTAAGCATCATAGTGAGTCTATACCACAAAATCTCTGACAAACTACTTTTAAGTTATAACAGTTGTAAATTTATTTTCTAAATTTTTTCGTTAATGCTTTATTTAATCTGCATTATGAAATGAGGAGAGACATCTCAGTTTATTAAAAATATCAACTAATTGAACTAATAAATGAGTCATCCAATAAAAGCTAAAATATTTTGTCAAATAGTCATGTTTAAACACGGTTTTAGTGTATTTTACAATTGCTATGGATCTTTCTTTAAATTGACCACGTCAATTTAAAACTTCAGTTATTTAGAGCTCAACTAGAAGCTGAAGAGCACATTTTTTTCATCTGTGATGTCCTTCTACATATTAGTCCAGGACTAATATCTGGACTGTATGTAAAGATGCCTTCCTCACGGAGGGGAATGTTAAATTCATTATCTACATTGCCACCTTTAGAAGACCTTTATCTTTATAAAATCAATAGTAAAAGCCTACGTAATTTATTATAATAAAAGAGGAAGAAGTCTCTCCAAAAAATATATTTCTTTTTAGCAAAGCGCTTTCAACCTAACAAGAGGTCATCATCAGTGCTAGCCGTTGAATAAAGAAGAGGGTGATAGATGAGTCTTACAGATCAGATATAAAACTCTTCTTTATTCAACAGCTTGCACTGATGATGACCTTGTTAGGTTGAAAACGCTTTGCTAAAAAGAAATATATTTTCTATATATTATATAGAGGAAGAGACTTCTTCCTCTTTTATTAAGATGAACTCCATTAACGCTCACCTTAATTCTTTAATTTATTATATTAAAATTGTATTATTTACAGGTTGTCTGGGACGAGTGGTTATATCCATGATGGAGAAGATAACTACTCTATTGATGTAAAATGCTCATGGCTTATAGATGGAAGTACAACACCCAATGCCACCATAAGACTCCATATAGAGGAGTTTGCTACCGAGTGTGGCTGGGACCATTTGTATATATATGATGGCGATTCCGTTCATTCCCCTCTTCTTGCTGTATATAGGTAGGCTGAATAAATTTCCTAGCGTTCTATTATTATTTGTATACAACTCCATGTTATACGTGGGTTTAAATAATGTTAAATGTTTTTACTATCTGAGGATGTAAAGCTATGATATTCGGTAGAATGGGTAAGCTCAACAAGATCTTTTAATTAATATTAAAACGATATTTTTTAATGTCTTTAATAAAAATATAAAAGGGGGTAAAAATAGCCTCGAGATGCTTCCTTTAAAGGATGTTACACCAGTGACCGCTAGACTTTCTAGATCTTCAGAAAGACTTCAGATATATTACATTAATATTAAGTTAATCATAATAATATAACTTAAATAATGTAATAACTCTCTAGTCTAAACATAGCAGGAGTTATGTGTGACACAGACAGCATGATGAAAACCACTCAGATTGTCATGAAAATGCCTGAAACGGATAATTATTTGGATTTTCAGTTCACTTTAATACTGCATTGTGAACTGCATTTTATTTTACCTAGAGCATTGTACTGCTAGTAGAGCACTGTGAACTGCAGTTCACTTTAATACTGCCTTGTGAACTGCATTTTATTTTAGTAGAGCACCTGTGAACTGCAGTTCATTTTGTACTGCACATTTTATTTTACTAGCTAGCACTTGTTCAATTAGTTGCAGTTCACTTTGATACTGCATTGTGAACTGCATTTTATTTTACTAGAGCATTGTGAACTGCATTTTATTTTAGTCTGTGAACGCATTGTGAACTGTAGTAATGAACTTGCAGTTTTTAATACTTAAACTGCATTTAGTAGAGCACTGTACAGTTCATTTTTAGTAAACTGCATTTTTGAGCTGTTGCTGCACTGTAAACTGCATTTTATTTTAGTAGAGCACTGTGAACTGCAGTTCATTTTAGTACAGCTTTTTAAACTGCAGTTAAGTTTAATAGACCATTGTGAACTGCAGTTTAGTTTTATAGAGCATTAGTGTTCTCATTTGTGTGATATCATCTCATCTCTAAAGATACCATTTATCATCGCAAGAATTTTACTTCATGTATAAAAGCTTGCGTACTTTATTAAAATTTCATTGTTTACTTGCAGTGGACTGATGTACAAAGGAGATTATGCTATTAGAAGAGTTCCAGAAATAGTTGCTAAGTCTGGTTATGCCCTCATACATTTTTATAGTGATGTTGCTTATAATATGTCTGGCTTTAATATTTCATATAGGTAAGACTTATTTTTAAATGTATTACGTGTATTAATGTATGTAATAACACTTCTATTTATGGCTCCATGTAAGGTCTCTCATGTGTAGAGTTTATTACCAAAGTAATACTGAGGAGTGTGATGTGTAGAGTTTAATGCCGAAGTCATACTGAGGAGTGTGATGTGTAGAGTTTAATGCTGAAGTAATACTGAGGAGGTGATGTTTGAGTTTAATGCTGAAAGTAATACTGAGGAGTGTGATGTGTTGAGGTTTAATGCTGAAGTAATACTGAGGAGTGTGATGTGTGAGTTTAATGCTGAAGTAATACTGAGGAGGGTGATGTGTAGAGTTTAATACTGAAGTAATACTGAGGAGTGTGATGTGTTGAGTTTAATGCTGAAGTAATACTGAGGGTGGATGTGTTGTAATGCTGAAGTAATACTGAGGATGTGGGTGTAGAGTTTAATGCTGAGTAATACTGAGGAGTGTGATGTGTTGAGTTTAATTGAAGTAATACTGATGTGAAGAGTGAAATACTGAGGAGTGTGATGTGTTTTTAATGCTGAAGTAATACTGAGGAGTGTGGTGTAGAGTTTAATGCTGCTGAAGTAATACTGAGTATTGTGAGTGTAGAGTTTAATGTGAAGTAATATGAGGAGTGTGATGTGTTGAGTTTAATGCTGAAGTAATACTGAGGAGTGTGATGTGTAGAGTTTAATGCTGAAGTAATACTGAGTGTGAGGTTTAATGCTGAAGTAATACTGAGGTGTGGTGTGTAGAGTTTAATGCTGAAGTAATACTGAGGAGTGTGATGTGTTGAGTTTAATGCTGAAGTAATACTGAGGAGTGTGATGTGTTAGAGTTTAATGCTGAAGTAATACAGTGTGGTGTGTAGAGTTTAATGCTGAAGTAAACTGAGGAGTGTGATGTGTTGTAATGCTGAAGTAATACTGAGGAGTGTGATGTGTGATAATGCTGTAATACTGAGAGTGTTGTTTAGAGTTTATGCTGAAGTAATACTTGAGTTTAATGAAGTAATACAATGTGTAGAGATGCTGAAGTAATACTGATGTGTAGAGTTTATGCTGAAGAATACTGAGGAGTGTGATGTGTAGGTTTAATACAGTATGTGCTGACTCCTTCTTCTTGAAATATTATAAACTCTGTTTACTCTCTTGCTAATGATTTTTTTGTTATTTCAGATTAAATTCATGTCCTAGTCGAGACTCAAAGTTAAACTGTTCAGGGCATGGCGTATGCATAGACGGAGTTTGCACATGCGATGCCATGTATACAGGAGAAGCATGCGATACACTCGTCTGTCCAAATAATTGTTCCTATTCTAACGGTATATGTCAACGAGAGAATCATAGATGCTTTTGTAATCCAAAATATAAAGGTAATTTTTAACTCTTTAGAAGATAATATTTTTTATTTGCTTGCAGAGTGTGATATTTACACTTCTATCTGCTCGTGCATATTTGATACGAAACATTAGATCTTCTTGATGAAAGAGCTTCTTTTTTAGTCCTCATATTTGCACAATTCCTCAACTATCTCAATAGTAAAAATAATAATGAACTACAATCATTAGTACCCTATTCAAAAGAAGCCTCTAGTTATCGAAGACTCTGTCTCCAATTTCAAAACTAAATTTTAGCTTCATAATTATGTTTAGAGAAAAAACAATTTTGATAGATAGTAATAATAATAATATACAGTAATTGATTGTAATTTTGTTTGTTGAGTTTGAGTTAAGATTTTCTCTTTGCCAGCCTATTTCAACTTAATTTTGTTTAGGAGAAGTTTCAATTTTATTATTTAAGTTTTAGTTTAATTTAAGAGAAAAGGTTTCGTTTCAATTATTTTTACTTTTATAAATACTAAATCTACTAATTGCACTTGGATAGTTTTTCTATCAGCCTTTGATTTCCAGACCTAATAGAATATTAAATTAAAAAGAAAAATAATCATATTCATTTAAATATAACAAAAGTATTTATATATAATGCTAACAAAGTATGCTAAATTATTTTTTAAACGGAAAAGATAGATTAATGATTATCTATAATTTTATGATAGAGTCCAGTATTTTTAATTTTATAAGGATTATTGTTATTTAATTCAGAGATGTATATATTTTTTGTTTGTTTTAATTTAAGGTCATTAATATTATAGTGTAATCATAGGTATAGCTGATATGAAATAAAAATAAACAGACTAGAAACATTATCAATAGAATGATTTTTGAAATAAATTAGATTAAAAATACATACATCAGTGTGCATGTTTTGTATAAGTCTTATGTGTGTGTATATGAATGTGTGTACGTATGTATGTAATTGTGTATTTGTATGTATAATTTTTAGCAATGATCAAATAATAATAAAACGTCGTGGCACTCCGACGGCCATAGGCCAGGAGATTTTATTGATATATTCTGTAAAAATTTATTTTTGTAAACTTTTTATTAAATAAATCAATGTTTTCAAAATTAAATGTTAAATAGACTATTCATTCATTCATAGTCCTCATATTCAGTTGCGGACGGACATTAAATTTGAAATAAGCAAGGGCTTCTTATCTTTGAAAAGATATCCTCTTTAATTAACCACTACAAGAGCTTCTTGTTGAAGGTTGTCATGGAATCTGCAAGAAAAGTGAAACATCATGGCCATTGTTGAGGAGTGACAACAACATAAGGCCATCAGTTTTGCCTTTTTACTAGTCCCAGCTTTTTATAGGCCTAAAAAACTGGGGCTACCTAGAAGGGGAAAACTACATAATATACCTTTATAACACACTTCAACACTGTTTCTATAAAATATTTTATTTTGCTCTTATTCGTGATTTTGCAGGAGAAGACTGCAGTCAGGTTGGAGACAGAGGTTACTGGGAGGTTATAGAGCCTAGAGGTGTTTTACCTAAAGGTTCTGCCTCTCACACAGCTGTGGTCTGGAGAGATTCACTCCATGTTATAGGTGGAGAGTCCTACAACAGAGCTGATTTTATATACACGTATGACTTTACAGGTATGGTTTTAAATTTATAATAATTTCAACAGTACAAACAGTCATGTATAAAGTATAGCCTAATTTTTTTTTACTTTTTCTCATTTATATTCTTAGAATAATACTATACATAGAAGGAGCACTACTGATAACACGAAAACCGGTTCTCACTGGTGGACTTAAGTAATGCTGCCACCCTAACAATATACAATTTTCTAAAAAAAAGGTTAGCAATACTTCCGGTTGCTGAATTATTATGTTCTATTATTAATTAATGTTGATTATTCATAAAATACTAATATAATAATGAAATATTATTATACCTCCAATGAATGAATTATTCTTATACCTTTAAATGAATGATTTATTATTATACCTGTAAATAAATGAATTATTATTATACCTCTAAATGAATGAATTATTTTTATTATACCTCAAAATGAGCAAACTATTATTCCAGCTCAAAATGAACAGCCTCTTATCTAATTTTTTTTGTCGCAGGGAATGTGTGGGAGAGCCATCATATGGCTAGTCATAATGTTCCTACCCCAAGATATGGCCATTCAGCAGTTATGTTTGGGGTAAGTTACCACTATATTTTGATTACTTGTTTACATGGTTGCTCCCCAAATGAGTGACAAAGGATTTATTGACTCAATACTGGATATCTCTTGTTTCCAGGTAACCTTGGTTCAAATCTCACTTGGGTTTCTGCCTAAATAGTGGGCCCACTAATATTACCTTCTCAAAATTAGAGAAGAGCTGGTTCTCATAAGTTGAATGAATTTTGGATGGTCTTTAACACGAAAGTCTTGAAAATAAAGGATTCATTTAAGGCTTGCTTATTAATTATTAGTCCATAGATAATTGCTTTAAAATTACTAGCTCTTGGGAGGCATTGTGTGATATGTGTACTCTTTTGACAACTGTCCTCTAGAACTTTGAATTGAGGTCATGGAGAGGTGTTAATGTTATTTATTATAGTAAAGGTCAGAATAACTGCGTATATACCGAGTCTGGTAGCTCGGTGGTAGAGCGCTCTCCTTTCAACATGGAGGTCTAGGCTTTAAATCCAGCCGGGGAAAGGCCTTAATATTAAGTTATACTTTGTACCATATGCTCGGGAGGTCTTGAATTCAAGGCCGGTCAACCCAGCCAGGGTTTTACGTGGTTTCCTTGGGGTTGGTTCCTGTTTTGTTCGAGACCAGACTGGATCCACCTTCCGTTGTCTCCAGCTCACGAAAAATCAAGGTTCTGTGGGCTGATGGATATGAAGGTCGGAAAGATAAACTTGATAATAAACTTAGTTGAGTCTGTAGTTAAAGTTAAAATTGAGACTGTATGTAAAAGTGTAAGCTATCTAGTGATCCTTGGAGGGTGTAAGGTGATTTTAATGATAAGTCATCAATGATTGTCGGAGCACGAGCTGTATAAAGTATTCTTGGATCTATTGAGAGAGAAAATTCTTTATTGCCACAAAATAAAATATAAAAATTACCAAAAATAAATATTATTAAATTACAATGTTATCTTGTGATATTACTGTTATGAATCTTCCTGGCACCCTTCTATTTATTATTTTAATATAAAACAAAACATTAAACTAACATATCTTCCCTCCAAAAAAAAGAAAAAAAAAGAATGATCATCATTTTTAAGCTCGAGACAAGGCGTCAGCGAGTACATTGTCAATACCTTTAATGTGCTTGATCTCGATATTAAACTCTTGTAATAAAAGACTCCATCTTAATATTCTTTGATTGTTATGTTTCTTTCTATTAATAAAGGTTAGTGGATTGTGATGACAAAAGATAGTTATTGGCTCATCCGAGGAATGCAAATATACTTTGAAATGTTGTAGGGACAATACCAAACCAAGACATTCCTTCTCAATAGTCGAATAATTCTTCTGGTGTCTATTAAATTTTCGAGAGAAATAAGCTACTGGATGAAGAATCCCTTTTCCATCGTCCTGTAATAGAACTCCTCCGGCCCCAACATCGCAAGCATCAACCATTAATTTAAAAGATTTGCTAAAATCTGGTGCTTTTGGAATGATAACATTAGGTTTGACAACCTTCTTGCAAGTTAGACAAGATTTACAGAACCTGGTGACATCACTACGTAACCCTGGCCAAAAGAAGTAGTTAAGAACTTTTTGGTATGTTTTCTTTACTCCTAAGTGCCTGGACATCACAGTATCATGAGCTAACTTTAAAATGTAGTTTCGATAATGTTTCGGAATTACAACTTGATGCTTAACTGCCCATTCTTCATCACAAGCGGATTCTGGAGGTCTATATTTCCTCATTAAAACTTCATCTCGCATGTAGTAACAAATAGGTTTCTGGTCTGGATTTTTGACTACGTTCTTAAAACAAGGTATCAAACTATTATCTTCGTTTTGCATTTGAATACATTTCTTTGCTGACAAATCTTCTTTAGATGTTTTCTGCCATTCATCATTCTGCATCAAAAATTTTCCTATATATGATCCACTTATATCATACTGGCAATCCAATTTGGCAGCACCAATCTCTCCTACTTCCCCATCAAAATCTTGTCGGACTTTTTTTTCTTTTTGTGATCCAGTAACAAGTACACAAGCAGGATAAAGGTCCTTATCATTTAGTTTATTTTCTGATGGCTCGTTTATCAAAATGGGCAAAGCTCTAACTTTCCCTCCAGCTAAATCATTTCCGAGCAGTAACTGGACGCCTTCACATGGTATAGCCGACAACCTGACAACTCCGATAGTTACAATGCCACTAACAAGAGGAGAGTTAAGAACAACCCTATGCAATGGAACCCTCATCAGTTGACTCTCAATGCCCTGTATTAATACATATTCTCCTGAAAAAGATTCCTCCGAAAACTTCAGAATTTCTGATAAAACTAATGTCTGTGAGCACCCAGTATCTCTTAGTATGTTAACAGGAATACTACTTTCTTCTTTTCCAATCAAACACAAACTCCCTTTTGACAAAAATGGTTCGTATGATTTCATTAGACTATCTGCAGTTGTTCCAATCTCTCTGGTTCCTTCTATTACTTCTGTGGACTGGACGTAGCAAGTGGGTTTATGACTATTTGCCTCAAGTTTTTCCTTATTCCCTAATTTCGGACACCTAGCGATGAAATGATCAGGTTTTACACCAAAACAGTTACTAATTGTTTTTATTTCTAACACAAAACATCTCTAACAAAATTCTATAATCAAGACCGAGTTTCTTTTCCTTTATCTTTTTTTTTTTTTTTTTTTTTTTTTTAAATCTAGATTTTTCTTCAACAAAAGCCGTGATAGGTTCATTTATCTTAAACCCATTTATTGTAAAATACTCTACAATCTTTGATTTGATATTATCTTTGTTTTGGCTAGGGCTTATTTCATCGATTTTATTATAGATCGATATAGCAAGCTCTTCCTTCTTGCAAGACTCTAACGTTTCAAAACTTGGAAATTTGATAAATTGTTCAAGATTAAACATTCTAAATGAGCTAACTCGTTTCTAGATAACAAACAAAAAATATTTCAGATATTAGTACTTACTTTCAAAAGTACAATTTTTGTTTTGGACAGGCCCCAATTGTTATGAATCTTCCTGGCACCCTTCTATTTATTAATATAAAACAAAACATTAAAATAACATACAAAACATTAGTGTTCGTAGGTATTTTTTCCTTCCCGAAGTTGGTTAACTGCTATTTCTTTTAAAACAGTTCTTAGTCCGTTGAAAAAAGAAGATTTATTTACAATTTAATACATTAATTATTTAAAAAAATATTTGTTTTTTTATGAAGGATAAAATCTACATATACGGAGGTGTCAAGGCGGGCAGGACTGTTTGCAATGAGTTGTGGGCTTTCGATGTTAGTGCCAAATCCTGGGAGAATATCACCGTTAGATCAGAACCTTGCAACGGCTCTTCACTCTGTGGTTAGTATCATTTCTTCACTTGTTGTGTTTTTCTAATTAAAAGTTTGGAAATATAAAATTTGATCAGATTTTAAAAAACTGAAATGATGATGATGATGATACGCTGTATATTTTATTATGATATATGTTGAATTGAGCCGTGGAGTGCCGTAATAATGAATATAAACTTGTTTTGTTTGTCATGTAGGCACTGATGATGACTGTTAGCGGTTGAAAGCTGGCTCTGTTATATAAATATAATAATGTGTGGAGAGACAAAAACTGTTCTGTTTTTATTCATCATTATAAATAAAAACCAATTTTGCTAACCGTATTTATTTATTTGTAGGTCCACTGAAGTCTGCTGGTCACACTGCTACACTAGTCGCTACTAAAAGACACGAAGAAAGAATGATTGTTATTTTTGGTCATTCTCCTATTTATGGTTACCTTAACACTGTACAGGAGTTTAATTTTGGTAAGGATTTCATTTTTTTATTGCAAATGAATAATTCAAATGATTTTTTTCTTACTTTTCCTCAACCATGTGTATTTTGGAAAAGTTTTGTAATTGGAAACTGGGATTTCACTTGAGTTATCTGTTTTAGGTGTTTTTAAGACATCCTTAGTGGTTTCACAAATATGTCTGTCTTAATGTGTGTGTGAAAGTCTTTTATCATCTTATCTCCAAGTGTATTTATGCTATAAAATTTAAATTTGGTACAAAAATCAATCTTTACTGTATTAAATACAGTGATAGTTGCAGTCTTGTAGTATGGGCGTGTGCATTGTGATATATACTATAGTCTATTGTTTAGTTTAAAAATCTTGACAGGTCAGTTTAGACACCACTGATTCTTAAGAAAAAAAATCCCTGCAAGAAGGGAGCGGGAAAAAACGATGTGAACAAATCAGGTTATTTTACCCTTATTTTATTGGCGATGTTTTTTTTTACATTTCTTTTGTGTAGTTTTATTTTAAAATATAATTTTTAAGATTAATTTGAAAGTAGTTTTCAAAACTATGTAATCAAAAGAAGAACCTCAAACAAAGCGAACCATTGCCGGGAAGAAGGTTTTTCCCTACAGAGGTTATTGTGGTAGGGATTTTTTTCTCTTTTTAAGTAAGAGGTTAGCAGCGGCTTTTCTGATTGGTCAATCCCCAAAATACTTATGACCTTGGGGATTTTTAAACTAAACGATAGACTGTAGGTTTGATTTTTATAAAAAATATCTTTTTACAACCTAATAAACCTGCAATAATGACTCAGCAAAAATTTTGAAACATTCAAAAAACACAAAAAACTGGTTGATTGATTTGAGATTTGACACACATGTAATATATAAAACTAATATAGTTTCATCTCATTATCAGTAATATGCAAAACCAAGATTTCACCTGAATTATCTACTTTGGGTATTAGAGATATCACGTGTAATTTACCTGTGTTTATTTGATATGGAATGACCTGCTGCACCAGAATCAAATAGTATATAAATAAAGAAAGATAGTCCTGGGGATATATTATTTTGGTCAAGAAAAGATTGGTACTGTAACCAGTTAACAGGAGCGCTAGTGTGTAATTTGCTAGTTTCACCATGCCTATGAGAATGCACCACTATTGTCTTATTTAAAAAGACACTTTTGCAATTTCTATTAATGGTGATAAATTTTAACTTTTTTGCACTTTGACACACGTTATGCGCTACTGTTGGTCACATTTCACTTACAGTTTAATCTCTTATTTGGATTTTTTTTTCAAAATTTAAAAAATGGCTTTTTGACGTATTAGCATTTTTATTTTATATTTGCACATAATTAAAACTTCTAACTAATTATCCTGAAGTATGTAAAATCCATTTTAAAGGAATAAGTTTAAGCTTTAAATGCCACCAAAATAAACATTTTACCCCAAGGAGATTTTCATATACAGCCATAGAAAAAGAAGTCAAAGAATAATTTTTTTTGGAAAATACAGCACGTTACAGCCATTGCAGTATAATACATGGTTGCAGGGAATGAGCCAAAATCTGGATTTTTTTGTTCTTTCTGTGGGCCTACCTGTCAGCCAAATTATATTAAAATTGGTGACATCGAGTCCAAAAATGTACTTATTTGTGTTGATTTGACATGGAATGACCCTGTGTTATGTTTCCCCTAATTTTTGTTTTAAAAGAGTTTAGTTTGTTGAAAAAAGTCTTGGTTTGTTTGTAGGCACTCGAGAGTGGAGCATAGTTAAGACAAGTGGTTTCCCTGTTAAAGCTGGATACGGCCACTCAAGTTCGTGGGACCCAATAACTCAGAAGATATATGTCTACGGAGGGTACATTTCTGAAAACCCAGCCACTCCTATATTATCCAGCAAGCTTTACTCTTATGACCCATTTGATCACATGTGGTGAGTTATTTTCTTTTTTTAATTTTCACAAATACTAGCAAAATTTCCCATAAGACTGACTGTAATACAATGACTAATAAAATTTAAAAAAAGTTAATACAAATAAAAGAACTGGGCACTCAAAGAGAGTTGTAAGGTTGGTAATACCAATGGCGGGAAAACGAAAGGGTGATCCCAAATGTTTTTATCATATGATCAACATGGGAGCCGATTGAAATTATACATTTATTTCTTTATTGTTACTTAATTTGTGATCAATTAAGTACGACCATCGGTGCTATAAAAATGGTCAATATTTCATAGATAAATACTTTGGTTATTCCAGGATTTTAAATATGGAATCAGGCTCTTATCACTGTAGACTTGGATTTGTTAGTTTTTAAGTTGGTGTACCAATATAAATATAAAACACGGTTTTATATTAAACTATGATTAAAATATTTGTTAATAATTAAATATAATATTAAACAAAAAGTAACACTTCATAACACAAATGAAATAAAACACAAAGGTTGGCAAATATAATCTTATCAGTTAATTAAAATACTTATACCAACTAATTTAAACATTTAATGAAAAAATATTAATTTTGTGAATTTGTGCTTACTAAAATTATTTAAAAGTAAAATTAATTAACAATAAATAAAATAAAACACTATTGTGATTTTCACCTTCTTATCAGTTTACTTAAAAACTTGTGACAACCCATTTAAAATGTTTTTCCCCAATGAAAGAGTGACTTTAGTGAAATTATTTTAAGAAAATATTTAAAGGCAAATCATCAAAAATAAGAAACCCATGTAGATATTATAACGTCCATCACCCTTTTGTTATCAATTTATTATCAGCGACGGTGGCACTGCTACGGTCTTTTAATTGCAAAGAGCTTCTAGTGCCTCTTATGATTTATAATAAAAAAGGAAAGAACTTTATTTTACCCTCTAAGAGCCAAAGCTAAAATATGTGTCTCAATGTGTACTCTTCCATGCTACTTTTTTTTAAAAAAAATATACAATACCCAATACCCAATTATATATATATATATATATATATATATATATATATATATATATATATATATATATATTATATATATATATATATATATATATATATATATTATATATATATATATATATATATATATATATATATATATATAATATTATATAATATATATATATATATATATATATATATCTTTCAATCCAAATATACAATTTACGTCATCAAAAAAGTGTTTAATTGGGGTGACAATAATTAGTTTTTTTTGTTTATAAATAATTTGAAAATGGTTTCTAAGACGAGTCCACAACAAATGTGGCCTATTACAAGCCTAGTGAGGCGATTGCTGGTGAGGTATTTTTTCCTAGCCATGTGAGAGGAAATTGAAAAGGATATGAATTTTTTTCATATGGCCAGGGTAAACTGCAGTAAAAGGTTAAAATCTTCATATTTTATATTTTTAAGGGGCGTATTTGTTGATGGTTTTTGTGAGAAATCAAAATTAATTTAAATTTAAAATCTTTCTTAACTTGGTAAATGTAATGGATGTTTTGGGATGGAATGTGAGATTACTGAGAATAATACTAATATAGAAGGAGCATAGGACAGTAAATACAATGGAAATTCACTGATATCACAAAAGTTTGTTTACTAGTGGTAAACATCCTCTAAAATATCCAATATTGAAGAAAGATCATAAAGAAAAAATATGATCTTACCAAAGTTTAAAAAAAACTCCCCGCCAAGTCTATGGTCCAAAAAAGGAGGGAAATCAACTTTTCTTTTCTGCCAAGTCATGTAAGTTTTGGTTGGAGACTCTCATTGGTGTTTCAAAGTGAAGTTACTAGGTTGGCCTAAAGGACCTTATTTAAACTGAGAGGCAATTATCAGCTTCTTCACCTAGGTGGTTCTTGGAGATTAATCATTACAGATTTTAGCAGTTTCTTTGCAAAACCTGCCAAGTATTTAATGAAATTGTTCTTAGATAGCAAAGGGTAGCGTACTACGAGAATCTACATTTATTTGATGAGGACTACTTTTAACATAATTTTAAAAAAAAACATTAACATGCAATTTAAAATGCTTAAAACTTTGTAATGAAGACAATAATTCACCAACCAGAAGTATTACTAACTTTTTTACAAGAAAATTGTATATTGTTAGGGTGGCAGCATTACTTAAGACCACCAGTGAACTGGTTTTGATGATAACAGTTATGCTCCTTTTATATATAGTATTATTTTCAGGTCGAAACACACTGTAATCTATCATATTTATAAACAGGAAAAAGGTATTTATAAACAATAAGAGCTGTCTGTTCTTTTTAGGAAACTGTTAAGTGTGGCGCCAAGTGCTCGTTTTCTTCACACCGCTGTCTTCTCATCTGGTCTGATGCTTGTATTTGGTGGCAATACACACAACGACACATCAGCCGATGCTAAATGCTATTCTGGAGAGTTTTTAGCCTACGATGTTACCTGTGATAGTTGGCATGTCTTGCAACCTCCAACAGAATTAAGAGCAGATTTACCTAGATTTGGTCATTCGGCTGTTATGTTTGCTAATTCTATGTATATCTATGGAGGATTCAATGGACAAATGCTCAATGATTTGCTCAAGTATTAATTTTACATATTTAAAATTATGTACATGTTAAAAATGACACAATGTTGTTGCTGTCGTAGAGATATACACTAGAGAAGGCATAGCCTACCTCATTACATTGAGAGGCCTGAAACATCTTTTTGGGGCTCTCAGGGGATCTGTGTAACCTCATTAAAACCTTCTCAATGAGTGAGTTAAGGTTGTAATAAATCAATTAATTTCGGCTTTCCGCAGATTTGTATTTTTTATTTGTATTTTTAACTTCTACTGTATAATTTAATATTTTGTACTGATTATTTGATTTTATTTATAAGCGGGGTGGTCTGGTTACTTTTTCGATTTTTCAAAATATAACCTATAGGGCCTCTCCAGTAATAATATCTCTATGGTTGCTGTTTATTTATTGCTATCTCCTTGTCTTTTAATTCACCTGAGAATCCACCGATTTGTTGGACTTGGACACCGTTTTGCCGGTTGGTAAAAAGAGAGGGGATAAAAGATAAGCCCTGCTAAAAGGGCAGGGCTTGTAGCGCAGTATATGGGAAGAAATAATAAAAGAAAAAAAGTCTTTCCACAAAACAAAACTTTATTGGCAAAGCGCTTTCAACCTAACTAGAGGCCATCATCAGTGCAAAACCTTACAAACAAGTTACAATAGAATAAATAAAAGCGAAAAAAATAAAATAATTTTATAAAAATATAAAATAGAGAAAAGTGTTTGTTTTTGTTTGAAATTTGGTACGCATTTACCAACAAGTTGTAAGTTGCATAAGACTATATATTATATTGCATATGTGTCTTATATTAGACACATGGTTAAAATCAGTTGACAGCGTGAGAAAATAGTATTGAGGAACCAATAAGATTGGCCAGATTTGAAAATTAGGGTGTGGTTTAACATCCAGGACTAACCTCATTGGCTCCCACGCTGTCGACTGATTTTAGCCTTGTGTCGTACTATAACACATCCCATTATTAACTAATGGTATGTGTTAAATTAAAAAAAAAGTATAGTTGAAATGAAATTCGGAGTGCATTACATTATGTGTTTATTACTTATAGAATAAACACATCATTTAAGAAACTGGTTTGTTTGATTTTTTCCTTTTATTTTTATTATTATTTTTCATTTTGTTTCAAAAATGCATGTAATTAGAAAACTAGACAAACAAAGCAAAAAGAGTTACAGAATCAGCAACGAGTTCTATTGAAATTGAAAGGAACGAAGGAAAGAGTCTGTCCACAAAACTATATATTTATTCCAAGCACTTTCAACCTACATGAGGCCATCATCAGTGCCTGTACAAATAAGTAAAAATAATAAAAAATTAAAAACAGTTATAAATGTATAAAAATCAAGTCACAAAACAGTAAAGACAATAAAACTTTACTGTTTTGTGACTTGAGTTTTATACATTTATAACTGTTTTTAATTTATTATTTTTACTTATTTGTACAGGCACTGATGATGGCCTCATGTAGGTTGAAAGCGCTTTGAATAAATTTATAGTTTTGTAGAGAGACTCTTTTCTTCGTTCCTTTCATTATGAACAACTCCACTAGTGCTCATTCAAAATCTTCTATTGCAATTGTTTTTTAGATATACTGGAGGGGTCTGTGATTCTTTAAACACCAAGACAGCCTGTTTGAATACAAGGCCTGGTATCAAATGCTTCTGGGACAGGAAAGATTCCCGATGTGTTCCTATAACTTCAATACCTAAGGAAACTTTAAACCATGCTGAGGTTGATGAATATTATGAGTGAGTTTATGTTTTAAAAATTATTATAATGATTACAAGAAATAAGTCCTGATTTTAGACTGTGCAGGTTTAGATAGTGATTGTAATTAGGAAGAGGTGATAGACCACCTAGCAGGTAGGGCACGTTATTGAGCTCTTTTTGCTGACTCCCTTAGATAAAAGATAGTGTTCTACCTTATGAGTCCTATTCTAAGGACAAGGGAAGCAAATCTGAAGTTGTGAGGATTGGTTGCGATGCCCGTAACCATTTTATTTTGTTATTTTAAGGTCTAGGAATGATCTTCATGGAAACAATGATTTTTAATTTTCTCATTAATACCGTAGGTATATAGGAAAAGTGTGTTTGCAAAAAAATCCGAACCTGGGATCAAACCGGCATTATCCGTTTCAGGCGTTTTTAAAGTCTCCTAAGTGGTTTAGTAGTGTCGCTGTAGTTGTGCTATTCGGGAAAATATTTTTTTATGACATCATTAACTCACAATAATGATGACGCAGCAAAAATGTTGAAAAATCATAAAACATGGAAAAATTATGCGATCCGATTGAAATTTAGCATGCATGTAGCCATGTGTAAGATTAAAATATGTGGTAAGTTTCATCTCATTATCAGCACTAGTTTAATTTTTATCGAATGATTTGTATACGTTTTTTAAAAAATAGAAAAATAATCTAATTGAGTTGAAATTTGGTACAAGTGTATCCCTTGACGTAATAATTAAGTTTACTAAATTTAGTTATAATGCAACAAGTCTATCTATAATTGTTGGTGGATCATAAAAGTTAAGCAGCAATGAGCATGGTCAGTGCCTGGATAAATGACCACTAGGAATGAAACGAATGTATTTACTATGTATTACTATCTATGACGTGTTGCAGTAATAATGTAACGACTTGTATTTCTGAGGACGAGCGAAGCGAGTCTTAAGCTGGGAGAACGAGCATAGCAAATCCTATGTAAAGTGGAAAAGTTCCGAGGTACCCCGTATCCGATTTTTTTTCTTTTATTTTTATTAAAATGATTCTACATCTATTTATACTAATTCTATCTAAACCCGTCAGAGTGCAATCACTGGATTGTTTCTCTTACCACCCTCTCAAGTCTACGAAACTATGCTAACCCTAATACTTGTAACAATAATTGTTATTGTATTACTCAATATAAAGTGTTTAAAAAAATATGTATGTCATCATTAATATTATTATAGTTTTCACTTTCTCTAACACTGCATTTCAAAAGTCCATGTTTCCCATCTATATAAAAATACATCCATACATAGCCCTTAATTTGCATTTTTCTCAATTCCAAATCCATTTTACTTGTGAGAATCTTCTTTTCTAACCTTTCTTTTACTTAATGTTTTGGAATAGTATGTACATGTTATAATATAATTGTATGTATATAATATATATATAATATATATATATATATATATATATATATAATATATATATATATATATATATAATATTATATAATATAAATAATATATATATATATATATAATATAACTATGAGGCAAGCGATGCCAGAAGATAGCAGAGCGTCAGTGACAGCCAATATTGTTGCATGCTCTCAACTTACTGACTGTATATCATGCGTTCATACCAGCTTAGGTTGTGGATGGTGTCCACACAATAATGCATGCACACATGATACTTTTTGTAAGAAACAGATTACTCATTCCCACACACAAGCTTATGAAAACTTTAGAGTAAGTACGCTGGCTATTATACTATATGGCTATATCTATTATTTATATTATTTATAATTGTGGGAGGTTGATGCTGCAGAATGTTGGTACTCATAAGTGATTTCAATCCCTTAATATTCGAGCTTCAAAGATAATAGTTAATATGTAGATAATAATAGATAATAGTTGTAGTGTTGGCAATACCAATGGCGGGAAAATGAAAGGGTTATCGAAAATGTTTTTATCATAGGATTAGCCTGGGATTTGATTGAAATTATAGACTTATTTATTTATTGTTACTTAATTTGCGATAAATGAGTTATAAATTAATAGAATGACCATTGCTGCTATAAAAATTGTCAATATTTCATTGATAAATACATCAATTGTTCCTGGATTTTAAATATAGAATCAGGCTCTTATCCCTACAGATTAAGATTTTTTTAAGTTTTTTTTTTTTTAATTTTTCTAAATTGAAAAAATCAACCTTGTTAATGTCCACGAACTCTATTGTTTATGAAATATGTGTAACTCCATTATCCCACAAATATGACCCCATAAACATTTCAAAAAATCACAAATCTTTTTAGTGTTTAGATTGGGCTGAAATTTTGTATAAATTTTATACTGCTATGTATGGTTTACAAACATGCAGAGTTTCATTGTGTTTTCAGCAGGGGGGGGGTTAACTTAAATGAGGAAAAATTTGGATTCGATTATCGCAAGCTACTAAAAATTAGTGCTGCGGCGGACCGGTGCGGACAATTCATGAACTAACCCCTATAGCTTTCCAAAAATGATATTTTTATATTTAAATTTATGAATACCATGGCAATATTTAGTTATGACAGTTACATTTATTGTTATTATAAAATGATTATTTTCTTTATTTTTCACAAATACGGTTCGCCGTTGTCATGTTCTGTATTACAAAAATTCAGGCACTAAAAGTAAAATGAAATCTTTTTAAAACTTTCACAGAATGTTACTGATGGCAGGTAAGTGTAAATTTCATTTACACTGTCAATTTTATCAGGTAATTATATTTAATCACATTTGCACAGCGATGTAATTAAAATACAGGCTGCATGAAATGTCAAAATCTATCTTCTAGCGTGTAATCTTTAGCCACTATTTCATTATTACCTGATTGAATCAATTAAATTAATAAATTACTTGAATGAAAAATAAAAGTAATCAGAAGCGTTCTGTGTAAACTTAAAAACTACAAAGGCCGTGCGAAGCGATTCGGCTAGTTAGAAGTATGACCATACAAAGTATAATTTAATTTCAAACTAACAATGGGCAAAAAGCGGGAAATTAAGCCACACCCACTCAATTGAAAGGTAGGTCCCCTGCCGCGCTAGTGTCGCCCGGAATCCAAAATTTCCCACTATTGAGTCAACAGTCTTACTGTTTAATTATCTATAGTCTCTGGTTTTCAGTATTAGTTCCGGATTCATTTATTGACCTATATATGTTAAACAAAACATTATCTCATTAATTGACACTATGTAAACAAATCATGTTTTTTGACTAATATATTTGAAAATTTGCTTATATTGTGGCAGTGTGCCACTTATATAAACCAGTAATATAACAAACTCGGAGGCACAGGGGCAAAGAGGCTGAAGGCCTCTTGTTGTTTTTATTAATCACTGTGCTCATTCTTTTACGTCTTGTTTTATCCTATCCAAGCTTCTAAGTTTAGTTTAAATTTGACTTTGATGTTTCAGCCTATCAGGTTGGGAAGTGAGTGTCCGGCAGATGATTCCTCTACATGTCCTGTTCACCATACTTGCCAGACATGTTCTCTGGAACAAGACTGCTACTGGACTGGAACCGAGCACTGCAGTAACAATGCCAGCGCTGTTTTAGTCACCGTTCCTCCACAATCCCCTACAGACACTTCTGATACCCATGTCAGTGCCATGGAGAAACCAAAGTGTAAAGAAGCGTGTAGCCAGCTAACAAGTTGCTATAATTGTACACAGCAGGAGTGTATATGGTGTCAGAATGAGGAGAGATGTGTAGATAAGACTGCATACACCGCTAGTTTCCCATATGGACAGTGTAGAGAATGGTCAACTCAAGGCTCCAGGTGTAGAATACCCCCAGGTATATTTTTACTTTATTTATCAGATTTAGAACAGAATAAAATAGAAACACATTTTATTTCTTTCTTTTTTTACATCAACAATTTTACAATTTTAGTAACTTAAAGTAGAAAAATGTGAAAACAACACTTTGGTGCCTCAAGCACCGTTAAGTAGGGGTCCATGAAAACTTGAAAGAAAAAAAAACTAACTTTTAAGCAGAAGTTAAATATTATGCTTAATTATTTTAAAAAAATAATAATAGTCTAAACTGTTTTATATTTAATTTAATGATTTTTTTAATACAAATTTTTTACTTGATTATTTTGTTTAAATATTCTTTATAACTCAATAACATTTTAACGTAATTTAGTGGTAGTATATTTTTTTTATAAAATATACTTTGAAAATAAATATACTTAATTAAAATTCATAAGTTGAGTTTTTTAGCATTACTCTGTTTTTAAATTAAAACCCTTTCTAAAACATTGGCACATAATAAAAGAATAAAATAATATCTCTCTTTGTGAAAAATAATTAAAATAAAAATAAATAAAATAATTGAAATTGAAAGATAAATAAATAAAATAAACCCTAACAAAGAAATCAAATAAATGAAGAAAGAAATTACTTCTTGGTAAACCAGACATCAAACTTAGTCCCAATTCCGCTCTTGTATTAAAGTATACCTATACTTCCAGGCAGCTCTGGCATAATTAATTAAGTTTTTCCAGTTGTTGCCATTTAGATAGCTGGAGAATTGCTGACAGCTTAGTTCTTTCTGACCTAGATGAACCATTCTAAATTATTTATCAAATTTATTTTTAGTAATTAAAAAAAAAAAATAAAAAGTTTTATCATTTTGAAAAAAATAAATATTACTTTTTTTATTGTGTGATATATAAAAGTTTTATAATTTTTTTATAGTTTTATTGTAATTATAAGTTTTATTATGGTTTTTATAAAAACAAACCAGCCAAAATAACAATGTAAATGGCATTGCATGTATGTTCATGAATATATGTGTTGTATGTATGTTCTGCTATATTGTTTCTTTAGCTGATGTCTTTTAATTGTCTGTTTATACTTATCTTCGACAACATGGAGGTCTTGTGGTCTCTGTTTTTCCATAGGAAAAAATTTGTTAATGATTTGACTCGTATGAGGGCCCTTGAGAATACTGTGTCACTTCTAATCCTAATTCTATCAAAGTTGTTCTCTAGAAATTGGTCTCCAATTATTCAATAAGTGTCGACCTTGAGAACACTAGGTGTCTTCTTTTATCCCTAATTGTATCAAAGGTGATCTCTAGAAATTTGTCTCCCATTGTTCAACAGTTGACCTTGAGAACACTAGGTGTCTTCTTCTAATTCTAATTGTATCAAAGGTGTTCTCTAGAAATTTGTCTCCCATTGGTCAACAGTCGACCTTGAGAACACTAGGTGTCTTCTTCTAATCCTAATTGTATCAAAGGTGTTCTCTAGAAATTATTCAACAAGTGTCGACCTTGAGAATACTATGTCACTTCTAATCCTAATTCTATTAAAGCTGTTCTCAAAAAAGTGGTCTCATATTGTTCATCAAGAGTTGACCTTTAGTAAGCCTTCTTACTTCTTTATTTACTTACTTTTACTTTATTTATTTATAGAAAAAGGTATTCTAACAATGACTAGTCTTTATATTTTAGAACTAATGAAATTTTTTGTAAATAATAAGAACTTGTTTGTAAACAATCTTATAACACATAAATTTAATACTAGGAAGATTAATATATATAAGTTAGATCAACTATTCAAAAATGGAGAGCTTTTATTAAAAAACTTCTTTTCTTCTAGGACAAGGTTATTATGAGCTAAAGATTTTTTAGCCTAATAACGGATTATTTTTTTTATTATTATTTTCTTTTAGTTTTAAGACTTGACTTGTCCTATTTCCCGAAAGGGACCTCGGGAATTAATAATAATTCTAATTCTAATTCTAATACTTCTATTTGTAATGCAATAAACTAATATTATCGCGATTGGTTTTAATTTTTAGGGGATTCAGCTTGCATGTCATACAAATGGTGTTCAGAGTGTAGGGATGCCCCGGAGTGTGGATGGTGTGATGATGGCACAGAGACAGGTATTTATTTGAACTTTCCCTTTCTTTGTTAAAATGATAATTATTGGTTCTAGAAGATGTCAGAGGGAGGGAGAAATCTCATGTTCAAACCTTGGTACATGTGAGGAAGTTACCAAATCCCTTATGAGTTTAGATACCACTTATTGACCAGAAACTGTCCTGACCAGGATTTGAACCTTGGATGGAAAAGGCATTGCTACTAGCTGAGAGGATGTAAAGAGAATCACCTTAGACCCCTCCAACATTTGGTACCCAATGTTTCTACAAAGTATTCTGTTAATACTTGTTTCCACATCTCTTTTCTCTGTGCTCCCACAATTAGGTGTTGGCCTTTTGGATGAAGAGGAACCTTTTTGTGAATCTTCAAAGAAAAATGAGTTTTTGAGATTGAGGTCATGGAGGGTGGGAGGTGAATGTTTTGGGAGGGGGCCGACTGATCAAGAATATATATATTTTTGAGTTACCCACACACCACACACACACATACACATACATATATATATATATATATATATATATATATATATATATATATATATATATATATATATATATATATATATATATATATATAATATATATATATATATATATATGTATATATATGTGTGTGTGTGTGTGTGAAACTTATTACAAAAATGATCTTGTTTAATGAACCGAACCCAATTGTTAATGATATATGTGTGAAGTCATTAACCCACAATAGTAACAGCAGAAATTTTTAAAAAAAATCACGAAACTATATAAAATTTTCTGATTGTGCTGAAATTTAACACAAATGTACTAATATATATGGTTAACACATGTATTGATATATTTTATGTTTTGTTTTATTAATTGACATATATAACATAATGTTAACAAATCATGTTTTTTATTAGTATATTTTAAAATTCACTTATACTATGTGACCTTCTGTTATAATCAACTAGATTATAATTCAACTAAACTCTGTTTCACTAATTTAGTTCAAGTCAAATTTTATATTATAAAATGTCAACAATTACCTAACCACGCCAAGGAGTATCACCACTGGGTGATTCCTCCTATCAAGACTGCCAAGTCACTTTAACCAGCATGAGCACTATGTCAAATACATTTCTTGTAGACAATAATCAATATAGTTAAAAAAAATTATATTGTGGCAGTATGCCACTTATATAAACTTGTAATATGACAAACTGATATAGGACATCAACCATGACCTGGGGGCAACAAAGCGTCCCCCCAGCCAGAGGCTGCAGAGTGTTGTGGAAAGCCTCTTATTTCCCTGTTTTGGAGAAATCTGGTTTTAATCTTTCCAATACTCATATAAAAATGTTGTTGTCAATGAAAATTGTCTGGCAAAAGGGGAAAAAACATGGCTTATTTGCCTGGCTTTTACCAAAATTAGTTCAATTAGGTAAATTAGTTAAATTGGTTCAATTAAGCTTGTGATGGACTTATAGCTGTGTTGATTTATTATATTCGCCAACACTGACTGACTGGTAAAACCGAGGAACACTGTACCTGTAAGTAATACACCTTCTAACTAGTATCTGCATTGTTACTTGCATGCTTGCAATATTATTGATTGTAAATGTATTTATTACAGGTAAAGGAGTCTGTCTATCTGGAGGTCTTCATCCTCCTCAGAATTGTCCCAAGAAACACTGGTACTTTACTCATTGTCCAAGTAAGTTATCACTCGAGTTTGTAGTTTTTATTTAGGTCACTTATATAGGTGACCTAAATAAAAAAAGAAGCTTAGTCATAAGAATTTCAAAAGGAATTTTATTTCTATTAAATTTAAATGTTGTATCAGGACTTTCTGTATTCATGAAAATGTGTTATCGTCAAACAATATTTATTACTTTTTATTACATAGATTATACATCACTGCTTATTTTAAACTAATGGTAATTGTACAGAAGGAACTGATGAGGACCACATGTTCAATAATCTAACAACCATGTATCTAGGACACTTTTCACAAACTTCTTGATCTGATAATAACCCACTAATAGGATTTGTGCTGACTGGGTGTCAGATTTGGCTAACTGGAGATCCGTAACCGGATATCTGATTAAATTTTACGGGTGCTTATTGATATGGGTAACTAAGAAACAACCAAAGATTTCCTTGTCTTTCACAGAAGCAGAATATATTGCCTTAGCGGGAGTGTTATGCAAAGCCATGTGGATCCAGAAAGTGCTTAAGAATTACAAGTGGAAGGAAGTAGTCCTACGTTAATAATTTGAAGATAACCAATTCTGTATAATAGTCGCATCAAATTCTAAAACTATGCAAAGGATGAAGCGTAGATAGATGTGAAGTATGATTTCTTGAATGTGTCAATAAAAACAACATAAAATTACAGTTTGTCCCAAGCTCAAATCAAGAGGCAGATATTCTAATTAACGGATTAGGAAAACAACAATTCAGTCTACTAAGACGGAAGTTAGGAGTCGTCTGAATTAAGGGGAGGTGTTGACTGCTGTCTTCTCAACTGTCGACTGAAAGTTTTTATTTCATTTAATATTTCATTCTAAGAATAGAATTTAGTTCACTCTGTTCTCATATATCATAACAGTATCCATTTATTTATTATTATTTTTTTTATAAAATTTATTAAGAATGATATATTTGTTTTAAGTGTTGGAATGTATATTGTTTAGGTTGTCAGTGTAATGGTCACAGCACATGTGCTCCCAACTCCAGTCTGTGCATTCAACCATGTGCCAATTTGACCAAGGGTGAACACTGTGAAGTCTGTATACCAGGTTACTATGGCAACCCTGTTAATGGAGGAAACTGTACTCGTAAGTATTTATTGTATTAAATACAGTGATAGTTGCAGTCTTGTAGTATGGGCGTGTGCATTGTGATATATACTACAGTCTATTGTTTAGTTTAAAAATCTTGACAGGTCAGTTTAGGCACCACTGATTCTTAAGAAAAAAAATCCCTGCATAAAGGGAGTGGGAAAAAACTATGTAAACAAATCAGGTTATTTTACCCGTATTTTCTTGGCGATGTTTTTTTTACATTTCTTTTGTGTAGTTTTATTTTAAAATATCATTTTTAAGATTACTTTGAAAGTATTTTTCAAAACGATGTAATCAAAAGGAACCACAAACAAAGTATGCGATTCCCTGGAAGGTTTTTTTCCTACAGCGGTTATGGTGGTAGGGATTTTTTTCTCTTTATAAGTGAGAGGTTGGCAGCGGCTTCTCTGATTGGTCAATCCCCAATATACTTATGACCTTGGGGATTTTTAAACTAAATAAGCACGACGAGCCCTCTGAAGATATCATCTTCAGAGGGCTCGTCGTGCTCATTGAGACTAGAAGTTAATCACTGATATAACTTTATTAGTTGAGAGCTCGAGTGTTGCCCCGCCTGCTGATGATGGCATTATGCCGAAACCGGTCCAGGGATATTCATATCCAACAGCAAGTATCGACGGTAGCTGATTCTTCGATTAAATATAATAAAGACTAATTATATTTAAAGACTTATAAATTTCTTAAGAGAGAAATGTCTTTTTTGTAGAATTCCATAATTACTATTAGGAAAAGAACGACTTTAATTCTACAATGTTTTTTATAAACAGGAACAATATATTTCAATCCATTTGGATCATCTTCAGGAAAGACTAAAAAACAAAAGTACAAAAATATTACTAAATACATACAAAAGTACAAAATAATAACACAGGAACAATACATTATTCTAAAGAAGAAGACTTATAAATATAAAAAGAATATAAGAGTATAAATATAATATAATAAATGTAAAGACTAATTTTTGTAATATTCTATTGTTAACATCAATTTTTTTCTCTTATATGATTGTAAGTATTGAAACAGCAGCATTCCGCCCCACAAAAAGAAAAGTTAAAATATCCTGCTAAGTCAATGAAAAAGTCAGAAACTTACTAAAGCTGCTAGTGTATATAATAATAATAAGCTTCATTGACATCCTTTTCAGAACTGAAGCCTCTTCCATAAGGAGGTAAAAAGTTCGTTAGGTTAGAAAATTTCTTTTTATAACTTTATTCCAACAATCACGATCCCTAGCTACCCTGTACCAGTTTTCCCCCACTCTAGAAGACAGTTTGTCCCTCCATCTAAGTGTGGGTCGTCCTCTTTTTCTTTTCTATTCCCTCGGTATCCATTCTGTAGTTAGTTAGACCATGTATTTTTGTCTAGCCTTTCTAGGTGTCCTGCCCATCTCCATTTGGTATGATGTGCCTCTTTTTGAAGATTTTTCAGCCTTGTTGCTTTAATTACAGCCTTATTATTTATTCTGTCAGTTTGCTTTATATTGCACATACTTCTGGTCATACTCATCTGAGTTGTCATTAATTTAGTGTATATTATACTGTACCCAAATATGTCAGGTTTTTGAGGGTCTGTAAAAAAAACGGCTTAACTTACATAAATAATAATATAATATCTTTAAAGGGTTGTAAAAAACAAAAAAGTTCATTTCATTTCTGATATGCAATGTGAAATGGAAATGGAATGTTCATTCCATTTCAGAAATGGAAAAAAAAAACTTTTTTGGGCGGCTGTAAAGTAGGCACTTATCATTCTCAAAAAAGTAGTTGAAATGGGGTTTTTTCTGTCGGCAACAGGAAAAGTGTTTTTACTATCCCTGGTGAAGTTCCTTAGATGACCAATAGATTGACGCTAGTAGTTTACTACAAGGTTATTGTATTACATTCCTTGCTCTTACTTTTTTTATCAAATAAATAATCGAATGTTTTTTTTAACCAAATTTTGTTATTTTCGGAAAGTGAGTTATTAGTTATTTATTATCAAGTGTTTAATAATCATAGTAGTGATTCACATTGAAATTATGACGAAACTTTTGGCTCACGAGGGGATCGAAAGAAGTGCAAATTTATACTGTTTTTCTTCTAAATAGTTCTTTACTATTACTGTGCCCCCCCCCCAAAAAAAGAAAAAGAATAGCATATGTTGCACGACTGGGAATGGCTTTTTTCCTCAACCTTGTTCCCAGTCTTATAATATTACAAGCTATTAAAAATGGCACTGTGAGATTAGTTGTTATATTATGTAAGTTGCTTTTTCAGTAAATAAAGCTTATTTATTTATATTTGATCAATGCTCTATAATATTAACTATTGTTACAGCTTGTGAATGTAACAATCATGGAACACTGTGTGTCCCTGAGACAGGTAAATGTCACTGCACTACCAAAGGAATTATAGGAGAACACTGTGATAGGTGTGATCTACAAAATCACTACCATGGTGATCCATCCAACCATGGATCTTGTTTCTGTAAGTCATCATTAATAAATATAAATAAAATAACACTTAAATAAATAAATTCATGTATAAATAAAATAACAGTAAGATAAATAATGTTTATTTATCTTTCTGTTGTAAGATAAATAAAAACAAAAATAAGGGTTTTTGTTATTGTTATCTCACACCAAATGCTCAATTCTGTATTAGGAAGTTTGAATAGTGCACTTTTAACTTCAAGCCGAAAGTTTGAAATGTGCACTAATAACTGTTCATTGCCTTGTTAAAATTTCCTTAGTTCTTCCTAATCTCTTATCAATTCAATAATAAATATTATTTAAGCTATGTTTGTTTGTACTTTCAGACGATTTAACAATTGATTATCAGTTTACATTTAACTTATCAAAGAAAGATGATCGTCACTATACACAGATTAATTTTAGGAACAGTCCTCCCAAGCCTGATGTTGATGCAGATTTTAGCATCACTTGCTCTGTAATGGCAAAAATGAACATCACTATTAAAACAGGTATTTAACTGGTTCTTTTATTCTATTTTAATGTTAATGGTTAGCACAGAGATATTATTACTAGAGAGAGTTTATCAGTTGAATTTTGAAACATCAGATAAGTAATCTAAACACCATTGTTAAAATACAACTGACTTATATAATAGAATGTTTATATAACCGAATACATATATTGAGTGAAAAGCAGACAATTATTTATTACAGACAGACTGTTTTATCATAACATTATCACTCTTGCGAGGGGTTTATTTATTTACATACTTGGGTTACTTTCTTAAAAAGTTTCTCAATTGTCAAAATTTTACAATTAAATGAAAAAAAAAAAGATCAGGTTGCAATGAGGTTAGACAAAGCCCCAAGATCATGAAAAAATGTTTTAAGCCTTTCAATGTATTGAAATAGGGTATGTCCTCTCTAATGATGTTCAAGGACTCTAATGATTGATTGAAATAGGGTATGTCCTCTCTAATGATGTTGAACGACTAATGATAGATTGAAATAGGTTATGTCCTCTCTAATGATGTTCAAGGACTCTAATGATTGATTGAAATAGGGTATGTCCGCTCTAATGATATATTTCTCTGATGGAATCGGACAGTTTGAATGTCAATTGCTCTACTAGTGGAACTACATAGCTGAAGTGTTCCTAATAGGTTCTGATGCATTCTCATTTTTTACCTTTCCTCATTTATACCATAGAAAAGTATTATGCTGGCAAAAATATCCTAAACCAGGGTTTCACCAGAATTATTCAATAGAACGAAAGAATAAAAAGTCTCTCCACAGTTATAGATTTTATTAAAAGTAAAGCAGAGCACTTTCGATCTAACAAGAGGTCATCAACAGTGCCTATTAAACAAATAAGACAAAAAAAATGTCAAAACAAAACCTATACATAAAATTACAAAATTATACCAAAGAAAACAGATAAATTACAGAAATGGAGTGATAAATAAAATATAAATAAATAAAAATAAATACATAAAATATAAATAACTAAAATAAAAATGAATAAATAAAAATATTACCGTTGAGCCGAGATAAAGGTGTTAATCAAAATCAATAAGATAAATATAAGAGATAAATATAAAACAAAATCAAGATGGTTTGAGTAGGCTTGTAACAAGACACATACTGGTGGATGCAGGGTGCGGCAAATTATTCAATTTAGGCATTTTTATGACCTCCTAAGTGGTTTCCATAAATTTGTTTATCTGTGTGTTATTGTAGCGAATTAATGCTACTGATTTGAAACTTCACATGAAAATCCATCTTTAGGTCTACTAGCTGTGCTAGGCTAGTTGACAGCAAAAATTTTGAAAATTCATGAAACACGGAAATATATTTTAAGTAATTTGAGATTTGGCTCACATTTAGTCCTATATACATACTGCCTAAGTTTCATTACATTATTAGCATTAGTTCAATATCTATACAATGACTTGTACACAATTTTTTTTTAAATTGTTAAAAATGGAAAAATAATCCAATTTAGTTTAAATTTGGTACAAGTGTATTACTTTATGTAATAAATAAGTATTCTAAGTTTTGTTTCAATACAGCTAGTATATCTATGGGTTTTGTTGGATCATAAATGTTAAGCAGCATTAGCAAGGTCAGTGCCTGGATGTGTGACCTCTTGGAATAAAATAATATTATATTTGTTTGTACATAGAAAAAAGTGTCTTTTACAAAGGGAATTTGCTTAAAAATTATAATTTCTTGTTCATAAAATTTAAGGTTAAACTAAATTATTCTTATGTGGGAAACAAAAAAATATGATTTCAAACTGAAATAATCATATGGATATATGGAAGGATAGATTAATAATTATTCAGTAGTTATTTCTACCAAACTGGGTTTTGTTGGATTATAAATGATAAGCAGCATCGAGGGAGATTAGTGTCTGGATGGGGGACAGCTGGAAATCAAATTAATTTATTTACTATCTGTACTACTACAAGCGAAGTGAGTCCCAAGACATGTTGCAATATAAACTTGGCGATTTCTATAATCTGAGGTTGAATATAGCAAGTCCAAAGTAATTAGAATAAGGGTAGCGAAGGAGTCACCCGTGGTGTAGTAGTTAAGGTACCCCGCCAATACACCGAATGAATGGACTTTAGTCATGGGTTCAATCCCAGCACGGTTCTCTAGGATTTTTATGAGAGGATAAAAATTCTGCGTACCACGTCCTTCAGAAGGGACGTAAAGCCGGTGGTCTCGAGCCTGTGCATTGTCAGGACAATGCACAACAACCCTTAACAACCCTTTTTCAGGTACTCGTTAAAAATCCCTTACCCTAAATGAAACTGGGTATAGGCAAAATTTAGGACCCTCATAGTAGATTCATTATAATACTATAGTGTGTCTGCCTTGTAGTTTAAAGTGTGTGGAGGTTTGGTTTAACAGTGAGGGCACGTGTTGTTCCTAGTTTTCACTAGACTAAAAGAGCCAGTGAAATTATGTATGATTGCTTGAAAAAGCATGAGAGGAACCATAGAAATTCACGGCTCTTCTGTCTAGATTAGATGAAATATACCTACACTAAAAGGAGTAGAGCACTATCTTAGGGAGTTGGCAAAAAGTGCCCAACCACGTGGCCTACTTGCCTGGTAGTTACTACCACTCCCCCATATTACTATCACTACAGTCTATCCACCAGACCAATCAGAGAAGCTGCTGCCAACCTCTCACTTAAAAAGAGAAAAAAAACCCCTCCCCATAACCGCTGTAGGGAAAAAACCTTCTTCCCGGCAATCGTTCACTTTGTTTGTAGTTCTTCTTTTGATTACATCGTTTTAAAAACTACTTTCAAATTAATCTTAAAAATGATACTTTAAAATAAAACTACACAAAAGAAAAGTAAAAAAAACATCGCCAATAAGAAAATACGGGTAAAATAACCTGATTCGT
Organism: Microvelia longipes; assembly: GCA_018340805.1. Taxonomy (NCBI): domain Eukaryota; kingdom Metazoa; phylum Arthropoda; class Insecta; order Hemiptera; family Veliidae; genus Microvelia; species Microvelia longipes. Next base: position 13,954,393 of record JACMZG010001913.1, on the reverse strand, counting down.
TTACATAGTTTTTTCCTGCTACCTTCTTACAGGGATTTTTTTTTTCTTAAGAATCAGTGGTGTCTAAACTGACCTGTCAAGATTTTTAAATTAAACGATAGACTGTACTAAGGGTAGCGAATTTGATGTTGTGAGGAAAATTTCTGAGGTACTCTGTTCCCAATTTTTGAATATTTACTATTGTTTTCTACTTATTATGTTTGTACTTGGTTGCCTTAGTTAACCATGGGGAGCGCCCAGTACTGACAGGACACAACTGTTCAAACTTCAGAAACAGGTTCAACAAGAATGAGTATAATTTTGGTGTGGTAGACAACGTTTCACTAACTACCTTCTACGTTTATGTCTATGATTTTCACCCTCCTCTTTGGATACAGATCAGCTTCTCCCAGTACCCCAAGTTAAACTTGCAGCAATTTTTCATCACTTTTTCATCGTAAGTATTACAACTTATCGATAACTTAAAAAATTTATTTATTTATTTACATACTTGAGGTTACTTTATTACAAAGTTTCTCAATTGTCAAAATTTTACAATTAAATGAAAAAAAAACAAGAAAACAAATAGATTATAAATTATTTTAAATAGACTGCATAAACATAGGCAGCATAACTTAAATAACAAACTTGATTTAAAAAAAAAAAAAAAGCATAACATTACATGAGAAACACTAAACATTTAAGGTGGGAATACTAAATTATCAGCTAAAAACTCGTTTCGGCAGCATAACTTAAATAACAAACTTGATTTAAAAAAAAAAAGCATAACATTACACGAGAAACACTAAACATTTAAGGTGGGAATACTAAATTATCAGCTAAAATAGTAGGCTTTCTAAAGCAACAATGTTTTTTTAATGCTTTAATTATTGAAAGTGGACAAAAGTAAATTGTCAAACTAAAATTCAAATTTACACACTAAATGTTTTTTATTTTATTAGCGTAACTTTGAAGAACATATAAAGATTTAATTAATAAATATTTGTTTAATTGTTTACTTGTCAAGTTTGTTTAGATTAATACTAGGGATAGATGGAGCACTACTGTAACCTGTAGATCAGATGTAACCTTGTATGTTACCCACCTTGCAAATGCAAGGTGGGTATTTTTTTTGCAAGGTGCATTTTTCAAAAATTGCAGTTTTTGAGTCTACCGTTAAAAAAAATATGAAAAATCTTAGTTAGAAAACATGCAGGAGCTTTTATCAAGAATGACTTTTTTTGAAAAATGAAATTTTTTGTCATTTACACGTATAGGCAACCCCATCCGGGGACACACTACATACCTATGGTATAAAGGAAGAAAATTAATAAACATACTTAACTAAAAAAAAAGTCATGATAATTAGATTAATTATGTGTTTTTCAGTTGCTTCCTGTTACTGCTGTTAGTTGCAGCTTTGCTGTGGAAAATTAAACAAAAGTATGACATGTATAGAAGGAGACAGGTAATCATTTTGTAACTTGTATTTTAGTTCTTTACCTACGACTTGGGTTGTAAATCAGGTTCATATATAGCGACTTGGCCCCATAAGCGTGTTTTACATTCCAAGGGTCGTCATGATTGTAATATCAATGTAAATCTCTGATCCTAAATTATATACAGGGCATTCATTGCCTGTTCAGAATGTCAGCGACCCTTCTTGCCAGTGCAGGTGCATCTATGACAACTTTAAAAAGGATGGCAATCAAGTGCTATATAGAATCATCTATGCCTAATAAAATTAAAGTTACAGAACAAATTCTAAATCATCTAAAAAATTAAAAAGAGAATGTGTACAAAAAAAATAAAAACCCCACTTCAATTGTTATTAACAACCCTTCAAATTGTAACTTCTAAGACTTAGACGTGTGAAATGCATTTCTTGTATTTTTTTTAAATTGAAATGAGAAGTTACAATTTGAAGGGTTGTTAATAAGGGTTGTTGTTTGAAGGTTGTTATGTCGTGTATTAAATTTTACCTTAATGGTCAAATTTAATACACGGCAGGGATTGAAGGATTACAGCTCTTGTAGTGTTTCCCTTGGCTATGCCTCGAGAGTCAATTTTAGTTATCTCCCTTGGCAGAGCCTTTGCCTTGAGCTGTAAAACTTATTATTATTATTTATTTGCTTAAACATAATGTTTTTACATAGAAGTCTCGCCTTACATAATGGCATTAATATTTATCACATGTTTAAAATAAATATATAGTTTTTGAATGAAAAAAAAAAATATTAATAATAATAAACTGTGGCAGAAAAAGAAAACATATCTTACAGAAAAACAAACATACTTAAATCCCGGGTGGATTTTGATTGCTCATATAGTCCAAGAGCCAGGCCAGGTCTAAAAAATGTGACTCATTTTGTGCTTCGAATTAAATTTTTCTGAAAATATACCTTACATTATGAAGGAAAGGCATAGTCTGCCTATCCAGAGTGGAGCCCTTCATATAAATGCGCTCGCTCAAAATATTAGAAAATCGCACAAATTCCAGATTTCTTACAAAAAGTGGTTCCCTGTAGTCTTGTGCAAAACATGAAAAGAACTTTTTTGAAAGTTGATAAAATTTCCTACAAACGAATGTTTTTTCATCAAAATTGGATAACCACAACTAAAGTTATGATATTTATTAAATGGCCAAAAAATGCACAAAAGCCAATATTTTTTCAAAGAAGTTCACACGACTTTGGCATAAAAAATAATGAAAGAAAAGAAGTCTCTCCACAAAATAACTTTATTGGCAAAGCGCTTTCAACCTAACTAGAGGCCATCATCAGTGCAAACCAAAACCTAACAAAAATCAATAAAATAAGTAAAACATAAAAATTGTTTGTTTAGGTTTTTGCACTGATGCCTCTAGTTAGGTTGAAAAGCGCTTTGCCAATAAAGTTTATTTTGGGAGAGACTTCTTTTCTTTCATTATTTATAATTGACTCCATTCATGCTCACTCTAAGGATACATTTTTTTGGTGTTTTTGAAAGAGGCATGACTTTGGTTGAAGTTCGATTCAACATTCGACATATATAGACAGCGAGAACTTATCAGCTTTTAAAAATGCTCTCTTTATGTTTTGCACACAACCGACAGGGAACCACTTATCCCAAGAAACTGAAATTAGTGCAATTTTATAAATTTTGAGCATGCTCAATCATATGAAGGGCTCCACTCTGGATAGGCAGAGTGCACAAAATGAGTAGTACAAAATGAGTCACAATTTTTTTTTTAGGCTCAGCTCTTGGACTAGTATAGTACAACATACTACTATTGTCAGTTGACAGTGCGGGACAATAGTGTTGAGAAACCAATGAGGTTAGCCTGATATGAAATTTTGGGCATTATTTTCTCACGCTGTCAACTGATTTTAGCTGTGTTTCATATTATAGCTTTCAAAAGTTCTAAACCCCAGATTTAGAGTCAGGTTTTATTTACAATTACCTGACATCTACAGGCTCGGTAACATCTGCCTGATTTCCCTTTTGAAGGACAGCTCATCGCAGGTGCAAAAGGCCCTGCGAAACCTGGGTAGAACTAGTACATCCCTATGGTCTATATGGGTATTGTTATTATCATTGTGTTTGATTGCAGCGTCTCTTTGTTGAAATGGAGCAAATGGCCAGTCGACCTTTCTCTCAAGTTTTGGTAGAGATAGAAAAGAAAGACACAAACCAAGATGCCAAACCATCTAAGAAAAAGGTAGCACCTGTATGTATTCCATTTTTTAATTATTTTTTTAAAATTTAATTTTATTTTTTATTTATTGTTCTAATTGAAAACTGGAGACAATGGCCCAAGAACCTAAGGGAAGTATTTGCTAAGCCATCCATTGAAAATTGTTACAATTGTGGTTGTTTAAATAAGACGAAATATAAAAAGGGTATAAATTATAAATGATTAATAATTATATTATATTCAACTGTTCACAATAATGAATATATATATATATATATATATATATATTATATTATATATATATATATATATATATAATATATATATAATATAATATATATATAATTATATATTATATATATATAATATATATATATATATATATAATATAATATATATATATATATATATATATATAATATATATATTATATATTATATATTATATTATATATATATATATATATATATTATATATATATATATATATATAAATATATAAATTATATTATATAATTATATATATTATAACTATAATTTATATTAATTGATATATTTTAATTTATATTAATAATTATTCGATTCTATATGACTCTACTATATAATTGTGGGTACCTGATATTTATTTGAAGAATTAAAAGGAGTTCCTTTAGTTTGTCGATTTGTTGGCTTGTCTTACTAGATTTCACTTGAGGTGTCACTGTTGAACTGTACTGATTGAAATCTGACTGTGGAACTGGGTGGAACTGTATGAGTTCTAATGTTGAAGTGACTTTTCTTGTCTTTGGGAAATCCTTATATATGTTGGATGTAATTAAGTAAAAGTGTTTGTTTGTCTATTATTTTCCCTAAGGGTAAGTCCGGGTTTTTGAATAAGATTTGCTTTCACATTTTTGTGAATAATTATGTTCCTATCCTAACAAAATATATCACCGTACATGGATTTTATTTTACATGAATTAAATTGAGTTTTAAAGCAATTAAAAGATGGTAAAGCGCCTAGTACAGACCACTTGCCAGCAGAATTCTTTAAGAGTACTCCAGAAAGTTATTTGGATTTATTAAGTAACTATTTCAATAAATTGTTTAGATCTGGTACTGTACAAGAGGAGTTTGGGAAAGGCTTTTGTATTTTAAATCTGAAGTTGGTCATTATGTACTGTACAAGGTATTAATTTCAACAAGTTTCCTCAAAAAACAAACAGTATAAAGAATTTGGAGATGAAATTAAAACGTTTTTCAACTTCCTCGAGTTTGAAAGGCGATGATAACTTATTTTATATTATGACATATTTTCTCTGATTTTTATAGTTTCTTTTAAAAAAAAAACTATCCAATGAAATGTGAAGTTATTGATGAATCAGCTACTGTCTATACTTGCTGTTGGATATAAATATCCCTGCAGGGGATATTTATATCCAACAGCAAGTATCGACGGTCACTGATTCTTCGATTGCTTCTTCAACTTGCGGTAAATACAACCTTTTTAAATGTAAAGTTCTTCTTCTTAAGTACAAAAATTTGGGTACAGTGTACCTCTGAACTTTTCCTTATTGCATCGTATTAGCTACCCTCATCTTCCCTACTTCGGGCTCCCTTTGCTTGTCCTGAGAATATACAAATTGCTAAATTTATACTGCAACATTACTTCAAACTCGCTCCACTTGTCACCCATACAGGACTGACAACGCTCAATGCTGCTTAACTTTTATGATCTAACAAAAACTATAGAACTTGGTGAACTATAGATATACTGAAATGAAACTTAGTGTACTTATTTATTGCGTGAAGGTATATAATTGTACCAAATTTCAACTCAATGGGATCATTTCCCTATTATTTTCGACACACACACACACTCAGACAAACAACTTTGTGAAAACCACTCAGGAGGTCTTAAAAACCTGAAATAATAATAATAATAATAATATCTTTATTTCATCAAAATTATTACATTACAAATATAGTAAAAATAAATACATTTTACATTTTTTTATTGCTCTGTTTTAGTTTTGTTTGAATAATTTACAATAAATTTAATTTATGAAAAACTGCTCCTTTTCTACATCTCCAAAAAGCAATAGTGCTTGAACCTGGAGATGGATAATGAATGTGAAATCCCTGTTTCATATTTCTAGTGCTGTTGCAATACTTTCCCGAAATACCTACAGTGTAAATAAGGGAAAGTAAAAAGATGTGGTTTGCATTATCACTGCTTTCTATATTTGTTTTCTAATTATGGTGTTTGTTTTGTATTTAGGATTGTCCGAGTCCTATAGCACTAGAGCCTTGTAGTGGTAACAGAGCTGCTGTTTTATCATTGCTAGTTAGATTACCTACAGGAGGACAGCAATATACTCCTTCAGGTCAACCTGGTCAGTAAATCACTATTTTATTTTGGCTTTGATATTAGTCCAAGTGCCAAACCTGAATAAATGTGACTCCTTTTGTACTACTTGAAACCAAATATTTCTGAAAATATACCTTAAGTTATGAAGAAAAAACATAGTCTGCCTATCCAGAGTGGATTGCGCTTCATATGATTGTGCATGCTCAAAATTTTATAAATTCGTACAAATTTCAGTTTTCTTGAAATAAGTGGTTCCCTGTGGGTTTTGAGTTGAACGTTTTTAAAAGCTGATAAAATGTTCTATAAAATGAGTGTTTAATCATTATGATGGAATAACTTCAATCAAAAACACCAAAAAATGGTTAATATATGCAAAGTCAGCGAAATTCTTTGGAAAAATATTAGCTTTTTGTGTATTTTTTTGGTCATTTAACAAATGTCATAACTTAAGTTGTATTTATCCGATTTTGACAAAAAAACTCTTATTTTATAGGATATTTTATCTGGTTTAAAAAATATTCTCTTCGTGTTTTGCACACGATTCACACAGAACCACTTATTGCGAGACAACTTGAATTTGTGTGATTTTCTAATATTTTGAGTGAGCTCATTCATATGAAGAACTCCACTCTGAATAGGCAGATTTTTCCTTTATAATTTAAGGTATATTTTCAGAAAATTTGGTTTAAAGTAGTTCAAAATGAGTCACCTTTTTTAGGCCTGGCTCTTGGACTGTTCTATAAGTTGTTACTCTTAATCTTTATATATTATTTTGTTTTTATTTACAGCTGGTATAGCCATAGCATCAGCTTTAGTTACTCTAGGAAATCCACGTAAGCTAAGTATTGATACGGTTAAAGCTGAGACTAAAACCAAATCTCGTAAAACTGTATCGAGCCAACATCCGGACAGCTGCATTTGAGAAATGTATGTTTAAATTCTTTGCTAAAGCATCTCTTCGTGTCTCAGCGTTCCACCAATTATGTTAGATTAATTAATATTCATTTTTAAGCTTAAACTTAGATAAATTCATATAAAACTAAAATACTAGGTTCGAGTGAATTTCATTTTGTTTTATTTTTCCTAATCTACTAATGTAGGTTATTAGGGAAATTATTGTCTTCTCTCAAAACTCTAAATTATTTGTTTTGTGCTTTTTTTAATGATTAAAAAAGGTTGTTAAGAAAGAAAATCCTTTAAATCTTTATTATTTTGATTGTCGGTCTCCATGATAGTTTTAAAGTTTATAGGTTAGGACACTGAAGAGACTTTTTTCAAGTTGTTAAATTATTTTATTAATTCCATACAATATTTCTCTTATAATCTTCAAGCATATTCATGTAACAAATAGTTAAAATCAGTTATGTGTATTCTGTAGTATAACACATGGCTAAAGTCTATTGACAGCCCGCCAAAATTTTGTTTGAAAGTATGAATTTAATGGAGTTAAAAGTTGTTAATTATTTAATACAATGGATCATAATAGTTCTATGATAAAAGTTTATATAAATCGTCAGCTATAATTACTTATTTTTATAGATAGATTTTACTGTAATATGCATTAAAATTATTTATTATTTATGGCATACTATGTTTAAATAAATTACATTTTAATTTTGGATGATGTATTGCTCTTGACATAATTATATTTTACTTTTTCCCAAAACCAAATGATTTTTGTGTCATAAAGAATGCCTATAGTTTCATGTTATCGAAATAATATGACACAATACGCAAATTGGACTGAAACGGATTGAAATGAAACAAAAGACGAACTCAAACAAATCGAAATGCACAATAAGGGAAATAAAAGCGACGCGAGGTTATATATGTTTACAACCAGTGTTGCCTTTTTTTATTTTATATACGAAAAATGTATTTTTTTGTTCCGAGGTTGGCATGAAGTAGAGGGGAATGGGTGCGGTCGGTCTAAAGAAATAGAATTCTTTCCCTCCCTCATTTTTTGGTGCGCTGTTTGACTTTAGCCATCTGTTATATTATAACTACATCAATAATTTAAAAAAAAGGTTCTACTTTACTCTACAATGTCTGTCATGTAAAAAAAGTTTCCAGAAATCAAAATGCATTGCTCATTTATATAGATCATTGGAATTTAAAACTAAATACGGATAAAAAGATTTTTTCCGCTATACTAACATATAATTCAAAGATAACTTAACAGAAATAAGATTTTTTTTAATTATTGACGTAATTAGAATACTCTTAACTCGTCTTAACTATTTGTTACATAAATATGCTTGGAGATTTCAAGCAAAATATTGTATGAAATTAATAAAATAATTTAACTACTTAAAAAAAGTCTCTTCATTGTCCTAACCTATAAACTTTAAATATTCAATTTTGGTTTTAAAATTAAGCTTAAAACAACTCTACAGAAGTAAAAGACAAAGGAAAAGTTTATAAATCATTCCATTTAAAAGTGTAATTTATTTCAACCTTAAACAAATTAGATTTTTAAAATCTTATAGACAATTTGAATACTAAATAAGGACGATAGGCTAATTATATTAATCAGTGTTTTAGTGTGGTATTCAATGTGGTCCATCTCACCTATAGGGAATAACATAAGAGTGGGAACACTGTTCCAACCACGGACCCCTTATTAAACCCTTTATCACTTTATTAGAGACAAATTCTGAACAAATGACATTGTCTTGATTGAAATGAGACAAAAATTATTTTTATTCATGGAGGTGTATTACTAGAGGTGGCATATCCCATCTTAATACTTAAAGAGGCTTGGAATGTAGCTTTAAGACTTTATGCCTCTATGTATCCTCAATTTAACTTTATCCAAGAGTGTGTTAAGTTTTTTATTATAAACGTACTATTATATAATTTGTTGTAAATTTTTGATTATATTCTTAATCAAAGGTGTTTAGGTTACTTATTCAATGTTCAAAAATTCAATGGATAAGCTTTCTCTAGTAATAATATCTCTATGTTTTTACTATCTTAACAAAATACTATAACTAATAATAAATAACTAAATATAGACATTAGTTTGAAAACCCAACAAAAAAAATTTAGTCTTTAAGATTATAATGTTAATAAGTTTGTTTTTTATTAGCAAATAAATAATAATATATAAATAAATTAACAAATAGCTTTATATAAGATTTCATAAAATTAAATAAAATAGTGTCAAAGAAGTAAGAAATAGAAACAATTATTTTATTTATACTTGGTTTAAAAACTAGTCATATAAAATTTATTTAAAATTATATTTTCTTTGAAATTTTATTGTTATATGCTTTTAAATATCTTAATCTTGTCTATTCTAAAATGCTAATATTTTTTAATCATGCATAAGTTTTTTGGTTAATTATCAAGATTTGTATTTTAAGGATCCTCTGTAAAATTAGATGATTATTGGCCTATTTTATTAAATGAAATTATCATTTTAACGAAATTTAAAGATAGAAAGATATAAATATTTCGTCCATTGGATAGTTTTCAATAGTGGTAATATTTTTTTTAGTCTTCCGGAATAATTTTTGTTGTTTCAAAATTTGTATTTAATAATTTGTCTGATTTTTTATTTCTTTTATTCCATTAACTTTAGTTTAAAGGGCTCTGCAAAACCATTTTGTATAATAGCTCTCACCTAAATATTGTTAAAAAGATATTGTTTGGCATGCTGCTCACAACTCTTAATGGGTACAGCCTTCTTAATCTCAGGGGCCTCTCTAGCTCTCTTTAAATCCTCTATACTATGTTAGCAATTTTTCATATAGAATTCATATTAAAAAAAAATAAAAAATATTACTAGATGTAAATATTTCATCCATTGGATAGTTGCCAATAGTAGTAATTTTTTTAGTCTTCCTTCCTAAATCTCTTAATTTTTTTTTTCAACATTTGTATTTCAATTTTCAAGCTCATACTTAGGGCATTTGGAGGGGGGGCTGTTCAAATACAGTTGTATGAAGGTATGTGGATAAAGATAAAGGGTTGTGGCCATTAAAACTTTTGATCAGTCTGCCTAACACTATATTTTTGCAAAGCATTTTATATAAATGCTTTGCTGAGTCCTTTATGTTTTAAAATTGAAGTCTTTTAGAAATGTCTTATTTTATCATGATTTTAAATATAAAACAAGCTTGAATAAAATAAACATTTTATTTTTCATAATGAAATAAAATTAAATACTAATAATATGTGGAGTGTTAGAATGCGGTCCAAGACTAGTTCCGAGAATCCCTTGATATAGTATGTAAATATATCCTATAGGAATTCCCTATAGACAAGCTAATCTGTTCAGCTTATCAGCTGCCTAAATTTTGGTTTGTATTAGTTTTTTATTGCTCCCAAAATCTACTAAACAGTTTTAGGATTATGAAAGTACACACTTTTTCTGTTAATATTTTAAAGTTTAATTTTGTTTTTAAATTGACAGTTAAAGTAAATTGTCAACCCCTTGAAGGCAACACTGGAATATTTTCCTGCAAGTTCCGACACTGTTTTAAAATGGAATTTTACATTTAATTTCATTTTTTATTCATATATTTTCAGTTAATTGAAATTTTATTGTTATATGCTTTTAAATCTCTTTATATTGTGCATCCAAAATAATAATTTTTTTTTTATAATAATAAAACCATTATTTTTTATGGTTTGACTGATAAAAATAGTATGAATTAAATAGCTGTAAAAATATCTTTTATATTATCTAGGGAGAAGGTTTATAAAAGAAGACAGCAGTCCAAATTTAGTTGAAAACAACTAGCTTCAACAGGGATGTATCTAGTTATTAAAAGAAGACAGCAGTAAAAGAATTTAGTTACAGTCTCCAAATTTAGTTGCAAAAACCGAGCTGACCTCAACCGGATCCAACAGGGATCCTTGGTTCTTCAGTCCATCATGGTAAATTAGACTTTATTAAAACATAAACAACAAGACTATTAAAATCATAACAATAAATAAATAACCTCTAATGAGAGAAAACAACAAAAGATAAGAGATCTTAGAGAGATTATCTTTTGTTGTTTTCTCTGACATTATTTGATATTGTATATTTGTTGGTTTATTTAGTTTAATGTTTATAGTCTTGTTGTTTATGTTTTAACAAATCTATTTGCGCTGATGATGACCAGGATCCCTGGTTGAAAGCTCGGTAGTTGTTTTTCAACTATATTTGGACTGCTGTCTTCTTTTATAAACCTTTTCTCTAGTTAATTTTTTAGTCCATTAATACCTCTTTTTGTTTATCTTTTATATTATTTTTATTGATATTAAACATTTTATTTGTAGATTCCTATATAATAGTTGGGGTTGTTGGGAACGCAAGCATTGGTGTTTTATGAAATACAGCTATATTTTTTAAAACTTCCGCTTATGAAGAGTCTGAAAGGTTACCCTTCTTTAATCGTCTATTGCTTTTTTCATTTCCTCTGTCGTAATCATCTTAAGGGGCTTATAACGTTATAATATTGACTCAAACCAATATTTTGAAAAAACATCGGGAACAATTGTCGAGGGAGAAGGGAACCACTTATTGATGGCCTGCAAATGAGGCTTTAACAGACCAGGAAATTCAAAATTCCTTTTTAGTCTGATCCCTACCAGAAAATTTTAAACTTCTAACCCATAGTTTTATTGACTTAATTAGAAGAAGAAGACTCTAAGCAGACCTCATAAATTATAAATAATTCAAATTTGGAACAAACTGTTCTATTTATTATTTTAGACTTTAAGGACCGTATTCTAGAATAATACTTGAGATCAATGAAACTTATGTTTTTTTTTTTTTTGGTAATTTAGGAGTATTGTAGAATAGAATCAAAATGTGAATTCATTCGCTTCAAAAACTTCCACCAGTTTCCTTCAAAGTAGATTTGAAATATGGCTGCAGTTATGGTAGAAGAAATTCACTTGTTGGTTGTATTCTACTATATGTGGTGAAATGAATATATTTGAAAAAAATATTTAAGTAATTCTTTGTTTTATCATTGGAGGATTACTCAAAATAAGTAATCTATAATACTGCATTAAAACTGAATTTAGGTTATATTAATTTTTGAAAATGAAAAATAAAAAAAAAAACATTCCTTATAAATAAAATTTGTCATTCCGTGTAAGCTGGCATTCCTAAATATAAACATTAATGTTTATTTATTTTCTTTACTTTTTGTTTCATTCTCTGAGCATTTTTTATTTGTTCTGCATTTATTTTTACATCACTTGCTAATTGTATTTGACTATTTCCTGTGTTTTAGCTATAAACGAATGTCTTTTTTCAGATATAATGTATAAATGCATCAATTAAATTTTTAGTTTGTTTTTATTTGAGATGTTGGCTGTGGTTCATATTTAGAATCATACTACTATAGAAGGAGAATAGTACCATAAAATTCCACTGATAACATTTTATGGTGGTCTTAAGTAGAGGTATTACCTAAAAAATGGTTAGTAATCTTAAATAGAGGTACCACCTTAAAACTAAAAAAAATGTTGGTAATCTTGAATAGAGGTACCACCTTAAAACTAAAAAATGTTGGTAATCTTAAATAGAGGTACCACCTTAAAACTAAAAAAAATGTTGGTAATCTTAAATAGAGGTACCACTTAAAAACAAAAATATTCTAGTGGTCTTAAGTAGAAGTACCACCTAAAAACGAATTTTATAAATTTGGGAATTAAAAACGTTGACATACTATTCATCATTTTAATAAAGTATAGTGAAGCAATATTAACATTATTAGTATTTAAAGACTGATGGAGTAATAATTGGTTATTAACTTAATCTTCCAGCAACTAGAAGTTTTGCCAACTTTGTTAAAAGAAAGTTATATTTTGTTTGGTTGGCAGCCTTAGTTAAGACTACCAGAAAACCGCCTTTTCTTTTATCAGTAATCCTCCTTCTATGTATTGTGTTATCCTTTAAGGACATCAAAATGACTTTAACACTGATTAGATATGTAATATAGCAGAAATGCCAAATTCTTTTGATTCCCCTAAAAAACTTAACTTTCCAAATTTTAAACATTGGACATTTATTTGTTTATTTTCTTTTTCGTAAATCCCCCATAAGTCAACCTCTACAAATATAAATGCTTTGTCATAAAAACAAATTTCAAATATAAGCCTTGCAGTACATGTGTATATATTTTCAATTCTTTAAAAATATTTCCCTTTTAGCAAATTTTGAAAGGAAAAATGAGCTTATGTTGTTTACAAAATAAGACAATAATTAACAAAATCGTTCATTTAAAATATAAATACATAAAAAGCACTTTTCTCTTTTGATTAATTTTCTTTGTTTGACGTAATAAGTTTTTTTTATCTTACCACCAAAAAGTGTAAAATCTGATAGTCCAATAACTTATTGATCTTATTATTCCCAAAAGTTATTTTATTTTATAAACTTAACTTTCATAATTTATAATATAACATGATGAATTTCATTGCTGATTTTTTTTAATTTTCTAGACTAGAATATTGTTGATTATACTGGTCCAAACCCCAATCCATAAATTAATTTGGTACTGTTTTGTCTTTGAGTTTATAATTTTTGGTTCCAAATGCTGAAATATTTTGGCTTAGATTTTATACTTTCTGGTTCCAAATGCTGAAATATTTTGGCTTAGATTTATACTTTTTGGTTCAAATGCGGAAATATTTTGGCTTAGATTTTATACTTTCTGGTTCCAATGCTGAAAATTTTGGCTTAGCTGAAAGAATATTTGGCTTAGATTTTATACTTTTTGGTTCAAATATATTTTTTATTATACTTTCTGGTTCCAAATGCTGAAATATTTTGGCTTAGATTTATACTTTCTGGTTCCAAATGATTTTGGCTTAGATTTTATATCCAAATGCTGAAATATTTTGGCTTAGATTTTATACTTTTTGGTTCAAATGCGGAAATATTTTATGTGTGAATATCTACTTTTCTAGAAGAAGGTAGTGAAATAATCAAATTTGGATAATAGTTACAAATAAAAATGGTCAATTTTCCCTTTCTGAAATCTATCTAGTTAGAATTGAATCATAAGTACCATTGTTGAGCTCTAATTACTAATGAAATACACCTGTTTTAATTAAATTCTTTTCTTATTTGGCATATAAATTATTAAACTAATTATTAAAAACTTTTTAAAAATTGGAATACATTTTAGCTAATTTACAATATAAAATTTGCTATTCTTATGCTTTCTGTTTAAAATTTTTAGTTTATCATTTTTTAACTAGAATATTTTTTATTTTATATGATATTGATATTCTGTAGAATAATTAAATAATTTGTAAATAATTAAGACTGTTTCTTTTTAAATAAAGCAAGAGAGATTGATGTATTGTTTTCAATGTTTTTTTTTTGTATAAGATTTATTTTTTACACAATTTATAATTTTGTAGAGGTAATTAAAAATAATAATTTGTTTATAAATTTTTTATTTTATTTTAATAAAGAAATTCTACCATTTTTTTTATAATGTGCACTTTTAAAAGACTTAAGCTATTTTTGTATTTTATATTTTTGGTTTTTAAGTATTAATGGGTATTCTGTGGGATAATTGATTTGTTTATTTATTAGTAATTATGATAATTAGACATTAATTTTGGACATTATAGTACGACCTACACCCAAAGAATATAAAGATAAAGAAGAATGGTCCTGGTATTTATTATTTCGGACAAGAAAATGTTAGTTCTGTAGCTAGTTAACAGGAGCGCTAGTGTGATTTTGGTAGTCTCACCATGCCAATTACGAGAATGTGCCACTGTCGTCTTATTTTTAGCAAACTACCTCTGGCACAAAACTGATTAATTTAAATATTTGCTTTATGTAATAATGACCAATTTCGAGTAGATACTCCTGTTGTTAAAATGGTTTTAAAAAAAGAGCTGATTTCATAATACTTAGGTCAGGAGAGTTAGTTTCAGAGCTGCCGCTAGATGCCAGCACTGAGTTCACCCCCACTTTCTGTCTGACACTTTTGTATACCTTCCGACATTCTATACATATTACATTCCTTGCCTAAACCCTCTTATATAATAAATTGTATCTAGCAAATAACTCAGAAATGCTCGGAAGCTTTGTCATTATTGCAATAATAAATGTTTAAATCAAATGATGAGCATAGGTTCCATTTGCTGAGTAGAAACTTTTGAAGTAGTGGAAGTCTCGGACACAATGGACTCATATATGAGGTCTAAGTGGAAGTAATTACCTCTGTGGGATAAAAATTATGATTGTGGGAGAATTAAGATGTTCTTATTGTGAGTAGTAAGCTAGGTAAAAATAGATCCACCCTTCAATGATATTTTACTTGTTATATGATGCAGGTATTCATCTTATTTGTACATATATTTGTATTCATTTTAAATATTGCTTTAAGGATAACAAGAACACTACAGTCTATCGCTTAGATTAAAAATCCCCAAGGTCATAACCATTTTGGGGATTGACCAATCAGAGAAGTCGCTGCCAACCCCTCACTTGAAAAGAGAAAAAAATCCCTACCACAATAACTGGAGTAGGGAAATAACCTTTTTCCTGGGAATCTTTCACTTTGTTTATGGTTCTTCTTTTGTTTTCATTGTTTTGAAATCTACTTTCAAATTAATCATAAAAATGATATTATATAATAAAACTACACAAAAGAAAAGTAAAAAAACATCGCCAAGAAAATATGGGTAAAATAACCTGATTTGTTTACATAGTTTTTTGCCGCTCCCTTCTTGCAGGGATTTTTTTTTTAAGAATCGGCGGTGCTTAAACTGACCTGACAAGATTTTTAAACTAAACGATAGACTGTAATTGAGTTTAATTAATGCTTATTCCTGTGCTAATAACATAAAAATAAGTTACTTAATCAAGTTAGGGATGTGACTCGTTCCATTTTATTACCTTAAGAACAAGTCTTACTCAATCTTAGTTAATGTCCTTTAAATCTACCCTAAGGTTGGAGCAGATTCTTCCCAAAGGAAGAAATTCCATTAGCCGAAGGGAAAACTAGTTACCTTTTAAGGCTTGCCAGGATTGTATTGTCACCCTAGGCCAAGCCGAGGGATCTAAAACCTTCCATCCCTGTTGCATATTAAATTTTATCAATGACAAGTCGACTTAAATGTATAAAAATAAGATAATGTTAATATTTAATGAAAGACTCTAAGGAAACAAGTTTTATGAGCATGAATGGAGTCCATCTTCAAGAAAAGAAAAATAAAGAGTCTCTCCATAGAGAACTTTGTTTATTTACAAATTACACAAAGCGCTTTCGACCTAACAAGAGGCTATCATTAGTGCCTGACAATCAAATAAGAAAGTACAAAATTAAAAATCTTCAAAGATAACAAAATAACAATAAAAATAATAAATAAATATAAGATAGATACAAAGATAATTATTATTTTTACTTATTCTATTTATTTTAATTATCTTCATACCTATCTTATATTTATTTATTACTTTTCCTCATTTATACCAAAAAAGTATTGTGTTTGCAAAAAATCCCAAACCGGGATGAAACCGGAATTATCTGTTTCAGGCGTCTGAGTGGTTTTCGCAAAGTTGTATGTGTCTGTTATCATGGTAGTACCCAGTGTATTTATGCTAGAGAGTCAAATTTTTACAAAATTTATGCCATAGACTGAGAAAAATAAGTCTACCGCTGTAGTTATGCTATTCGGAAAATAATTTTTTTATGATGTCACTAACCCACAGTAATGACTCAGCAAAAATTTCAAAAAATCATACAACGCGGAAAAAAATAATGTGATCGGATTGAGATTTGGCACGCATGTGACTATGTATAAGACTATGTGCCTACTATGTGCCAAGTTTCATCTCATTATCAGCATTAGTTCAATTTTTATCGAATGATGTGTGTAAGTGTTTTTAAAAAATATAAAAGATTAAGAAATGGTCTAATTGAGTTGAAATTAGGTGTATATTATTACCTAATAAATATGTACACTAAGTTTCGTTTCAATATGACTAGTATATCCATGATTTTTGTTGGATCATAAAAATTAAGGAGCATTGAGTGTGGTCAGTGCTGTATGGGTGACCACTAAGAATGATATGAATGCATATATTATATGAAGACGAGCGTAGCGAGTCCGAAGGCATGTTGCAGTATAAATATAGCAAATTGTATTTCTGAGGACGAGCGAAGCGAGTCCCTATCAGGGATGAGCTACATATGAGCGTAGCGAAACCGATGTATGAGGAAAAGTGCCTAGGTACCCCGTACCCGATTTTTTTAAT
Organism: Microvelia longipes; assembly: GCA_018340805.1. Lineage (NCBI taxonomy): Eukaryota > Metazoa > Arthropoda > Insecta > Hemiptera > Veliidae > Microvelia > Microvelia longipes. Next base: position 13,937,153 of record JACMZG010001913.1, on the reverse strand, counting down.
TTTTATTGTTACGTTATCTTTTGAGTTTTTTATTTTGTATTTTCTTATTTTTTTGTCAGTCATTGATGATGGCCTCATGTTACATCGAAAGGGCTTTGCATAATTTGTAAATAAACAAAGTTTTCTGTGGAGAGACTTATTATCTTTCTTTTCTTTAAGAAACAAGTTTTAGTTTATATACCTTTATAAATATAAAGATATAGCAAGTTTGTGGGAGGAAGATGTGTAGTTAGTTAAACGGACAAAACTATCGCACCATCCTTGCTTTGATTCCCCCATTTAACAGATACAAATATCAATCTTAGTTTTGTCTGCCATGCGATGAAATTTTTCTTCCACTCCCTAAAAAGAGATATGGCATTTATAATGTCAGTTATATACATTTATATCCAAGGTAAGATACATTTTTAAAGCCAAATTATAAACACAAAAAAAACTACTGAGTGCCCATTAATGCTATTGTTTATTTAATAGTAATTTAGATTGTAAACATATTGCTTAGAATTATTATAGTTACATTTTGTTTTTACATAGATATTAATGATTTTTTTGTAACAATATTTTTTGTATGTAAATAAATATATATATATTATTTGTTTATTTTTCTTTCTATAAAAGATATTATACTTTTTTACATGAAAATTTTTATTTTGTACATTTTTTAATATGTTATTTCTAGTCTTTCTTGGAATGTGTAATTTAAAAAGAATAAAATAAAACTATAGTAGAAATTAACGAAAAGAATAAATGTAAATGGTGCAACTAGACTAATAAGATTTTTTATTATAATTTTTAATTACTCATATTTCTTTTTTTTAGGAAAAGTAATAATTAATATTATAAAGAACATTGTAATAATTTTATTTGTTATTTTATTATTATCATTTTTTTATAAGAACAAGTTATTTAATTATTTATTAAAAATATAGTAAAGTTTGTATAAAAAATAGATTTTTGAAATAAAATTTGTTGTATTTCAAAAAAATTAAGTCTTAACATAATTTTTATTTCATTCCCTAGCTCAGTGCTTAAATAATTGAAACAAACAAACCTGTGCCACTAGACTAGTAATAATGCGCTAATGAGACTGATGATAACCAAATGTTCCATTATCTAAAAACTATATCTAGGACTCGTTTTATAACTCTTTACTCTACGGATCTTTACTTACGGATACTTTACTCTATCGTGCGCCTAAGCCAGTGGTAAGACAATCCAAGATAGAATCATGGATCATTGATTAAGATTTCACCCAGTAAAGTTCCTAAATTGCTCACATTTTTCTCATAGCCTCACCTTTCTTGCAGTCTCACCTTCTTAGTATCTCATCTTTTACAATCTCACCTTTCTTACATTCTCACCTTACAGTCTCACTCTTAGTATCTCATCTTTCTTACAGTCTCTCCTTTCTTACTGTTTTGCCTTTCTTTCTCACCTTTCTTACAGTCTCACCTTTCTTACATTCTCACCTTTCTTACAGTCTCACCTTTCTTACTGTTTTGCCTTTCTTACATTCTCACCTTTCTTACAGTCTCACCTTTCTTAGAATCTCACCTTTCTTCCTGTTTTGCCTTTCTTACTATCTCACCTTTCTTTCTGTTTTGCCTTTCTTAGAATCTCACCTTTCTTACAGTCTCACCTTTCTTTCTGTTTTGCCTTTCTTAGAATCTCACCTTTCTAACAGTCTCACCTTTCTACTATCTCTTCTTCTTACGTTTTGCCTTTCTTACAGACTCACTTTTCTTCCTGTTTTGCCTTTCTTACTATCTCATCTTTCTTACTCTTTTGCCTTTTTTTAGAGTCTCACCTTTCTTACTATCTCTTCTTCTTACTGTTTTGCCTTTCTTACAGACTCACTTTTCTCCTTTCCTTTCTTACTATCTCATCTTCTTACAGTTTCACCTTTCTTACTCTTTTGCCTTTTTTTAGAGTCTCACCTTTCTTACTCTTTTGCCTTTTTTTAATCTCACCTTCTTACTATCTCTTCTTCTTACTGTTTTGCCTTTCTTGCAGACTCTCTTTTCTTTCTGTTTTGCCTTTCTTACTATCTCATCTTTCTTACAGTTTCACCTTTCTTACTCTTTTGCCTTTTTTTAGAGTCTCACCTTTCTTACTCTTTTGCCTTTTTTTAGAGTCTCACCTTTCTTACTATCTCTTCTTCTTACTGTTTTGCCTTTCTTGCAGACTCTCTTTTCTTTCTGTTGCCTTTCTTACTATCTCATCTTTCTTTCTCACCTCTCTTACTATTTTGCCTTTTTTTAGAGTATCGCCTTTCTTATTATCTCTTCTTCTTACTGTTTGCCTTTCTTACTGTTTTACCAAGTTCTTACTTTCTTGTTACAATAATTGGCCTAGCTCACTCTACCTCTTATGCGTCTATACAGTTTTTGTCAAGCACTACGCTACATTTCAGCGGGATATAGACTCCTGTTGTTTATTCAAGTTGACCTTAGTAATGAAGACCTAACAAACACATCTTCTGCCACATTGCAAAATATCTAATATAATCCTAATATACATTAATGTGTAAGTATATTTGTGAAAAAAGTCTGCTGTGAGCTTTTATATTTTACACAGCAGCATACAGCCTAGTCAGGATATCATCAATGACTATAAAAGTAAGCAAAAGATTTGGCCGAACGTTTATGAGGTTATCAGCATATTAAATTGATTAATTTACCCAGGAATAATTTACTTACCATGCAACATTGTTAAAACATTAGGCATTTGACCTCCTCCACTCCCCCTTATTATGAAGTGAAAATACAATCCATTCCCCTGAGTCTTGGAAGTGTTGTGGATACCCCTCCCTTATTCACATACATGAGATAACTTTTTGAGAGTAATTATTATCTTTTGTTTCATAATTTTTTTGTATTACTTAAAGGGTTATTTGAATACATCATTTAATTCTCTACGTTGTATTTTTAAAAGTAAGTATTATTATTTCTATTACTAAAGTATAACACACGGTTAAAATCAGATGACAGCGTGGGTAATGCAAGGGAGGCAATGAGGAACCTCATTGGTTCCTCAAAACTATTTTCCCACTCTGTAAACAGATTTTAAACATATGTCATGTCAACTATATATATATATATATAATATATATATATATATATATATATATATATATATATATATATATATATATATATATATATATATATATATAATATATTATATATATATGTGTGTGTGTGTGTGTGTGTAATTTTCTAGATCAAATAACACAAAACATACTTAACATTGAAGACTTATGAATTCAGGAATAACTTACACAAATTAACTGATTCAATTCTTAACCTTTAGCAATAATAATATTACTATGTCATCAGCCTCTATTTTTTATGACAATAAAAAAATCATCTGTTAGGTTAAGGAATTGGTCTCCATATTGAAGGAATAAATAAAAAACATTATTCCGTTTAGGCTGATTACAAAAAGCTAGCATTAGGATACATCAAAATAATTACAAAATTAAACAACTTCAGATTTGGAAGTAAAGTTTATAGTGAACTCCATCGGCAAGCCTCGGGAGCTAATAAGTTTATCTTCTTCAACCTGTTGGTCTCTGTAGCTAATGATATTTCCTCCTTCAGCTTTGCCTTAGAAGGCAACTTAAATTGAGCAGTAAAAACTTTCTTCATTCCATGGTGATTCCATGCAGCATATAAAATAACTTATATCTGATAGTTATGTAAATAAAAATGTTTTTTGAAAAAGGAAAAAAAGCCACTTAATTTTATTAAAACTTTTTGAGAGATTGAAGGAAAGTTTTAATTTATTAATTACAATTTATTGCTTCATTTTTATGCTAATTAGGGTTGATTAAGATTTCTTTTTATTTTCTGATAAACTGCAAAAAAGGAAAGAAGATGAGTCCGAAATAGAGGGTGGAATATTTTTAAAATACAAGTCAAGAGGGATGGACTAACTGTTTTTTTAGAAGCTATGGGAAAAATAACTGTTTTTTACAAAAAAAAGTCTACCATCCCCAGACAAAAGCATCTACTTCATTTTTGGATCAATAAAAATTAATGAATACAATTAATTTTTTTTATTATTTATCAATTTTTATTATTTTTATATTCATTATCCCAATCATAAAAAATAATTTATTAAAAAAATATGGGTGGTAATAATTAAAATTAAAATAATTATAAGCAGGAGAACAGAATTACATAGGAGCTCACTAGTTAGGAAAAATCGTGGAAAGGGAAAGGCAGAAAAAAATCAGGTCTGTACAGTGCTGCTGTTGTTAAAGACGGACATGTGGCGAAAAACAGAACTAACGTAAAATTGAGTTTTCACCATGGGGGTTTCCTTTATAATTCTATTATAAACAATTACAATAAAGGAAAAGATACGTAATAAGCACAACTTATATATCTTTAAATAACACCTTAATGTAATCTTTTAATTTCAATCATATCATAAAATTTAACAAGCCTATTTCACATTTAAAAATTGGAAGTTAGAAAAATAGTTTTCTAAATTCAATTAATTTGATCTCTAAATTCAATTAAAGTGCGGCTAGACAACTTAATTCATTTATTTATAGAATTAAAAAATGAGTAAAAGGGTGGATGAACGTACCGGAATGACGTCATTATATAATCTATTTTTAGAATATTTCCAAACACCACGAATTATTGTAATGTTGGATAACCTGCAAATTGATTGGTCAATTTTTTGATCACCCGAAAAGTTGTAAATTTTTGTCAGTCAGTTTTCAAGTTTAGTGAGGCAAACTGTTAACTGTATTTAATAGTTTTTAAGTGCGATATTTTAAGATTATTTATTTTTTTATTTGGATTATATTTAGTTAAGTTGACGTGGTATATTTTATGGTAGAAAGTTAAGAATCGTGCGTGTCTGTTCTTCCCCGGTACAACTCGAGTTTATTTACTTTAGGTTAGGAACCATACCGTCTTTTAATTTGCCCCTCCCTATAAAAATAAAAGATTTTTCATCTATGTTTTGTGTTGATTAATCAGTGATAACATATTTTAAGTTGATTATAAATGTTTTTAATTTATTTAGTGATTTGAAGTAGCAGTAAACTTGCATAGTTCTGCCGAAATGGGTATGTTGGTTTTATGTTTATTATGGTTATTTATTTATATGTATTGTATGTTAAACATATAACTATTTTGTTTCCTCAGCAGTTAAATAAATAAAAATACATTTTAGTCAACTTTACTTAGGAGTAAACTTTAAGTCAAAGCATTATGGCACTTAAATTTGCTATGAATACTTCTTGATTTACTTCTCTATTTATCGGTTTATTTGTGGCTCTCGCTGGTTTTCTTTTGGTTCCGGTCAGGTTGTTTCTTATTCATAAAGTTTCCTTACCTATAACAGCGCTTACTTTTACACTCAATCATTATTCTTAAATATTTTCTACCTTATTTTTTTCTTCAATCTCGATTATTAAGATGTAAACTAGTTTTTAAGTTTGTCTGAAGAATGAGCCTAAAGATTGTCTCTGACTATTGACTAAAACCTTAAGTGTCGATTCAAGTGTGTCTGAAAACTATTTCTAGCTCAATTATCAATTAAAACAAG